>CM054057.1:658531561-659131561 GCA_028641055.1 Alopecurus myosuroides
CTAGTAAGACACGGGCACAAGCAATAGGGTTATAGGTGTGGAGGTGAGGCATTATCAGGGTTAAAGGGTAACATGTGATAGGTTCGTAACAGAAGCAACTATTCATAGGGCTGGCAGAATAGACAATGGAAAGTATCGGTAACCAAGGTTGAAAGGAACACAGTGGTTCATGTGAGTGAATACTTGCCTGCAAACCCAGTAGCCTGGTACTGAGCTAACTCCTTAGAAGGGGTGTCGTAAGTATCGTCGGTCTCAACGTCGTCGCTTATCCGAGAAGAAGCAAACAAACAACGCAGAGAACAAACAATCAATAACATGGCATAGTGCACAAACATGGGATGATGCATGACCATTTAATTGATGCATCAAAATAAACTAGTTGACAAGATAACAACATGATTAAATGGACCCATATGCAATTGGATTGCATATGGAAAGCCCATGAATTATGGTTGAAATAATTGTTTTACAACTAACCAATAGATGAAAGTGGATTAGCATGATGCATGGATGAGGAAAACAGCAAAATAACAACAATAGAATCAATTGGAAATAAGGTTTACCAAGTTTGAAAATTTGTTTATTAAGTTATGGAATTTTGGGTCCTCAAAGGTGTCACACAAGCATTTGTTATTTTCACCAATTTTAATTGTTCAAAAATAGATAACAAAGTTCATATTTGATAAGAACACACAATTTTGGGTGGATTACATGTTTCACTTGTTGAAAAAGGATTTCAAATAAATTATTTATGAATTAAACAAGTTTAAGCAAGAATTAAATGAATTTAATTCAAACATGAACTTATTTGAATTTTTATTTGTTCAAAACATTAGATGAAGTTCATATTTGAAAAGTTTATACTTTTAGGGTTGGAAAACATATTTTATATGTCCCAAAAGAAATTAATTTGACCAAGTTATGAATTTAACAATTTTAATTGATTTAAACAAGATTTAAATCATTTAACCAATTTTAATTATTCAAAACCCGAAACAAATTTTATATTTGGAAAGAGGGTTTAATTTAGCATGGAAAACATATTTTATTTGTTGACATTGGATTTAAAATGAGCAAGTTATTATTTGGCAATTTTAAATGCAATGATTAAGAAACAGTTGTTTTCAGCAATTTAAATTATTCAAAACAGCAAACAAAATTGATATTTGGAAAGTAAATGAAAAGTTGATTGGAAAACATATTTAGTTTGTGGAATTTGGAATTTTTATGCCCAAGTTATGAATTTTGCAAAATTAAGTGAATTAAACAAGTTTTCAAATATTGCACCAATTTAAAATATTCAAAACAGTAAACAAAATGCATTGAAAAGGTTGAAAACATGTAGCAAGTGTTTCACTGAATATTTTGAGCTATTAAACATAATTTTAGGGTGATTATTGAGGTTATTATGCAATTTTCCATAAATAGTCTTATTCTGCCATTTTTAGTAAACAGAGGGAAACATGCTCAAAATTAATTCAATTGTGACCAAATAAAATACCAATGTGTAGAGTTGTTAAGACAAATTTTTAGAGCCCAAGTTTGCTTAAATTGGATGAACCAAACTCAAGTTATGAAATTCCAAAGTTTCCAAATTTTATTGCATTTTTAGTAATTAATTATTTAGGGCAAAAGTATTACAGAAACATGTTGCAAACTTGACATTAATAGAAGGAGCACAAAATTATGAATCCACAGGATTTTGAATCATTCAAATTGGAGTGATATTCAATTTTATATGGATTTTAGACTTAAGTGCTCAGATCTGACTTTCTGAACTTCGGGCAGAAAAAGGAAAACAGAGATAAAAAAAGGTGGGGGTTAGGGGGATCGAACCCAGCACCTGAGGCTGTGCGCAAGGGGTGGTGACCAGTGGGGTGGTGCGATGGCTTGTTGATAGGAAGGGGATCTCGGGAGGTTAAGGTGGAGGTCGTGGCTTAACTGAATTTTTTTCAGTTGCCATCGACTGTACCACGACAGGGTGGTCGCCGGCGGGCTGATGGCTGCTGCTGTGGCGTGCTGTGGGGGCGGGTGCTCGCAGGTGATGGAGGAGAGGGAGGGGAGCGAGAGGGAGGAAGGGGAGGTGGGGCGCTCACCTTGGGGGCCCTCGAGTGGACATAGGTAGAGGCGGTCGGGGCAGGCAGGGAGGCGACCGGCGGCGACATGGGGCAGACGGCGGCGGCGCCGTGCTGCGTCCCCATGGCCGAGGAGGGGTGGAGGAGGAAGAGGGTGGCGCGGGGATTCCATTCCCGCGCCGACCCTGGCCGGAGGGCGACCACAACTCCGGCGATCGCCGAGGAAAGATGAGGAGATTTTGGGGAGGAGGTGTTCGATTCAGAGAAGTGCAGAGATACAGAGAGAAGGGAGATGGAGTGGAAGAAGGAGGAGTGGAGGCGGGGAGAGGGAAGAAGGAGGGAGAGAACTAGGGTTAGGGGAACCCTAGGGCAGGAGCTGGCCTTAAGGAGGGGGAGGAGGTGGTCATCACCGTTGCTGCACCTCCCCTGTCACGTGGACACCTGCGATGTTCAGCCGTACAGGGAGGAAGAAGATGGCAAACAGGTATGGGCCAAGGGAAAAGAGGTGGGCTGGTTTGGGTGGGCCTGCTGCCCCTCTCTCTCTCATGCTTCCTTTTATTCTTTTTGCTTTGTTTATTTTTTTTTGCGGAAATAGAAAGGAGAGAAAAGGTAGGGTTTAGGGTTAGGAAAAATTTTAGAAAAAATTTGTTTTAGCTATTTAAGTTAACAGCAACAACTTGAGAAACTTTGATTTTCAAAAAGTTCAAAAACTTGCTGTTTGTAATTTTGATTTAAATTTGACTGAATTTGAGTATTAAGTGAAATATTGAAAACAAGCTTAAATGATTTGAACCTTTAGTTTTTAAAAAAAATGGAAACAAGTGATTAGAATGTTTTGGTAATTTTCATAACTTCAAATTGGGTGTTGTTTGTAAAATGCAATTGGATTTGAATTTTGAATGCAATTTGAATTGAGTTTGGATTAAGTGAATTATTAAAAACCATAATTTTAATGGTTTGAACCTTATGGTTTGATGGAAACAATGATGGAAGTGTTTTGTCATTTTCATAATTTTCAAAAGGGTGCTGTTTTGGAAATATAAGTGAATTTGAAAAGGGTTTGGTATTAAATGAATATTTGATAGAAACAAAATAACAGTTTTGAAATCACACTTTAATGGAAACAATTGATTGTTTTGATTTGAAATATCATTTTGGAAATTGTAACATCACAAGTATGAAACAAGAGGTTTGAAATTTGGTTTGAAATTCAAATTGAAAACAAAGGAAAACAAAGGAAAACAGTTGGAAAACAAATGAAAACAGAGGAAAACAAAACAGAGGGAAACATGCTCAAAATTAATTCAATTGTGACCAAATAAAATACCAATGTGTAGAGTTTGTTAAGACAAATTTTTAAAGCCCAAGTTTGCTTAAATTGGATGAACCAAACTCAAGTTATGAAATTCCAAAGTTTCCAAATTTTATTGCATTTTCAGTAATTAATTATTTAGGGCAAAAGTATTACAGAAACATGTTGCAAACTTGACATTAATAGAAGGAGCACAAAATTATGAATCAACAGGATTTTGACTCATTCAAATTGGAGTGATATTCAATTTTATATGGATTTTAGACTTAAGTGCTCAGATCTGACTTTCTGAACTTCGGGCAGAAAAAGGAAAACAGAGATAAAAAAAAGGTGGGGGTTAGGGGGATCGAACCCAGCACCTGAGGCTGTGCGCAAGGGGTGGTGACCAGTGGGGTGGTGCGATGGCTTGTTGATAGGAAGGGGATCTCGGGAGGTTAAGGTGGAGGTCGTGGCTTAACTGAATTTTTTTCAGTTGCCATCGACTGTACCACGACAGGGTGGTCGCCGGCGGGCTGATGGCCGCTGTTGTGGAGTGCTGTGGGGGCGGGTGCTCGCAGGTGATGGAGGAGAGGGAGGGGAGCGAGAGGGAGGAAGGGGAGGTGGGGCGCTCACCTTGGGGGCCCTCGAGTGGACAGAGGTAGAGGCGGTCGGGGCAGGCAGGGAGGCGACCGGCGGCGACATGGGGCGGACGGCGGCGGCGCCGTGCTGCGTCCCCATGGCCGAGGAGGGGTGGAGGAGGAAGAGGGTGGCGTGGGGATTCCATTCCCGCGCCGACCCTGGCCGGAGGGCGACCACAACTCCGGCGATCGCCGGGGAAAGATGAGGAGATTTTGGTGAGGAGGTGTTCGGTTCAGAGAAATGCAGAGATACAGAGAGAAGGGAGATGGAGTGGAAGAAGGAGGAGTGGAGGCGGGGAGAGGGAAGAAGGAGGGAGAGAACTAGGGTTAGGGGAACCCTAGGGCAGGAGCTGGCCTTAAGGAGGGGGAGGAGGTGGTCATCACCGTTGCTGCACCTCCCCTGTCACGTGGGCACCTGCGATGTTCAGCCGTACAGGGAGGAAGAAGATGGCGAACAGGTATGGGACAAGTGAAAGTTCAATATGGTCAACTAGAGGGGGGGGTGAATAGGTGACCTACAAATTTTACTTCTTTTTCACTTTTAATGGGGTTTTTAAGAAAGTAAATGCTTGATTACCTAAATGTGCAACTAAGTGAGTACCCTAGGTGATACAAAGCAAGTAGCAGCGGAAATAAGGAATGGTACAAGATGACAACAAGTGAAAGCGCGGTGACAAGGATATGTTTCCCGTAGTTCCTTCTTAAAAGAAGTACGTCTACGTTGGAGAGGTGGGGAGCCACCTAGGCGCTCCTCGATAGCACGGATGTGCACACCTTGTTCTCCTTGAGCTTCTCCGGTGAGGGAGATTCTCGTTTCCACTATGAGGTCGACTTGAAGGCGTTGACCAAACCTTTACAAGGGGTTGAGGCTACTCCACAAGTGAGATGGAGGCTCTCAACAATCGAAGCTTCTTGCTACAAGGTGGAACCTACAAGCACTAGGGTTTCCCTTGGATGACAAAGCAACCAAGAGATTACAAGATCACAAGAGTTGTGGTGTGGGTACACACGTTTTGGCTTGGTGGAAAGGTAGATCTAGTCCTCCTCCATGAGATCCATGAAGGGCATCGAGTTTGGTTGGAGGAGGAGGGAGATCGGGGCGTTTTGAGCTCTACAACAATGGAGGAGAGAGAGGAATGGACGAGCTACCTATCTAGAGGAAGAAGACAGCTATTTATAGGCTCCTCCAAATTCTGACCGTTGCAGTCCTGCGGGACCGGAAATTTCCGGGGTAAAGGCCGGAATATTCCGGTGTGAGTTGGCCGGATATTTGAAAACTCCGGGGGCGGATATTTGAAATATCCGGGGGCGGAATTTTCCGCCCCAATACTCCGGCCCCATCTCTGTGCGCAGGCACCAACATGTTGATGAAAACTGCTAAGGACCAAGGGCCGGAGATTTGCTCCGGAAATTTCCGGGCAAATTTCCGCCCCACCTTCTGTGCGCGGGCATCAACTTATGATCGAAAAATGGCTAAGGACTTCGATGCCCGGAATATTGAAATATCCGGGGGGCGGATGATTGAAATGTCCGGGCCCGGAATTTTCCGGACTGAATCTCCGCCCCCATCTCTGTGCGCGGGCAATGTGAAGTAGACGAATTTCTGCTAAGTCCTTGAAGGCCGGATATTTGGCCCGGAAATTTCCGGGGCAAATTTCCGCCCTGGCTTCTGTGCGCGGGCAGACAAACACTTAGTCGTTTTCGTGGAAGCCAGAAAGGAGGCCGGAAATTTCCGGTGAGATGGCCGGATAATCCGCCCATAAGTCCCGGAATTTCCGCCCTTTATACTGAAAAATCCGGTGGCTGAATTTCCACAATAGAGAGCTTCTCTTTGATCTTTTGGCAAGGATATACAGATGATCATCTAGGACAGTAGCTGCACAGGCTGAACCACATTGTTAGATAGGACATATCCGTGTTAGCATCATCACCAAAATCATTAGAGGGATCATGAGCTTTCAATCTCCCCCTTTTTGGTGAATGATGACAACACGGGTATTTGCAGGGAATAAAGCTAACAATGCAGGATAAGAAAACATCACAGATAGCATATATAGGAGACATGCCTCCAAATAATAATAGTCCAACATAAATGACGAGTACGGTAGAACGAAGTTCGAAAAAGACGCACGAAACGGAAATGGCAACGAAGAACAAAAGAAACCCTCCCAAGCAAATCCCCACGATCATCTAATTCTTCTCCCCCTTTGGCATCAAGACACCAAAAGAAGAGAGAGCTACGTCCCATGGAGCACACTCTAGGCCTGGGTGTCCTCTTCTTCCTCTTCATCTTCACTGTCGGTGGCAGTCTCCATGTCCTCATCTTCATCTACACCGATATCCCAGTCAACGTCACGGTTGTTCCAGTTCTTGTAAGCAACCCGAGGAGGAGGAAGAGGTGGCACAGTGGGAGTCTTGAGGGCAGTCATGATGTGGTGCTGATTCTCTAAAATAGTACGGCGCTCCACATAGGCAGCGTAGTTCTCCTTGTGGACGCAAACCATCAAGCTCAGCACCTTCTCAACAGCACGAGCAAGCCACGAGCGCTTCTTCTTGCCAGGAGGAGGACGCATGCGAGCATCCCTGTGTCCATGTCCAGATGCACCAACATTATGAGCTGCCTGCTGAGTGTGGGCAGACTTCTTATAGAGATTAACGTCCTTGTGATCCTCACAGTCCAGCTCCAAGTCTTCTCGGAGTGCTTCAGGATAGCGTGCCTTGATGAGCTTCATGATGTAAGGGGCATATGGCGGAACCTTACGATGGAAGAGAGCATAGTGGATCTCATTGAAAATGAAATCCATCACATCAATCCTGTGAGCCTCCATATCAGTCATATCAGTCTCAGAGAAGGTCAAGAAGGCATGGTGCATAAGGTTGACCAAGCCACCACGAATAGCATCATTATTCCCCGCGCTTGGAGCAATGGACTCCCTGAGCATGCGCAGGAGGATATCATAGACTGCAAAGAGGCCTTTAGCTGATCCAATTGTGCCTTGAGGACCATAGAGCTCAGCAAGCCTGTTCTTCTCATACTCTTCCCCATGGATATGCATACGGTGGCCCTGTGGAGTGTTGAGGCCAGCAAACGGATAGTCAAGCACAGTGGCAAAGTCATGAAAGTTTGCAGTGAGCAGGTGAGGGCCAGACATCCAAGTCATCCCAATCTCTTCAGAATCATCAATGACAAGAGTAGCAAAGAACTGCTGGATGTAGGTGGTGTTGTAGGAGCAACGAGTCTCCATAAGTGGACGCAAACCAAGAACCTCAGCAAGCCGAACAGAGTGGTTGAAGTAATCTGGGTTGGCAGCTAAATGAGCAAAATTGATCACTTTCATGGGGTACACTGGTTTGCTCATTACGGTGTACACTTGCTTGAAGAGGGTCTCCTGCTCGACGTGCCAAAAGCACGAGTCTATAGTGGGGTCCTGAGGACTCTCCGTGTACCAAGCCTTGTTACGCCATGCCTTAAACTCAACAATGGGCATGGTGCCCACGTTGAGAGTTGCCTTGCCTTGCTGCCTACCAGCTCTGCGAGCAGCCCGATCAGCCTCACGTTGTTGCTCATAAGCTCGCTGAGTATCTCTTTCACGCCGGCGAGTCTCATTGTCTTCTACAAAGGTCCCCTCCTCATTTTCTGTCAGATGACGGAGGCGTTTGCGGGAACTGAGCAGCTTGCCAGACCTAGAGGTGGAACCATCTGCGAGGAAAGCAAAAAGAAAACCAAAGAAAAGCAAACAAACATAAAAAACGGGGGCTCACGAAATGAGGGATGGAATATCGTGGAGTTATGGTGAAGATTCAGTATAGGCCGGAAATTCCGGTCATGAACACGGAAATTCCGGAGGACGGAAATTCCGGCCTCAGGGCAAATTTCCGGGGAGCGGAAATTCCGGCCCTGCGCGGAAATTTCCGGCCTTCGGGATTTTCGAATCCAGATCTGAATCTGGGCCTATAACGAATCTGGAACAGGGGATCTAGTACGAGGATGAATAGATGATACTTTGTGGGAGCAAAGAACCATGCTAGAACAGGAAAAACACTAGATATAGTGATAATGCATCTACTCAACCCAAAATTTGCGGAGAAAACAAACACGTACCAGGATCCATGAATCAGGAAAGGACGTGCGGTCTCTTGATCCGCAAGGGAAGAGGAGAGGATGAGGAGGGGAGGCAAAGAGGCCTCCCGGAAGTCTTGGAGGCGGCGGCGGCTGGCTGGGGGCGAGTGGAGAGACGAGGGGAGGGAAGCAACGCGGACTGCTCCCTCCCGTCGTCCTTATATAGTCCCAGACCAAGAGCACCAGAAATTTCCGGCATTAATACCGGATATTCCGGGCCCCGGAGATTTGGGCCGGAATATTCCGCCCAAATATCCGGTGTGCCTTCTGCGAGCGGGCACGCTGGATAGTTGGGGAATTATTCGAGTCCAAATCTTCCTCCGGAAATTTCCGTGGCTTAAGACACGGAATATTCTGGGCCCCGGAAGTTTGTACCGGAAATTTCCGCTGAAATTTCCGGTGTGCCTTCTGCGAGCGGGCACAGCGGAAGTTAGCGAAATTTCTGAGTTCAAACGTCGGAGGGCCGGAATATTCCGATCCTGAGCCGGAATTTCCGGAGTGCCAATGCCATCCAAGTTTTGTGGAAGATGGATCAAATCGTGAGCCTCCAAAGATGCAAAAAAGACACAAACAATCGAACAAACACGAGGAAAACAGCAAACAAAACACATTCAAAAAGGAAAAAGTTGGTGGCCGGAGCCACCGTGTTTGAGTGACACCAAGGAGCCGCGAAGATGTATCTTGGACTCAAGAGTATCACTCACGTTTTACGCACAATAAGTCACGAACTGACTAGATATGCATTACGTTTTGATTGTTTTACGCATGATAGGTGGAGTGTTTGTCCATGAGTTGAACTACGCTCCCCCTATGTCCATGCCTACATCTAGACTAGATAACACATATAGTGAAGGTACACATGCAAGGGTTCAAGAGAAGTTAGACGCATCGATCACATTTAGTTCATTCCTCAAACCCCGAAATCTTGGTTCATCAAGGGCCTTCGTGAAGATATCCGCGAGTTGATCCTTGGTCGCAACATAGGAGAGGTCAATATCACCCTTCTCAACATGATCCCGAATGAAGTGATGTCGTATCTCAATGTGCTTCGTCTTGGAGTGAAGAACGGGATTGTAGGCGATCTTGATGGCACTCTCATTGTCGCACAAGAGAGGAACGTTGTCGAAGATGATGCCATAATCTCTCAATGTTTGCCGCATCCAAAGTAATTGAGCACAACAACTCGCCGCGGAGATGTATTCGGCCTCAGTGGTGGAGAGAGCAATGCAGTTTTGTTTCTTGGACGACCAACATACCAATGAGCGGCCAAGAAATTGACAACTTCCGGATGTAGATTTCCTATCCGTCTTCTCTCCCTAGTCCGCATCCGAATACCCAATGAGCTGAAAGCTTGAACCCTTGGGATACCAAAGACCAAAGTTTGGGGTATGAACTAAATATCGAAAGATACGCTTAACCGCTTCAAAGTGACTTTGTCTTGGGGAAGCTTGAAACCTTGCACATTTACCAACGCTATACATAATATCGGGTCTAGATGCACAAAGGTAAAGCAAAGAGCCAATCATGGAGCGGTATACCTTTTGATCTACCTCTTTACCATTCGGATCGGGTTTCAAATCAATAGTCGTGGACATGGGCGTCTTCATAGGTTTAGCATCATGCATATTGAATCTCTTGAGCATATCTTGAGTATACTTGGCTTGCTTAATAATGTGTCTTCGGGATGTTGCTTGATCTCAAAGCCAAGAAAAACTCCAATTCTCCCATCATAGACATCTCGAACTTGTCCGTCATAAGCTTGCAAAACTCATCATTGAATGCAACGTTAGTGGAACCAAAGATGATATCATCCACATAGAGTTGGCATATGAACAAGTCGCCTCCGACCTTTTTGGTGAAAAGGGTGGGATCGATTAAACCAACATTGAACCCACGATCTACCAAAACTCTTTAAGGTGCTCGTACCACGCACGTGGAGCTTGTTAAGCCCATATAGCGCCTTATCGAGTTTGTAGACATGATCGGGGTGGTTGGGATCTTCGAAACCCGGAGGTTGCTTGACATAAACCAACTCATGGATGGGACCATTAAAGCACGTTTAACATCCATTTGTTGCAATTTGAAGTTATGATGAAGAGCATATGCAAGTAAGATGCGAATAGATTCAAGACGAGCAACGGGAGCGAATGTTTCACCGAAATCGACACCTTCGACTTGAGAGAAGCCTTGAGCAACCAATCTAGCCTTGTTGCGGATGACGATGCCGTCCTTGTCTTGTTTGTTCTTGAAGATCCACTTAGTGCCGATGACGTTCTTGCAATCTTTGGGCCTTGGAACCAATTTCCACACTTTGTTGCGCTCGAAATTGTTGAGTTCATCGTGCATAGCTTCAAGCCAATCTTGATCTTCAAGAGCTTCATAGACCTTCTTTGGCTCAATGTGAGAGACGAATGCATGAGCTTTGCTAAAGTCCGCTAGTTGCCTTCTTGTGACGACCCTTCCACGAACTTGTCCAAGGATCATGTCCTCCGTGTGACCGGCACGAGCAAGATTATCTAGCCTTCTCTTTGCTCTACGAGCTAGCATCTCCTCCAAAGTTTCCTTGGATAGGACTTGATCATCACCTTCATCATCGGAGACATGTCCACCTTGGTCTTGATCATTGATGGGAGGTGGATTCCTAATGTGATGAATTGCATCATCACCATGTGTATCTAGTTCTTCATTATGAGCTTGGCCTTCATCATGAGCTTGGCCTTGATTGTTTGCTTGGCCTTGTGGTGAGGCATGAGGGCTTGGTGCATCTTGTTGGGTAGCATGGTTATCAATGGATGTAGTCAATGGCTCCACTTGAGTAGAGCATAGTCCTTCTCCCTCCGTCATCTTTTCCTCAATGGGGGTTATTTCACCAATCCCCATTCTTCTTATGACGATGGGAGGAATTGCATCTCCTACAAAACCATGATCTATACGGCCCCCTTGGGACCCATTATCCTCATCGAACACCACGTCTATAGCTTCTTCAACTTGTCCGGTGGATTTGTTGTAGACTCTATAGGCGTGAGAGTTTGTGGCATAACCAACAAAGATACCCTCATAGGATTTAGTCTCGAACTTTGACAAGCGTTTCCCTCTTTTGCGAATGAAGCATTTGCATCCAAAGACCTTGAAGTATGAAACATCCGGCTTCTTGCCCGTGAGAATCTCATAGGGGGTCTTGTTCAAGATCTTGCGGAGATATAATCGGTTGCTAGCATGACACGCGGTGGAGACGGCCTCGGCCCAAAAATTATAAGGAGAAGAGAACTCCGCAATCATGGTTCGAGCCGCATCCATAAGAGTCCGATTCTTCCTCTCCGTTGTTGAGGAGTGTAGGGAGTGGAATATTGATGAGCAATGCCTTCCTCACTAAGAAATCCCTCAACGGTGTAGTTCTTGAACTCGGATCCATTATCACTCCGGATAGCCATGATGCTTGTATTATGTTGTCTTTCCACCAAAGTGATGAATTCGATGACCCTCTTTTGAGTCTCACTCTTTCTCTTGAAGAAGTACACCCAACAATATCGTGAGTAATCATCCACAATCACCAAGCAATACTTCTTGCCTCCAAGACTATCATATGATAGAGACCAAAGAGGTCCAAGTGAATGAGCTCGAGGATTCTTGATGTAGTGATTCGTCTTGGTGGGATGTGCTTCTCCATGTTGCTTTCCTAGAACGCAAGAGCTACACACACGATCTTTGGCAAACTTAGCATTTGTTAGTCCTAGAACGTGATTGCCACTTTGAAGGTCATGCAACGTCCTCATATTGGTGTGGGCTAACCGGCGATGCCATAGCCAACCCACATCAACTTTAGCCATTAGGCATGTCGCGGCACACGTGTCTCCTTTGGAGAAGTCCACTACATACATGCCGTCTCGACATGCCCAACAAAAGCTACTTTAAGAGTCGTTTCCCAAGTGACAATCACATTCTCCTTATTAAATAAAGAGGTAAAACCACTTTTAGCAAGTTGAAGAACCGAGATGAGATTGTAGCCAAGGGACTCAACAAGAAGAACATTCTCAATTGACAAGTCATTTGAGATTGCTACCTTGCCTCGTCCCAATACCTTTAGTTCGGAGTTGTCACCAATAGTGACGCAATTGAGATGAGGTAATGGAGGATGAATATCACTCATTGCGTCATTGCTTCCGGTCATATGTTGGGATGCACCACTATCCACCGTCCATTTGCTCGAACCGGAAGCACTTCCCTACAATAGATTAGTTGCTTGATTTAGGGACCCATCTTTGAATGGGTCCTCTCATGTTAGCGACAAGGGTCTTAGGAACCCAAATACTCCAATGATAATCGTCACCATAAGAAGTACCAACATATTTAGCATATACATGACCATCTCTAGATTTCATAAGAACATAAGATGGATTATATTTCCCGGCAAAGTTATTGTGAGTGGTGCTCCCCCTAGAGGTCTCACCACCCACAATGGTGTTGGTCTCCTTCCCTTTGGTCACCTCTCCCTCTTTCGCAAATCTTACTTCTTGTGAGGAGGAGGTGACTCTCTTCTTGTTCTTCTTCTTGTACTTCTTCTTTGACTTGGCTATATAGCCAAGTCCCTCCTTTCCATTGTTGGCACGTTGAGAAACAATCTCATGGGAACTCTTCTCATTTCCTACAAGATTAGTTGTACTACAAGCATTGCTAGACAAGACATTCAAGCTAGAAAGTGAAGTGGATACAACTTGCTTGTTTGATTGTTGAGCTAGAAGATTGTCACGAGATTTGGTTAACTTGTCATGAATTTCCTTAAGAGACATGAACTCTTTTTCAAGTTTTTCATAACGAGTACCAAGGTCCTCGTGAGCAATTCCTAGCTTCAATTCTTCATGCTCAAGAGTTTTAATTAAGGCAAGAGATTGAGCATTTTCCTTCCTAAGCTTAGAGACACTTATGGCAAAGTTTTCTTCAAGAAAAGACAATCTCTCCTCAAGTGAGGCACGAATGGAACGCTCATTATCAAGAGCTTTTTCAAGCTCTTGCTCATTGCAAGTGTGACCTCCATGGCTTTCTAAGGTCATGATGATCTCCTCCTTTTCATCAACAAGAGTTAGCCTCATCAAGTTGCCTCAAAAGGGAGTTCACCTTTTCCTTAGTCTCACCCTTAAGGCTAGATAGCCATATGCTTAACTCATTAGACTCACTATCCTCCTCACAAGCATTTTCAACACAATCCAATAACGAAGGAGGGTTAGTGACAATGGTCTTAGAGTTGGGAGAGCATACCGAAGTGGCTTTTGCCATAAGACATGTAGGTCGGGTAGCCACATTCTCATTGGGGGATTCGAATAGAGAGATCGAAGGTGATGATGCGGTGGCCTTGGCGATGTGAGCAACTCCAACTACCTCATCTTCTCCTTCATCTCCGGAGATGTAAGTTTCAAGAACCGCCCCTTCTTGTACGTAGAGAGCTCTTGGCACCTTCCTTGCAAAGTTCTTGTTTTGAGGAGGCTTGGTCTTGTTCTTGCGAATGAGCTTGCCTTCGTTTTCTTCTCTTGGCTCAAAGGGGCACTCCTTCACGAAGTGGTTAGCGCTACCACAATTATAGCATGTCCTTGGTCGCTCCCCCTTCTTCTTGTAGTTCTTCTTTCGTGGAGACCTTGGAGATCCGGTCTTGTGAGCTTCCCATCTCTTCCAATATCCATGCATAGCAAGGGAAATGCACTTGTGAGCTCCTGTGTAAGTATCTTCATAGTCTTCCTCATCATCATCATCTTCTTCACTTTCATCAACTCGGGCCATTGCCTTTGACTTCAATGCAAGGTTGGGAGATTTTCCTATCCCTCTAGAGCGAGCTAGAGCATCATCAGCACTCTTGTGTGAGAGAGAGATTGCGATGAACTCACTAAGAACACCAATGGAGTTGAGAGTATTGTAGTCCGCTCTTGTCCGGATGCTAGTGGCGAGATTCTTCTCAAAGGGTGTGATAGCCTTGACAAACTTCCTCTTTATCCATTCATCGGTGATCTCTTCCTTGCCAAAGTCTCTCAGTTGATTGGCAAGAGTGACAACTCGTCTATAGAGCTCTTCAGGAGTCTCATCCTCTTGCATAACGAAGTTCTCGGAGTTGTCAATGGCCACATTATACTTAGAAGACTGAATACTAGCATTTCCTTGAAACAAGGTATCAAGTTTGTCCCAAGCTTCCTTGGCGGTCTTGCAACCTCGGATGTGAGTGAGATGCTCCCTTGGAAGAGCCTTCTGGATAATCACAAGAGCAGTTTTGTTGAGTTGAGATTCAACATCCTCCCTTGGAGTTAAGTTGCTTGGATCATGAGGATGAAATCCATGGATCACGCTTCTCCACAATGCCGTACACGATCCTGAAATATGAGATTCCATTTCAAACTTCCAAGAGGAAAATTCGTTAGTGTTAAGGATGGGTGGAACTCCAACATTGAGGATGTGTGGCATGGAAACAATTGGGTGGATAGAATCATAGTTTTGTGGTGGTGGAACTTTTGAATTGGACCCCGAACCATTAGCCGTTTGAGACTTGGAGCCACCGTCACTCTCCTTAGCTTTGGCTTTAGCCTTTTGTGCGGCTTTAGCCTTAGCTTTGGCAATGTTTTCTTCGATTTCGGAAATATCCGGATGTGTTTCCTCTTCCGAACTATCCTTGTCGGTGACATGGGGAGAGTGAGACGGCTCCTTGGTTCTACCCATCATGTTCTCCAACATCTTCTTGATGGAGGAGACCTCCGAGCCCACACTAGAGCTAACCTTGCACAATTGGGTTTGTATGGTACAAACCGTTGTCTCAAGGTTGGCTATAGTGTCGGCCATTTTGGAGAGCTCCTCCTTAGAAGTTTCGGGAACATCCCCGTTGACCATGATTACTCTTAGGCGGTTAAGCCCGATAAAAGAGCCGAGGCTCTGATACCAATTGAAAGTTCAATATGGTCAACTAGAGGGGGGGGGTGAATAGGTGACCTACAAATTTTACTTCTTTTTCACTTTTAATGGGGTTTTTAAGAAAGTAAATGCTTGATTACCTAAATGTGCAACTAAGTGAGTACCCTAGGTGATACAAAGCAAGTAGCAGCGGAAATAAGGAATGGTACAAGATGACAACAAGTGAAAGCACGGAGACAAGGATATGTTTCCCGTAGTTCCTTCTTAAAAGAAGTACGTCTACGTTGGAGAGGTGGGGGGCCACCTAGGCGCTCCTCGATAGCACGGATGTGCACACCTTGTTCTCCTTGAGCTTCTCCGGTGAGGGAGATTCTCGTTTCCACTATGAGGTCGACTTGAAGGCGTTGACCAAACCTTTACAAGGGGTTGAGGCTACTCCACAAGTGAGATGGAGGCTCTCAACAATCGAAGCTTCTTGCTACAAGGTGGAAGCTACAAGCACTAGGGTTTCCCTTGGATGACAAAGCAACCAAGAGATTACAAGATCCCAAGAGTTGTGGTGTGGGTACACACGTTTTGGCTTGGTGGAAAGGTAGATCTAGTCCTCCTCCATGAGATCCTTGAAGGGCATCGAGTTTGGTTGGAGGAGGAGGGAGATCGGGGCGTTTTGAGCTCTACAACATTGGAGGAGAGAGAGGAATGGACGAGCTACCTATCTAGAGGAAGAAGACAGCTATTTATAGGCTCCTCCAAATTCTGACCGTTGCAGTCCTGCGGGACCGGAAATTTCCGGGGTAAAGGCCGGAATATTCCGGTGTGAGTTGGCCGGATATTTGAAAACTCCGGGGGGCGGATATTTGAAATATCCGGGGGCGGAATTTTCCGCCCCAATACTCCGCCCCCATCTCTGTGCGCAGGCACCAACATGTTGATGAAAACTGCTAAGGACCAAGGGCCGGAGATTTGCTCCGGAAATTTCCGGGGCAAATTTCCGCCCCACCTTCTGTGCGCGGGCATCAACTTATGATCGAAAAATGGCTAAGGACTTCGATGCCCGGAATATTGAAATATCCGGGGGGCGGATGATTGAAATGTCCGGGCCCGGAATTTTCCGGACTGAATCTCCGCCCCCATCTCTGTGCGCGGGCAATGTGAAGTAGACGAATTTCTGCTAAGTCCTTGAAGGCCGGATATTTGGCCCGGAAATTTCCGGGGCAAATTTCCGCCCTGGCTTCTGTGCGCGGGCAGACAAACACTTAGTCGTTTTTGTGGAAGCCAGAAAGGAGGCCGGAAATTTCCGGTGAGATGGCCGGATAATCCGCCCCATAAGTCCCGGAATTTCCGCCCTTTATACTGAAAAATCCGGTGGCTGAATTTCCACAATAGAGAGCTTCTCTTTGATCTTTTGGCAAGGATATACAGATGATCATCTAGGACGGTAGCTGCACAGGCTGAACCACATTGTTAGATAGGAGATATCCGTGTTAGCATCATCACCAAAATCATTAGAGGGATCATGAGCTTTCACCAAGGGAAAAGAGGTGGGCTGGTTTGGGGTGGGCCTGCTGCCCCTCTCTCTCTCTCATGCTTCCTTTTATTCTTTTTGCTTTGTTTATTTTTTTTGCAGAAATAGAAAGGAGAGAAAAGGTAGGGTTTAGGGTTAGGAAAAATTTTAGGAAAAATTTGTTTTAGCTATTTAAGTTAACAGCAACAACTTGACAAACTTTGATTTTCAAAAAGTTCAAAAACTTGCTGTTTGTAATTTTGATTTAAATTTGACTGAATTTGAGTATTAAGTGAAATATTGAAAACAAGCTTAAATGATTTGAACCTTTAGTTTTTTTAAAAAAATGGAAACAAGTGATTAGAATGTTTTGGTAATTTTCATAACTTCAAATTGGGTGTTGTTTGTAAAATGCAATTGGATTTGAATTTTGAATGCAATTTGAATTGAGTTTGGATTAAGTGAATTATTAAAAACCATAATTTTAATGGTTTGAACCTTATGGTTTGATGGAAACAATGATGGAGGTGTTTTGTCATTTTCATAATTTTCAAAAGGGTGTTGTTTTGGAAATATAACTGAATTTGAAAAGGGTTTGGTATTAAATGAATTTTTGATAGAAACAAAATAACAGTTTTGAAATCACACTTTAATGGAAACAATTGATTGTTTTGATTTGAAATATCATTTTGGAAATTGTAACATCACAAGTATGAAACAAGAGGTTTGAAATTTGGTTTGAAATTCAAATAGAAAACAAAGGAAAACAAAGGAAAACAGTTGGAAAACAAATGAAAACAGAGGAAAACAAAAGGAAAACAAGCACAACAAATGCAATAAACATGATGCCATGATGCAAAACATAAAATAACCGAGAGCAAACATTCTAATGGCTATTTTTCATACTTGGGATGTTACAATTAACAAGTGAGTTTTCAATTTACCTGCACCTGAAAGTGGACTTGTTTGGAATGGTTTATCAGTAGTAACGGTTTTATAGTAGCAATAGTAGTGAAATAATAGCAGCAGTGAAATGAAAACGGCAGCAGTGGTGATTGAAGTAAAAACGGGATTAAATACTATAGGCATAGGGATAGATGAACGGGCGTTGCATGGATAAGATAGTTCATATAATAATCAAGACATGGGCATTGCAGATAAATAAGATAAATCATCCAAGCACTAAGTAACCATAGGCATGTGTTCCCTAAATAGTCGTACGTGCTCGCAATGAGAACTTGCACAACATCTATTGTCGTACCAGCCCGTTTTCAGCGGGGCCTCAAGGGAACTACTGGTAATTAAAGTGTTCCATTTAATAGAACACCGGAGCAAAGCATTAACATTCGGTGAACACATGTGATCCTCACATCACAGCCATCCCCTCCGGTTGTCCCAATTTCTGTCACTTCGGGGCCTCGGGTTCCGGACAACAATAGGTGTAAACAACTTGCAGGTATGATCAAGAAACAATAATTATCATCATGATTCAATAACATGTTCATATCTGAGATCATGGCACTCAGGCCCAAAGTGGCAAGCATTAAGCATAACAAGTTGCAACAATGTTAATTGCAGTAATAGAACATACTAGGCACTATGCCCTAAAAATCACGGCATTATTACATGAACAATCTCATCCAATCCCTACCATCCCCTTCATCCTACAGCGGGAGAATTACTCACACATGGATAGGGGGAATATGGATGGTCGATGGAGAGGCGTTGGTGAAGACAGTGGCAATGATCTCCTCCAATTCCCCGTCCCGGCAGGGTGCCAGAACGGAGTTTCCGAACCCCGAAAAAGATTCGCGATGGCGGCGGAGCTACGGACTTCTTTATGGAAAACGATCGAAGCCCCCTTAGCTTTTAGGATTGAAGGCGATATATAGTCGAAAGGAGACCCCGAGGGGGTCTCTGGGTGGCCCACACCACCAGGGGCGCGGCCTAGGTGGGCGTTCCAAAGGGTGGTGTGGTCCCCCTCTGGCTCTTCTCCTGGCCTCCTTCTGACTCCCGGGGTCTTCCGGTGTTTTAAGACCAATGGTGTCTTTTTTGGGAAATTTCCCGAAAGTTGATTTTTCTGCACAAAAACGAGACGCCAAGGTAATTCTGCTGAAAACAACGTTAGTCCGTGTTAGTTGCATTCAAAACACACAAGTTTAGAGGAAAACAATAGGAAAAGTGTTCATAAAAGGAGATAAGTTTTCGACGTATCACGGGGGAATCCCCAAGCTTTGGCTTTTCAATCTTCTTGATCACATTATATCATCCTCTTCTCTTGACCCTTGAAAACTTCCTTCACACCACACTCAAAGTAATTCTTATTAGAGGGTTAGTGCACAATCAAGAAATCCTATGTTCTCCTTGAACACAAGCATTATTAATACTTTTCAAATGTTAGCTACAGCCACTGATGTTTTATGGAGCAAATAAATCCACTCAACATAGTAAAAGAGAGAATGCAAGTAAAAAGGCAGAATCTGTCAAAACCAGAACTGTCTATAAAGACGAACCTTTTCGAGGCACTTACATTGCTCAAATTGAAAAACTTAAAACTAGAAAAAATTCGGAAATAGCTAAGGATTAAGCACAAAAATTGGCAGGTCATTTTGATCTTTCTGTGATTTTATACGATTTAACAATGGACAGCAGGAATCTGTTTTCTGCGCAGAAATCCAAATCTAACTTCAACTTTCACTAGAGACTTTACTTGACACACTAAATGCGAGAAAATAAATATACAAATGAGTTGCTACAGAAGTAAACAACATATTGACTCAAAGGGAACAGAAGAAAACATTGCAAAAATAAAACCATGGGTTATCTCACAAGAAGTGATTTTCTTTAACGCCTTTCAGCTAGGCATAGAAAGAAAATAATCAAGTATTTTCAAATGAAGAACCATCCAAATTGTAACTAGTTCTTATAATAGTATAAAAAAGGAACTTCATTCTCTTCGTAGGAAAGTGTTCCATACCTTTCTTGAGTGGGAATTGATATTTAATATTCCCCTCTTTCATATCAATAACAACACCGACAGTTCTAAGAAAAGGTCTTCCCAAAATAATAGGACAAGAAGCATTGCAATCAAAATCATCCACCTTCATTTTAATAATGGGTTTCCAACCATCATCCAACTTCCTAGGGACAGAGGCTTCACGTTTTAATTCTTTATCTCTAATTTGCATGAGAGCATTTGTAATATGTTTTGTGAAAGTAATATTCGTATCACTAGCATTAGGATTACTAGAAAGTTTTTCTAGGAACATAATTACTTCAGAAATATTACAATCATCAAAATCAAGATCATTTTTATCAAAGGTAATGGGACCATTATCTCCTATATTTCGAAAAATTTCAGCACTTTTATTAGGAACAATTTCAGTGGTTTCAAGAAATTTTAAATGTTTAACAGAAGAAGTGGAGACATTATCAACAACAATTACTTTACCATTAATAGTAGGAGATTTAATAGCATGATAGGCTTTAGTTTTACTAGTGGTGGTAATAGTGCAAACATTAGCTATATTATTCTTTCTAGTTATTTCATCTTCTCTTTCCCATCTAGCATGCAGTTCAACTAACATCCTAATATTGTTATCAATTCTAACTTGAAAGGCATTCAAAGCTATGCTTTCTTTTATATCATGAGTCATAACCTTTATTTTAATAATATCAACATCAAGAGCAAGGCTATCAACTTTAGAAGCAAGAACATCAATTTCGCCAAACTTTTCCTCAAGAGATTTATTAAAAGCAGTTTGTGTACTAATAAAATTCTTAAGCATGTTTTCAAGATCAGAGGGTACACTTCTATTTTTGTTGTAGGAATTACCATAAGAATTGACATAATCATTACTATTATTAGGAGGATATGGCCTATAGTTGTTTCTACCAAAATTATTCCTATAAGTATTGTTGTTGAAATTATTATTTTTAATGAAGTGCACATCAACATGCTCTTCTTGAGCAACAAAAGAGGCTAAAGGAACATTATTTGGATCAACATGAGCATGGACATTCACAAGCATAGACATAATAGCATCAAGCCTATCACTCAAGGAAGAGGTTTCTTGAACATAATTTACCTTCTTACCTGGTGGAGCTCTCTCAGTGTGCCAGTCAGAATAATTTATCATCATATCATCAAAAAGCTTTGCTGCAGTATTCAAACTCATGGACATAAAGGTTCCTCCAACAGCTGAATCAAAAAGGTTTCTTGAAGAAAATCCAGACCTGCATAAAAAGGTTTGGATGATCATCCAAGTAGTCAGTCCATGAGTGGGACAATTCTTTACCAAAGATTTCATTCTTTTCCAAGCTTTAGCAACATGCTCATTATCAAGTTGCTTAAAATTCATAATGCTACTTCTTAGAGATATAATATTAGCAGGAAGATAATATTTTGCAATGAAATCATCTTTACATTTAGTCCATGAATAGACATGAGGTGATCTCTCTCTTTACGGTCTAAAATATAAATGATAAACATGAGGTGATCTCTCTGTTTCTTATAAGCACCACTACGATTACGTTCCCATCCTCTCAAGAATTGGCGCAAATGACTTATTTTATTTTTCCAAACCTCTATCGGGGTATTGCCATGCAAAACTGCAGCCCACTCATGTGCTACCATTTCGTGAAACCCATCAATAGAGAGCTAGGATAACTTGAAATAAAACCTTGCCTTGTTACCTCGGTGAGCTTGTACACCAAAATATTCTCTATATTCATTTATATATGTGTTTTGGATAGTGACGACACTTTGGTTGCCATTAGGGTACCCTCTATTTGCTCTAGTTCAAAAAATGAACTAATTTTGCAATAGCATCACCATTTTTAGAAAACTTAGTTCATTTTGTTGAACTAGATAGGGTTGAGGGTACCCGAATGGTGACCCACTGCCATCATTAGTTTTGGAGAATCCAATAATTGATAAAAAAATTCACTCTAGTCTCTCCTTGATTTGTCTATCTTTACTATTGAAGTAGACTTGGTGGTGTCCGTGTCCGTACCTTGTCGCACCACTCCTCGTGATGATATCGCTACCTATGCTACATTCCGCTCGAAAAAAATCTCTCCCGCACGGAAGAAACTCGCTTTTGAATCCCAATTGGCCCACGTCAGACGCACGTCCGTTCCCGCACAGAAACAAACCTACGTATAGATTCCTCCTAGACCGCCGATACATCATGCATCTTCCTACTCCCATATCGAATGGGGAAACCTCCCCTTAGTTGAGCATTTAGCCCAGCCTCTCGCTTCCTCCAGCCTCTTTTCTCCTCCAACATATCGTCTTTTCGTGCCGACACACAACCCAGCTCCGCCATCATTTCTCGGTACTGCCGGTGAAGGCGATCTCGCGGCGACATCTTACCACATGGCCTCTTGGCGGCCGGTGGTTTGCGGCAGAAGGTGACAGCCCGTGGCAGTGTGGTGTACAAGAAGCACGCATCGAGATGTTTCCCATTGGCGGCTCGCTTCCCCGCAGCAGGGATAACTGATGGTGCAGATCTTGCACTCGTTGGGAGACCCCAACAGGAGAGTGTGATAAGCACAGCGGTAGGAATTTCCCCTTAGTTAAGAACCAGAGTTATCAATCCAGTAGGAGAAAGAAGATCTTCAGAAGGTTGATGCCGCTTACGGTGGCGATGGCGCCTCACCGGTGTCAGCAACAATGTGGAACCTGCACACAACACAACCAAAATACTTTGTCCCAACGGTACAGTGAGGTTGTCAATCTCACCGGTCTTGCTGAAAACAAAGATTAGACGTATAGTGTGGAAAATGGTGTATGCTTGCAGTAAGTAAAGAAAAACAGGAAATTGTAGAGGTTTGTTTGGAGAGAATTCCTTATTTGGCCATTCCTTAAAATCTTGTTCCCTATTTGGCCCTAAAAAAAAAATCTTCCCTATCTGACACCGTAAATTCATTTTCTTCCTAACATGGCCCTATAGTGCATTCTTAACACAAATGGGGATGTAAAAAGACTCTTTTACCCCCGATGAATTTTTGTACCAAAATTCATCATAGAAGTTAAAAATAAGCAACAAATTGACACCGGTTCCGACAGGTAGGGACCACCGCTTAGCCTAATAAAAAAATGTGCGCGTTGCCGTGTAAGCGCGCTGTGCCGTGCGTGCCGTCGCCGTGTGCCGCCGCCGTGCGGGTTGTGTCGTGTGCGCGCCGCCGTGCGTGCCGCTGTGCCGCCGCCGTGCGTGCTGTGCCGCCGCCGCCGTGCGTGCGTGTATGCGTGTTGCGCCGCCGTGCCGCCGTGCGGGCTGTTCCGTGCGTGCGTGCCACGGCCGCGTGCGAGCATGCGTGCTGTGCCGCCGTCACCGTGCGTGCGTGCGGGCTGTGTCGTGCATGCGTGCCGCCATGCGTGGCCGCGTGCGTGCTGTGTCGCCGCCGCCGTGCGGGCTGTGCCGTGCGTGCCGCCGTGCGTGCGTGCCGCGGCCGCGTGCGTGCGTGATGTGCCGCCGTGCGGGCTGTGCCGTGCGTGCTGCCTGCCTGATGTGTCAAATAAAATATTCACCGCTGCCTGGTAGCTTTTACGAGGGCGGCTAGCTGGTTTGGGCACAGTACAGTCAACAAAAGTACTACCATGTTGAAAAATCAAATACAACTATCAGTGCCAAATCTAAGTTCAAGTATATCTGTATATGAGCTAAATATTGAGAAATATATTAGTACATGAAAAAAGGGAAAACATTTGACTGCGGTCTAAATAATAACCTTATTTCATTCGGTGTCCCTATTCGGTTAACTATTTTCGTTTATTTTCAACTTCAATTATGAATTTTGGTACAAAAATTCATCAGGGGCAAAAGAGTCTTTTTACGTCCTCATTTGTGTTTAGAATGCACTATAGGGCCATGTTAGGAAGAAAATGAAGTTAAGGTGTCAAATAGGGAAGAATTTTTTTTTAGAGCCAAATAGGGAACACAAATTTAATGATGGGCCAAATAAGGAATTCTCTCGTTTGTTTAACAGTGTAGGAAAATGGACCGAGCTTCATAGATTCACTAGTGGTGTCTCTCCATAAAAGATAGCATGCTGGATGAACAAATTACAGCTAGGCAATTGACAAATAGAGGTTGCACCGTAGTGCACATTCATGACATGATGACTACTATGATATTTAGTGCGGGCATTACAACAATATACATAGACCGTAATCCAACTGCATCTATGACTAATAATCCACCGTCAGGTTATCATCCGAACCCCCTTAGGTATTAAGTTGCAAGCAACAGACAATCACATTAATCAATGTGTGTAATTAAACAATGATTGTACACGCGGGCACTCACACCGTTGTTTTCTCCCTAGTGGCAACAACACATCCTCCCCTGTCACGTTTCTGTCACTCGAGCACAGGCGAAAAGGAGGCATGAACCCACTATCCAGCATAAATACTCCCTCTTGGAGTCACTAGCAACTACTTGGCCAGAGCAACCACTAGCAACGGAAAGCATGCAAGATCACAAATAACATATGAAATAAAGAATATAATCAACTTGGCATAATTTCAATATTCATCGGATCCCAGCAAACACAGCACATAGAATTACATAAGAACGATCTCGATCATGTTAGGCAGCTCACGAGATCTAAACATGGAGGCATAGGAGGAGAAGACAACCATCTAGCTACTACTATGGACCCGTAGTCCAAGGATGAACTACTCACGCATCACTCCGGAGGAAGGCATGGTGATGAAGAGGCCTCCGGTGATGATCTCCTCTCCGGCAGGGTGCCGGGAGACAGCTTCAGAACCCCCTGATCTAGGGTTGACGATGACGGCGGCTGCGGAACTTTTCGGGGATATTTGATCAGGTGCTTAGGGTTTTCCATCGAAGGGGAATAAATAGGAGAAAGGGCAAACGCGGTGGAGCCCTGGAGTCCCCACACCACCGCTGGCGCGTCCAAGGGGGGCACGCCTCCCCATGGTGTGGGCCCCCTGGTGCCCGTCTTCGACTCCTCTTCGGTCTTCTGGATGCTTCCGGGGAAAATAGGAACTTCTGGATATGGGGTCCAATTCCAAGAATATTTTCAGAACAAATTTTCTGAAATAAAAAAACTACAGAAAACAGGGAACTGGCACTTGGCGTCTTGTTAATAGGTTAGTCCCGAAAAACGTGTAAAAATGCTATAAAGAAGGGAGAAAACATGTAGCAATTGGCATAATATCGTCATGGAGCATCAGAAATTATAGATACGTTGAAGACGTATCAATAACACGCCCCCCGTTCTTCCCCGTGACGTAGGTCGCGTCCTCAACCGCGTGACTCTGCTTCCATCCGTCCTCCTCTGCCGAGCTCGTTTTTTCATGGGTCCCTAGTGCTCGAAATTGCAGGCAAGGACCAGCATTGCCATGCTGCCGGCAAGTGGCGTCCACTTGCAATGCCATTTTACTAGGTTAGGTTTTGCACCCCACAAGGAGCTGGTGGTCAGTGTAGAGATGGCGCTATTTGTCTTGATATCACAAGCAGTTTAGTTTCGCATTGATTTTCTACACATGGTGTGGGCTGCTCTTGCTCTGTATCCTTATCGTGGTTCCTAATATTGTATTCTCTGTATATATACTCACAACTTGAGGTGGATAAATGCGTAGGGAGGCAGCCAATGAATGGGATCCTTTTCCAGGCAGAGTGTTGAAGACTTGAATTGATGCGCTGAGAGTAGTTTGTAGACATCCAAGATGGACATAACGGATGGGGTCTTTGAATCATAGGAAATCCGCGTCAATCCCCACAAAATATCGGAGCTCCTTTTCTGGACCCATTCATTGTATTGAATATATAGCAAGCTATGGGAAAGCATGGATTTCACATAGTATGAGGTCTGGTTGATTCCTTCAGATTGCGAACTTCTCATGATCTCAATTATTGGATAGCTTGTAAAAATTTGCAATTATTTCCTGAATCTTTTCAATTAAAAATTGTATTCCCATCCTGCACTTTTATTGGAGTGAATTAAATCATTTTACAAGTTGGGAGAATAATCAGTTCATGTAACTGCCGTTCTGTCACAATACTGGCAATTTCAAAATCACACTTTAAGATTAGGTGCAACATTCCCATAGAGACAATTCATATGTTAGAAAAGCATTCATATGAACTGTATGGTTGTGAACTTAGCTAAAAAAAATCCTTCTTTGTACATGCTCTCCCAAGAAGTGAACAACGCAAGCCTTGAGTAGCTGATTTATGAGGATCACTTAGATTAGCCAAGCTGAATCATGTTGGATGCACTGTAGTGCTGAATCTATGGGCTGGAAGAAGTTGTAATCGAAGTGACACCAATAAATTGGTTATTTTTAGCACAAGTAGTTGTCATGGTAAATAAAAAAACTTGGTGGCTCAAGTAGCATTTAGAATTATGGATATTTGGTGTAGAAAAGAAGATATGTAGATTGGTTGCTGATGTTATTGTACCAACTTGAGTACATGCATGCCTGCTTGTTCCACAGCACCGCATCCTTCAAATCCTCACTGTCCCGAGCAGACGGTGGCTTGAGGCGCGCGAGGAGGTCTGCTAGCGGGAATGCCACACTGGGTTTACACATCGTGTTCCATGCTGTAACGGCCAACAAGTGTAGCTACGGATCAACAACGGAGATGAGACGATGGCCGGCGTGAGTAGTGAAGACATTGGGCTTACAAATTTCTATTGCAAGCAACATCCTAGAACGCATATCGTTTTCTCGTTAATTTCCATTAACGTATCATTCATGCATGTCCTGCTACTCCAGCTCACCAGTTTGTCGTAGTGAAGCCGGGCAGGCAAGCAGATCAACCGCGGAGGCTAGATGCATGTTGCTGATGGTGGCTTAACGAGGCGCTGGCAGAAACGAGAGGCATGCGGCTGGTGGCGGCTCATTGAGGCGACGACGGGGGCGAGACGTGGCTGACAGACAACACCTGATGGTGGCCGTGCAACATGAACAAGCCGTCGGCCGTGCTGCGGTGTGGTCAGATTTAAGCACTTTCACGTATGGCCATTGATGCAACATGCAAAAACCCATTGGCTCAGTTTGCCCATGAGGATATGAACATGTTGAACAATGTAATTGTTTTTATGGGGGAACAATGTAATTTTGCACCGCCACTACTAAAAAACATTACCCTCATGTGACATCAAACTTAAAGAGGCAATGAAATATTGTTGATTGTACAATATTATCAAACTATATGTGAGTGAAATATAGTAGTTGACATTTATCGAAAAACATATTGTTACGGTTTGTAAATTTTTATTCGTCTTTGTAGTAAAAAGTAATTGCTTATAGAATGATTGACCAATGCCCGATTAAATAATTATATTGTTTATATCAACACATGCACAATTTTTACACACTTGATTTTTTTTACGGGTATTTTATTTACATGAGCGACTGGGGAAGAAACTTAGAGAATCGTGGCAATCGGCATTACGCTAGTACTATTACAAAACAGAGTTTTAAAGTGTGTTGTTGGAGCCAGTTTTACTAATTAAATTTCGAGCCGACTCAAAACACTGTCCCATAAACTTTAAGGAAAATTTCGAGTACTATGAACTTGATCTCACATGTCAAATACTACTCTTGCCAGCCAGAACAGGGGGCTGTGAAAGTGTGAATGGATTCACATTTGGTTTCTCATCAAAACAGCCAGGAAAGTCCATCACCAGTTCACCACGTGTTCTTGTACCCGTCGAAGGCCGAAAAGAAAACAGTTCGGTGGCAAGGGGTAAGACTGACATCGGGACCCACTGTACGACCGAGGCGACCCGCCCACCACGGACCCGAGCCGAGACCACCACCACACCCGACACCCAATCGTGTGCGATTCCGTCCAGATTCACCGCCGTTCCTAACGCGTCGGTGACTGCCGCGGCGTCTCCGGCGATTAGCCCAGCCCCGACGAGCTACCGCGCGCATTGCTTAGGCCCCGAGGGTAGAGCAGGGCAGCCTGCAATCGCATCCCTCGTGCCACGTGGCCCCGTCGGCGAGCGAGCGAGCCCCTCCCTCGCCGCCGGAGTCGGACACCCCGCGCCCGCCTGACAAAAGTGTGCGGCGACTTGCCACGTGCCAGGCTACGCGGCCGCCTCTGCCGTGCGGATGTCGTGCGCGGCTCGTTGAGGAGTGAGTTGTGGAGCCTGAAGGTGCGGGAGAGACGACCGAAGCGGGATCCGAATTGGCCGGAGAGGTGGCGATCTCCATAGAGATCGGATCCATGGGCTCCTCTGCGGTCCAGCACGAATCCGTCTCCGCACCAGGTAACCCACGACTCTGTTCGCGAGTCTTCCTTGGATGGATATTATACTGGAGGAATTATTCGCCGATTCCTAGCGTCAGAAGTTGGAACTGGTTTGCTTCAGTAGTTGCGGAGGGGATGGTTTAGTAACCACGAATGGGTTCGTCCCTGTTGGGGAATTGGGCACACTTCTTGCCCAGCAAAAATCGTTAGGAAGGGGATAACTTGGATTAAGGTTGTTGGTTATCAAATTATGCCTGTCACTTACCTGCTGCTGCAACCCAAGTTACTTTCAGCATTGGACTACCGAAGCTGCACAGTTACCAAATTGTTGTTCGTGTCATGCTAACTGTTAATTTTTTCACTCTTAACAGGAAACGTGGATTCTGTTGACGACCCTGGCAGTAGCAGTATCAGAAGCAAGTTGGGCAAACCGATGAGCACAGAAACATGGAGGTGGTGTTTGGGGCTGATTTACATCGTTGCTATTGCAAGCATATGGATCGCTGCAAGCTACATTGTCCAGTCTGTCGTGGATGGCGGTGTTTCCCCGTTCTTGATTACCTACATATGCAACTCTCTGTTTGTTGTTTACATCCCCATAGTTGAGTTCGCGCGGTACTTTGAGGATTCCATCGACAGCATGTGGTCAAAGTTGAAGCGCAAGGTTGGTGCGAATTCGCAGCAGCCTGCTGATCTGGAGAGTGTGAATCTTCTACAGAGAAGCGAGCAGGATGGCAATGCTGCCTCGTCTCAGTCGCTGACAAGGTCGCCCGAGGACAATGTGGCTTCAGATGCTAACTCCCCTGTCCGTACAGAGCTAGGCTCTGCAGATTGTAGCAAAGGGTTGGATGCAAAAGGGCGGTGGACGCGTGCTCGTACGGCCAGAGTCAGCATGCTAGTCTGCCCTTTTTGGTTTCTCGCACAGCTTACCTTCAATCTATCTCTGAGATACACCACTGTTACAGTAAGTGATACTAAGAAAAGCAGTATACTAGTACTTGCATATCAACGATATGTTTTACCTCAGTCATGTCACTAATTGGCCTACAATATCTCCCTGTTTTTCTTGTGCTTGCAGTCAAACACGATCCTGAGCAGCACGTCTACCCTCTTCACCTTCCTGGTTGCATTAGTATTTCTTGGAGAAATGTTCACATGGTTGAAGCTAATCAGCGTGCTTCTCTGCATAGCAGGAACAATAATAGTTAGCCTCGCTGATTCAGGCACTACACTGAATGCTATTGCCACAAATCCTCTTCTAGGAGACTTCCTTTCTATTGTTTCAGCTGGCTTATATGCTGTATATATCACCTTGATACGGAAAAAGTTGCCTGATGAGAAAGAAGGTCAAGGCCAAGTGAGTATGGCTCAGTTTCTTGGATTCCTGGGACTGTTCAATATGCTGTTTTTTCTTCCTGTTGCGTTGGTGCTGAATTTTGCCAAGCTGGAGCCATTCCACAGGCTGACATGGGAACAAGTTGGTCTGATTGTTGGGAAAGGTAGGTTGGTTCTTTACGCATTTACTGGTTTACATGTTTATTTCTATTCTATAGAAACTAAAGGTGTTCATTCTTGATGCCGGCTATAATAGTTAATGATGATACAGTTACATTTTTGCCTGATGTTAGTGCTGTTTACATGGCATGGAAACAAGCCATATCGTGTTAGCCTGTAAAGCCACTAGCTTGGAATTTCCCCTAATTTTTGAGCTTTTAATTTTTTGCAGGTTTGTTAGATAATGTTTTGAGCGACTACTTGTGGGCAAAAGCAATCCTTCTCACAACAACCACTGTGGCCACAGCTGGTCTCACAATCCAAGTTCCAATTGCTGCCCTTGTTGACACGCTCACTGGACATGCTCCCCATATGTTGAACTACATCGGAGCTGCTGCTGTATTAGTCGGTTTTGCGGGCATCAACATCCCATCCGATGCGTTACAGCCTTCTCAGCATGAGCAGGAAGCTCCCATTGTTAGCATGGTCGATGACCCGCTTCATTCGCCCAGTGATAGAAGTTGCACCGATGCTGTTTGACAGTTGCAGCCTGTCATGTTTGGAATTTTTGTGCAGTGTATAGTCACCAATCAACGTATAACTGGGTCGGCAAGACTGGTACAATAACTGTAATTGTTTTCCCCTTGCCATGCAATGCAACAGAGGAGATGGATATTGTCACGTGTGTAAGAAATCATGTATCCTGTCTCGTACGAAGGGGAATTCATTTGTAATTTTTGTGGGTGTGTTGTGTGGCTTTGAGGGTAGGTCGGTGCATATAGCTAAATTTTGTTGTACCAGGTGAATCAATGTTTTACTGAAGTACCTGATGTTTCATGTTTGTTGTGCTGAATTAATGCCATGATATTCAGCAAAAAAGTTTCACATGGTTTATTATGATGAAGCACAACTGTTAATAGTCTCTCAATCTTAACAAAAATGCCAGCCTCTTGATCTTAACAAACATGCCATATAGAGCACAAATTAGTACAGAAATAAAATTGTTTTTTTATTCAGAACAGAATAACCGCATGCCAATATCTGGGCCCCATGTTTACTGGCTATGTTTACGGTTGTAAAGATCATTTGTCGCAAAAATATGGAATTCTCACACTTTCTCTACACCTATGAATATTTTGAGGGTGACATGAAAGCTATTTGTCCGGCCAGACTGAATCAAATACATCCATTCTAGCTCGTAAAAACCAACTTCCTGCAACTAATATGTCGTTCCTAAAAATTAATTCGTCCTATCCTGATGCGAAGTATCTACTCAAAATTGTTCATGCAAAGCACGAATAAACCAAGAGCAAACTGTTGCATTTCTTGTTGCTACCTCTCTCCCGATGCCTACCATTCCCACCCAATGGCTAGCTTGAGTAGATAGCGAGCGGGAAGAGTAAGAGAGAAACTGACGGATCAACCAACGTAGTTCTTTCGTCGGTGGAAAATTAACAACTCAATAGAAATGGTTGGGGAGGGAGGCCGTGGAAGTATATAGGCGGTAGCTCAACTTTTAATTTCTATATTAAAGATGAGAGCTTTTCTTGCACGGAGAGCACGGATCATGCATAATATTAGGTGCATAGAGTTACTCCTGCTTCAGTTTGTTAGGAGTATTTTGCAACTACACATGTGACTTGTCGCTCACGTGTTGTTAGGAGAAGACGACCCGCTTCATTCACCCAGTGATAGAAATCGTACGGATGCTGTTTGACAGTAGCAGCCTGTCTTGTTTTGAGATTTTTGGGCATGGGCTGGCCGGTACAGTCACTGTAATTGTTTCCCCTTTTGCCGTTACACTGCAACGCAACAGATGGATATTGACACATGTGTGTAAGAAATCATGTATCCCATGGCTCGTATGAAGAGGAATTCATTTGTATTTTTTGTCGGTGTGTTGTGTGGCTCTGATGGCCGGTCGGTGCATATAGCTTAATTTTGTTGTACAATGTTAATTTGTGTCGCAACTTTACTGAAGTACCTGATGTTTCATGTTTGTTGCGCTTAGTTAAGGTAAATACTACCTATCATGATCCGATGGAAATAAAATCGTCGGACGACCCTTCCGTTACCATAAATATGTTTGCATCGAACGGGCCAGGTTTTCCTTGATTTTTTACCGCGCGTTAACTACGCAGCTTTCCACGCACAACCCCAAAATTACGGATGTTTTTGGCGCCACCCAAATCAAGTCCCTGCTATCTCGACCCCATGTGCTAACCGCGCCGTCACCTTGGTTCTTCTCTCCATGCCACGCCGCACCTCTGTATCCGTCGCCGATCATAACACCTCCGTGCAGATCAGCTCATGCGCCGATACGCCTGTCGTTCCGCTGGTGGAGAATCTTATTCAGGCATCATAGACCGCCGGCGACCTACGCGCTAGGGTCTGTGGCGGCTTGGCCGGTCGACCAGGCTATACTCCGAACGGAGCCTGCTTCCACTGCTCCTGGGCACCCTGGATCCGTTCGAGGAACCAGATCCGGCTGTTCGTATTTTCTTTAATTGGAACTGACATAGGTCCCAGTCTGTTCGTATTTTCTTTATTTTAAAGACTAAATCGAGGTATTCCCTTATAATTTCATAAATATATTTGTGAAAAGATTTTTGGATGCCGACTCTTAGAACCGGTGGTTCTGACATGTAATCAGTGTGCTTCCACATACTGTTTGTTACATTGTGTTACCATGATATGCGTGCTTTTGTTTCAACATGCTTCCAAACCATTATAGATTTACTGATCTAGTTGATCGAATCATCACAGAATTTGCGCCAACCATTGTTATACATAGTTTAATTTTTGAATTTTGCTCCTTCTACATAGTTAGCATTATGCTTCGTTGGACCACATTTCTGATGTTTTTTTGTCCACGCTTCTAACTAGTAAACATTTGCTTCAACAGTCATGTATCCGTGCATCAATACTGAGATGATTTATCAAAGATTCATATGCTTTTTCTAAAGGAAAATATAAACCATGCTTCCCTTCTTTGTCATACATGTTGCTAATGACTACTGCACTCTGCCATTTTAATTGGCAGCACACATCTAGATGCTTCGAATTAGCATCATATATGTTGTGATAGCTACAGGATTTTGTCTTATATAATCCATGCTTCCTAAGTATCGTATATATTGCGGTAGGAACATAGTTTTAATTTAGAGCATTCAGGCTTCAATTAAATGTCTCTTATATGAATCCATTTGTTTCTACCAGGAGATGATTGCAGGTAGTCGATGAGCCTGTCGTCAACGCCATCCTCGCTACTACATGGACGTTGCTCAGATCTCGTCGGCCCTCCTTCTCGAAAACATTTGTCCATAGAATTTCCCATGTTCAAGCATGTGTCGTTCTAGCGAGGCGTGCTTCTATAGTCTCCGGGCGTGTATCACGACTTTCTTGTAACACATTGTTATATATAAAAGCGAATTCTGATAATGTAGAAGCAAATACTATTTCGTATAGATGAATTTGATTATTCTTTTGTTCGAAGAAATGATGATATACAACAAATTATATTTTATTTTGTGCAATTAATATTGATGGGAAAAAAACTTGTTAGTACTAGTATGTTGGAAGCAAACACCCAGATTTGTTCATTGGAAGAAAATTATGCTACATAGAAACCATTCTATGGTTGTGCGGACGGCATCTTATCATCGCTGGAAATAAAAATTAAATGGAAACAATCACTGATTGTCTTGGAAGCAATCTTGTCGTCCAAATGAAGCAAAACATTATTGCAGAAGTCGAATAATTTGGAAATATTTTTCATAAGGAAGCAATATTGAAAAACTTCGGAAACACAATTTGATTCATAAGAAGCATACATGCTTTATTGCACCAAATGAATCATGATATTACATGAGACCATGAAACATAATTTGTAGCTTTGGAAGCATGTTTAGGGTATGATGGCACCAAGTATGGATTTTAAGGAAGCATGGTGTGTATACAGAAAGACACAATCATAGGAACCGTGTATATAGAAGCAGAGTGATAAAGAAAAATTTCTTCTAAAAAATGCCAAAGGTAGTGGTCATGGTAATTACTCCCTCCGTCCGAGTTTACGAGTCCTCTAACGAAAATCTATTTGTCCAGCAATGAACTGCCTACAAGGCCCGTAAAATTTATTAGCCTAAAAACGTGTGGCGTAATTATGGGGAAATCGCATCCCTAGCATGTGTGAAACTGTTTGGTGCATGCGGTGTGACAGTTTGCATGACGAAATTTACTGCGGCAATTATGACAAAATATGGTGATTGGTAGAAACGGCAGCCAGTAAAAACATGCCTTGGTCGCGATGATTTTCCTTAGAGGACTACTAAACCTGGACGGAGGGAGTATAGTAAACCATGCATTAAAGGGTGCGGTCTTTATGGGTCCGACAATAAATCCCTTAAATCTTTGACGCGGAAGCTGGCAATTCATCGCTGGACCTGCTGCAAATCATGTGGCCAAAATGATCCACATCAGACAGCCATAGCCTGATCCGATACTTTGCTTCCAATCGGCGTCTGATTCCTAGTACTGGCCCTTAGTTAATGCTCGTGATAACCTCTAGGTTTCACATAGTTTTGCTTTGTTTATTGTGCTGAAGCGCAACGGTTAGGAGCTTCTTAGGCTGGTCACAATGGGGAGGAACTTAGCAGTAACATCACACACTTCAACACAACTTTGCTTATGTGGCACGTATTTAATGAAGAGAGAGGTGTTTGTGGTAACTAGCTAAGTTACCGGAACATCACACACACCAAGAAACAATGAGTCTATAGCCTAATAAATACATTGTTGCATACCACTACATATATGTTCCTCCCCATTGTGGAGGTAGTAACATAGTCTAGGAAAGCGTGTAGGTTACTAGTGTATGTTCCTCCCCATTGTGACCAGCCTTAATATTAAGTTTGGTCACAATGGGGAGGAACTTAGCAGTAACATCACACACTCCAACACAAGTTTGCTTATGTGGCACGTATTTAATGAAGAGAGAGGTGCTTGTGGTAACTAGCTAAGGCTGGTGCCAACCGGGGCTTTAGGGAGGGGCGGTAGGGGCGCTACCGCCCGGTGGCGGGCGAGAGGGGGCGATAGGGGGGGCGGTAGGGGCCGGCGGGCGGTGGCGCTGCCGCCCGGCGAGAGCCCGCTGTCGCCCGGCCTGCCGCCCGCGTTGGCGGGGCGGTAGCGCGGGTCCGGGGCGAGAGGGGGGGGGGGGGCGAGAGGGAGAGAGGGTGGGGCGGCGCGCTGGCGGGGTGGGGCGGTAGGGCGGGGCGGTAGCTCCTAGCCGTTGGGGGGCAACGGCTAGCTGACGTGGCGCCCCCCCATTGGTCCACGTCAGCTAACCGTTGGGGGGAGCGTGGCTGGCTGGAAAAAAAAAATTTTGACCCAAATTTCCATCTCCAATCCTATAAATACCCCCCATATCCATCCCTTCTCTTCACACCATTTCCCTCCTCTCTTTCTCTCTTCTCTCATACCATCTCCGCCATGTCGGGTTGGACTCCAGATAACACACTGTTCACGGAACTCTTGCAGTCCGACGGGTCACAACCTAGTCACATAGAAGATGTCTCTCCCACACATCGTCGGTCGAATGCCGGTTCTTCGCCGCATCCCCGAGTGTTGTACCCCTCCAACACACCACCTCCGGGGCCATATGGTCCGCTTCCTACGGGATATGGTTCATACCAGCATCCTCCGTATGCTTACCCACCACCACCTCCACCTCCACCTACAGGTAGCGGGAGTCCACTTCCTCCGTACCCTCCTACGGGATATGGTTCTTACGCTCCACCTCCATATCCATACGGTTCATACGCTCCCTAGAGTGACTCAGCCTTTCAAACGCTTCAAGTGGTGGGAAGCTGTTCGCAAGGAAGCGAAGTGGAGAGCACAGCATGGTCCTGGTAGTGGGACTGACTCCAGTTCCAAGAGAACCCGTCTGGGGGTCGGAGATGAGTACAGCTCTAGTGACGCGACGGAGGAGTAGCCGCGTCCTCCTGGCCGCGATAAGGCCAAGGCCGCGTTTCGCAAGGGAAAGAACAAGGAGAAGGAATCATCCAGTGAGGCATCAAGTGCAACCTTCGGAATGAAGAAAATGTGGAAAGGTTTATTGAAGGTTAAGCTACTGAAGCAATATAACAAATTGAAAGACCGCTCAACCGCCGGCATGAACGAAGCTGAAAAGCGCAAACATGCCAAGGCCATCCAGATAGTGGAAAAAGAGCTAGGGCTGGAAGATGATGACGACGACGAGGACGAGCACGAGGATTAGATTTTTTAATTTTTATGTAATTTTTACAATTTATTATGCAATTTTATTAATTAGTATGTAATCGGTAACAATTTTAGTTCAATAAAATTATTTTCTTGCATTATTTGTAATGTTTTCGTCTCAAAAATATGTGTTGACGTGGAGGAGAGAGAAAAGTTGATGTGGCAGAGAGAGAATCTTATAGCCCGGGCTATAGCCCGTGCACTGGCACCGTGCCCGTGAGAGTGGCGTGAGAGTGGTGAAAAAAGGTGACGTGGCGGGGCTATAGCCCGTGAATAGTAGGCGGTGCATTGGCACCAGCCGAAGTTACCGAATCATCACACACTCCAAGAAACAATGAGTCTATAGCCTAATAAATGCATCGTTGCATGACACTACATACATGTTACTCCCCATTGTGGAAGTAGGAACATAGTCTAGGAAAATGTGTAGGTTACTAGCTTATGTTACTCCCCATTGTGACCAGCCTAAGAAATATGCCATCTTAACCTTAGAGCATAAAATATAATAATATTGTTTTTTATTTAGAACAAAATAACCACATTTTTTATTTAGAAAGGAACAATTTACATTGATTTTATTTAAAGAATAGTAGTCACATTTTCTCTAGGGACAACACATTGCTAATCACTTATAGAAAGCATGTGCTACCACGGGCAGCAAAATGCTCTACTAATTCTGCCTTGAAAATAACGTGGTAATTTAAGACCACTGGTAAACTGGTGAATAGTAACACCAAGAGACGTAAACGGTTAAAACCCTATGGCGAATGAAACAATTTATTGATTCGTTCCTCTTCTCAATTTGTCGACCGGAGGCAAGAATTGGGAGAGATCAGGTCGACCAAAGACGCATCAGTCATGTTTAATTTATTTAAGTTCATGTCATGTTTAATTATGCGCTATATTGGAGTTTTCTATGCTATCTAACTTAAATTGAATGATGTTTGAACTAGAGTTAGGATTTTGCTGAACTCAAATGGAGTTCATGTGACGTTGAATCTAAATTTATGTTAAGATAGTGGCACAAAGAATAAGAGGAACTCTAGCAAAGCCCCTATCCCGTCGAACTGTAAATGCGGGATAGGGGTCGCGGAAAACTGGTTTTAGAGGTCGAAAAATGTTGGGCCGTAGCAGCACCCGTAAACCCGAACCGTAAAACAGAATATTCCTCGTATATTATTTTTCCCTCTCCTTTCCTTTCTTCCTCCTCCCGACAAAACTGCTGGATGAAGGCCCCTGCGTCGTGCATCCCGGACGAAGCCCCCCATGACGCGCCGCCCAAAGGCCCCTCCCCCCTCGCGCGCGCGTCCCAGACCCCTTGCGTGCGCGCCGACCCTCTCCCTGGCGGCAAAGCACCCCCGAGCTCGCGAAGGACCCCTCCCCCTTCCCGCGTCCACAAAGGCCCCTGCGCGCGCCTCCTAGACGAGGCCTCCCTCGCTCGATGAAGCCCACCGGCGCCCCTGGAGACGAAGCCCCCCACCTCGACATCCAGGAACTCCCACGGCGACGGGAGAGAGATAGCGATGGGTATGCCAGCAGCGGAGCATTGCCGCCCTTGATGTGCGCGAGGACGGCCTCGAGGGTGCGCCCATGTTAGCCTCTCTATTGACACCGCTCAATCGAGTTTATGGTGCCCCACCACTGCTGGAGCGCCGTTGGTGGATGCCAGACGCTTGGCGTGGTGATGCTAGAAATAGGCGGTCCACAAGGTGTGGTTGTCCGTGTTAGAATATAAATATATTGCATAGCCCTTTCCATAAGTTTGGACTTTTGGTCTACATGGCTAGTGCAATAATTCGATATGGTATTAGAGCCATGAGGTCTCAACTTCAAAACCCTGCTCGCGTAGTTAAAAAAAAAGATCCTGCGACCCGCATCGATCCCATGTTAAGGACTAAAATTTCCTAGACATGAGGGGGAGTGTTAGATTCATAGCTGGTGGGCAATGCTTGGCGCCATCCCTTGTCTGGGAGTCTTGGCCAACCGACATATTTCGAATTCTAGCCAGTGCCCGCTATGTTCTATCGACTGTGAAAGTGTTAGCCATGCTCTTTTTAAATGCACCCGTGTGAGGGACATATGGAGCGGGTTGGGATTGCTTCAGAAGCTCAATGAGGCGGCGGGGGTGGAGTTCGAAGGAACACCCATCCTTGAATCTTTTCTCATGGATTCTAACACCGCGCCCTTGTTCCTGGAGGTGCGGATTTGTGACCTCGTTGCTGTGGCTGTTTGGTATATATGGTGGGAACGGAGGAAAGCAACACACCGAGAATCTGTCAACGACCCACTCCGAACCTCGCAAGATATTTTAGCCCTCACTTTAAATTACATAAAGATCAAGACTTCTGGTGCCTGCCCCATCCCTTGCCATGGGTGGGAAAAGCCCCCGGAGGACTTTGTGAAAGTGAACGTGGATGCTACTTATGATGTTAATACAGGTACCGGAGGTACGGGTGTGATCATCCGTGACAACTTTGGAAATTTTATTGCAGGAGAGAGATGGAGTTTAAACCATGTGGAAAATGCAACTATTGCCGAAGCACATGCTATGCGAGATTGACTTCGACTAGTGGGCGATACAGGTTGCAATAGAATCATTGTCGAGTCGGATTGCTTTGATATTGTTGAAACCATGAAAAATGAGGGAAATTCTCTAGTGGCGGCAGTTGCTATCTATGGGGAGTGCACTTTTCTTAGCCGGGGTTTTGTTCGTGCCAATTTTTTCCACTGCCCTAGAGAAGCAAACATGGCAGCTCATGAATTAGCTAGGTTCAGGGAAGAAGTCCAACGTGTGTGGACTGGAGATCCCCCGTTTTGTATCAGAGTTGTACTAGCAAACGATGTAACTATTATCTTATAGCAGCAAGTTTTTTACGCACTCTTTTCCTTACCATGGTACCTAAGGGGACTAAAAGGTTTGTAATGATGCGGCTTTCTTGCTTTAATATAGTGGTTTTAAATTTCAAAAAAAAATTGCATAGCTCTTTCCGTAAGTTCGGACTTTTGGTCTACATGGATAGTGCAGCAATACTATAGTCCGCCGCCCAGTGTGGGTCCTGGAGCATGTCATTCGACATCATGTCGCGGACCGCCTCGATCTCAACGGCGGAGGCACTAGGACGTTGATGACCCACAAGTATAGGGGGTCGCAACAGTCTTCGAGAAAGTAAAACCCAAGTTTATTGATTCGACACAAGGAGAGCCGAAGAATATTTATTAGACTTAACAACTGAGTTGTCAATTCAGCTGCACCTGAAAGTAGACTTGCTCGCAACAATTTATCACTGGTAACAGTTTTATAGCAGCAGTAGTAATCGCGGAAAACGACAGGATGGGAAGTACCGTAGGCATAGAGGGAATGGATGGACGGGACTTGCATGGATAACATAGGTCATGTAATAATCTAACACGGGCATTGCAGAGAATAATAATAAAGCATCAAACATGTAAGCAAACCATAGGCATGTGTTCCAATATAGTTATGTGAAACTTGCACAACATCTTTTGTCCTACCAGTCCGTGACGGCGGGACCTCTAGGGAAACTACTGGTAATTAAGGTGCTCCTTTTAATTAAGCACCGGAGCAAAGCATTAACACTCCATGAACACACGTGATGCTCGCATCACAACTATCCCCTCCGGTTGTCCCAATTTCTGTCACTTTGGGGCCTCGGGTTCCGGACAATGACATATGTAAACAACTTGCAGATATGATCAATAAACATAACTATACTCATGAAACAGTAACATGTTCAGCTCTGAGATCATGATACTCGGGCCCTAGTGACAAGCATTAAGCATAACAAGTTGCAACAACGGTAGAAAACACTAACAATGGATACTAGGCACTATGCCCTAACAATCTGGCATTATTACATGATCAATCTCATCCAATCCCTTCCATCCTTCTCAGCCTACAACGGTGTTTACTCACACATGGAAGGGGGAATCATGGATGGTTGATGGAGAAGAGGTTGCAGTGTCGATAACGATGATCTCCTTCGAATCCCCATCCCGGCAGGGCGCCAGAACAGGAACATATGATCCTCGAATCAAGTTTCGAGGTGGCGACGGTGCTCTGTTGTGTTTCTGAGAAATATGATGAACCCCCTAGGTTTTTAGGTTACGAAGCATATGTAGTTGAAAGGGAGTCCGAGGGGGTGCGGGAGTGGCCTACACCACCTGGCGGCGCAGCCAAGGGGGGGGGGGGGGGGGCGCACCGGGGGATGGTGTGGCCCCCTCATGGCTCCTCTCCTGGCTTCCTTCTGGCTCCCAGGGTCTTCTGGTGTTTTAGGACCAATGAGATCTTTTCTGTGCATTTTCCCGAAAGTTGGTTTTTCTGCACAAAAACGAGACACCAAGGTAATTCTGCTAAAAACAGCGTTAGTCCGTGTTAGTGGTATCCAAAACTCACAAGTTTAGAAGAAAACAATAAGAGAAGTGTTCGGAAAAGGAGATACGTTTTGGACGTATCAACTCCCCCCAAGCTTAGCTTATTTTTTGTGCTCAAGCAATTCAGTGACAACTGAGTGCGATAAAAGACTTTTACGAACACATTTGTTTCATATGATGTAAATATACTCACTACATGATCAAGTGCCGAGGCAATTCGTAATAAGATGTATGGAAATTAAAAGTCACCCAGCAGTTATGCAAACCATGAAGAGATGCCAACAAACTAATAATAGAAAACATGAAGTATATCAATCTGCAAGATTGCAATGCTCATAATAGGTATGATAAAGTGTACTCGCTTGCCCTTAATAGTGAAGCAAAACATAAATGTCAGGGCACCTCTGAAGTTCAAATTAAGACTAGAAATAAATATATCAAAGATACAAGCATCAAAGTTATACCACTATCAACCGTGTTTTGGGACAAGCACATTACACTAAGAATAACAATCATGCTCTCGAGAAGGTGCATAAAGCGAGAAGGTGAAGACTCAACATAAAAATAAAAGAAATGCCCTTCGCAGAGGGAAGCAGGAAGTAACTCATGTGCTAGAGCTTTTTATTTTATTAAACAGAGGTACTGAAAACATTTTTAAGAGAGGTGTATGTTTATGTCAACGAATGGTAGACAGACAATACAGTACATCACAAGCCAACTAGACTTCACAAGAGCCGCTCCCATAGAAGGACGCATCTGGGTAGAAGGTCATCCCTCTTTCTCTTTTGTTTACATAATTATGCTTTGAGTGATAAATCAGGGGCAAAAATAGTGAAGAGAATTTATGTTATTAATTTAGGGCTGGGTACCCCGCTGCCGGCTCTTCTATCGTTGGATAAGCGGATGAAGCCACTAGTCCAGGGTGTGAAATCCAATCAACAAGTGAGATAAATATTCTTTATTTACGTCCTCATGAGCTAAAACATGGGCACAAAAAAGGAATAATATTTTGAACGTTTTAACGGTAGCACACGTGAAATTTATTTGGAGTGGCGGTTAAATACCACATAAATAGGTAGGTATGGTGGACACATTTGGCAAACTTTGGTTTTTAGGAGTTGGATGCACGAGTAGAGCACGTACTCAGTACAGGTGAAGGCTAGCAATAGACGGGGAGTGACAATCAAGAGAGCAACAACTGTCATAATCATCAAGAGAGCGACAATCAAGAAAACAAAATTAACAGGGGCACAAAAAGAATACAAATACTCCGAGGCAAAATAAATCATCGAGACTTAATTGACTTTTTGTTTTCAGTCATATCATGCGTGAGCATGTGCCAAGTCAATTCAAATGAAACAATCAGATGGAAATACCACAATGTGATACCCTTCTATGAATAAAACAATGCAAGCAAACATTCATACGACATGCTATCTTATATTAATAAGTTGGAACTAACACGTGAGAGCACAAACTACTAAGCGGTGAGGACGAGGGCGGGAGGGGTGTAGACGTGTGGGGAAAATGCGAGAAGCTTCAGCGGTGGCGTGTGATACGTCCATTTTGCATCACTGTTTTATATTGTTATTTTGTGTTGGACATGTGCTTTGGTTTTAGATGATGTGTGTAGGTGTAAGGTTAGAGAAAACAACCCTGATCATGGCCACCCCCGTCATCAAGTTTGTAGGTGTAGAGACTCTTGTCGCCGAGAGGTTTCCCTTGGATTGAGCGATGTTTTATCTTGTAATCCTTTGTTGAATAATTTAATATAAAAACTATGTGCATCAGTTTAATGCAGACGCCGGGTGGTATAACTTCTATTTGGAAAAGAAAAACAGGTCTTAAACCAAACATATGTTGAAAATAGGCCTTGAACAAAACATGTGCGTGCTATTCATTCTAAATACATTACACATAAAAATATTAACCATGTCCTGGTACCATAAATATTTTCAAAGTGACAAGCCAATATATTAGTTCATTAATCTAAGACAAAAATAAATAAACCAAAATCGACATCCTTAACAACATGAAGGCATCAAGGATGCAAACGGCCAACATACCAACAAACCCAACAGCCAAAAATAAAATAAAAGTAACAGCCAGTAGTTCAATAACCACATATGTCATTTTCAAATAGGGCACCACCTAGAGCCTCTTGTATTTATGGCAAGATTACAACTTAATTTCACACCTAAGAGAAGAAGAAATGTCGATTAACATAGTCTTGTAAAGCAAACCTCTGAACCTCGATGACCAAGAATTCTGTTGTACAAGCTCTTCGTCTAAAGACGAAAGGGAGGGAAGGGTCCAAAATAGGTTGTTGCCAACAAAGAGGCGAGGGTCCAAAACTTTGATAATACGTCTACCTTGCCTGAACCTCCAAAGACTGCGCCTATATTTTCACCTAAAAGAAGCAAAACCCAAACTAGATGCCATGCGAGAGCCTAAAGATGAGACACCATTGTCAGATCCTCAAGTAAGGTTTCTCACCAAGGTTGACACTACACTAGGCTTCGTTAAATCTACACCTAGTAGAGAGGAGACAACCATACAATGGCACATCGGTAAGCCCTTCACGAAGAGTAGGGCAACAATGTTGTGGCACCATCCCATGAATAATGGAGGTGTGACAGAAGGAGACGCCTTAACGAGGGCCATCAAGCAGGAATGCACTCCAAATCAGATATGAGATGTCGCCATCCAAACCCGGCCCACCACATCGGCCATGAGACATCGGTAGCAATGCCTGCCAAACCAACTGTCGATAACAACGGTAAACAATTAAAACGATGTTGAGTGATACAAGCCATCGAGTTAACAACGTCAATCCTGGCCTTTCCTAGTATGTACTTGTATAAGTGTTAACCGAAGGTGACAACTCAAGGTATGACATTTTTTATTTAGAATTAGGGTATGAAAACTTTGCAAGGATGAATTTCGGGAAAAAAAATAGGCTGAAGTGAGACGCTTAAGTCTTGAGTTATGCTGCTATAAGAACATCTCTAACAGATCACGGAAGAACGCATCCGCAAAACATGCTGCCTTAAAATTATTTTTACACAAGCCATGGAAAAATACAAACCCAGCGAACTGCCTGGAAAATAACATGTCAAACTACCGTGAGTGTACTAACAAAACAACTAAATGCATTGGCAATAGGATTGAGAAAACCATGGATGCTACAATTGTTTTTTTTTCTCGGTATATGGGGAAATTGATATTGTTGCGAACTTTAATTTTCGCATAAGATCTTTTCTTATGCAAATGGTTTTTTACTTGCATTTGTGCCTCTTGATGTGCTTTAGTGCCTTCTTGTGCTTCTAGTCAACTTTCAGATTTTTTGTGTTAATATCATGTAAAAAACTAAACGGGTGTTTGTGTGCACATGCCTATTGCATCATGTAATTTTATGTTGCTTGTTACAGCTTGCGCTGTCCAACCTTCTCAGGAAGAAAAGCCCACGTGGCTTGCTGACTAAGGCTTCCTTCGTCGGATTATATGCACGAGGAAGCATGGGCCTTTACTATTTCTGGTAAGAACATTGCGTAAGAGCATGGTTAATAATAGAGCCGGCAGCTGGCTATAAGCTCTTGCCATGTCATCTATAGCCAGCATGTATAATAGTTGGCTACATACATGATACTAATTATTAATACCTGGCCCACTTTACACTCTCACAAAGTGGCTATGAGCACGTGCAAGAGCTGTCTACCATCTTGCAGCCCGCTTATCTTCTCTCTCCTCTTCTCTCTCATCCAACTAAGCACGAATATATTATTTAATTGCTTACAACCCGTTTACGTGGCCTTATTGTAGTTGCTCTAAGACTATACAGTGCAAACTCACTGTGTAGGCACGCCTAAGATTTTATTGACTCGACCTGAAGCTAAGTATCCACTCGAAATCGTTGATGTAGAGTACGAGCAGACCACGAGCGAACAATTGCATTTCTAGTTTCTGCCTCTCTCCCGATACCTACCATTCCCATCCAATGGATAACTTGAGTAGATAGCGAGTGAAAAAGAGTAAGATAGAAACGGCGGATCAACGAACAAAGTTCTTCCATCGCTGGAAAATAAAATCTCAATAGAAATGGAATAGAAGGAAGGTTGTGCAAATATATAGAGTTATAGACGGTGGTAGTTTAATTTTAAGTGTCTATACTATAGTATTGCAGTTAAATGTTAGGCGCACAGAATTTCTTGCACATAGAACATGGATCGTGTAGAATATTAGGTGCATCGAGTTACTACTATCGCTGTTAAATGTTAAGAAGTAGGAACAGTCTGAAACTACACATGTGACGTCATTTACGTGTTGTAATCAGGAGAGGACCCCCAATAAGATTCAAAGTGTGATTTGTTCTGCATATACCTCTTGTGACATGCATAATATACGGTTGTGTGTACAAGCAAAACTCTACTACTTACAAGATGGGAAACAGAATATCATTTGTCAATATACATGCGTAACAAAATCAAGAGGAATGTAAAATATTTTGGAAGCCCCGCGATCATAAAGATAAAGAACATATTACATAACAATATAAGTTTAACATAGCACCAGATTCACATTCTTCTAAGCACAACAGACTTATAATGTCCATGCTATGCTATATGCGTTGAGTTTGCAGCTCTAGTATGACTTGAGATGCCAAAGATCAAAAGTGTCCGATTCACCATATATATGATGTAAACATTAATTCGATGGCTACAATTATAGATAGTGACTCCGACCGGTACTTGTCCTAGGATGCATAATTTATGCATATGCCACTAGGTAGCTGCACAACTAATCACGGATAGGTCCTCCGAGAGTTTGCTTAGGCACAAAACACCATTTGTTGGATGTCAAGAAATGGCACAAGGGTCACCTTTATGCGTTTCCATACCACACATGTCAATGTTTCAAACTGAACAATACAAAGGCGAATTGAAAAAATAAACAAAAAGGAAGATTTTTCTTCTCATCTTTGTGACATATTGACAAATCAGGTGACTACCCCACCTTGCAGCAATTTAATTATCTATAGCGCACTTCGCAATTGAGGAGTTAAAGAGCTACACTACCGAGAGAGGGTCAAGTAGTCTGAAGAGGGCCGGTGTATAAACAATATTGCTGAAGTCCAGTCGTTGGAGATTCATGTCTCGTGCACCTACAACAAATAATATTTCCCGTGATGAATTAATGTTTGATCATGCTGCCCAGTTTTGCACCTTTTTATGTCCCGATTCCTCACATGTCTAGGTAATGAAGTGAAAAGAGATCGAATAGAGCAATTTGCTTGATCTGGCCCGCATATATAGTTACATGGACAATAAGAGGAACCAACAACCGTAAAATTTAATTGATTCCTCATCTCTGGTATGATGGGAATAGTGACGCATATATAGAATGGACCGGGCAGAAAGACTGAGCAGGGTGCTTGTACCTTAGTTTATGAGAAAAATCACAAAATGAATAAACGTGAGGGTAGCAGCCTACGAGAGCATGAGTAGATAGGGAAGCATCAACACTTCATAAAAAGAACAACTTGTTACCGTTCGCCTCTAGTTCACAAATGTTTGTGTATGCAGATATGTTCTCATGTAATCGGGTCTTAAGCTAACACATTTGTCGAAAATAGGCCTTGATAAACATGCACATGATTTTCATTCTAGAACCGGCATAATACATTTATATAAAATATTAACCATGTACTCTGGCCCCATACATATTTTCAAAGTGTCAATGCAATTTATTAACGCATTAATCTAAGACAAAATAAATAAAAAACGACCTCTCTAACAACACAAAGGGATCACATATGAAAATGGCTAACATACCAACAAACACAAAAGCAAAAATAAATAAAATAAAAGCCAATAAGTGCAATATCCACACACCTCATCTTCAAATAGTGCATCACCTAGAGCCTCATTGCTTCATGGCGAGACTAATTTTTTTTACACTGATGGGAAAAAGGAATTTAGCACATCTTCTTGTGAAGCGAGGCACTGAACCTTGATGATCAGAATCTTGTTGGTACATGTGAGCGTGAGTTTTCCTCTGAATTAGTAATATGAATCATAATTATGACACTGATGTACAAATATTATTGCGTTTTGGGCATACATCCAACACAACAATCATAAATACTCAAGTGCATAGAAGTGCATGCAACCAAGCTAGTACAATGGACATAAAAGACAACAATTTGCACATGACCAAATTGAAGTACATACAACCAAGGAGCATCAAAGGTGACTTACTTGTGTCACTAGAAGCTCAGGCCAACTATATTCAGTCCACTTCTATGCCCACTACACCAAGTGGCCTAGGTGTTCAACAATTAATCTATGGAGTGAATCGATCAGCATGTCAAATTAGTTGTATTCACAGGAAGAAATATCATCATGTATATATATTGCTTGTCTAAGTCTTAAGTCAAATTTTGTACTAATTTCTGATGCAAAGAGATGTAATATGGTGTTGTTTTCCCTTCATAATGGTTTCAACATCAGTTGCACAAATCACTTGATGTGGAGGAAGAAAATTCAAAATGGATAGAAGCTATAAGATTATTGTAGACAATCCAATAATAAAAAATCAGCTCTCAGGTTATAAACTAATTATAAAGTATAGTCCCAGCAAGTGGAACACTATGATAAACAATTGAGTGACAAGCCTCTACTTCAGAAATCACACCATTTACCAAAGATCTCAACATATTTTTACAGAAAAAGTATGCTACGAAACAAGAAAACTGATGTACCATCTACGGATAGAAAGGCTCCAACTAAAAGATTAGGTTATTGAGACATTTGCAATACATTCCTTGGAGTTATATGGAAGCAAGTATTTTGGCCTCGAGAGTGGTAGTCTCTCTCCCGTACCCTGTTCTGTACCACTATACCTGTGAGTTTGGGTTAGAATATTTTCTCGATCCGCCTCTCTTCCTCTTCCTATCCTGTACCATTCAACCTGTTACGTTTATGAGAGTTTCAGCCTACTATTCTACCAGGTGTAAATACGCTAGGAGTTCAAACAAAAATCCCGATGAGTTCCTCAAGTTATTCTTAGAAATATAATCAGGTTTGGGAGACTATATTAGAATACAAAATCACATTAGGTCAACAACAGATAGTTGCATTGCAACTACGGGTTCACCGGAGATTTAGTCTACATACACAAATTTGCATTGAAACAACACCAATGTTTCCATGCATACGAGTTGTGTTGTACATAAACGAAGAAAAAATAGTGCCGATTCATGTGCTTTAGGGATTGAAGTGGCTGCCCATACTCATTGCACAGGTCTTTGGTTCTCAAACATGCATGATTGGAACAAACTAAGCATTTTGACATATGGAATACCTCACAGCATAGAATTTGGAGGTGGCGATCTTCCTTGTCTACTTGTAAATAAAGATGACCTCGCTAATGTGCTCAGGGGTAATGGAGTAGGCTTGATTCTGGACAGTTTCTGTTGGATTCCTGCAAATCGCAATGTAAATCTGGACGAGAAAGAACAGGGCAGTGTAGGGAGCCGATGCGCCGGCGTCCGTGCTCACCGAGGCGTGGGTTAAGTGCATAGTTTTAAATAGCCGGCTATACCCTTTAGTGAATCTCGGTGCTAAATGAATTCATGTACAATTTGCGGCTATAGCCCCATTTCGAGGGTCGGGGCTATAGCCTATAGCTAGCTATTTAAAATATTGGTTAAGTGGAGATCGAAGGCCCCACGTCTGTTGTTGTGGCGTAGAAGAAAACTGGCTGGCGGTGCTGTGGGCCGACGACGCTTGCTCCGGTGACGTGGAGTCGGAGGGCGGCCGCGCAGTAAGGAGGCAGGGGTCGCTGAGGGCGGATGTTGGTGGCACCATTAGGAGGCGGAGGGCGGAGGACGGGCCGTTAGGAGGCGGAGGGCGACGGTCACCGGCGCGGTGAGGGGGTGGTGGGTGGTGGCGCGGTTGAGCAGCTTTGTGTGCGGCGGCGCTGGAACAAAGGAAGATACAGAAGTGAAGAAATATTGGGAATTTTTGGGTTTTGCTCTAGGAATTTCGATATTGTGCTATGTCTGGACATCCGCGCCATGCGCCATAACTCTAGATTTTTTCGCTCCGCCCGCGCGTTACATGTGGAACTCGCGCCAAAAAAATTGCTACCTCGTGACTAGATGTGTCGGCAGATCTGCCTCAGTACATGGATATCATTGGTGGGAGTCGATAGTCGGGACAACAAAATCTTTGCTGGTTGATAAACTACCCTCCCGAATTTTCGCCGGCTGTTTATTTTTCCCGGCAGTTAAATTGCCCTCTAAATTTGATTTTTGATGGCTGTTATTTGCCTCCAAATTTGGTCTGTGGTGTAGCGTCGGACGCTGGCAGGTTGGGCTGGGGGAGGAGAGGGGGTCGCGTGAGGCACGAAAATGGGTCAGCGAGGACGCGCGTGGATCAAAGTTAGGCTAGGTTTGAACCAATCGTGATTTGTGGCATGCTCCCACCTCGGTCCATTTTTTTGATAGAACACGTGAGCTTTATTGATCAATCAAACATAGAGTCATTACATATAGTTGCCCGGATATACTCCGGTGATACACCACGCCAAATAGACTGAGAAAAAAACTCACACGAACGAGCTAACAGATGTGCAGCCTCATTCTGCCAACGCCTAACATGGATGAAAGAAAGAGACCTGAAGGTGGCCGCCATCTTCTTAATGTCCAGAATTACTGCTCCCAGGGAGGAGCGATCACGAACCGCAGTCTTGATGCGCTGCACCACGGAAAGACAGTCCGAAGCCACCACGACGCCATCCAGATCATCATCCCTTGCCAGTGTCACCGCAGAACGAATCGTTATCGCCTCTGCCAGTTCCGGTTGAGAGACATCAGGTAGACTGTCACCCAGGGCAGCAATGAATCTGCCGTGATGATCACGAAGCACCACTCCCACACCCATCCTGCGTGATGAAGAGAAAAGAGCAGCGCCCACATTAAGTTGTATGAATCCTGTCGGCGGCGGAGACCATGAAGTTGCCGAATTAGTCTCACGCCTATGAGCAGTGGATGGTTTCACTAGGTGTTCCTGGATAAGCTTGACATACGCCTGAACCTTCTCAGCAACCGAGGAGGGGTGGATCGAGCCGCCCTCCTCCCTAATCTTGTTACGAGTGTCCCACAGATGCCAGAAGGTCACCGCAAGCATTGTTGCACATAATCCATTGTGACGTTCCAAGGAGTTGGCAAGCGAATACTTTGGGGCATTAAAATGTTTGCGTTGCAGATGGAAGTTGAAAGAACTGCGGAGGAGCTTCCATACCTCTCTCGCGAAAGGGCATCGCAGCATCGCATGCTCCACATCTTCGTCGGTTGAGCAATGTACACATACCTGGGAGGCAGGGATATTCCTCCTGGCCAGTTGCTGTCCGCTTGGGAGGCAATTCTGCGCGAAGCGCCGGAGAGTAATTTTCATCTTCCCCGGTGCACAGATCGCCCATAGCTTCTTCCAAAAAGCGGTGTCCCCATCAGAGTTGGATGACATCCCTTGCCCACATGAGCTCCTTGTCACCACACACGCATCCGACCGTGCCATTTGGTAGGCCGACCGAACTGTATAGGACCCAAACCGGCTGAAAGGCCAAGACAAGAAATTATCGACTCCTTGCCTGCTGATGGGAATCCACAGCACCAAGTTGGCCACCTCTTCCTAAAAAACGGCACGGACCAGAGTGGTATCCTAAGAGTTATCATCCGCCAAGATGAGGGAGTCCACAGTCTGATCAGCACACAACGGTATTCGAGTGTGCAGCCTCTCCGGGGTGATCCCTGTGATCCAATTATCCACTGTGATTCTGATGGTAGCCCCATTGCCAACAGCCCAACGAACACCTTGATGAACCAGTCTCCGTCCATGAATAATACTCCGCCACGTATATGACGCTGAGCGAGGCACAGTGGAATCTCAGAAACTGCAATTTGGGTAGTATCGTCCCTTTAGAACGCGTGCACACATGGACTCCGATTCCGTTATCAGCCTCCAACACTGTCTTCCAAGCATTGCTTGGTTAAAAATCCCCATGTCATGGAAGCCCATGCCCCCCAATGCCTTTGGAGTTCATAACCACTCCCAGGATCGCCAATGTACCTTGGACTTGCCATCTTTAAAGCCCCACCACTGGTTTGCAATGGTTTTCCTCATTTGTTCACAAGTACCCACCGGTAGCTGGAAGCAGCTCATCACATACGTAGGCATAGCTTGGATCACTTCCTTGATCATAGTCTCGTTTCCAGCTCGTGAGAGTGGTCGATCTGACACCCCTCTCACTCTTTTCCACATACTTTCCGTCGGGAACCTGAAAGTGTTGATAGGGGATCGCCCAATATCTGTGGGCATACCCAGGTAGGAGTCATGGAGTGATTCATTAGCCACTTCCAGCCGCCTCTTCACCTCCTCCTTAACTCCTTCAGCACATCTCGGACCAAAGAAAATTGTGGACTTATCCAGGTTGATCTTTTGAGCCGATCCCTCACAGTAAGTTGCCAGTGTGTTCTTGAGGGCGTCAACACTCCGTCTATCACTCCTAGCAAAGAAGATAATGTCGTCTGCAAACAGTAAATGAGATATAGAGGGGCCGATTCTACCATTTTTGATACCTTGGAGCTCGCCTCGGTCCTCCTGTTTATGCAAAAGACAATATAAACCTTCAGTACATAGAATAAAGAGATAAGGGCTGATTGGGTCCCCTTGACAAATTCCTCGCGAAGGGACCACCGGCTCAGTTAGATCACCATTGAGTCTAACAGCATACTGAGCAGAGGTCACACACCGCATCACCGAGTTGATCCATGAACTTGCAAAAACCAACCAAGCTAAGCATCCATGTAAATAATTCCACTCCATCCGGTCGTATGCCTTCATCATATCGATTTTCAATGCAAAGAAAGGTCTCTTTGCACATTGGTGACAATAGTATGGAGGCACTCAAACGCAATTAGCGCGTTATCTGTGATCAACCGCCCAGGTACAAAAGCACTTTGGTGATCCGAGATCACACTAGGAAGAAGAACCTTCAACCGATTTGCAAGGACCTTTGATGCTATTTTGTATAGGACGTTACACAAGCTGATGGAACGAGGATGCTATTTTGTAGAGACGTTACACAAGCTGATGGGATGAAAATTCTTGAGCTGATTAGGATTATTGACTTTCGGAATCATTACTATAACTAAATCACAGAAGCCCGTAGGTATCTCCCCACCAGCCAATAAACTTCGCACCGCAGCACAGATCTCTGTTTTGAGGAAATCCCAATGATGTTGATAGAACAGGGCGGGAAAACCATCGGGGCCGGGTGCCTTAGTAGGACCCATTTGAAACGGAGCCAACTTGATCTCCTCATCAGTGTACGGCTTGCACAACTCAGTATTCATGTCCTCAGAGATTTTCGGTGGAATGGCATCAAGGACCTCCTCAGCCGACGGGCAAGTTTCAGCAGTGAAAGAGGTTCTCTTAAAACTCATGTACCATTCCTTTAATCTCAGTCAAGTTTTCACACTTTGATCCATCTTCTCTCCTCAGGCTTGTGATTTTAGTTGCTCGTTTCCGTGCCGTAGCTCGAGCATGAAAGAAGGCGGTGTTCCTGTCTCCCTCTCGGAGCCAGTCCACCCTGGACCGCTGACGTGCCATGATCTCCTCCCTCTCAAACAATTCACACAGAGTAGATTCCACCGAGCGGATTTCATCACACACAGCATCACTGGAGCGTATATCCTTGAGCTAATACTCGATCTTCTGTATTTTCTTCCGAATTGCCCCAAAGGATTCACGGCTCCATTTCTTGAGGGAACCAGCCAGGCGATGCAGGTTATCGCATGTGGATTGTAGCGACGAGGAGCCGTCCCTACCCTCTGACCATGCCTTCTCCATGACATCACGGTAGTATGGGGCCCGTATCCAAGCAGCCTCGAAACGGAACTTATGTTGCTGGAACAGTACAAGATCCATTCTCCAAACCCCCAAGCTTAACCTCAACAGCTAGGTGATCAAAGGAAGTGGTGATCACATTCTCCACCTGGTAGCCCTCGAATAAATCAGTGAACGCCCCATTCACTACCGCTCGGTAAGGACCCGTATGAGATCACTGCCCCTGCCTGTTCGTCCACATAAATTTTGGGCCCGAGTAGCCAAGATCACGAAGACCACAAGCTTCCAGGAAATCACGTAATAAGGACATTTGTGACTCTGATCTTCCATGTGAACCAAGATGCTCATCAGCACTAAGAACCTCATTGAAATCCCCAACACAAATCCACGGTCCATGCCAATCCCGGGATAATTGGCATAAGAGGTTCCAGAATACCTGGCGTTGCTCTTTCTTGGGTTCACCATACACAAACGAAGACCTCCATGGAACAGACCCTTCCTTCGAGATAACTGTGTCAATACAATGAGAATTGGCGCCCTTAATCGAAACAGAGAAAGGCTCCCTCCAAAACAGCGCAAGGCCCTACTGAGCCCCACACAACTGACTGCAAAACACCCAGTATAACCAAGCGACCACATGAAATTTCTCACCCTCGAATCCCTCATCTTTTTTTCGCACAAGAAGAGGAAAGTAGGCCGGAAGAACTTCACCAACCAGCGAAGCTCGCCAACTGTCGAGTCCGACCCAAGCTCGACAGTTCCATCTTAAGAGATTCATTGCGTACGGCAGGGCTGTTGCACAGCCGCTGCCTGATCCGCCGATCGATCCGAGTTGGAAGGGGAGTGGGTCTTATGTTTCTTGTTTGAGTCTACTACTGTTTCATTGCCTCCCTCCCCGGTAGCATCAGGGATAGAGGCACCTGCACCATTCTTCAGAACTGGCACAATTGAAAGGTTGTTCGGCTGTGATTCCTCAGGCTGATCTGCTATCTTTGCTTTGTAGACCTTCCTCTTCTGGCCAGTCACTTTACCATCACGTGGCGCCGTACCAGCAGAAGCTTTACCTCCAGCCTTCCGACTAGCGCCCTCGCCCATAGGCCGCTTCCCACGGTTCCTCTTAGGCTTGACAGGAGATGTGACTTCACCACCTCCATCGTCTCCATGCGTATCTGCAGGAGACGCTTTGGGTCCGCTCTGACCCGTACCAGGCTCCGAAAAGTTACTAGAGAAGGAAATTTGCCCAGATCGTGCAGCCGGATGCTTCTTCCTCTACTCCGGCACACATAAGAACGAGCCATGGTAAGGAAGAAAACCATCGGCGTCTCGTTCCCCCGGAGTTGGGCATAATCCAGACGAATGCCCAAGCACACCACAAGACTAACAGAACACCGGCAACCTCTCACATGACTCGAAATACCTCAGTCGTCTGTCGCTTCTGAGAATACACAGAGACACACCTCAGAAACGGCTCGTGGATATTGACAGAGACTCTAACTCGTAGATAGTATCCCCATGCTCGGCCCTTGTCATCCACCTCCAGCCACTCCACCGTGCCCAGACTGCCTGCAAGATTCTTCACACGTCCATCGTTAATCAGGTTAAATGGCAGGTGCAGAATTCTACCCCATAGAGTCAGACGATCAAACACGATCTCCTTCGGCCGAACAGAGGGATCAAAATCCTTCAGGAGTACCCCATGCTTGTTGATCGTCCAAGGTGATCCATCCATGACCCTGTCCTTGTCCACTTTACGACTGAACTCCGCCATGAACAGATTCAGACCGAGAGGGTTGAATTCCAGTCCCTTGGGGTTACCCTACGCCGGTCGCAGAGCCGATTTGATCGTCGAGATATGCAACGTATTCGGGGCCAGAACCTTACCAACAATCGCCCACTCCGGGCATCCAGGGTACTCGTCCTTCTCATCCTCTAGTACGAAGGCTGACGCCTCTTGGTTGTGAGCTTGAGGCGTCCGAACATCTCGACCACGTTCTCACCGGCGGCCGAAGAAGGTTCAGCGCCCCGCTGGGACCTCCCCTGCTGCGTCGAGTCCGATCGGACCGACAGTTCCTTGCCGCGAGGTAGATCACCCTCGGCAGCGAGCTCTCCTTTCTTAGCGCTCGATCTAGCCATGCCCCGCCCGATCCGAAGAAACCGCTCGTGGCCAAGGGTGAGCAGCGAAACCAGTTCGCCCCTTGATCACCCCGAACCAGGTATTTCGAACCGGAGGAGTAGCGCCGGTCGAGGATCACGCCGAGAGGAAGGGATGTGGCGGGCGCAAGCACACCGCCGACAGAGGTTGTCGAGAGAGATTAGGGTTTTGCCTCGCCGTCGCCAGGGGAAGAGACCCTGTCGTAACCGACTCACCACCTCGGTCTGTTTGGCCAGAGCCATTGGGGTGAGTTTTTTACCTAAAATCTGATGTCCGCGGATCAAACCGGATAGAAATATGTGTTTTAGTCTGGTCCGTTGGGTTTTGCTCTTAGGGTATCTCCAGCCGTCCCCCAACGCCCCCCAGGACCACTTTTTGTGTTAAAAAGCGCCGAATTCTACCAGTCAGCCCCCCAGGAGCTGAAATAACGCCGTTTTTGCGCCGGCGCACCCAAGCCAAACCCAAGGGGCTGGGTTTGGCCTGGGAGGCAAAATGCGCCGCTTTGCATGCAAAAAGGAATCTTTCTCCTACTTTTGCCCCACTTTGCATGCAAAGATGCCTCTTGTCGCACCCGGACTTCTAGAGGATACTCACCGTACGAACTGAACAGTATTTTGGTTGGATTACGGGGCTTAACGGCTCCCGCGTCCCCTTACGGGTAGGCCAGCACTTATGTGCGACAACCAACCGTTACTGTTCACCGTCGATGTAAACTATCCTATAGAAATCAGGATACTTCCATTGACGTACTTCAAACCATACACACATGGTACGTTAACGGCGTTGAACAACTGATATCACAACAGATCTCTACGACACAAAAGATTGAAATAAGTTGCAAATGGCTCTCATTAGAGCAGAGATAGCAAATACAATCATTCAGAGGGCACATGCCCCAACAATACATCAGTACAATACATCGGAAGCATTCAACCTGTCTGAGTACAGACAAGAACCAAATAGGCCTAAGAGGCCGGGAACAAACAGACGGAGCCCATCCACGAAGTCTCGGATCCTGCCTGGGTCCGCTATCTACTCGTCAGCAGTCTCGTCATACTCCATGTAGTAGCCACCATGTAGATCCTCGGAAACGTCGTCTGCGTAAACCACAGCCCCAAAGGGGTCAGTACAACAACGTACTGGCAAGCAAGACTCACAGTTCACCAAAGTGTAACCCGTCAACACCAAGCACAGATGCCTTGGGTTCAACGGAAGAGAGGGGATATAAAAGATGCTGCAACTGGCTGCGCTAACCAACTACAGAGATTCTACCACTTCCGGCTAACAGAAAGGAGATAAGATCGAGGATTGTAACCAACTGAAAGATAACTTCAAACAAACCCATCCTGGATCTCGCCCCTTATCCAAAGAAGCAATCCGAGGATAACTCACACCGTTGTATTAAAGGTGAATCAAGTTATTGTGTCATCAACCTATTACTAGTCAAGTTATTAATCATTGGGTGTAACATGTTTGATCATTATGTTTAAGTTGTCCTGAGTACTTGTTAGCCAGTACTTTCACCAAGTAATCCATAACCGCGGAAAACACGGCTTCTCGAGAAGATTATCCCTGCAGGGTTGCACCAATTTGGCCGTACACGCAAGAATATCTCGCCAGATGGGAATCAAACCCACCAAGCGAGGTACTCTACACAACCAACCATTCTTCGCATCAAGCCCAAAGCACCTTGGGCGCACGGCTAATCGAGCCCAGAAGAAAATGGACCCTCATAGCACTCTAAGAACGTGTCCCCCTATATGCCGACTACGAAAGTTCCACCCTGGCCTGTGCTCGCAAAAACATGCATGCGGCAAATAGAACACACGAACTAAATGAGGCGATTTGGACGAGATGCGAATCAGGTCAAGTTGAGGGGGGCGCCCATACTCGCTTCCCACATTCGGTTAGTGCGCTCATCATGGATCAGTAGACAAAACCCTTTTCCTATTAGGGTCGACACTAGCAGGCCTCAAAACCTCTCATGGGCCTCCTGCCGGTGCCTTATCATCAAATTTATTATTAATAGTAACATTAGCATGATTGATTGATTAAACATCGAGCCCCCACAACGTAATAGAAATAGTAACAAAAAGTAACGGGTAACAGACTCGAGCAAAGCAACCTAAGCATGCTAGTAAGACACGGGCTCAAACAATGGGTTGTAGGAAGGGAGATGAGGCAATATCAGGGTTAAGGGATTCATGTGATAGGTTCGTAACAGAAACAACTACTACTAAGGCTAGCAGAAATAGACAACGGAAAGTATCGGTAATCAATGTTGAAAGGAACACGATGGTTCATGTGAGTGATAACTTGCCTGCAAACCCAGTAGCCTGGTACTGAGCTAACTCCTTAGAAGGGGTGTCGTAAGTATCGTCGGTCTCAACGTCGTCGTGTATCCGAGAAGAAGCAAACAAACAATGCAGGAAGATAAACAATCAATATCATGGCATAGGTGCACAAACATGGGATGATGCATGACCATTTAATTGATGCATCAGAATAAACTAGTTGACAAGATAACAACATGATTAAATGGACCCACATGCAATTGGATTGCATATGGAAAGCCCATGAATTATGGTTGAATTAATTGTTTTACAACTAATCAAATTGTGTAAGTGAATTAGCATGATGCATGGATGAGGAAAACAGCAAAATAACAACAATGGAATCAAATGGAAATAAGGTTTAACAAGTTTAGAAATTCAGTTATTAAGTTATGGAATTTTGGTTACTTAAAGGTGTCACACAAGCATTTGTTGTTTTCATCAAGTTAAATTGTTCAAAATAGATAACGAAGTTTATATTTGAAAAGAAAACAAGATTTTAGTTGGAATACATGTTTCACTTGTTGAAAAAGGATTCCAAATAAATTATTTAGGAATTAAACAAGTTTAAGCAAGAATTAAATGAAATTAATTCAAACATGAACTTATTTGAATTTTTATTTGTTCAAAGCATTAAGTGAGATTCATATTTGAAAGGTTTATACTTTTGTGGTTTGAAAACATATTTTATATGCCCCAAAAGAATTTGTTTTGATCAAGTTATGGATTTAACAATATTAAATGAATTAAATAAGATTTAAATTATTTAACCACTTTTAATTATTCAAAACATGAAACAAAATTTATATTTGGAAAGGTGGTTTAATTTTGCATGGAAAACATATTTCATTTGTGGAAATTGGATTTAAAATGAGCAAGTTATTATTTTGGCAATTTTAAATGCAATAAATAAGAAACAGTTGTTTTCAGCAATTTAAATTATTCAAAACAGCAAAAAAAAATTATATTTGGAAAGTACATGAAAAGTTGATTGGAAAACATATTTGGTTTGTGAAATGTGGAATTTTTATGCTCAAGTTATGAATTTTGCAATTTTAAGTGAATTTGACAAGTTTTCAAATATTTCAACAATTTAAAATATTCAAAACAGTAAACAAATTTTATAATTGGATAGATCATTTAATTTGGTATTGAAAACATATCAAAAATGTTGGATTTGGAGTTAAAATGATTTTATTATGCATTTTAGAAGTTTAGGATGCAATCTGCCATTTTTTAGTGAAACAGGGACTTAGAAATAATATTTCAGGGGTCTAGAATTAATGTGCAAGGGCCTAGTTGTGATTCTGTGAAAGTTCTGTGACCAAACACATGTAAAATAAAATTTTGGTTAATTGTGCAGGGGGTGGGATTCGACCCCTGCACCTCCTGCTTGCACGCCTGGGACCTGAACCAGTGGGATGGGTTTCGGTTGGTGACAGGGAGTGGGACTCGGGGGTTACGAGGTGTTGTTCCGCGGGGATGATATCTGAATCTCAACTGAACCCGATCGGTTCCGTTCTGAACCACGACAGAACAACAGAAGGGCAGCGAGGCAGGGACCTGCTCGCCGTGGTTCATGGCCGCGGTGGCCGTGCGGTGCTTGGGTGCGGCCAAGGGAGTAGGGCGAGCGGAGGAAGGCGGAAGGGAGCCTCACCTTGGCGATCTGGAGGCGATCGGTGGGTCGCTGCAGGGGGCGTGCAGCCGCGGCGGGGAGGAGAAATCCGGCGACGGCGAGCACTCCGGTTGCTCCCGGCAAGCGACGAGGGGACGGGGCGGGAGATGGAGCAACCCCGTTTCCATTCCCGCCCTCGGGGCTCCTCGGAGAGGGCCACCTCGGTGGCGCCAAGGAGGCCAAGTCCCGGCCATGGCGTGCTTGTCCATCTTCAGTAGTTTCAGAGAAAAGACTAACAGAGAGGAGGGGGGATAGAGAGGACGGCGGCGCTAGGAGGGGAAGGAGTAGGGTTTAGGCTAGGCAGAGCGAGCGGTGGCTGTTTTTATGGAGCAGCAGGGCACTGGTACGGCAAGCATCGAGCGGGGAAGAGGTGGATCGTGTGGAGGAGAGGTGATCGTACTGCTGACGTGAGGAAGAAGACAGTGACAGGGGTGAAGGGGTATTGGGCCAAATGGATGAAGTTGGGCTTGGGAAGAAAAGAAAAGAGATGGGATGCATGCCTCCCTCTCCTCTTTTGTTATTTTTTTTGTTTGTTTTACTTTTTTTTTGCTGAAACCAAAAATGGAAGAAAAGGAGGGTTTGTGGTTAGTAAAAATCGTAGGAAAATTAGGTTAAGTTAATTAGATTAAAAGAAAACACTGCCAAGTTTTGTTTTACAGAAAGTTTGAAAATAAGTTGTTGTTTGGTAATTAAACCAATTTTGAATGAATTTTCATATTAAGTCAACATTATGAAATAAAATCATTTTGATAGGGTAGCCCCTATGAATTAAAAGATTAAAATTAGTTGATTGAAGTGATAATGTTTATAAATTGGTTATAGCCCAACTTGTGTGCTGTTTGAAAGAATTTGATTTGAAATTGGAATATTTGGTTAATTTAATATAGAAAACAACCACTTAATAGGGTGAACCCTATTATTAGTTGGATTAGAAACATTGGAATGGTTTGATATTTGATAATTTCCAAATGAGGTGTTGTTGAATGATTTGCTTTGAATTTGAAACCACCTTGGAATTAATTAATTGAAATAAAAACACCATTTTATTAGTGGAACATTATGGGATGATTGGAAAACAATTAAGGTTTTGATTTGGAAACAACTATTTGGATGTTGGTTTGGAATTTCAAATGGAAAACAAATTGAATTTGAAAAGGGTTTGATTATTGGATGCATTATTATAGAAATAAAACAATAGTTTGGAATCACACTTTAATGGAAACAAATAATTGTTTTATTTTGAAATATCATTTTAGAAATTGTAACATCACAAGGATGAAACAAAGGGTTTGAATTTTGGTTTGAAATTCAAATAGAAAACAAAGGAAAACAGATGAAAACAGTTGGAAAACAAATGGAAAACAAGCAAAACAATTGCAATCAACATGATGCCATGATGCAAAACATACAATAACAGAGAGCAAGACATTCTAAAGGCTATTTTTCAGACTTGGGATGTTACACCTCTCTCTCCTACTTTTGCACCACTTTGCATGCAAAAGCCCCCATTTTGGCTGCTTGGGTGGGCTACGGCTGGTAAATGACATTGCCCCAAGTTTTGATTTTGCGCCGTTTATGCTATTTCTTGTAATTTTTTTGTGCTGGGGGGTTCACACGGCTGGAGATACCCTTAGGACACTCCAAAGCCTAGCAGAAACCTGCTGAAGACGTACCGAGGGCCAACACTGATAGGGCTTTCACTGATAATCCCCGTAATGGCGGCTGAGAATTTGTCATCAGAGATAGCGAGGGTGTGGTCGTAGGATCTGAAGCAGGGAGAATGGAATTTCCACAGAGCGCTACTCATGCTGAAGTAGAGGCATGCATCCAGGGGCTGACAGCTGCTATGAACTGGGCGATGTCGCAGATCGTAATCGAATCTGACTGTCAGGTACTCGTGAATGCCCTGAACAACAAGGAGTACGACCGATCGCCTATTGGAGTTACCGTGAGAGATGCTAGGATGCGGGCCCGACGGATATACGAAAATGTGTCCGTTTTTTTCACGGGCCCGACGGATTCCGGCTGTCCACGTGGTGCACCCGACGGTGCCCCCTGTTTTGTCACGGGCATATTCACTTTTCTTTTAAAAAACCAAATACTTCTGCAAATTAGCAACAACCATAGTTAGCTAACACAACAGGAGATGGGCAATTTTGACGAATCTGGCCTTCCTTTCAAACTTCATCCACAAATGAACTATTTTCACAAAAATTGTCTTATCTAGCCCATTTGCCTACCTCCAAACATTCTGGCGGTAGAGTTGTACATGGTACCGCCAGAGCATCCGGCGGTAGCCTTGTACGTGTTACCGTCCGGGCGGTAGGCTTAGTCGTGTTACCGTTAAGATGGCAGTGGCGGTATCATGACTAATCATACCGCCAAAATGTTGAGCGGTACTAAAATGGGCTAGATCTGCCTAAAAAATTGAATACGGTTCATTTCGAGTTAAAGTTTGGCAAAAGGGTTAAACTTGTTAAAATTGCCCAGGAGATGGATCAGCTAGCTAGTATAGTTTGCAAAGATCAGCTAGCTGGCCGATTGCCGGACGGGAGCACGCGTACTGCTCTACTAGCATAAAGCACGGGCGAGCGGCGAGGAGCATCCAGTGCACGCAGTACCATCCAGTGCACAATGGCCTTCCAGTCCGCGTCTACAATCTCGACGAGGAGCTCATCTGCGTGCTCCAGCCCATGCGCCCGCCGTCGCTGGTCGGCACCTGGTTGATGGGCTCCGGCCAAGGACACCAGGACGAGCCGTTGCAGCAAAAGGCAATGGGGTATAGCACATGGGCGCAGCGGGACGAGATCCTGCATTTCTAGTTGCTACCTCTCTCCCTAGCACGGATGACCCATGAGCGAACCATTGCACTTCTGGTACGTCGCAACTATGGCGTGGAAGAATTGAAAACGAGAACACGGTTTACCTAGGTTCGGTACGTCGCAACTATGGCGACGTTTCTACGCCTGCAATCTCACTAAAATCAGGGCTGAAGTCTGAAGTATACAAAGTACAATTGTGATAATGGTTTCGCTAACTCGGCGAGGATGAACTTCCCGGCGAGTTGGCTTCTAGCTGACTTGTGATTTGTTGTTCTTCTTTCGCTCCCGTCCGGCTTTATACAGATAGCCGGACTAGGGCTTATAGAATCCAACTACGAAGATAGCCGTATCTAACTTGGAAAGTAAGACATCCGGCTTCGTCTCCAAGCCGGACCACGATTGGGCCGTGGTCCGGATTCTTCTACAATCCAGCTTCCTGCGTGTCAGCTTACTGGGTCGTCCAATGGACTTCATTCCATTGTCTGTGGGCCACCCTGGTAACCCGGCCTTTCGCCAATGCCGGATATACCCCTAATTGGCATATATCCGACAGTAGCCCCCAAGAAGGATTAAGACTTCACCTGCCGCTCCTTGTGGATTTGCATTCTTTTTCACAGATGTCGGCGTTTTGTCTTGATTCTTCTTTGAACAAAAACTTCTAATGCCAAACTCGGATTTACTGAAATTCGGCATTTCTTCCGGAGAAGGAACCTGTGACGCAAGCGATGAATTCGTGCTTACATCACGAACGTTTGATTTCAGTCAAAAGACTGAAACCGTATCTGTGACAGATTTTTCGCGAGAAACGAAAAAATAGCCATTATCACCTCGTCCCCTTATTTCCCGGTTTTTTTGGCGAAACACGCGTCAGTCATCCAACGGCTAGAATAGCCTTTGGGACGAATCTCAGCGCAAAATGGCTATAAATAGCCACCTCGAGCCCTCTGGTTCTCCTTCCGCTCCTTCTTCCACCTTGAGACTCCCAGAGCACCGTTGCGCACTCCAATGTTTCGAGATAGAGAGGAAAGAACAAACCGAGCCAAAACCTCACCGGAGACCCAGAAATCGGTGTCCGATGTTCCATCGCAGGGTTGCGCCTCCCAGTTATGGCAACCGGAAGCCCCCCACGCACTCCTGAGACTGCCGTCGACCTCGACTCTGCAATGGACACTCCTTCTGCTCCTCTAGTTCCTCCGAGCTCCTCCACGGGTGCTCCGAAGGTCACCGCGAGCGCATCGGCGGGTGGGGATTCTATCCCTGCAGCCGGAAACACGCCGTCGTCGTCCACTACTCCTCCTCCTCCTCTCGTCCCCGAATCTAAGGAGGGGGAATCTTCCGCCCGCGGTGGCAAAACCGCGGCGGTCGTCACTGCCACTGGAGGCGAAGACAAAGAGGGCGATTCAGGAAACTGGAGCCAGTGCAACGTCGCACTGGCTTTACTCAAGTCCCTGGAGAAGGACGGAATCATCGCCAAATACAAATGGTGGATGGACTAAGAAGACTCTGAGCCTTCTCCAAAAGACGGAAAAAGGGTCATCTTGGCCTCCCATATCATCCGAGGTATGGGGTTACCGCCTTCCGCCTTCTTTCTCCAAATTCTTGACCACTACGGGGTTCAACCCCATAATTTGCCACCAAACTCCATCCTCTACATAGCCGGATTCCATGCTCTTTTCGAGGGTTACCTAGGAATAGAACCTCGATTAGATTTCTTTCAATATTGCTTTAATGTAAAGCGCAATACCACCGACGGTATTCTTCCCACTTTTGGGACCATCTCTTTCAACCTCCGTAGGTTTAGGGAGGAATGGTTTCCTAAGATAAAAACCTCTGAGTCCGTCAAATTCTGGACGGGCTCGTTTTTCTATCATTCGGACTTTCCATATCCTGGAAAGGAGACGGGGATTACGGCTTTCGCCGATTCTGCCGCCACTCTCAGAGATAACTAGGCGTTGGACGCGGTCCAGGTTCTGCCTCCAGATCTGCTGCGAATCAAACGACGGATAGAGAAAATTGTCGCTTCTTCTCCTCCTTTGACTGGCATGGACACAGTCCTTTGCTGGCTCGAAAGGAGGATTCAGCCTCTTGCATTCCACGTCGGCCGGCTTCTCTGCGAGTACTCGAGCCCAGACGATGCAATGAGGGTGAAAAAGTTCTTCTTGTCAAAGAAAGAGTTCAAGAAGCGCGTCCATCACTTGGTAGCCACTCGTGATCAATACGAGGAGAGATTTCCAATGTTCAACGCCAAGAACCCCCCTCCCAATGTATGCTTTTAATTTCCTTCTTTTGGGAAGTTTCTCGAACTTTGTCTTTCTCGGATGATTTCACTTATCCGAGTTTATTTCTTTGCAGCTTGCTGATCTCACAGAAGACCAGCTCGCCTCTGAAGCTGAAGTGGCGGAGCTAAAAGCCCGCTTTTTAGCAGCCGGAGGGCGGAAGCGCAAGAAGATCGCTTCGAGCCAAGAAGTGATAGACCTTGACGGAGTTCCCATCGCCACTTCCAGGTAAGACTTGGATTTTTTCTTTTGCATACTTTTCCTCAACTCCTTTTTCTCGGTTCTTTATTTCTTCTTTCAGCCTTGCTCCTGTCCCTTTGAAGGGAAAAGGCAGGAAGAAACTTAAGTCTGCCGCAATCAGGGGGCCAAAAACTTCCCCTGCTACTTCCCCGGATACTCCGGTGGTAGGTGGCAAAGAGAACTCGGCGGGTCGAGAAGAGCCCATCTTCCCCCTTCCAAGCCAGTCCAGCCAGCCTGATGCGCCTGCTATAGACATGCGGGAAAGGGAGGAGAACAAAGAAGGCGGACCTTCACTTACTCAGCAACCCGAGCCAATCCCCATCTTTGACGCCAAGTTTAATGTAAAGCAAGAGTCTTGCTTCGATGAACACGGGTACATACATCCGTGGGCAAAAAGGCAGTTCGCCCGAGCCCCTTGATTCGGCCCTGGCCAAAAGGCGGGTTAATTGTCCGGAATAATTATGTATTCTCGCCTCGGCAGGTTATCCAAGACGGAATCCATCATTTGAAGATTTCATTCTCGGAGTACTCCAAGGAGTTCACGGAGTTGCTTCAAGGGCTGACAATGGTTAGCCAGGTATGTCTCTAGCCCCCAAGTATTAAGACAAAAGCATACTTTGTTGTTTTAATACTTTTTAACTTAGATTGCTTATTGTTTTTTTAACAATTCTTTTCCCTTGTATGTTTTCAGCAAACTGCCAAAACCATAAACGTGGAAGTTTTTGATAAACTTACCATCAAGAACCAAGAGGTGAGATCCCTTCTCGTCATTCTGAAAGAAAAGGACTCGGAGATTTCCGAGATTCAGAACCAGCTGAAGGAGAAAAACGATAAGCATATTTACCCTTTCCTTGTATTCCGATTCTGAACTTTCGAGTTTTTCTTAATTACTATTCCAAGTTAACCTTTTGCTTCTTTTCTATTCAACTTCTTTGGCCAAGGCCAAGCAGATTGCTGAAGATGCTGGCAATGCCGAGAACCTCCACAAGGAAAATTCTTAGCTTTACAAGATGAATGTAAAGCTTCAAAAAGACTTGGAGGAAAGCCAACTTGCTTTGGGCTTGTCTGAGTCTCGGGCTTCTTCGCAAGCCGAGAAGGATAGGAGGACCATCCAAGACCTCAAAACTACACTCCATCAACATCTTGAAGAAGGCGCTGAGATGGACAAGATTCTTGGTAACAGTTTGGTCCTTTACCAAGTTTTACTCTTGCATTGCATAATGCATTCTTTTTTTCCCTTATGGCTTTCTAATATCCTCTGATTTTCATTAGCAGAGGGAAATCCTCTCATCACTCGGATTGACCGCATCCGGGCTTTCGGGACTTTCGTCACCGAGCTGAAGAATGCCGGAATGTTACTTATCAGGAAGTGCATTCCGGATAAAACTGGCGAGTTCTCGGAAGCTAGCAGGCTCCCGGAAGCATTCGCGGAGGTAGTCAACCAACACGAAAGCTGGCTCAAGTCTATCATCCGTGGTGGTGTGCGCATGGCCTTAGGGCTAATGAAGATGCACTACACCGCTGCCAATTCTTGGCGCATCGCCACCAGTGTTCCCCAAGGATACACCAAGACACAAAGGGCGGAAATATTTGTGTCTATGAAGGGGCATGCCTCCAAGATAGCCTGGATGGTCTCTACCTCGACGTTCTACTCGGAGGAAGAAATTTCGTCAACTCCGTAGAATCCGAGTGATAGCGACGAGGAAGACGACGATGAGTACATGGATGTCGCCTAAGCCTGTGAAGCCATTAGCCAATAGAGTGCATTACTATTCTTATGATGTAAAACTCATGTGTAATGTAGTCTATCTTTTGTATGAACAATGCTACCCTTTGCAGTAAAATTTAACTTTGCAAGTTTAATGGTTTTGACTCCTTTTCTTCTAACTTCTCTGTGATTGTATGTTTTAACTTTCCTTAGTGTTTAAGCATTTCCAAAAATTATGCAATCTTCATGCCAAGTGACCGGGTTGAATAACCAATCAGTCGAAACTCGAAATCGTGGATTATTCTTTGGCGCTTTACTTACTAGATCAAGTGACCCAACAATACAAACGATCGGATAATACTTAGGAATAATAAGGAGCTTGAAAAATATGAACTCCGGGCACACAGGCACAATCTGGTGTTCTGTAGCCTACTTAGGCTAAAAACATTCAGTATTATAACTCCGAGCTCGCAGACACAATTCGGGTTAACATTGAAGCGAATTGAAAGATCATTGGGAAATAGAAAAGACGGAAACATGTTTTTTACAGTAAAGACATAAAAAACAAATTGCATGCATTTCCTACAACTTTATTTCATGATATCAATAATGTTTACATAGAATTGAACTAAGTATAGAAGGGACGTAACTGCTGGATGCTCCAGGGCATGTTTGTCTCCTCTAGTTCTACATCTATGCTTCTTTTTCTCTTGCGGTTCGGATTTTTTGGGTCATCTTCTGTATCCTGAGTATCTACCAGGTAATATGACCCATTTTTCATAGCCTTGCTAATGAAAAACGGTCATTCCCAGATTGGGTCTAGCTTGGGCTTTCTATCCTGTACCAATCTTAGCACCAAATCACCTTCTTTAAAAGATCGGTGTTTGATTTTTCGGCTATGATATCGCCGTAAGCCTTGCTGATAAATGACGGATATTTGCAACATAAGTTCTCATTCTTCTTCTAAAAGATCAACGACATCCTGACGCGCACTTTCAGCATCTGAGTCATCGTATGCCTGCACTCTTGGGCTATCATGGATCATGCCCGTTGGAAGCACTGCTTTTGCGCCATAGACCAAGAAAAAAAGCCACCTGCCCTGTTGATCTATTTAGGGTCGTTCGAGTACTCCAAAGCACGGAAGATAATTCTTCTACCCATGCTCCAACTGCTCTGTGAAGAGGAGTTTCGATTCTTGGGTGTATTCCTTGCAAGATTGAACTATTCATTTGTTCAACCTGGCAATTGGATTGTGGGTGCGCAAAAGATGCAAGATCTAGGCGAATTCCCGTTTGTCAACAATATTTTTCCAACTCTGCAATTGAAAATTTTGTCCTGTTATCCGTGATTATACTGTGTGGGACGCTATATCGCATGACAATGTCAATGACGAAATTTCTAGCAGTCACACCGTCAAGATTTCTGATGGGTTTTGCCTCCACCCACTTGGTATACTTATCCACTGCAACGAGTAGATGTGTAAGTCCGCCTCTTGCAGTTTTGAATGGCCCCATCATATCTAGCCCCCATGCCGCAAACAACCATGTTATGGGGATAGTATCGAGTGCTTGAGCCGGCATATTTGTCTGCTTGGCGTAGTACTGGCATCCGGCACATGTATTTACTATGTGCTCCGCATCTGTCTTGGCTGTGAGCTAGAAAAACCCTGCACGGAATGCTTTCTTAACTATGCTTTTTGACTAAGCATGATGTCCGCAATCTCCGGCATGAATTTCTTGCATAATTTGTCGTCCTTCTTCTAGCGAGATACATCGCTGAAAAACTTTGATAGTACTGCGTTTATACAGGCAACCGTTGATTATCGTGTATCCTTTGCATCGATGTTTTATCTTCCTTTGCAATACTTCATCTGCTCCATCTGGGAACTTCTGGTCAACTGAGAAGTTTAAGTATGGAATTTTCCAATCCGGGTTAACAAGAAGAACTTCTATTGACTCGGAAACTAGAGGGTAATCAACATCTCCATATTTTATTGATGGTTCGTACAGATGGTGGAGGAATACACCAGGTGGCAAAGTTTTTGCCATTTCCTAGCCCATTCGGGCTAGAGCATCTGTTTTCTAGTTTTTCCCTTTTTACATGATGTACGTCAAATCCTAGGAAGCAAATGGCAAACTCATCGACTGTTCTCCGATATTTGGCCATTATGGGGCCTTTGGCATCCCATGTCTGATTCAGCTGATGTTGTACTAAGTCCGAGTCTCCATAGCAAAATATGTGTTTGACACCTATTTCTTTTGCAATTTGCAATCCATGAAGCAATGCTTCGTATTCTTCCACGTTATTGTTGGCGTTGAAGTGTATTTGTAATACATACTCCACTATGTTGCCTTTTGGAGATTTGAGCACCACACATGCGCCATCGCCTTCTTTCATTTTGGATCCGTAAAAATGTATGATCAAATATTCTGACTCTTGCATTGGTGTGTTTTCCATTGCTTCTGTCCAATCAGCTACGAAATCTGCTAACACCTGGGATTTGATTGTCGTCCGGGGTTGGTACTTAATGTCGAAAGCAGCAAGTTCGATGCCCCATTTGGCTACTCTGCCTGTTGCGTCTGCATTGTTTATAATATCCCCTAGTGGTGCTTTTCTTACCACTGTTATGGAATGTCCTTGGAAATAATGAAAGAGTTCTCAAGATGCGAAAATATGCCATATGCCAGCTTTTGATGATGTGGATACCTTTCTTTTGACTCGGAGAATACCTCACTAACGTAGTACACCGGGTGCTGATCTGGAATACTCTGCTCGTCTTTCCACCTTTCCACAATTATCACCGCACTAATAACCATGTTTATTGTTGTGAGATTTAGTAACATGGGTTCTTCGTCTTTTGAGGATGCCAAAATCGGATCTTTCATCAAAGTTTCTTTTAACTGGGCTAATGCTTTGTCCGCCTCTTCTGTCCATTCAAATTTGTCGGGTTTCTTCAACAATTTGTATAATGGTAGAGTTTTGTCGCTAAGCCGGCTTATACACCTTCTTACTGTGGCTGTAGAACCCGTCAATCTTTGGACATCTTTTATACATGTGGGTCTTTTAATGTTCAAGATTGCTTTGATCTTTTCCGGGTTTACCTCTATTCCTCTCTGAGAAACAATAAAACCCAGAAGCTTTCCTGAGGAAACCTTGATACGTCATAAACGTATCCTTAATTTCTGATGTTCCATGTTGCTTCTCACATTTTTGCTATACACTTTATGTCATTTTTATCTATTTTCCGGACTAACCTATTGACAAGATGGCACAGAGCCAGTTCCCTGTTTTCTGCTGTTTTTAGTTTCAACATTATTCTGGAAATATTCTCGGAATTGGAAAATTCGAAGACCGGACGTCCAAGAATTCCCGAAGGTTCCATGGAGTCCTGAAGAGACCCGGAGGGGGCTACAAGGGGCCAACACCATAGGGCGGTGCGCCCCCTGGCCGCGCCATGGGGTGGTGTGGGGCCCCCAGGCCTCCACCGCCCCTTTCGCTTATTTATACCCCCAGACGTAAACCCTAAAGATATACCACTTCGTCCCGAAAAACACCTGAGGCCACCGTCATCGTCATCCTGAGATCGGGATGGTTCTAGAGCTCTCCCCGACACCCTGCCGGGAGGGGAATTCATCACCGGAGGGGTCTACACCACCATGCCCTCCTCCGAAGTGATGCGTGAGTAGTTCATCCCTTGACTACGGGTCCATAGAAGTAGCTAGATGGTTGTTCTCTCCAGTTTGTACCTCATGTTTAGATCTCGTGAGCTGCCTCACATGATCGAGATCATCTTTATGTAATGCTACATGTTGTGTTTGCTGGGATCTGAACAATGTTGAATACTATGTCTTCTGATTATCAATCTATCATGTTATATTCATGCTTATGTTATTTATGATCTTGCATGCTCTCCGTTATTAGTATATGCTCTGTCCAAGTAGATGCTAGTAACTCCAAGAGGGAGTATTTATGCTCGATAGTGGGTTTATGCCTCCTTTGCATCTATGCTCGAGTGACAGAAACGTGACGGATGGAGGATGTGTTGTTGCCATTAGGGAGAAAACAACGGTGTTGACCTAGTTTACATTGTTTACATTACACACTTTGTTTACTACGATAATCTGTTGCTAGCAACTTAATACCCAACGTTTGTTTGGATGATATTCGGAGGGTGGATTATTAGACATAGATGCAGTTGGATGATGGTCTATGTATTTTGTTGTAATGCTCGCATGAATCACATAGTAATCTTTATGTCTTGCATATGCATTACGGTGCATCCTTCATTTCTATCAATTGCCCAGCTATAATTTGGTCACCACACATGTTATTTATCTTTCACGTAGAGACACCACTAGTGAACTGTAGACCCCGGTCCTTTTTCCTCATACTGATAAAACACCTACTGCTTTCATATTGCTGCTACTACTTTCATACTGTTTTACTTCTGTTTTCCACACCATATGTTTAACCTCTTTGTGTTTGGCAAAACCGGTGAGGTTGACAACCTCACTGCTTCGTTGGGGCAAAGTGATTTGATTGTGTTGTGTAGGTTCCATGTTGCTTCTGAACCGGTAGTGTGCCCTGCCATCTCAGCTGCTTCAACCTTCTGAAGTTACTCCTTCCTCCTACTAGTCGATTAAACCTTGGTTTCTTACTGAGAGAAAACTTGCCACTGCACTCTTCACAGCCTTCCTCTTGGGTTTTACCAACCTTCCTCTTGGGGAAAAGTGATTTGATTGTGTTGTGTACGTTCCATGTTGCTTCTGAACCGGTAGTGCACCCTGCCATCTCAGCTGCTTCAACCTTCTGAAGTTACTCCTTCCTCATAGTAGTCGATTAAACCTTGATTTCTTACTGAAGGAAAACTTGCCGCTACACTCTTCACAACCTTCCTCTTGGGTTTACCTAGTTTACATTGTTTACATTACACACTTTGCTTACTGCGATAATCTGTTGCTAGCAACTTAATACCCAATGTTTGTTTGGATGATATTCGGAGGGTGGATTATTAGACATAGATGCAGTTGGATCCTATTAACATTTTTCCTTAATAAACATTTTTATTTCTTTATTTATATTTGTTAATTCCATTAAAAACATTTCATGCAGCACCTCGAATCATTTGTTAATTCTATTAACAACCATTCGACGAAAAACCCCTTGAACTATTTCAATTTTCCCCCGAAACAATTTTCCGGAGCTGCCCAAAATATTCTTCGGTATTCCGTATCCTCTATAACGCTTCATCGAACCTTAAGTGTGTCACCCTACGGTTCGCGAATAATATAGACATGACCGAGACTCCTCTCCGATCAATAATCAACAGCGGGATCTGGAGATCCATGATGACTCCTATATATTCAACGATGACTCTCGTGATCGTGTGAACCTTTCAACGTCATAACGATTTCCCTTTGTCTCGTAATATTTTACTTGTCCGAGATCCGATCATCGGTATCCACCGTACCTTGTTCGATCTCGTTATCCTACAAGTACTCTTTTCTCTTTCCCCTGATATAACATCCTTGTGATCATATCACGTGCTTGCAAGCGGTGTCGATGTGATATCACCGAGAGGGCCCTGAGTATATCTCTCCGTCATATTGGATGGACAAATCCCATTCTTCATCCATGAGCTTCAACTAACACTTTCCAAATACCTAATGCCACCTTTATAGTCACCCTGTTACGGTGTGACGTTTGATGTCATCAAAGTATTCTTTCGGTATTAGTGATTAACATGATCTCATGGTCTAAGGAACAATGTTACTCCGAATGTAAGACATAACAACAAAACTAAATGACTTGATCGTATTGTTATACTTAGTTAGGGTCTAAGTTCATCACGTCATTCTCCTAATGACATGATCCTGTTATTAACAACATCCAATGTCTATGATCAGGAAACCTTGATCATCTGTTAATCAACGAGCTAGTTAAAAGAGATGCTTCACTAGGAACGTTGGTTTGTTTACACACATGTATCAACGTTTCCGGTTAATACAATTCTAGCATGAGAAATAAACATTTATCATAAACAAGGAATAACATAATAAACACTTTATTATTGCCTCTCGGGAATATTCCCTTCAGTCTCCCACTTGCACTAGGGGCAATAATCTATATTACATATTGATGAATCTAACACCCATTGAGTTCTGGTGTTGATCATGTTTTGCCCTTGAGAGAGTTTTAGTCAACGGATCTGCCACATTCAGATCCGTATGTACTTTGCCAATCTTCACATGCCCATCTGCGACATGCTCACGGATGGACTGAAATCGGCACTTGATATGCTTGGAATTCTTGTGAGACCTTGGCTCCTTAGCATTGGCTATGGCACCATTGTTGTCATAACAAATAACCATTGGATCCAACGCACTCGGAACCACGCCTAGTTCGTATATGAACTCCTTCATCCAAACTGCTTCCTGCGTTGCCGCCGAGGCAGCAACATATTCTGCTTCTGTTGATGATCTCGCCACCACGTATTTCTTGGAACACCTCCAGCTTACAGCTCCTCCATTCATAACAAATACATACCCGGACTGAGACTTAGAGTCATCCAGATCAGTGTCAAAGCTAGCATCGACGTAACATCTTGCGACGAGCTCTTCTTCACCGCCATATATGAGAAACATATCCTTAGTTCTTCTCAAGTACTTAAAGATATTCTTGACCGTCGTCCATTGTTCCAAACCTGGATCGGATTGGTACCTACTAGTCAAACTAATAGCATGTGCCACATCCGGTCTTTTACATAGCATAGCATACATGATAGAACCTACGGCTGAAGCATAGGGAATCTTATTCATTCTCTCATTATCTTCTGTTGTAGCTGGACATTGAGTCTTACTCAACGTTTTGCCTTGCAACATAGGTAAGAACCCCTTCCTACTCTCTTCCATTCTGAACTTCTTCAGAATCTTGTCAAGGTATGTACTTTGCGAAAGTCCAATTAAGCGCCTTGATCTATCCATGTAGATTTTGATGCCTAATATATAAGCTGCTTCACCGAGGTCTTTCATCGAAAAACTACTATTCAAATAACCTTTTTCGCTTTTTAGAAGTTCTATATCATTTCCAATCAACAATTTGTCATCCACATATAGTACTAGAAATGCTACAGAGCTCCCACTCACTTTCTTGTAAATACAAGCTTCTGCGTATGTATGGAAAAATCCAAACCCTTTGATCACCTTATCAAAACGGAGGTTCCAAATCCGGGATGCTTGCTTCAGTCCATAAATTGAACGTTGAAGTTTGCACACCTTGTCAGCATCCTTAGGATCAACAAAACCTTTGGGTTGCATCATATATAACTCTTCCTCAATGTAACCATTAAGGAACGCCGTTTTGACAATCATCTCCCAGATTTCATAATCGAAAAATGCAGCAACTGCTAACATAATCCTAACTGACTTAAGCATCGCTACTGGTGAGAAAGTATCGTCATAGTCAACTCCTTGAATTTGTCGAAAACCTTTTGCGACAAGTCGAGCTTTATAGATGGTCACATTACCATTAGCGTCAGTTTTCTTTTTAAAGATCCATTTATTCTCAACGGCCTTGCGGTCATCGGGTAAGACCACCAAAGTCCAAACATGGTTTTCGTACATGGATCCTATTTTGGATTTCATGGCTTCAAGCCATTTGTTGGAATCTTGGCTCATCATCGCTTCATCATATGTCGCAGGGTCATCACCTCCATCTACCATGAAGTTTAATACGGGATCTCCGTACAGTTCAGGAGCTGTATGTTCCCTAGTTGACATGTGAGTGCGGTAGTTTCCTCTACTGGAGTTTCATGATCTTGATCATTAGCTCTCTCTTCAACTGACGGGGTCGGCACCGGAACAACTTCCGGCGCTGCGCTACTCGCCATTCCAAGAAGAGAAGGTTCAATAACCTTGTCGAGTTCTACCTTCCTACTATTCACACCTTTCTAGAGAAACTCCTTCTCCAAAAAGGATCCATTCTTGGCAACGAAAATATTTCCTTCGGATCTCTGATAGAAGGTGTACCCTATTGTTTCTTTAAGGTATCCTATGAAGACGCATTTTTCCGCTCTGGGTTCGAGTTTATCATGTTGAAGCTTCTTCACATAAACATCGCATCCCCAAATTTTTAGAAATGACAACTTAGGTTTGTTTCCAAACCATAATTCATACGGCGTCGTTTCAACGGATTTATATGGTGCCCTATTTAAAGTGAATGCAGCAGTCTCTAGTGCATAACCCCAAAACGATAGTGGCAAATCTGTAAGAGACATCATAGATCGAACCATATCCAATAAAGTACAATTACTACGTTCGGAAACACCATTACGATGTGGTGTTCCGGCAGGTGTGAGTTGTGAAACTATTCCACATTGTTTCATATCCATGCCAAACTCGTAACTTAGATATTCACCTCCACGATCAGATCGTAGAAATTTAATCTTTCTGTTATGATGATTTTCAACTTCACACTGAAAGTCTTTGAACTTTTCAAATGTCTCAGATTTGTGTTTCAGTAAGTAAATATACCCATATCTACTCAAATCATCTCTGAAAGTGACAAAATAACGATATCCATCGTGCGCCAATACACTCATTGGTCCACACACATCAGTATGTATGATTTCCAGTAAGTCTGTCGCCCGTTTCATGGTTCCAGAAAACGTGGTTCTAGTCATCTTGCCCATAAGGCATGGTTCACATGTTTCAAATGATTCATAATCAAGTGATTCTAAGAGTCCATCAGAATGGAGCTTCTTCATGCGTTTAATACCAATATGACCTAAGCGGCAATGCCACATGTAAGTAGCAATATCATCATTTATCTTAATTATTTTGGCATTCACATTATGAATATGTGTATCAATACTATCAAGATTCAAAAGAAATAAACCATTCTTCTCAGGTGCATGGCCATAAAAGATATTATTCATATAAATCGAACAACCATTGTTCTCAGACTTTAGGAATAACCATTCCGCATTAAGCAAGATCCAGAAACGAAATTCATGCTTAATGAAGGCACCAAATAACAATTATTGAGGTTTATAACTAATCCTGATGGTAGACGTACAGGAAGTGTCCCGACGGCGATCACATCAACTCTTGATCCATTGCCGACACGCGTCGTCACCTCATCCTTTGCTAGTGGTCGCTTATTCTGCAGTTCCTGTTTCGAGTTACATATCTGAGCAACCGAACCAGTATCAAATACCAAGGTGCTAATGCGAGTACTAGTAAGGTACACATCAATAACAAGTATATCATATATACCTTTGTTCACTTTGTCGGCCTTCTTATCTGCCAGATATTTGGGGCAATTGCGCTTCTAGTGGCCAGTACCCTTGCAATAAAATCACTCAGTCTCAGGCTTAGGTCCATACTTGTTTTTCTTCTCAGGAGCAGCAACAGATTTGCCACCCTTCTTGAAGTTTACCCTTGGCTTTCCTTTCTTGCCTTTCTTGAAGCTAGCGGTCTTATTGATCATCAACACTTGGTGTTCTTTCTTGATCTCCACTTCGGCGGTTTTAAGCATCAAGAGAAGCTCAGGAAGAGACTTCTTCATGCCTTGCATATTATAGTTCATCACGAAGTTCTTGTAACTAGGTGGCAGAGATTGGAGAACACGATGTATCCCTAGCTCATTGGGAATCGTTATTCCCAAGGCTATGAGCTTATCAGCGTACGCAGACATCTTGAGTACGGAGCTGTTCTCTTCCATCATGCAGCTAAAGAACTTTTCTAAAGCGTCATAACTCTCAACTACGGCATGGGTATCGAAAATCATTTTCAATTCTCCCATTGTAGCATAAGCAGTGTTGTTTTCGAAACGTTTTCGCATCTCTGTCTCTAATCCATAGAGGATGCCCCAATGAACTATACTGTGGTCTTCTTCTTGAGTCAGATAAATAGATTTATCTTCATCAGAAGCATCATCAGCGGGCTGGTCACCTAGCGGTGCATCAAGCACATAGAGTTTCTTGCAAGAGGTGAGGAGAATCCTCAAGTTAAGTGCCCAGTTGGTAAAGTTGCTCCCATTGTTCGCTAGTTTTTCTCTCTCCATGAATATATTGAAACTGAAGGTAGGTGGTGCCATGATCTACAACATATTTGCAAAGACTATTTAGACTATGTTTATGATAAATTAAGTTCAAACTCATTCTAAAATTATACCATGAACTCCCACTCAAAAACAACATCCCTCTTAGTCGTATTTAGTGATTACACGAACCAAATTCACTACACCGAAACCGATCATCACGTGAGACGGTGTAGTTGCAAAGGCAAACATCAACATGTTCATCATATCATGCATATGACTCATGCTTTACCTTTCGGTTACGTGTTCCGAATCCATGTCTATACATGCTAGGCTCGCCAAGTAGAACCATAGTATTGCGTAAGTTTCAAGGCCATGTCTGTACATGTTAGGCTTGAAAACACCCGTTGGATGCGAACGTTGAGTCTATCACACCCGATCATATTGTGGTGTCTCGAAACGACGAACTTTCTTAACGGATCATACTTAAGGAAGAACACATTATTATCTTGATATTAAGTGACAAGGATCATCTTATAATGCTACCGTCGCTAGCTAAGCAAAATAAGATGCATAAAAGGATAAACATCACATGCATGGATAATGTGATATGATATTGTCCTTCTTGCACTTGATCTCCATCGTGTGCATCATGGTATGATCTCCATCATTCCATCGGCGTGGCACCAAGGTTCGTGGCACCTCCATCTTGATTGTCCATTACAACATATCACATGGATATGATATACAGCACGCAGGCCATAAAAATAAGACAACCATATGGCTCCAGCTGGTATGTCAATAATTTACAAAAGATATCATATCATACATAACGTTTGTAACAGTGACCATATCACATCACATGCCCTGCAAAAACAAGTTAGACGCCTCTAATTTATTTTTGCATATTTTACGTGGCTTGGGCTTACGAGGATAGAACCATTCATACCTACGTACAAGATCCACAACGTTGATAAAATATTTTTAACAACCCCTCGTAGATTAGATCTTAACTATAGTAGGAGAAATCGACACCCGCAAGCCACTTATGCAATACAAGTTGCTTGGCAGTTGTGGAACAAGTCTCATGTACGTGGACATGTAAAGTTTGTTCGGGCCGCTTCATCCCACTATGCCACTGAGATCATAAAATACTCAAGGAGGCAATAACATGATCATCAACGCCCACATACACCTATGTGTTCTACCCGTACAAATCATCTACACATAAACCTGGCTCTGATACCACTGAAGGGTACATTGCATAGAAAACAAAATATTTCCTACGCGCGATAAACCCGAATGGCCAAGATCTAATCTATGAGATGAAAGGCAACTGGGAGAAAGAGAGTCTTGAGATAACATACCCTGGAAGACTCAAAGTGGTACGAGATAAAATCTCGTTGTTGGCGTAGTCGTACTCACGCCGATCCCGAGCGAGAAGAAGTGCACTGCAATCTGGCGGTGCCTCCGTAATCAGTCACACGTTCAGCTCGATGAAGACTTCCTTTCCCTCGATCCAGCGGGTAGCGGAAGTAGAGGATTCCCGCAGAACTACAGCAGCACGACGACGTGGTGGTGGTGAAGAATCCCACGGTCAGGGCTTCGCCAAGCTGGAGACCATGGAATGGAGCAGCGGGTGGAGGGAAAAGGGAGTGGGCAAGTGTGTGTAGAAGAGGGAGATTTCACCCTCCTTTTATAGGGGAGGGGACGGAAGCCCGAGGAGGGGGTGCGGCCAGCCATGGGTGCCCCCACCCCTTCCTCTCTTCATGTGAGTGGAAGCCCCACTCACACCCGCTCGTACTCCCTTAATTTTCCACTTAGAAAATCCAAAGGTTTTTCTTTAATAAATAAATAAAACATTTTTTTCTTTATTTATATTTGTTAATTCTATTAACAAACATTTGCACGCAGCACCTCGAATCAGTTATTAATTCTATTAACAACCATTCGACGAAAAACCCCTTGAACTATTTCAATTTTCCCCCGAAACAATTTTCCGGAGCTGCCCAAAATATTCTTCGGTATTCCGTATCCTCTCTAACGCTTCATCGAACCTTAAGTGTGTCACCCTACGGTTCGCGAATAATATAGACATGACCGAGACTCCTCTCCGATCAATAATCAACAGCGGGATCTGGAGATCCGTGATGACTCCTATATATTCAACGATGACTCTCGTGATCGTGTGAACCTTTCAACGTCGTAACGATTTCCCTTTGTCTCGCGATATTTTACTTGTCCGAGATCCGATCATCGGTATCCACCATACCTTGTTCGATCTCGTTATCCGACAAGTACTCTTTTCTCGTTCCCGTGATATAACATCCTTGTGATCATATCACGTGCTTGCAAGCGGTGTCGATGTGATATCACCGAGAGGGCCCTGAGTATATCTCTCCGTCATATTGGATGGACAAATCCCATTCTTGATCCATGAGCTTCAACTAACACTTTCCGAATACCTAATGCCACCTTTATAGTCACCATGTTACGGTGTGACGTTTGATGTCATCAAAGTATTCTTTCGGTATTAGTGATTAACATGATCTCATGGTCTAAGGAACAATGTTACTCCGAATGTAAGACATAACAACAAAACTAAATGACTTGATCGTATTGTTATACTTAGTTAGGGTCTGAGTTCATCACGTCATTCTCCTAATGACATGATCCCGTTATTAACAACATCCAATGTCTATGATCAGGAAACCTTGATCATCTGTAAATCAACGAGCTAGTTAAAAGAGAGGCTTCACTAGGAACTTGGTTTGTTTATTAATCACACATGTATCAACGTTTCCTTTTAATACAATTCTAGCAAGAGAAATAAACATTTATCATAAACAAGGAATAACATAATAAACACTTTATTATTGCCTCTCGGGCATATTCTCTTCACTGTAAGGGGAGTCTCTCACTTCCAATCTCTTTACTTTGTTTTACTTTTGCTTAATTTATTTTATTTTGTCTTGTTTGCTTCTCTTTATGAAAAACACAAAAAAGTTAGTTCTTATTCTAGTTGTTACTTTTGTTACTTTGTTGTTTTTTTATCATGTTTTCCCTAAGTTTACCCTAAAAGATCTACCAGTAGGAAGTGGTTGTATACTTGGAAAGGATACCATTAAAGAATTCTTTGATCATGTTAGTAAGCATGATAATTTTGAGGAAAAATCCATTGTAGAACTTGCTCCATATATGAGACTGCTGCAACTTCTTTAGTTCACATGTTAGAAGCTAGGTTTTTTAACCTTCATCTCATATTATAGCATATGTTCCTCAACTTGAATAACATTGAAGATGTTGAGAAAAGGAACTTTATCTTAGAAAACATGCTTAAAGAATTTGGAGATGTTGCAATAGAAGCTAGAAAAATCTTTGATCGTTTCGATATGCTTGGCTCATGTGTAGATATTGTTGGTGCTCTTGAGAAAACTGAATCTAATAATGAAAATGAGGATAAAATACCAATCCCCTTTAAATTGGTAGCACTGCATGAAGCCCAAGAAAAGAATTTTGATTGGATTGTTCCTGAGAATTTATTTGATGAGAATAGTAACCATAAAGGTTCTAAGAGAGGAGCCTCTGAAACTCGCTTAGATAAAATATAATGTATTATTAAGGAATTTCCAAATCTTGATTGTAATGCCCCTCCATTTGAAAATACTTAATTCCACTTTTATGGGCCTAGCTAAAAGGCGTTAAAGAAAAGCACTTCTTGGGAGATAAACCATGGTTTTATTTTTCCTTTGTTTTCTCTATTTTCTTTGAGTAAAGGGGTTGTATACTTCTGTAGAAACTCCTTTATATCTTTATTTTCATGTTTTATTAGTGCCAAGTAAGGTTTCTGACGAGGGTTAGAGTTGGTTTTGGAAGTTCTGCGCAGGAAACAGACTTCTGCCGTCCACCATAAAAATTTGTATAAATCATAAAAAACTCAGAATGACCTTAAATTTCTTGTGCTTATTCCTCGGATAATTCTGCAACTTTTTCGTTCTTTAATTTTTCTTATGTGAGCAACTTAAGTGCCTCTTAAAAAATTCGTCTTTACAGATTGTTCTGGTTTTGACAGATTCTACCATTTTTCTTGCATGTGCTCTTTTGCGATGTCAAGTGGATTTCTTTGCCTCACGAAACATCAGCGGTTGTAGCTAATGTTTAAAGTATCACTAGCACTTGTGCCATACAGAACCCATGGATTTTTGATTGTTGCACTATCCCTCTAATGTGAATTACTCTTTGAGTGTGGTGTGAAGGAAGTTTTCAAGGGTCAAGAGAAGAGGGTGATATATGTGATCAAGAAGAGTGCAAGGTCAAAGCTTGCGGATGCCCCCGTGGTTCATCCAAGCATATTTTAAGAAGACTCAAGCATCTAAGCTTGGGGATTCCCAGGCATCTCATACGTCTTAAACATATTCCTAATTTCTGATGCTCCATGATGATATTATGCCAATTGCTACATGTTTTCTCCCTTCTTTATGTCATTTTTATCGATTTTCCGGACTAACCTATTAACAAGATGCCACAGAGCCAGTTCCTTGTTTTCTGTTATTTTTAGTTTCAGAAAAGTTGTTCTGGAAATATTCTCGGAATTGGAAAGTTCGAAGCCCGGAAGTCCTATTTTCCCCGGAAGCATCCAGAAGACCGAAGAGGAGTCGAAGAGGGGCAACAGGTGGGCCACAACATAGGGTGGCGCGGGTCCCCTCTGGCCGCGCCACCTATGGGTGTTGGGCCCCTGGAGCTCCACCGCCTTTGCCCTTTCGCCTATTTAAGCCCCATGGATGGAAAACTCTAAGCACCTGATCAAAATCCCCAAAAAAGTTCCGCAGGCGCTGTTACCGTCAACCCTAGATCAGGAGGGTTCTAGAGTTGTTTTCCGGCACCCTGTCGGACAGGAAATCATCACCGGAGGCTTCTACATCACCATGCCTGCCTCCGAAGTGATGCGTGAGTAGTTCATCCTTGGACTACGGGTTCGTAGCTGTAGCTAGATGGTTGTCTTCTCCTAATATGCCTCCATGTTTAGATCTTGTGAGCTGTCTATCATGATCGAGATTGATCTTATGTAATTCTATATGCTGTGTTTGCTGGGATCCAATGAATATTGACCTTATACCAAGTTGATTATAGTCTTTATTGCATATGTTATTTGTGATCTTGCATGCTTTCTGTTGCTAGTGGTTATTCTGGCCAAGTAGTTGCTAGTGACTCCAAGAGGGAGTATTTATGCTTGATAGTGGGTTCACGCGTCCTTGTTGCCTTGCTCGAGTGATAGAAACGTGAAGGGGGAGGATGTACTGTTGCCATTAGGGAGAAAACAGCGGTGAGAGTGCTCGCGTGCATAATCATTGCTTACATTACACACTTTGTTTAATGCAATTATCTGTTGCTTGCAACTTAATACCTAAGGGGGTTCGGATAATAACCTGAGGGTGGATTATTAGTCATAGATGCAGATGGATGTCGGTCTATGTATCTTGTTGTAATGCCCGCACTAAATATCGTAGTAATCTTCATGTTGTATTATGCACTACGGTGCAACCTCTATTTGTCAATTTCTCAGTTGTAATTTGTTCACCCAGCATGCTATCTTTTATGGAGAAACACCACTAGTGAACCTATAAACCCCGGTCCATTTTCCACAATGTTAAACAAACAACAACAATTTCCTGCTTTCTTTACTTACTGCAAGCATACACTATTTTTCCACACTATACATCTAATCTTTGTTTTCAGCAAGACCGTTGAGATTGGCAAACTCACTGTACCGTTGGGGGGAAAAGTACTTTGGTTGTGTTGTGTGCAGGTTCCACGTTGTTGCTGACACCGGTGAAGCGCCAGCACCACCGTTAGTGGCATCAAACTTCTGAAGGTCCTCTTTATCCTACTGGATTGATAACCTTGGTTCTTATCTACGGGGAAAACTCCTACCGCTGTGCTCATCACACCCTCCTCTTGGGGTATCCCAACGAGTACAAGATCTGCACCATCAAGGACTTTTTCTGGCGCGGTTGCCGGGGTAGAAGAAGTCTTCTAGCAAGGGGAGTCTCCCACTCTCAACCTCTTTATTTTGTTTATTGTGTTGTTTTTATTTTTGTCTTGTTTTTCTTTTCTATATTAAAAACACATAAAAAATTAGTTCTTATTCTAGTTGTTATTTTTTTGTTTATCATTGTTGCTATCAATGTTTGATGTCTTTGAAACTAGATATTATTGGCAATATGGGTTCACGGATGAACAAAAAAACATTATAAGGAACACCGCTTGTCACAAAAAGGGATACACTTATGGGAGAAAATTAATAAATTGCATGACTATGCTAAAAACTTGTGCTCTACTTATAATGTTACTTGTTGTTGTAGGAGGTATAAACACCTCCCTTTTCAATGTGAGTATAATGATAATGTTACCATATCTTCTTGTGTTAAGGTAAATTATGAATTATATGATGTGGAACAAATTGAAGAATTTATTGCTTGGAAGGGTGCATTCGAAATTGCCTGTTCGCTTGAAAGTATTGATGATGCACCCTATAAATATGATATTTATCATATACTTGAATATGGCTTTGAGAATTACAAGGATTGTAATTACTACATAATGGAATATCTTAATAAATTTTCACAACCTAAGGAAGTAACTAATACCTTGCAAGAGCCTATGGAAGAAGAAATTGCTGAATCTGGAAGCTCATTGGATGAAAAGGAGGAGGAGAGTGATGACCAAGAGGAGGAAGAATGGAGCTACCCATTTCAACCTCCCAATAATAGTAACTCTTTAACTCATACATTATTTGATGAAATTGATACTTGCTATACTTGTGACCTTGATACTACTATGAATGAAACTTGTGAGAATGATATTGCTACTGTTATTTATGATAATCCATGCTACTTGGATAAATATTATGATAATGCTCTTGATGATGGTCCTATGTTACTTGATGTTATAAATCATAATGCTACTGAAAATAGGATTTCTATAATGTGTCATATACCTTTTAAGAGTGACCAATTATCTTGTTTTTCTATTGCTAAAAGTGGGGGAAAAGAAGAGCTGGTTTTAAATATTGATCCCACTGTTTTTGAGCTTGATATGAATTGTGTGCTTTTAGACCATGAAAACATGCTTTATGTGATAATTATGTTGTTCAGTGTGTTCATGATGCTACTGAAAATTATTATGAGAGAGGAAAATATGGTTGTAGGAATTTTCATGTTACTAAAACACCTCTCTTTTTGTTGAAAGTTTTGAAGTTGCTCTTGTTCTACCTTCCTATGATTTCTAGTTTGGGCTTCTTTAATTTATTTCTTTACAAGATTCCTATGCATAGGAAGTGGGTTAGACTTAAATTTGTTTTAAATTTTCTTCATGATGCTCTCTTTTGCTTCAATTCATATTTCTTATGTGAGCATCTTCCCTTTTATGCCTAGCTGAAAGGCGCTAAAGAAAAGCGCTACCGGGAGACAACCCGTTTTATTTCGGGGTTTTCAACCTGTTTTCTTTCGTTTTCTTTGGTGTGCTTTGAACATGGGTGTTTTCTATTTCCTTAGAAACCCCTCTGTATCTTTTCTTTGTGTTTTTGTTGATCCAAGTAAAGCCTCTAGTGGAAAGTTGAGCCTATATTTCGGATTTCTGCGCAGAAATTAGATTTCTGCTGTCCACTGTTAATTCCGTTAAAAATGACATAAAATTCAAAATGACCTGAGCTTTTGTGTGATTAATCCTGAGTTATATACACAACATTTCTTAGAAGACCACTTTTTTAATTTGAGAAACAGAAGAGTTTTGAAAAAATCGATCTTTACCTGGTGTTCTGTTTTGACATATTTCTGCCATTTATCGCACGTGCATCTTAATCTCTTTCTTTTGGTGTTCTTTTGAGAAAAAGAGTTTTGAAAGAAGTTGTTACAGTAGCTAATGTGTTTTTGAGTGTTAGACTTGTGTTGAAACTGAACCATGTGAATTTATTATTTCAATTGCACTAACGTTGCTAATGAAGATTGTGAGAAATTTTGATGTGAAGGAAGTTTTCAAGGGTCAAGAGAAGAGGATGATATGATGTGATCAACAAGAGTGAAAAAACTAATCTTGGGGATTCCCCGGTGGTACATCCAAGAAAATTCCAAGAAGACTCAAGCGTCTAAGTTTGGGGATGCCCAAGGCATCCCCTTCTTCATCAACAAATTATCAGGTCACTTCTAGTGAAACTATATTTTTATTCGGTCGCTTCTTATGTGCTTTACTTGGAGCGTCTTTTATTTTTGTTTTCAGTTTGCTTTTGCTTTTGCTTTTAGTTTGTTTTTACTTTATTAATAATCTTGGTTGGACCCCAGCATTCTTTTATTGGAGAGTGACACGCTCCGCTTTTTCATGAGAATACGTTGTATTCTTAATCTCTGTTTGGCTGCTGCATTTATTCAGCTCCTTTTTTGCATGCATATCTTATTAGAGTTGTTAGTTTTAGTAGTATTATTTGAGTACTATCATGTTTTCTTGCTGTATCATAAAGAGTATTTTTGTTAAAGCATGTTTTGTATGGTGCTTGTTGGGAGAAAGAAAACTGTTGCTTGAAGTAGAATTTATAACAGTGCTAGTAGAAGCTTGTATAGACTGTGGCTAGAACTTTTTCATGCCATGTTAAATGTTATTTTAGTTTTAGAGACTTGTGGTTATTGAGTAGCATTATTAGCCTCAAATACCTGAGAGTGTTAATATGTCTTGAAAGATTCATGAGTTGTTTTTGTCATAGTAAAGCATCAATATATGGTATTCTCTTTCGAATGTTTTATTTGGTTGACTTTGAGCATGCTCACACCATGTTTATGAATACAAACCAGTCACGAATAGCCTCCATTACCACTTAGTTTTTGAACTTGTGATACTGCTTATGTTTTAATAAATGATGCTTATGTCGCTATGCGTGATTATGGCTCTTATGCTCTCTTGATTTGTCGCTCCCAGTCTTTTGCTAGCCTCCGCCTGTACTGAGTATGAGCTCTACTCATGCATCCAAACTCCCTTAAACCAAAGTTTTTCCCATTTTTTCCACCATACCTACCTACATGTGGTATTTAACTGCCATTCCAAAGTAATTTGCTCATGTTTTACCTTTAAAACCTTCAAAATTACTCCTGCTTTATGTTCTTGTTTTTGCTCATGAGGACGTAAATAGAGAATCTTTATCTCACTTGTTGATTGGATTTCACACCCTAGACTAGTGGCTTGATCCGTTTATCCAAATGATAGAAGATCTGGCAGCGGGATGCCCAACCCCTAATTAATGCAAACAAATTTTCTTCACTATTTTTGCCCTTGATTTATCAGCCAAAGCATAATTGTGTAAACAAAAGAGAAAGAGGGATGACCTTCTACACCAGTTGTGTCCTTCAACATGGGAGCCGCTCTTGTGAATCCAGTTGGCTTGTGACATACTGTATTTTATGTTTACCATTCGTTGATATTATCATACATCTGCCAAAATATAGACATTCCTCCACAAATGTCAAACTTTTAATACCTCTGTTTAATAAAATAAAAAGCTCTAGCACATGAGTTGATCCCTGCTTCCCTCTGCGAAGGGCCTTTTCTTTTACTTTTATGTTGAGTCTTCATCTACTAACTTTATGCACAGTTGAGAGAGCATTTTTGCCATTCTGAGTTCTATGTGCATTTGTCACATAAGCATCAATAATTACTTCATGATGTGATATTATTTTTTCTTAAATTATTTGTTCTAGTCTTCCTCATGAACTTTGAAGGTGTCCTTGCATTTATGTTTTGCCCCACGCTTAAGGACTAGCGAAATATCACTTTGTCATGATTTCTCTATACCTGAAACAAACATCTACCTTTCTTTGCATTATTATTCATGATCCTTTATTTGAGTTACTCTTCGTGATTCAAAGTAATTTCTATGCTTTATTATTAAAGTTTTATTTATCATGCCTCTGTTTAAAGTTTTATGATCTCAGCGTGCATATGCTTTTACATTACATTGATCAAGTTTATGTTAGTAGCATGTCACCTCAGAAATTATTGTTTTATAGTTTACCTACTCGAGGACGAGTAGGAACTAAGCTTGGGGATGCTTGATACGTCATAAATGTACCCCTAATTTCTCATGCTCCATGATGATATTATGCCAATTGCTACATATTTTCTCCCTTCTTTATGTCATTTTTATCGATTTTCCAGACTAGCCTATTAACTAGATGCCACAGAGCCAGTTCCCTGTTTTATGTTGTTTTTAGTTTCAGAAAAGTTGTTCTAGAAATATTCTCGGATTTGGAAAGTTCGAAGCCCGGAAGTCCTATTTTCCCCGGAAGCATCCAGAAGACCGAAGAGGAGTCGAAGAGGGGCAACAGGGGGGCCACACCATAGGGTGGCGTGGGTCCCCCCTGGCCGCGCCACCTATGGGTGTGGGGCCCATGAAGCTCCACCGCTTTTGCCCTTTTTTCTATTTAAGCCCCCCGGATGGAAAATCCTAAGCACCTGATAAAAATCCCCGAAAAAGTTCCGAAGCCGCCGTCACCGTCAACCCTAGATCAGGAGGGTTCTGGAGCTGTTTTCCGGCACCCTGCCAGAGAGGAAATCATCACCGGAGGCTTCTACATCACCATGCATGCCTCCTAAGTGATGTGTGAGTAGTTCATCCTTGGACTACGAGTTTGTAGCTGTGGCTAGATGGTTTTCTTCTCCTCGTATGACTCCATGTTTAGATCTTGTGAGCTGCCTATCATGATTGAGATTGATCTTATGTAATTCTATATGTTGTGTTTGCTGGGATCCGATGAATATTGACCTTATGCCAAGTTGATTATAGTCTTTATTGCATATATTATTTGTGACCTTGCATGCTTTCTGTTGCTAGTGGTTATTCTGGCCAAGTAGTTGCTAGTGACTCTAAGAGGGAGTATTTATGCTTGATAGTGGGTTCATGCCTCCTTGTTGCCTTGCTCGAGTGATAGAAACGTGAAGGGGTAGGATGTACTGCTTCCATTAGGGAGAAAACAGCGGTGAGAGTGCCCGCGTGCATAATCATTGCTTACATTACACACTTTGTTTAATGCAATTATCTGTTGCTTGCAACTTAATACCTAAGGGGTTCGGATGATAACCTGAGGGTGGATTATTAGTCATAGATGCAGATGGATGTCGGTCTATGTATCTTGTTGTAATGCCCGCACTAAATATCATAGTAATTTTCATGTTATATTGTGCACTACGGTGCAACCTCTATTTGTCAATTGCCTAGTTGTAATTTGTTCACCCAGCATGTTATCTTTTATGGGGAGACACCACTAGTGAACCTATGAACCCCGGTCCATTTTCCACACTGTTAAACAAACCACAACAATTTCCTGTTTTCTTTACTTACTGCAAGCATACACTATTTTTTCACACTATACGTCTAATCTTTGTTTTCAGCAAGACCGGTGAGATTGACAACCTCACTGTACCATTGGGGAAAAGCATTTTGGTTTTGTTGTGTGAAGGTTCCACGTTGTTGCTGACGCCGGTGAAGCGCCAACACCACCGTTAGTGGCATCAACCTTCCGAAGGTCCTCTTTCTCCTACTGGATTGATAACCTTGGTTCTTAACTAAGGGGAAAAATCGTACCGTTGTGCTCATCACACCCTCCTCTTGTGGTATCCCAACGAGTGAAAGATCTGCACCATCAGCATCCCCTTCTTCATCAAGAATCTATCTGGTCACTTCTAGTGAAACTATATTTTTATTCAGTCACATCATATGAAATTTACTTGGAGCGTCTGTTTGTTTTTCTTTTGTTTTATTTTGTTTTCCTTGCTGCAATAATATATTTTGACCCTAGAATTCCTTGTTTGGGAGGGAGACACGCTCTGGTTTTTTGTTTGAATACTTGTTATGCTAGTATTCTTTGGTTTTCTTCTATTTGCTGCAAAAATTCATGTTTGGATCTTGTTTTCATTGCATCTCTTATTCGGAGATGTTAGTTTTAGTAGTTTTATGTGAGTACTCTCATGTTTTCTTGCTGTAGCATTTAGAGATTTTTTGTTAAAGCATGTTTTGTACGGTGCTTGTTGGGAAAAGAAAACTGTTGCTTGAGGTAGAATTTATAACGGTGCAAGTAGAAGCTTGTATAGACTGTGGCTAGACTTTTTCATATAATTCTAGATGTTATTTTAGTTCTAAAGCCTTGTGGTTATTTAGTAGCATGATTAGCCTCAAATATCTAAGAGTGTTTACTGTCCCATTGAAAGAATCATGAGTTGTTCTTGTCATATTGAAGCATAAATTTGTGGTGTTCTCTTTTGAATGTTTTAGTTGGTTGATTTGGCGCATGCACACACCATGTTTATGACTATGAACTAGTAACTTATAGCCTCCATGATAATTTAGTTTTTGAACTTACCACTTATGCTTTGATTAATGATGTTTACGTCGCTATGCATGATTATGGCTCTTGTGCTCTCTCGATTTGTCGCTCCCAGTCTTTTGCTAGCCTCCACGTGTACTGAGTATGAGCTCTACTCGTGCATCCAACTCCCAAAAAGCAAATTTTTCCCATTTATTCCACCATACCTACCTATATGTGGTATTTAACCGCCACTCCAAAGTAAATTGCTCATGTGTTACCTTTAAAACTTTTAAAACTACTCATATTTTGTGCTCTTGTTTTAGCTCATGAGGACGTAAATATAGAATATTTATATCACTTGTTGATTGGACTTTCACACCCTAGACTAGTGGCTTCATCCGCTTATCCAATGATAGAAGAGCTGGAGCGGGGTGCTCAGCCCCAAATTAATAACAACAAATTATCTTCACTATTTTTGCCTCTGATTTATCAGTCAAAGCATAATTGTGTAAACAAAAGAGAAAGAGGGATGACCTTCTACCCAGATGCGTCCTTCTATGGGAGCCGCTCTTGTGAAGTCTAGTTGGCTTGTGACGTACCGTATTTTCTGTTTACCATTCGTTGACATAAGTGTCACACCCCAGATGTGGGACACTTGTAACACATGAGGAAAGCCTTTTATGTGAGCCAACAAAAACTTTTTAATGCCCTTGTGTAATCCAACATTATGTAATGGATCATGTTTATCTATGCAATGCAAGCAAACTTTGATTCAAAAATCATTCACCTTCTTTTCTGATATTTTTCTAATTATTTCTGTGCTGTTTTCCACATGTTGTTTTCAATATTTTTCATCTAAATTCTTGTGGCATGGTTGTTTCCAACTTATTTATAATATTTGGTTTGGTTTAAACCAAGAAAACATTTTGGCAAAAGAGTAATTGAATGTTTTCTATTAAGTTTTCTATAGAAACTTATTTCTGAAAAATAAGCCAGGTAACTGTTTTCCACTCATGTTATCCATATGCTAGGGAATCATATTTTATGTTTTATTGGCATGAATGTGTTCTCTGTTATATGGACTACAAAGGGGTGAGCTTGGTTTGGAAAATTGAATTGAGAAAACAATCATTTGCTTGATGGATTTGTGTTAAGAAAATAAGACAAAAATTGTGTTTCTGAAAAACAGAGAAAAACATGAATTAGTTGTTTTTTCACCTTGTTTTCAATGCTCATTTGAATTTCAAATTTATTCTCTTTTGATGTTTCTGAAAGTACAAACATTTCTTAACACAAACACACTTTGAAAACAAACTTTAAATTAGTTTTGGTTCATGAAAACAGGATCAACTTATGCCTAATCCACTCTGCTGCAAACACTTAGAAAATTTCTCTAAGTCTTTTTAACTGAATCTGAAAATTTCAGAAAACAGTAGATGACACCATTTTCAAATTCTTATAGCTTTTTTTTGAAAAATCCTTTTGCTGAACCACCTGGACCTTCTAGAAGCCTAGTCAGCCCTCTCTCTTTTCCTTGCTTTGGATACGTTTGGTGCTGACCAGAGAGGAGTGGGAGGGAGTGAGAACAGAGAAGAAAATCGGGGGGGGGTGGCATGGGGGCGCTCTGACAGACACGCATTGTGCGTGTGCACTGTGGCCACCTCGTGCGATTCTTCCACGACCTCGCTGTTGTGAACCTTGACTGGCCCCTTTGACACCTCCTAGCCACACCCAAAGGCCAAGGGCCACGGCATGGGCACGCGAGAGCGCGCACGAGCCCGTTTCTCTGTCACCCAAGGGCGCCCGTGCGTGCCCACGGCGACCCCCGCGGCTATAAAGCCATGCGAGAGCCCTGGCCTCGCCACCACACCTACACCTCACCCCTCACTCACCCTGAACCCGAGCACGAGCACCCTGGGCTCTCTGTGAGCCTAGATCACCGGAAATCGCTGCCGGACACCGCATACTGCACATGTGGGATGTGAATGCCTGGGGCAACCCCGTCTCTCTCTTTTTTTCTCACCTCACTCCCCACCCTCCGTAGAGCACGCCTGACCCGTCCTCGTGTTCCCTCGCTTGCAGGAACGCCGGAGACCACGTCGGAGCCGTCACGGACCCGCAGCTTCGCGCCAGCGACAGAGGCCATCCCGCACCGCATCATCGCCGCCTCTACACTGCCCCGAGCACGTGAGACCGCCTCGACCCCGCGCCACCACTCCCCATGAACCCTAGGTGAGGAATCACACGAACCTCGTCGTCGGTCCTGCGTCGATCGTAACAGAGAGAGAGGAGTGAAGTGAGGAGAACGACGGTCGTGCGCCGTTGATCGTGAGATCAACGGCCACGTTTCAAACCTGAAACGGTACGCGCGCGCCGCGTGTCGTGGAAACGAACTGGGCCGTAAGGCCTTAGCAGGATGTGCGCCCGTGAGAACGAACAGCCTGCACACAAGTTCTTTTTCTTTTTCAAAACCAACTGAATCTTGTACTTTACTTTAATCGTGTTAAAAATAGCTAAATTCAATAATAAAATAAACCAAAATTATCTGTGGTAGATCTACTAAATCTTGAACGTATGCAACTTGCAGATCTGTGTTTGAACAATTATTGTGCAAATGAAAAATCATGAACTACACCTTGTCTGTTAGAGAAAAAAATGAAATAACTTTTGTTTGGAATGTTCAAATTGTGCAAACTAAAATTCTTGGAGTATATCCTGACTAGATCTATCAGTAGGGCTTGACCTCACATCATGGTGAGCTACCATTTGGAAATGCCATCCACTTTTGTAAATATCCAGTCGCACTTTCTAGGATTTTTAGAAGTTGTTTGAAAATACTTTTTGATGTGAATCCAACTAGATCTGTTAGTATATGTTTAGATCTATGTTATCCTAGCTTGGTGTGATTTTAAGAGCTCTATATTTATTTTGTCAACAGATCTAAGTTTTTGCACTTTTCTGTTAAAAATAATATGTGTAGATTTATGTTTAGAATAATTGCTTTCTAGTGTTACATTGTTTTATAGCATGTTTAGATGTTGTTCTTAGTGTTAAAATGTTGTTTACTCATAGATCTAGCATGTTAGAAAGTGTGTGCATGTTTGGGTATTGTATGGAGTTAGTATATGCATAATATTGTTCTCTAGTTTTTATTTTAATAAATCTTGTGATGCATAGTATAGCTAGTTTATTTACCTAAGTTTTTAGAGGTGTTTTGATAGGGTCCAGTACCATTTTGGTACTGGTTAGATGTTGTTTTCACCTCTGTTAGGTTGCAATTTATTTCTTATAGATGCATGTGTAGCTATAGTGTTATTTGCTCAGAGTGTCATTTCTCACTAGATTCAATAGTTGTAGTTTTGCTTAGTGAGTATTTTGTTTTCCACAAGTTGGACCAGAGGCTTAGGACATCTTTAATTTCATGGAAAACCTAGTGGAACACCCACTGGTTCCATTTCATTATGGTGAGAAATGCCATCTCTCAACCATAGTAATAGTAGTAGTAGTAGTGGTAAATATTATTATTTTGGGTCCATGCTTGTAGATTGTTTGCTTGATAAACTTGTGTGTTATTTTTTTTGTGCAATTGTTTGCTGTATGTTGTGCTTGAGTATCATTTCTTGCTTAGTTTGGTTCTGATTGAGTGTCCTTAATTTATTTATTTTGTGACGATAGAACCCGAAGAAGAAGTAGTTGGTGTCGGAGGCTAATACTACCATTCTTGTTGTTATCACGAATAGGAACCTCAACTCCTCCAAGGCAAGCCATCCTTAAATCTTGCTATTATACTACTTCTCATTATCTATCATGCATGTTCTACTTCTGAAGTTTTACAAAAACTTGATTACCAAAACTATTTTGTTGAGTGGCTATCATTATTACTATTAGTAGTATATAGTATATTATCACCTTGCCATTAGTCAACTTGGTGTTACCAAGCCTTTAGCCACTATAAGGTATATAAATACCGCCTAAGATAATAATCTTGAGTCCCTAAGTGGACACTTCTAAAATGTTATTTTTCAAACAAAAGGTGTTATGAAAAGTCCACGGTTAAAAGGCGGGACCTTGTTCACCAGCGGAGCTAAAGAGTTGTTTTCAAACGGCTTACAAAAGACATATAACCTAGTCTTCACTGGACAACCAAGAAGTACTGCCACTCTACCCCAACATGGGTCCGGGGCTTATCTAGATACTTGTTCTTGTTAGTGTGTGTACTATCCCAAAAAGCTATAGATAGGATGATATCTGAACCGAAGTGTCGCCAGGAGGGAGAAACGGGACATACATAGTGTGGGATTAATTTTCCCTCCGGATGCGACAATTGGGTCCCCTGTTTGGCGATGTGTGACATGGTGCCAGGAGGAATAAACCTAATTGAAGGGATATCCATATACTAGCTTGTTCAGAGTGGACAGAGGATCATTATTTTGATGCTTGCATATCGCTGTGTCGATCCATGGGTGGTTCATGGCAGATGATTTGATCTAGTGGAATGTTTACACCTCTACAGAGTAAAACTATTCAGAATAACTGAGCCCTCAGATATGGGCGGTTGAAAGGCCATGTAGCTAGTATTGTGTGAACTTTTCAAAAATGAGTTTTTGGAACAGGATTTGTACCCGAGAGGTACTGATGGAGAAGCTGGAAATGTTATTCCAAGAAGTTTTGCAAAGAAAACTTTCTTTTATAAAACAAGTTTTATAAAACCTCTTGTACATGCGATATCTACAAGAGAAAGAAAAATTATAATATTTTCTTTTGAAGTATCTTCTTCAACAAAGATATAGAGATATCAAAGCAACCATGATGTTATCTTACATACACCATGGGTAGTGAGCCCTATTTATAGCCTACCCATCGACCATATAAGCATATTGCATTTTGTAAGTGTATAAAGGATGTCTTGCAGAGTACATTCAAATGTACTCATATTGGTTTCGCCCCTGGCTATTTACTTGGCCAGACTATGAGGAGATGCCCCCCGGAGGAGGAGTACGAGGAAGAGTAATATTCCGACGATTATGCGAACTAGGCCCGGCTCCCCATCAGCAGCCTGTCGGTGAAGGCGTGACTTGGGCTATCCACGCTGTGTTTACTTTCCGGTGTGTGTGTGATGTGAGACATTTTCCTGTCCTGTGTGACATTTGTTAAGACTTGGTCATGTGACCATTGGCTTGTAAGACTATTTTATTCATGTAATGGATAATGTATCTGTGTGCCAACTTCGTATGTTGTTCACGACTGAATTCTTGGGATCATGAATGTATGCATATGAGGGGTTCTGGACCATGTCAGCAGCCTGTCGGTGAAGGCGTGACATGGGCTATCCACTATGTGTTTACTTTCCGCTGTGTGTGTGATGTGAGACATTTTCCTGTCCTGCGTGATAGTTGTTAAGACTTGCTCATGTGACCATTGGCTTGTAAGACTATTTTATTCGTGTAATGGATAATTTATCGATTGGCCAACTTCGTATGTTGTTCACAACTGAATTCTTGGGATTGTGAATGTATACCCACTTCTAGTTCCCCGGGAGAAGGGACGAGACCGGCACACCTGTTGCCGTACCTCAGCATCTCGATGGCATCGGTCCTCACCTGGAGGACATGGAGGTCTTTACCGCACTCAGCGTCATCTTGATGAGATGAGCATCCTGCAGCACACCACTGTTGCAGAGTGCCGTCTTCTCTGTAACCACCTGGGTAAGGCGATGCTCGACCTTGAGATAGCGACTTCCCGGACCCGAGCCTTGGAGGGGCAGCTGCGAACCACTCGTCTGGCCCGTACCTGTCTCGCCACCAAGGTGGAGACACTTCAGGATGCCAACGCGCTTCTGCGTGAGTGCCTGAAGACTACGAGGGAGGACCTAGCCACTCGGGAATCCACACTCGAGGAGCTAGAAGAGGAGAACACCGAGCTCCGCAGGGAGAACGAGGATCTCCTAGTAGACGACGACATCCTGTCTGATGATGATGGGATGGATATGAGTGAGCAGAGCAGGTAGGAGAACGACTACTCAGCTTAGGAGGAGGATCCCGAGGAGCTCCTTTTTGACGGAGACAGCGTGCACAACTAGTCGTAGTGCCTCTTAGCTTGTGGAGTTGTGCTAGTGAGATGTACGCCGACCCTATGAGGCAAATCCCCCGATGTAGCTCTGTGGAGCGTAGTTGTGTTAGTTGTCTGTTGATGTGTTGTGCTATGTATGACTCTATGCTATGAGTATGATGTTTGTTTGTGTGATATCTAGGTTTGGAAATTTGTCTCAACCCTTAAAACAAATAGTTCCCTGAATAAATCACTTGTCATTTCTTTTTGGTTTTTAGACACTCCTTTTGGATGTTCTAGTTTTTGGTTTTCTCAAAACAAGGAAGTCTTGCTGCATAGTCTTACACATGTTTCAATAAACAGCATGCCGCCTCGCCGGGAACCACCACCACCACCCCCGCCGTCGATGGAGGCATTGTTGGCACTCGTGATGGAGGATCGCAGGCCACTAGAGCCGAGAGTGCTGCCACTATTGCTGCCCTGCAACAGTTGGCCGCTGCCAGCGCCAACAACAACAATGCCGATGGCAACGGTAATGGTGGAGGCTCAAAGCTTAAGGTGTTTCAGCAGACCAATCCTCCGGTTTTATCCAAGATTGTGGAACCACTAGATGCTGACGATTGAATTCGCACCATCACCAACAATCTGCAAGTGGCATCAGTGGATGACAATGACAAGGTGTTGTTCGCCACCCACTTTCTTGCTGGACCAGCAAGGACTTGGTGGGAGACTACCCACGACACTGTCGCCGCTGGCTACGTTTTCACTTGGGAAGACTTCACTGCCCGGTTCCGCAAATATCACATCCCTCAGGGTGTGATGAACAACATGAAGGACAAGTCTCTGAAACTGCGGCAGGGAGGAATGACTGTGTCAAAGTACTGGGAAGAGTTCACTATGTTGTCCTGGTATGCACCTGATGAAGTCAACACTGAAGCCAAGAAGAAGGAGATGTTCTTGAATGGGTTGCACGATGAGTTGTAGTGCACCTTAGTGGTCATACCATTCCAGGATTTGAGTCACTCGCGGATGCCACGATGATGACGGAGCACAAGAGGCAAAATGCAGTTCCAAGGTGGACCTAGTGCACCCAAAAACCGCCCGGACCCTATTCCAGGCCAACGCCACCACACAGGGTGCCTGCTTATGCGCCAAGGACTAACCATAACAACCACAACCACCACCATGGCCACAACAACCATAACCACCACCACCACAACAACAACAACAGTCGTGCACCTTATGCACCCAATCCAGGAGGCAGTGGAAGTGGTAATGGAAATGGCAACAAGTCCAACCATGCTGCCAAGTCCAACCAGAACTCAAAGCCAGTTGGAGGTTGCTTTACCTGTGGCAAGGAAGGACATTTTGCACGGGAGTGCCCAAACAAGGTCACTCCACCAGCTCAGAACAATGCAACCAAGATGACTCAAGGACTAGTGAACAAGAATCCCAATGGGATGAAAGGCTACCTAAATCATGTCACTGCTGAAGAAGTTCAGGACACACCAAAAATGGTGATGGGTACGTTTCCTGTCAACTCTGAACCTGCTGAAGTATTGTTTGATTCGGGTGCATCGCATTCCTTTGTTACAAAGCAATTTGTTGAAAAGAGTGGTATGAAACATACACGTATGCACAACCCTATGTTAGTACAAATACCTGGAGCTAGTACCCAAGACAACCTTGTTTTCAATGAAGTACCCGTGGAAATACAAGGGAAAACATTTCATGCCGACCTGATAGTACTGGGATCCAAAGGGATAGAAGTAGTACTGGGTATGAATTGGATGGCCAAGTATAACGGGGTTATTGATTGCACCAAGAAGTCCATTTCTATGGCCTGGACAAAGGGGAGAAGGTGGTTTTCGCCGCAACCAAGTCGAGGTCAGAGACTCACTGCCACACTGGTATAGCCACACCTGCACTTGAGGATGTTCCGGTAGTGTGTGAATACCCGGATGTGTTTCCTGAGGAGTTACCCAGTATGCCGCCTGATCGGGATATCGAGTTTGTTATTGAGTTAATACCCGGCACTGGACCCATAACACAGAAACCTTATCAGATGAACCCGAAGGAGTTAGATGAGTTGAAGAAGCAGCGGGATGACATGTTGAGGAAAGGTTTCATTCGCCCTAGTGCATCACCATGGGGATCACCTGTCATTTTTGTGGACAAACGGGACAGTTCCTCACGTTTATGTGTGGATTACCATAAGTTGAATGATGTTACCATCAAGAAAAAATACCCGTTGCCCAAATTGAAGACCTGTTTGACCAACTAAATGGGGCAATAATTTTCTCAAAGATCGATCTTCGTACTGGTTATCATCAGTTGAAGGTTCGTGAGACCGATATTCCAAAGACCGCTTTCACCACACGTTACGGATTGTATGAGTACACCGTGATGTCTTTTGGTCTAACCAATTCCCCCGCCTACTTCATTAATCTTATGAATAAGGTTTTAATGGAATTCCCGGACAAGTTTGTCGTGGTTTTCATTGACGACATTCTTATTTATTCCAAGAGTGAGGAAGAACATGAAGAACATATGAGAACTGTTCTCGGAACACTTCGACAGCATCAACTGTATGCTAAGTTCAGTAAGTGCCAATTCTGGTTGAAGGAAGTTGGATTTCTTGGACACGTAGTATCTGGAGGTGGAATCTCTATTGAACCTGCTCTGGTTCAGTCTGTTGCAAATCAGGCTGCCTCGACTAATCAGACTGAAGTCAGTTCTTTTCTGGGATTAGCCGGATATTACCACAAGTTTGTTCAAGGATTCTCCAGTATAGCCAGACCACTCACTCAGTTGCTCAAGAAGGATAGCAATTTCGTTTGGACGGACAAATGTGCTGAGAGTTTTCAAGAGCTGAAGAATCGACTAGTGTCAGCCCTGGTACTCATTATGCCGAATCTCACCAAGAGTTTCGATGTGTATTGTGATGCTTCTAAGCTTGGTCTTGGAAGTGTTCTCATGCAAGAAGGAAAGGTCATCTCATTTATATCACGCCAGTTTAGACCACATGAGTTGAACTATCCTACTGATGACTTAGAGCTTGCTGCAGTTGTGCATGCTCTCAAAGCATGGCGACATTTTCTTATTGGGAAGAGGTGTGAAATCTATACGGATCATAAGAGTTTGAAGTATATCTTTACACTGCGTGAAATCAATATGAGGCAACGCTGTTGGATAGAACTCATCAAGGACTATGATCTTAGTATCCACTATCACCCGGGAAAAGTAAATGTTGTTGTTGATGCTCTTAGTCGAGAGTCGGCCTCTCTGAATGCTATGATTCAGATCAGACAACCGGAGTTGTGGAAAGAACTTGACCAGCTTAGTATCGAGGTGGTCAGCTATGGCATTTTGTATGCCATGGAAGTTAAACCAACTCTTGTTGATCAAATCAAGGAAGCTCAGAAGGGCCAGAAGAGTATTGAGGGAATTAAAACTCACATGGAGAAGGAAGAAGTTGCCGGTAGTACCATTGATTCTGATGGAGTTTTATGGTATGAAGGACGCATTTGTGTTCCGACTGAATCTGAGATGAAGCAAACTATCATGACTGAGGATCATGACACTTTATACTCTATTCACCCTGGAAGAACTAAAATGTATCAAGATTTGAAGGAGAAGTTTTGGTGGCACAAAATGAAGCGAGACATTGCCTCGTTTATAGCCAAGTGCCATATTTGTCAGCAAGTGAAGGCTGGACATCAGCGTCCCGCTGGTTTGTTACAACCCTTGCAACTGCCTGTTTGGAAATGGGATGAAGTTGGGATGGACTTCATTACTGGACTGCCACGGTCCAGTCAAGGAAATGATTCGATATGGGTAGTCGTTGACAGGCTCACCAAAGTTGCACACTTTATACCTGTCAAGACCACATATCGTGGAGACCAGCTTGCTGATCTCTACATTTCTCGGATAGTCAGCCTACATGGAGTTCCCAGCAGGATTGTGTCAGATCGAGGATCACATGTCACATCTCGATTCTGGAAGAAGTTACACGAAGCTTTGGGAACCAAGCTAGCCTTTAGCACAGCCTACCATCCGCAGACTGATGGACAGACAGAGCGTGTGAACCAGATATTGGAGGACATGCTTTGTGCATGTGTTTTGTCCTATGGAGTTAAGTGGGAAGACTGTGTGCCGTTTGCAGAGTTCTCCTACAACAACAGCTATCAGTCAATCCTGCAGATGGCACCTTTTGAAGCCTTGTATGGACGGAAGATTCGCACACCTTTGAACTGGACTAAAACAGGAGACAGTCAAATCTTTGGAGTTGACACTCTAAAAGCTGCAGAGGAGCAAGTGCAATTAATCCGTGACCGTCTTAAAGTGGCACAATCACGCCAGAAGAGTTATACGGACACGAAGCGTCGCGATGTCTCTTTCACAATTGGATATTTCGTGTATCTGCGTGTTACGCCGCTCAAAGGGATGCAGCATTTCCATGTCAAGGGGAAGCTTGCACCCGGTATATTGGCATGTTTAAGATCCTTGACGAATACTTGGATCATGGACCCTGCGAATAAGGACACCCCCTCTCAGGCCCAATAATGAAGGCCCAAGAAGAGGAGTCCTTGGAATACTCCAGAAGGCCCACGTGAAGCCCACCTGCACTAACTTGCGGGTTAAGATAGGAAACATGTAACCGACCTAGTTAGGGTTCGAGTCCTCTCCGGGTAGGATTCGAGACCTGGCCACCTATATAAGGCCAGGAGAACCCCCCGGGAGAGGACCAAGCAACACCGCAACACCAAAGCCTTGAGTTTGAGATCGTACTCTCGACTTGAGCCACCACCATTGTAACCGATCTACTCGATTAATACAGATCGACAGAGGCAGGAGTACGGGTTTTACCTCTACGAGGGCCCCGAACATGGGTAAATCTCGCCCCCTGTCTAGCCGACGATTCCACCAGCGCTCATGAGTTCTCCTAGTCAAAACCTGATAGGGTCACCTAAGGGATTTGTGGAGTCAGAGATTCGACAATTGGCGCCGTCCGTGGGGACGACGGGCGCTGGATCACCGGCATCTTCGGCTTCATCGACAACGCACTCTCGTTGGAAACCATCGACTACGGCTCCGAACAATCCTATACAGATCGGATCTGTCGTGGTCACACCTCACTTGCCGGAATCGCGCCCGGTATTCGAGGATCTGGAGAAAAGCGTCACCTTGACGTTCGGGAGCCTAAAATTCGTGACTAACCGGGACGGAATCCTCCACTTCTCGGATGAATCGGAAACCGAATATGGAGCTGTCGACTCACGCCGTCATCTGGAGAAAAGTGGCGAGTCCATCCGCTTCAACGCCAACGACTACCATACCCTCTCGACAGAGGAACCATCAAGAATCCGAAGAAACTTTCGACCTACGCCTAGGACACACGAGCCCCGACTGGCTCAAGTCTGCATGGCAGGTTCAGAACAAGCCTCGGAAACAGAACACAGCGCGGCAGAGCGCAACATAATCTGCGTCTCACGGGAATCCTGGAACCGAGCAAAGGAGGCTATGCGAACGAGCAAGCCACCCGCATCCGGGGCCTCACACGAAGACATGGTTGCCTACCACTATCACCTAGTGAGAGCAGCCACGACTATCAAGGACGCTCGGATAGATCTGGCCCGCCGAAGAAGAACGGCGAATGAATCAAGCCAAAGGCGAGCCGGGCTGTCCATAACACCTTCGGTTGGAACCCGACCCGCGAAGAAGGGACATGCATCTACGTCCAGGAACAATGAGTCTCTAGCAGGAACCAGCAGATCAGTCACTCCTTCTTTCATGCGAGTTGACGACGATGGCAATGTCTACCCGCAAACTCCTACTGCCGCGGTTCTAGCCGCAGCAAATTACATGCAGATGAACCAACCGACGGAAAGCGATCCTCGGGCGGAACAATATAAACAAGTACGCAAGGGATTAGGGCTGGCGGCCGCAAGGCTCGCTGATTATGATCGAAAGAAAGCCGCAGAATAGCTAGAACAGGAGAAGGAGAAGGACAAGGATAGGGAAGCATCCCGTAAATGCAAGAGTTCTTCACCAAGAAGGGACAGGTCACCACGTCGTGGTCGAGGAAAATAAGCACGGCGCCGTGATGACAGTCGAAGTAGCAGCGAAGACAGCCCTAGAGACAAGAGCTCGCGGCATCATAGCAGCCGCTCGCGAAAGCGAAGCAAGGAACCAAGGAAGGATACTGACCGCAACCGGCCAGAGTATGACGCGCGATCAGATCTCGCGCAAAAAAGGGTGGATAAGGCGAGAGCTTCGCGATATCGCGAGCGCTCCTCGTCTGGCTCCTCGGATGACGAAACCTGCGGCGCTCTCTGCTTCGCCCGCAGTATCCGCGAGGCACCCCTACCCAAAAGATTCAAACTTAGCACAGAAGTAACAAAGTACGACGGCTCACTCGAGCCCTCTCAATGGCTAAGCGATTACCTCACGGCAGTAAAATGCCAACGTGGGAATAAAAACACGGCTATGCAATACCTCAATTTGCATCTCGCCGGCGCGGCTCGCAGTTGGCTGGAGAGACGACCAAAATCTTGCTACGCATCGTGGGATGATTTGCACCGCGATTTCTGCAAAAAATTTCAGTCGACTTACAAGAGGCCAGCCACCATTGAAGAACTGCGAGCATGCAAGCAGAAAAGCGGCGAATCCACCCGCGAGTACATCCAGCGATGGACTACGCTCAGGAATACCGCAGGAACCATTTCAGAAGAAGTAGCGATTGAAGCCTTCGCAAAAGGCGCCCGAAGAACGGCTTTCAGAGAAGAATTGGGCAGAGCCGCACCCAAGACTATTGGGGAGCTGATGAACATAGCCGAAAAATGGGCTAATGGAGAAGATGCGGTGCGCAATGAGAGGGCATCATCAGCTGCACATGATGAGGATCGTCATAGTCGAAGGAAGAGGAGAAAATATTACGATCACGAAGACAGAGAGGAGTTGGTCGCAGCGGAATTTACGCGAGGCCGCGACTCCGGTCGCCGTGGGAATCGCGAGTGGAGACCAAAAGCTGAAGAAAAATCACCTGACGAAGACCTCGATGGATACTGCTCGCTACATCTATTTACAGATAAACGCACGGGCAAAACTAAGGCAACACACCTTCTTAAGGATTGCCAAAAGTTTATTGATATCACAGAAGCACTCGCAAGGAAAAGGGCTGCACACGCGCAAAATTACCCACCGCTTCCAGGAGGAGGTCACCAAGGATTCCAGCCGCCACAACCCCCACCTCCACCAGCAAATCCAAACATGGCATTAGCCGCGCTACCTGCACCGCCAGCTCAAAACTCCGGGGCCAACGCGTACCCGGATCCAGCAGGGCAACTCGCGATGATCCAGAAGGTATGTCCATCCCGCAGAGCTCAAAAGACTAACACGAGGCAATTGTGCATGGTCGTGCAGACACCGCCAACAAAAACAGAATACTTGAAGATGGCGGACCAGCCAATAACATTCTCGATGAAGGACCACCCGCCACGAGTCTATCGACCAGGACACGCCGCCCTTGTCATCCAAGCACAAATTGGCAACTACGATTTGGCCCGCGTATTCATGGATGGTGGCAGCGGCATCAACATTATCTACGCGGATACACTCCGTCGGATGAACAGGAACTTGGACGGCCTCCAGGAGTCAGAAACATCCTTCCACGGGATAGTTCCAGGAAAAGCAATCCGTCCACTCGGAACAATTAACCTAGAAGTTGTGATGGGCACTAAGAGCAACTACAAAAGAGAATTTCTCGACTTCGAAGTTGTCGACTGGCCTTCGCACTACCACGCCATTCTTGGTCGAACAGCGTTCGCCAGATTCATGGCAGTACCGCATTACGCCTACCTGAAGCTCAAATTACCTGGAGAACATGGCGTAATCACCATCGACGGAGATTTTCAGAAATCCAACAAATGCGACATTGAATTTAATGAGATCGCAAAATCTTTTGGGATGCAAGAAGAACTTCAAGAGCTGGCAAAAACCACGGATCACTCCGTGATGCCCCTTACGAAGAAAAATGCGCCTGAACTGGAGTTCAGCGCTAACAGCGACACTCGAAAGCATCAAGTGCACCCAACAGATTCTGCGAAGACAGCGCTGGTTTCCACCACCCTTTCGCAAGCATAGGAAAGCGCGCTCGTCGAACTCCTCCGTGAGTACTGGGAAATTTTTTCTTGGCAGCCATCAGATATGCCAGGAATACCCAGGGAGTTTGCCGAGCACTCACTCGAAGTCTTTCTAGATGCCAAACCAATCAAACAAACTACTCGACGATTTTCTAAACCCAAGCAGAAGGCGCTCGGAGAAGAAGTAAACAGATTGCTAGCAGCAAAATTCATCCGGGAAATCAAGATATCCACCTGGTTAGCAAACCCGGTACTGGTCCCCAAAAAGAACACGGACATCCTTCGGGTATGCATCGACTACACGTCGTTAAACAAGCACTGCCCCAAGGACAACTTTCCCCTCCCACGAATCGACCAGATCGTGGACTCTACGGCAGGCTGCCAACGCCTCTCTTTCCTGGATGCCTATTCGGGATATAATCAGATCCGGATGAAAAGAGAAGACGAAGAAAATACAGCATTAATCACACCTCGTGGTGTCTACTGCTACACGACAATGCCTTTCGGGCTCAAGAACGCAGGCGCAACATATCAGCGCTGCATGCAAAAATGCCTCGCCAAGCTCATTGGCAAGAACGTACAAGTGTACGTTGACGACATAGTCATCAAGACTCGAGTTGAGAGCACACTCCTCGAGGATATTAGAGAAACATTCGATGCCCTCAACGCATACAGGATCAAGCTCAATCCGACAAAATGCGTTTTCGGCGTTCCAGCAGGGAAACTTCTCAGGTACCTGGTATCCTCCAGAGGCATAGAAGCCAACCCAGAGAAAATACAAGCAATCTTAACAATGAAGGAGCCAACTAATCTACGCGGAGTCCAACAGCTTGCAGGGAGACTGGCCGCCCTGAGCAGGTTCATCGCACGATTGGGAGAGCAAGCGTTACCCTTCTATAAGCTGCTGAAGAAGACGGACAAATTCGAGTGGACACCGGAACCTAAGCAAGCATTCGCGGACTTAAAGTGATCATTGCAAAGTAGGCGAGTCCTTGCAACACCGCAAGAAAGGGAGCCACTCTACTTATACCTAGCCGCCACAAACCAGGTCATCAGCACAGCAATTTTAGTCGAACGACCTGAGGAGGGCAAAGCGTACGGAGTTCAGCGTCCAATCTATTACATCAGCGAAGTGCTCTCACCATGCAAACAACGATGTCCTCATTACCAGAAACTTGCATACGGTGTGGTCCTTACAGCCCGAAAGCTCAAGCACTACTTCCAGGAACACGCCATCACAGTGGTTAATGATGCGTCACTCGGGACAATCATGAACAACCCCATGGCATCCGGAAGAATAGCCAAATGGAGCATCGAGTTAGGCGCCTGGGACATCACTTACGCAGGGCGCAACGCAGTCAAATCTTAGGTGCTCGTGGAATTCTTAAGCGAATGGACAGAACTACAAACGCCCGGGCCACCTGAGTACACGAGCAATTGGATAATGTATTTCGACGAGTCCAAAAGAAACGAAGGAGCAGGAGCTGGAATTGTCCTCATATCGCCACAGGGAGACAAACTGCAATACGTCCTGCGATTGGACTTTCCACCCGATGATCCATCATCAAATAACGACGCAGAATATGAAGCCCTGTTGCACGGAATGAAGATGGCAGTCGCCTGTGGAGCTACTCGATTAATGATTTACGGTGACTCCAATCTCATTGTGCAGCAGACAATGAAAGAATGCGATGCAATTGCTGAAAACATGGTCGCGTATCGCGACATGTACAATCTACTCGTAGGAAGTTTCAAAGGATGCGAGTTGAAGCACATTGCAAGATCAAGTAATGAAGAATCAGATAGGCTGGCAAACATGGGTTCCACAAATACACCCATAACACCAGGAATATATTTCGAACGGATGATCAAGCGATCGGTCAAAGTCAAGAAAGCTACAGGAACACCCGCAGCGTCAGAAACAGAGGTCAGCCCGCAAGTCGCCATTATCGAGGTTACCCATAATATATCACGACAGGTTTTTCTGGTCGAGCCAGTCTGGACGCAGAAATATCTCGACTACCTGATCAACAGATAGCTCCTGGCCGATCCACGCGAGGCTCGACAAATAATGAGACGCAGCAAATCCTTTCGGGTAGTCAACGGAGAATTATACAAGCAAAGCATCTCGGGTATACTCCAGCGCTGCATCGCACCCGACGACGGCAAAGAATTACTCCAGGACATCCACCAAGGAGACTGCGGACATCATGCTAGCTGGAAAACTATCATGGGAAAGGCTTTCAGAGCAGGGTTTTACTGGCTAACAGCAGCTACCGATGCAAAGAACCTGGTCGAGCGATGCGATGCTTGCCAGCGATTCGCACCAAAACCACATACACCTGCTACGGAATTGCACATGATACCCATTGCCTGGCCCTTCGCACAATGGGGGCTAGACATGGTGGGACCACTACGCAAGTCCACACCTGGCGAATATACGCACTTGCTGGTTGCAGTCGACAAGTTCACCAAATGGATCGAGGCCATGCCAGTAACTTCGGCTAGCGCCCAATGCGCCGTCAAATTCCTCGACTCCATTGTATGCAGATTTGGCGTGCCACACGACATCATTACAGACAATGGTACTAACTTCACAGCAAAGGAAACGCAACAGTTTTGCGAGGAAAATGGCATCAACTTCAAGTTTGCTTCAGTTGCCCACCCGCAAACAAACGGTCAAGTCGAAAGATCCAACGGCTTAGTTTCGGCTGGCATCAAGAAGCGTCTACTCGATCGTCTAAACCCCGCCGCAGGACATTGGGCAGAAGAGCTACCCTCCGTACTATGGAGCCTCCGCACAACTCTGAACCGATCCACAAAATACACACCATTTTTCATGGTATACGGGGCAGAAGCAGTCCTACCAGAGGATGTTAGATTCAGCGCCCCACGAGTCGTGGCCTACAGCGAAGAAACCTCCAACAAGACACTCGCGGAATATATGGATGCACTCGACGAGATGCGGGACATCGTGCTCGCAAGATCCGCAGTATATCAGCAATCACTGCGAAATTATCACAGTCGCCGTATACGCCATAGAGCATTCGCGGTTGGAGATCTAGTGCTACGGCTCAAGCAGAAGGAAGGACACAAGCTCGAGCCACCCTGGGAAGGACCCTTCCTCATACACGAAGTCATCCCAGGCGGAGCCTACAGGATGAAGAATCCGTCGACTGGAGGAATCTATTCCAATCCTTGGAATATCGCACACCTCCGCAAATTTTATCCCTAGGATTACTTACTATCACAACAAATAAGGCTATACTAGCCACTCTTGTAGCCCGAATACATGGCTTCTCGGTCATATCAATAAAATACATTGTTTCTCAACCATATTTACTCGAAGATTATCTATTCTTACATGCTAAAATAGTTACAGGTACACACCCCATAAACACACGGGGGCTAAGCCTACAACTAAGCATCACAAGGAAAATTCATACACACAAGGTTACAGACCTTATAAACAGTTTTTACAAGCTATACAGCATACAATCAGTCGTGACGATAAGCATTCTCAGTCGCCAACACTCTCTCTACTTCTTCAGCGGTCAATCGAATGATTTTCTCCGCTGCAGGACGAACAGCATCGTAATGCGGAGAAATATCATCGACTGATTCATCTGGGAGGCTAGCTACGGAGTTAAAATCTACTTCAGGATGCCGTATTCGGACAAAGGAGAGAGCAACCACCGCGCCGCAAATCATCTGGTTGCGCACGCACTCGCGAATTTCTCCCTCCTGCCCGAAGAGCCCAAGGAGATACCTTCAATCTTCAGGACCCCTCTCCAGCGGGTAGAATGCAGCATTTATCGCGATTAAGACCTCGTGAAAAGAACTCACGAGAAATTTTATCTGGGAGACACGAAACTTCAAAGTAGCTAACACAAAACCTCGGCTGCGATCCGACCAGAAATTATTCGCATGAGGTCTTGAGCTGCCAGCTTCTTGAAGAATGTGGTTTTCGACCCACTGTTTTTCCTCTCTATCATCAGGCTTAACAACTGAAGAAAAGAGTACGTGATCAGCTAAGGAAGCAAGATAAAGAAGATTTGGGGGCTGTATTACTTACACAATAGTTCCCTAGCAAGGGAAGCCAGCTCGTCCATCACAAACTGTTCGCGTTCAGTCGCCAGCTTTTGCTTGGACTTCGCCACATCGGCTACCCCACGCAACACTTTTAGTTTGCGCTCGCCATCGGCTACACGATCACGAAGACCCGCCAAAGACCCAACAGCTGCAACAAGTGGATCAGCTCGGACAGCAAGTCCACCTGAGGATTCTGTGACAAATCCAGTAGCCTGGAAGAGTACAAGGAAAGAAGTAAGACGCCCTATTCGAAGTATTTCTAGTCGCAGATTTGACAACTGCTCGGGGGCTACTCCCACCGGGAGCGAATACTCAAACTATCAGAAGCAATTTCCAAGCAAACATTTCGATTAAAGATAATACGGGAATACATCCCAAGGTTCATTACATTCAAAACGGAAAAGGACTACAAAACTACGAAGCTACAGTGGTACTCTCTCTAGCGGCAGTCACCCCTCTTGTGAGTCGAGCAAATAGCTCAGACAGCTTCCGAGCAAGGATGGCGGCTTGCTCGGCAAAACGAGAGAGCCGTACCTTTTTGCCCGTGGAGGGGTCGACTGGAAGAGCTGAGTACGGTTCCTCCAAACCGGTGACTCCATGCGCCAGCGCAAATTGAATCGCAGTCTTTGCGCCAGACTCCGACAGGGCGACTGCAAAGGCGTCCAAGAGACTGCTCTTCGAGAAGACCTTCAGCAAGTCGTCTAGCGCAGGTGGAGGTGCAGCGTTGGCAAGGAAGCGACCGTGCATTTGCGTCAACACATGAGTGGCATCACCAATCAAGGAGCAAACTCCTTCGGCGTGCCTCTTGAGTTGAGCAAGAGTGTCGGTTAGCACGTCCACCCGCTGGATCCCAGGGATCTCGAGAGGAACATCCAGAAGACCTGCAAAAGAAAAGAATATCAAGACCTGGCCGATTCAGCAGGATAAAAGATGAAATCGCGAGAGCTTAAATAACTTACCCGCGAGACGCTCAGCAAGGGGACGGAGGAACGTGACAAGGTCAGAATCGGCCTTACTGCCAGCATCCTCTTGATCCTTCAGAGCCTTCCGCGCATCCGCAAGTTGCCTTTCAAGATCCTCCGATCGCATGCGGGAGGTCTCCAACTCTTGTCGGATGGCCGCCAGATCAGCCCCCTGAGTGGTTACCCGCTCAGAAAGACTGCCCTTCTCGGATTCCGCGAATTCGAGTCGGGCTGCATAGAAACACTTGTCAGAAATCAAGAATTGAAGAAAGAATAGGAGGAAGAAAAGATGATAAGACTTACTCTTAAGGAGCTCGTTCTCAGACGCGAGTCGACTGCCTTCTGATCGAAGCGACTCGCACTCTGATTCGGCAAGGATAACTCGGCGACCAATCGCCGCAAGAGAATCAATAAGCGACTACAAAAAATTCGGAGATAGAAGAATTAGAAGATATAAACTGGAGCCTGTACCCGATTAAATTCAATCGACTACAGCCTCGGGGGCTACTCCCATCGGGAGCACTGCCGTGCACCCGATAAAATCAAGAAGAAGAAAAAGACAAGGCTTTGAGCCTGTAGCCGACCGCACGCGATCGACTACAGCCTCGGGGGCTACTCCCATCGGGAGCACTGCCGTGCACCCGATAAAAATATTATGGCAAGTGACAAAGCTTACCTAGCCTGTGGCGCGGGAGAGGGGATCCACTGAGCTGTCCGTCACTTCTTTCGAAGCTGAAGTCCTGGCGGCAAAGCTAGGCGCCTCACGTTCCACAGTCGCCGCATGGGGGGCTGCGCTGGGAGAATTCTGGACAGCGCCAGCAGTGGGAGTCTCACCCGCGGCTCCTGCTTTATTCCTCTTTTCGGGGGGAACAGAAGAAGCATACCTGCGAGGACTGATGGTTTGCAAACTGCAACAAATAAACATCAACATAGGAGCAAAGGAAAAAAGTTCGACTAAAGGACAAGAAGAAGAACTTACTCATCATCTTCATCTTCATCCAGCAAATCCGCGTTCCAAGCGGTCGCGATTACTGGGAATGAAGGGGAACGGGCGAGTGAGCGAAGTGGAGTTGCGAAGATAGGAGCCTTCCCAGGCGATTCTTCCAAGGAGTTATCCTTGAAAGTAGCCTCGTTATCATCGACTCAACGACGCTTGTGGTGATGAAGGCCGCCATTCGAGCCCTCCGCATCATCCGAAGAATCGTCCTCGGAGCTCGAAGAAGCATCGGCTACACTGGTATCGGCTAAGCCGTCCAGGTGACTCGCCAATAACTCCGAGGCGTCCTCTCCCGCAACTGGCGGGTAGCAGTTCGCCACTGCTAAGCTCTACAAAGAAGACGGACGAAGGAAAGAAAAAATTCAGTCGACTAAAGCTCAAAGCAAAGAAGAAAATAATAGAAGACAGTAAGGGTAAACTAACCGCGGCTGGTGGAGGTTTCGAAGCGTCGAAGGCTTCGACTGTGCAGTCCGGGAACTTCTCTCCCACCTTCAAGCTAGTGATAGCCGCGATTTTCTTCTCGAACTCAACGTTCGAAAGCTCCTCGCGGCTCACTCGGCTAGGATACTCAGCGCCTTGGTACTCCCACATGGTGGAAGGCCTTTGCTGCAGCGGTTGGATCCTGCGCTTCAGAAAAATACTTGCCAGGTGCAGGCCGTTGAGCACCACACCAGCAGTTTGATCCCGGAGGGCAGACACCCTTGCGAGTAGGGGCGTGATAACATGGGTTTCTTCGGCTGACGGCTTGTGCGCCCAGGACTTCCGCCTCTTCAAAACAGCGAACGGGTGGAATTCTATGATCCCACCCGAGCTGTTGTCGATGACGTAAAACCACTTTTTCCGCCAACCTTGGGCAGAGTCGACGAAGTGCATGTTGAAGTAGCTGCTCTCCAGTCGCGCTTGGATCCCGAAGCCCCCTGTGCGCAGCGGCTCGCCAGGCTCGGAGTCCACCCGCGATTTCTCGCGAAAGATGCGAACTTTGAAGAGGGCCTTCCAGAGCGCCCAATGTGGGCGAATGCCATGGAAGCATTTGCAGAACACGATGAAGCACGATATGTGCTGCACCGCGTTCGGACGAAGATCGTGAAGCTGTATGCCATAGACATACAGCAACCCGAGAAGGAAAGGATGGAGAGGGAAGGAGAGACCCCGAGACACGTGGTCCGCGAAGACCACGCGCTTGTTCGACTGCGGGTTGGGTACCTCTTCTTTCTTCCCGAGGCGCACCCGCTTCTCAGATTCAGCCGGCAGCACCCCCTCCTGCTGCACCTCTTTGATGCTCTTCGTGGTGGTATTGGGCGAACGCCAGTCGCCAGCTCGGGGCGCAGGTTGCGCGGAAGCTTCTCCGGCTGCGGAGGCGGCAGCGCCACGTTTTTTGCCTCCAGCCATGGTTGGAAGCACGAGCTTGAGCGCGAGGAAGAAGATGGGCGCAAGGAAGGAGATAGATTGGAAACGAAGGCTGGGAAATTTTTATCGCAGCGCTAAGTCCCGTATTTATACACGGAGCAAATCAGCCCCAGCCATTCGATGCGCTACGTGGCGTCCATCACAGCCACCACGTGTGAAGATGAAACGAGGAGACGGTGAAACGCTGTTCCGTGCCACGATCTTAACAGAAGATCATGCGCATTTACTGCACCGTTCACGTAAAAACCGGGAGCGGCGTCTCGTTTCCCGGTCAAAAAGCTGACTAGGTGGGCCAGCCCATCTGTTACCACTCCGTCACGTCCCATCGGGAGGAGAAAAGTGTGCCATGACGTCATGACATGCATCATCAAATTCAAGAACCTTCGAATGGAAAATTCAAACACGAAAACAGCTTCGCATGAAATTCCTTCGATTAAAGGCAATTCCTTTGAGAACAAATCATGGAGCAAGACCTCTTTAAAACTAGAGAACTACCGTATACACGAAAACTCTTTCGTACGGGCACAACAGTCCAAACATGAAAACTCTTTCATATGGGCATGACTCTCTTCAGTACGAAAATTCTTTCGATTGAATCTTAAACAATCACTCGGGTAGAAAAAACCTACCTCCATCCACACATCATATTTTTACATCATAAAGACCTGGATTGTTCAGCCGACTAGGCACATCCGGATGCCATATTCTTCGAATATGAAGGTAAGACCCAAAAAGATCTTTCTTAAGGGCCTGGAGTCGCACTCGAAAGTTGCGTCCTCCGGTATGATTCCGTGTCAACAACACGAAGAAAAATCCTAGCGGACGCGCCGGGTACCCCTGTAGGTTAAGTTCGACTTGATAAGTCCACAACGGCTCAGTCGCAACAATCACCTCATCGGTGTCGAGTCGGAGGTCTCGAATCTGTGTAGGCCAGGAATGTTTTTTCCCTAGTCGCAATTAATTGGCCCTGATCTCTCGGGAGAGCCAAGCTACTGTGCCGCAACCTTCTGCGATAAAAGCCGCAAAAACAGGCACCTATGCTGCTCGATACTCGAGCATGAAGACTCGTTGCACAGGGAACACACCCTTTAAAACAGGAAACAACCAAGTTGGTTATACAAAAGAAAGATAGACCAAGAAAGGCTTGACCGTCTACTCGACTGGAAAAATCTCACTCGAGCAAACGCTCGGGGGCTACTGACGAATACCTGGATCATGGACCCTACGAATAAGGACACCCCCTCTCAGGCCCAAGAATGAAGGCCCAAGAAGAGGAGTCCTTGGAATACTCCAGAAGGCCCACGTGAAGCCCACCTGCACTAACTTGCGGGTTAAGATAGGAAACATGTAACCGACCTAGTTAGGGTTCGAGTCCTCTCCGGGTAGGATTCGAGACCTGGCCACCTATATAAGGCCAGGAGAACCCCCCGGGAGAGGACCAAGCAACACCGCAACACCAAAGCCTTGAGTTTGAGATCGTACTCTCGACTCGAGCCACCACCATTGTAACCGATCTACTCGATTAATACATATCGACAGAGGCAGGAGTAAGGGTTTTACCTCTACGAGGGCCCCGAACCTGGGTAAATCTCGCCCCCTGTCTAGCCGACGATTCCACCAGCGCTCATGAGTTCTCCTAGTAGAAACCCGATAGGGTCACCTAAGGGATTTGTGGAGTCAGAGATTCGACAATCCTAGCCCGTCGTGGAGAGGTATCTTATCAGCTTGAGCTGCCTGAAGAGTTGTCAGCCTTTCACGATGTTTTTCATGTGTCATTGCTCCGGAAGTGTCTTCATGTACCTGAGAAGAATCTCACTTACCAAGACATTGACTTCAAGACCATTGACATAAATGATGATTTGACCTACCGTGATCGACCCCTGCGGGTACTTGAGGAAAATGTTCGTGCTACCAGGAGAAATGCTTTCAAGTTCCTTAAGATTCAGTGGACGAATCATTCAGAGGAGGAAGCAACCTAGGAGCGTGAAGATTATATCAGGAAGGAGTTCCCTAGTTTCCTTAAAGACTAGACCCGCGAATCTCGGGGCGAGATTCTTTTAAGGGGGGAGATCTGTCACACCCCAGATTTGGGACACATGTAACACATGAGGGAAGTCATTTTTGTGAGCCAACAAAAAAAATTAACGCCCTTGTGTAGTCCAACATTATGTAATGCATCATGTTTATCTATGCAATGCAAGCAAACTTTGATTCAAAAAATCATTCACCTTCTTTTCTGATATTTTTCTAATTATTTTTGTGATGTTTTCCACATGTTGTTTTCAATATTTTTCATCTAAATTCTTGTGGCATGGTTGTTTCCAACTTATTGATAATATTTGGTTTGGTTTAAACCAAGAAAACATTTTGGCAAAAGAGTAATTGAATGTTTTCTATTAAGTTTTCTATAGAAACTTATTTCTGAAAAATAAGCCAAGTTGTTGTTTTCCACTCATGTTATCCATATGCTAGGGAATCATATTTTATGTTTTCTTGGCATGAATGTGGTCTCTGTTATATGGACTACAAAGGGGTGATCTTGGTTTGTAAAATTGAATTGAGAAAACAATCATTTGCTTGATGGATTTGTGTTAAGAAAATAAGACAGAAATTGTGTTTCTGAAAAACAGAGAAAAACAGGAACTAGCTGTTTTTCCACCTTGTTTTCAATGCTCATTTGTATTTCAAATTTATTCTCTTTTGATGTTTCTAAAAGTACAAACATTTCTTAACACAGCCACACTTTTCAAACAAACTTTGAATTAGTTTTGGTTCATGAAAATAGGATCAACTTATGCCTAGTCCACTCTGCTGCAAACACTTAGAAAATTTCTCTGTCTTTTTAACTGAATCTGACAAATTCAGAAAACAGTAGATGACTCCATTTTCAAATTCTTATAACTTTTGTTTGAAAAATCCTTTTGCTGAACCACTTGGACCTTCTAGAAGCCTAGTTTGCTCATAATTTTCTACCTTTTCCACGGGATTTTTGTCTTCCGTGTTTTTGGCGATCTCTGACTACACCATGCCAATAAAGTGGGATCTGGCTGCAGGCATCTCCGGAGATGCGGCAAATCCATATGTGTTTTGGCGATATGCAGCTATGGAGGCTTGATCTGCCCCTATGTATGAGTAGGGCAAATCTCAGCAGAGTCCGACATCAAAGCCTTCATCTATTGGGCATAGGGCAGGTGGGATGAAATATCTTCCACCACGGAATCCACCGATAAAAAAAATAGCAGATCCAATCGGTAAAACGCAAGCACTTTCCAGATGATTCCGTGCCGGCATATAAGATCCGTTGTCGAGGAAGCGTCTGATGTTTCCGCCCAATTCCAGGCTTCTGACAGTGATTGTGTTGCCTATTCCGCTGAGTATTCCCGCTTGGAATGTAACTCCCGACGCCGTTGGCCCCACGGTGGGTGCCAACTGTCGAGAATTTGTAAATAGGATCATGGTCGGGGGTGACATAAGCCTACTGGTAGAACCGCGGGGGGGGGGGGGGGACGTGGAAGAACTGAAAACGAGAACATGGTTTACCCAGGTTCAGTACGTCGCAACTATGGCGGTGTTCCTACTCTTGAAATCTCACTAAAATCAAGGTTGAAGCCTGAACTATACAGAGTACAATTGTGAATATGGTTCCGCTAACTCGGCGAGGATGAACTTCCCGGTGAGTTGGCTTCTAGCTAACTTGTGATCTGTTGTTCTTCTTTCGCTCCCGTCCGGCTTTATATAGATAGCCGGACTAGGGCTTACAGGAAGGAAACCTAGAAGACTACGGAAATTATCTAACTTGGAAAGTAAGGCATCTGACTTCTTCTCCAAGTCGGACCATGATTGGGCCATGGTCCGGGTACTTTTAGAATCCGGCTTCCTACGATTCATCTTTCTGGGCCGCCCAATGGACTCCATTCCATTGCATGTGGGCCACCTTGGTAACCTGGCCTTCGGCCAATGCCGGATATACACCTAATTGGCATATATCCGACAATCGATCTAGTCAATGTCGCCGGCATCATCGTCGCTCCGCGCCTCATCCTTCAGGGCGGCATAGCTGCAGCCCTGCCCTTGATCACCGATGTGGAAGGGCTTGCTTTGCGCATATACCTCCTCGTCGAGGCACCGTGCGGCGATTTCCTCCAGAGCGCGGGTTTGGTGCTCCATCTTCCCCGCCACGTAATGTTCACGCGACCAGGCGAGCGCGCTCTCGAGGTCAGCATTCATGGCCTCGTGCTCCTGCTTCACTATGGCCGGAGCCTTCTTCTTGGTGATGCTAGGCTCCTGCATTGGCTTCACCAGGCGAACACAAGCTGTAGGAAGGTGAAGGAGTGGGTGGCCCTCGTTTATGACGAGGTTACCGCCGCGTGTGCGTCAGCGGAGCGGCGTCTCCTGCGGCTCAGGCTTGACATAGACGTTGAGTGTCGTCGGCTTCGACACGGAGGAGCGTGAGGTCATCGCCACCGAGGACGATTAATATCTCGAGGCCATGCCCCTCGACATCCAGGAACTCCCACAGTGACGGGAGAGATATAGCGGTGGGTATGCCAACGGCGGCGCATTGTCGCCCTCGATGTGCGTGAGGACGGCGTCGAGGGTGCGCTCGGGTTTGCCTCACCATTGACGGCGCTCAATCGAGTTTATGGTGCCCCACCACTGCTGGAGCGTCATTCGTGGACGCCATACGCTTGGCGTGGCGATGCTGGAAGTAGGTGGTCCACAAGGTGTGGTTGTCCGCCTCCTAGTGTGGGTCCTGGAGCGTGTCATTTGGCATCGTGTCGCGGATCACCTTTATCTCGGCGGCTCCATGTCGATCGGCGGCGGAGGCACTAGGACGCGCTGGCGCTCAGCTGCCATGCGCCCAGGACAAGAAACTCGAGCGGCGTCAGGTAGTTTGCCTCCTGCAGCATGCGAGCTTCCCACACGTTCCGCCATCGGTGGCCGAAGACGTTGGTTGTCACCCTATCGTCGGGAAACCTCTCTGCCATGGGGTTTGCTTTAATTGGGTGGGCGAGAAGCGAATTGCTTGACGGAGAGGGGAGGTTGGATTATATAGCGGCGAGGACGAGGGCGGGAGGGGTGTAGATGTGTGGGGAAAATGCGAGAAGCTTCAGCGGTGGTGTGCCATTATGCCGCCGCGTGGTCGATATGCGAGTAACTGAAAGGCTGCCCGTTGCCGCATTAAACCGCGCGAGAAACTAGGCGTCGAGGATGACGACGCTCATACACTGGTAGAAAAAAGGCCTTCCATACGCCCCCATCAATTCCCAAACTTTGCGCACCATGACTAAAGGGTTTTAGTCCCGGGTCGGGAGGAGACCCGCGATAGAAGGTCATGCGTCGTGGGTTGGAAAGCGCGTGGAGGGCTTTAATTCCAGTTGGCCTGGCCACCCGCGACTAATGATCCAGTCTGCTGGCCTCCCTGCCTTTAGTCCCGGTTGGCCTGGCCACCCGGGACTAAAGATACAAACTGCTCACCTCCCGCGCGGCGGTTTTTATTTCGCGAGCGAGAGGCAGAGGCCATTGCTACAGTGCGCACCCGAGAGTCTCTGTTTCTTCTTCTCTCTTCTCTTCTTCCTCTCTTCTTCCTCCACCAAGCACCCATGGGTTCTCAAATTTGGAACACTCTCCGTGTGGCCACACCATGCCGCAAGAGTCTAGACGTGGCCTACACCAATATGTGCGAGAGGCTCCCTGGTCTTCTTAAGCATTTGAGCAATCTCTATGAAGAAGTCGATGAACAACATAAGTTCTTCGGGTTTGATCTAGAGTATACGGCGAATCAACGGGATGTTGCCGTCATCCAGATTGCCTTCAAGGAGATCGTGTTGGTCTTCCAATGGGCAAGGTAACGCACATGTACAATCTCTCTTGTAGGATAGTGTTGCATTTTTTATTTGTTTGTTGCATTGGAAGAATACATGTGTTGCAACATATCTGACACGTGTTCTATTTTTGTTGTTGCAGTAGTTCAAAGCATTCTCCGGCCCTTGTTGATTTTCTTGTCAACAAGGGGTACGACTTCTGCAGCGTTGACATCACTCAAGACCGGCAGAAGTTGATGCGCTTGGGTATTGTGATACCTGAAGATCACATACATTGATCTTCAGATCTATCCATTTTGATGAGTTGTACGGTCACAAGACCGGGATGGCTCCGATGGCAACTGCCTTCATCCACGCCGACTACAAAACCATGAAGTCTGGTTTCCCCTCCAAGAATCACATGCATTGGGGGAAGAACCCACTGGACCGGATCAACCTCGACTATGCAGCCATAGATGCATACGTTGCCTACGAGTTGTTCCGCATCTACTCGACGGAGCTCGAGTAGATGGTGTTTGTGTACCGCATCTTACGTTCGATATATGCATGTAATCGATATATTAGTATGTAATGGATATATTATTATGTAATGGATATTATTTCTATATTAATTCGTAGCTATATTATTTCTATATTATGTCAAACACACATTTCAAAACAAACAAACAAAAACCCATCAAGAAAACAAAAAAAAAACACATCAAGAAAACAAAACAGAAAAACTACCATTTCTAAATTAATCTAAGCCAGGAAAACATAGATCTAGTCAATCCAAACTCATCCAGTTGGATTTACTTCAAAATACATTTTTGAACTCATTTTAAAAATAATAGAAGAGCCTACTGGTCTTTTATTAAAAAGGATGGTATTTTCATTTGGTTGTTGACCTTGATGTGAGGGTAAGTGCTATGGATAGATATTTTCAATATCTATCCAGAACATTTTAGTTTGTCCATTTTGGTTATGTATTTGAAAAGTTAGGTTCAAATCATTCTCACAGATAGTCATTGCCAAAACAGTTCTTGTGTCCAAAATAATAGTCGCAACTTGGATCTGCAAATTTTATATGGTTTAGATTTCATATGGTTTGGTTCATGAATTTTATCAGATTTTATTTTGCATTTAGGAAAGGGGAAAATGAATTAGTTTTATTTTCCTGAATTTTTTGATACATTATTTGTATTTTTAAGATTTTAAAATGTATTAGTTTTATTATTCTGAATATTTTATTATATTATTTGTATTTTTATGATTTTAAAATGAATTTTTTTTATTTTTCTGAATATTTTGATATATTAATAGTATTTTTTAAGATTTTAGAATGAATTAGTTTTATTTTTGTGAATATTTTTTAGAAATAATACAAATTAAAAAGTTAATGTTTATTTATTTATTCAAAATTATTAATTACATCATTACTTTTGTTTATTAAAAGATTTATTTGAAATTCAAACAATAAAGAAATGTGGCATCGACCAACATGTTAATAGGATTGATATGATATTAGTATCACATACATGCGTGCGAAACACTTGGATGCGGGACGGGATGGAACTCGGAAGTTAAGCGTGCTGGTGCTAGAGTAGTGGGAGGATGGGTGACCGAGCGGAAAGTTTGACCACGAGTAAGAAATTTGACTAGAGATAATTGTAGTTAGACACTAAGCAAATAATAAAAATTCTGAAAAAAAAGGGAGTGAAAAAAAGGGAGTGAAAAATAATTAGAAACCAAATTAATTAAAGAAATAACGAAAAAGCATGTAGTCCCGGTTCGTGTGGCCAACCGGGACTAAAGGTCCTCCGCCCCCGGCGAACGCCACCCGCCCACGTGGACGGGCCTTTAGCCGCGGTTCGTAAGAGGGGGCGACTAAAGGGGGGGGTCCTTTAGTCGCGCCTATTTAGTCCCGGTTGCGCGGCCGGGATTAATGGCCTTTGCGAACCGGGACTATAGGCCTATTTTCTACCAGTGATAGTCGCTGGCTGGGTGGGCCCACCGACGGAGAAACTCGCGGGAATTGTTTTCACGCTATTTTCTCTCCCCCCCCCCCCCCCCCCGCCGCCGCCGCCTCCCCCAGCTGCTCCGGCGCATTGGATTCGGTTTTCAGCCCAAACCAGTGAAACTTGGACTCCTAGGGAAATGGGGATACTCTTAGGAACATTCTCAAACTACACATGTGATGTTATTGATGTGTTGTAAGGAGAGGAGGGCCCACTAAGATTTGATATGTCTTGTGAGTTGTGACATGAATACCATAAGGTTGTCCGTACAAGCAAAGTTACGCTACTTCCAAGAACGGAGAAATGGAAGCAAGAATATCATTTGTGGATATATCTAAAAAATACCGTGGGTGTGCTGTGATGCATGTTTCAAACTTTGTTTAATAAATTTGTCTAGTTTTTTTTACCTTTACTCTGAGGCAACGGCCATAGGGTTTAATTTTATTAAAAATATATAAATATAGAAATTGTACAGCCCAAATTAGGACAGGCTATCTTTTTCATAAAGAAAATATATTAATATAGAAAAGATATCAATTACATATAGCCTCTGTAACAATGCAATGCGCTAATGACATAGCGGGTGCGCATGGCCAAAACACAAAAAAGCTAAAAAAAAAAAATCCGCTATAGAGTTCTAATCATTGCGGTAGCAGCACAACTACCACAAGACAACACGTAATGTCCAAATTCTCCTAAAATTGACGCCTCCAAGAAGGCAATAGTGCACAAGCGTCGTCACCGCCCGATCTTAGATCTTGGGTTTTCACCCTATAGATTGTACCCGCTCTCAAAACAATGTCTTCAACAAAGTCATTGTTAGGCACAACCAATTAATAACATACCTTGGATTTTCACCCTGAAAAGTAAGAATTTGAACTTCATCTGTGTTGTCACCCCATTTACACCGCTGCTACAAATCCCGAAATTCCAAGCAATTTTCTCATCGCCACATGATCCAATCACCATTAATAGTCCCCCAAATCAGCTTTCATGACATTCTCCGCTTCTTGACTTCATTATGGAGCTAAACCTATCACATGATGGCAAAAATTCGGGGAGGGAGGATTTCACTTCCCCGTCTCTGCGCCAACTAAGGATTAACACAACCTTTTAAGCATGAGTATCATGATTTTTATCCTGGTTAATAATCAAGACTGATCCTCAGTATAAATTGCATGAGTATCAGGAAGACCCGATCCTCAACTATAAATAGAAAAACTAAATTCGCGTCTGTGGGGACTTAAACTTGGATGTTGGGTTTGTACATCCAAATAGGACAGACTATCTAACCAAGAAGTTACATAATGCGAGATCTTGTGAGGAAATCTATGTACATGTAGAACCATATCATGTAAAAACATCCTTTTCCAAACTCACATATCTAGTTAATCAACTGAAATCGAATAGAGAATTTGTTTTCACGTGGTCCGCATATATAGGGCAATAAGTAAGAGGAACCAACAACCCTAAGTTTCAATTGATTCCTCATCTTTCGCTGAGAAGTGATGCATATATAGGATGAACTTGGCAGAGAAATTGAGCAGGGTGCTAGGGTACTTTTACCTTAGTTTATTATGAGAAAAGCACAAAATGAGTGACCACGATGCAGGAGAGGGTAGCAACCTATGAGAGAACCAATAGATATGGAAGCTTCAACACTTCATAACAAACAATCTATTATCATTCTTTTCTTGTCAACAAACGTGTGTGTGTATATATGTTCTCATGTAATCAGGTCTTCAACCAAACTTATGATGAAAATAGGCCTTGAACAAAATATTCACGTGTTTTTTATTCTGGCACCGGCATAAATATCTTACCCATAAAAGTATTAACCATGTTGTGTTGCACCATAAATATTTTTAAAGTGACAACAAAATTTATTAATGCATCAATATAAGACAAAAATAATAAAACTGACCTCTCTAACAACATGAAGGCATCAAGGCCGCAAACGACCAACATACCAACAAACAAAGGCCAAAAAATAAAATAAAATCCAATAAGTGCAATACCCACAGAGGTCATCTTCAAATAGGGCATCACATAGAGTGTCATATATTTGTGGCGAGAATACAAATTTCACAATGACGGGAAGAAGAAATGTTGATTGACATAGTCTTGTAAAGCGAGACACTGGTTCTCGACAACTAAGAACTATTTAATATAGGCTCCCCGCCAGAGGCGGATCCAGGGGGCAAGCGGGGGCCAGCCCCCCCCCCCCCCCCCCCCCCACACAACGATCGGCCACCCTCAACGACGTACAACAGGGGCCGGTAGTAGTTACGGCAAGATTTATGCCAAACGTGGTTATTTGAGGCCATTAAAACAAGAAGTATCAGTTGCTGTATGGCCCAAGCCCAAAAAGCAAATGGATTACACGGCCTACCTGCCTACATGCACGATTCTGTATAACACATATACTGCTATGCTGAGGCCTGGAGTAGGAACCAGCCGCCGCCGCCATGGCACATCGTGGAACTCAACATCAGTCTTCAGCCAATGCCCGGAAGCAGCTGTCAATTGGGATAATTTTGTCTAATCTAGCGACCACCACGCCTACCATACGCACGCAAGGATGCCGTGATAGACCCTTGTCGCTCGGTCTGTAATACGATCCGCTGAAATCAGCACTAGAACGCCTCACTATTTCTAAGGTACGAGTACATTTATACTACTTCTATTCTCTTCTCATGAGATAATGCCCCATGCATTATTTTTTAAACGCCTAAGATGCAAATTAGATTATAAATAGTACCTTTTTTTGTTAGATCAGAGATACAGCAGATATGTAGATACATTCCAATTTGTCTTATTATTCAATTAGCTATACTTCCGTAGGCTAAAGTTTGAATAAAAAGAACAGAACATATTGCCTTCTCCAAACGATTGCAAGACCTTTGTGGGCAGAAATCATAATCGAACTTACCTCATCTATGATGATATTATTAAGCTGTATGATCTTGTAGGTAATTGACGAGCGTAACAATTGTAAAAAATGAGCGCAAATATCCTCGATAAATTATACAATGCACATCTTTGTCGCAAAAGGTATGTCTATTTTACGCGAGACTTCTATATGCACATAGAGAGGTAGTTTAGGCGATTGTTGTCTCTCGGCCCCTCCTATGCCCAAATCCTGGATCCGCCCCTGCTCCCCGCCCAAAGATGAAAGAGAGGGGAGGGTCCAAAATAGGTTGACACCAACAAAGAGAGGAGGGTTGAAAACTCTGATAACACGCCTCCCTCGCTAGAACCTTCAAAGACGACGCCCAAAGACAAAATTCACATAGATAACAAGAGTCATCAAGCAGGATTGCAGGAATGCACTCCAAATTAGATATGAGATGTCGCCATCTAAACTCGTCCCACCACATTGTCCATGAGACATTGTTAGGAATGCTCGCCGTATTGAACCATCCGGCGGTTAACAATCAAAACGCTATGTTGAGTGGTATGAGCCATCGAGTCATCATCGTCAATCCTAGTCGTTCCTAGCCTAAACTTATTGAAGTGTTAACCGATGGTGGCAACTGAAAGTATGACAAAATTTCCTTTTTGGAGCATCAGGGTATGACAAATCCGCGTCTCTAGGGTACGGTCACGGCGGAGGCTAGCAGCGGGTGCGCCGGTTCCTTCGGTAAGAATGGAGACACACCATAGACGGTTTCTCTCTGGTGTTTGATACGTTGCAAACGTATCTATAATTTTGTATGCTTTGTGCTTGTTTTCTGACCAATACCTTTTGTTTTCCACATGTTCTCTTTCGTTTTCCTTTGTTTTCCGGATGTTTTTATAGACTAACCTATTAACAAGATGCCCCAGGCCAGTTGCTGTTTTTTTATGTTTTCCTATTTTAGAAAAAATCTTTAGGAAATATTCTCGGAAAGGGCTGAAAATCCAGGGAGATCAATTTTTACCCGGAACAAAGACGGAATCCAAAGGGGATCCAGAGGGGAGCCAGGGCGCCACCAGGAGGGCACCAGGCATGGGCTCCCCCTAGGCCGAGCCTGGTGGGGCCCCCAAGGCCCTGGCCACCGCCTCTTGGCCCCCTTCGCCTATAAATTTCCTTTTACCCTAAAAACGTTGGGAATACAGTTATTTTCCACAAAACATACAGAGAGGCATCGTCGCCTCGAAAGTCCAATCTAGTGATCTGGAGTCCTGCTCTGGCACCCTTCTGGAGAGGGGATCGTCACGGGAGGCTTCTACATCGCCATGATCGCCTCCGGACAGATGCGTGAGTAGTTCATCGCGGGATTACGGATCCATAGCAGTAGCTAGATGGTTGTTCTCTCCCTTATGCCTCCATGTTTAGAGTCTCGTGAGCTGCCTCAAATGATCGAGACCACCGTTATGTAATTGTGCATGTTGTGTTTGCTAAGACCCGATGAACCATGAGATTATGATTATTATTTTCATGTCAATCTAAGATGCTTCACTTATATTTGTAGAGAGTTTTAATATTGTCTTGCAATGCTCTCCGGTGTTTATGATTACCTTGGCCATGTAGTTATTTTCACCTCCGAGAGAGGGTTTATATGCTAGATAGTGGGTTCATGCCTTCTTGTTGCATGCGCTCAAGTAACAGAAACGTGTGGGGGGGGATGTGTTGTTGCCACTAGGGAGAAAATAATGGTGCTATTTTCTATGGATGAGAACACTGCTTACATTACGTATTGATCTTAATGCATTTGTCTGTTGCACACATAGTAATCATTTCGTTGCTGCAACTTAATACGAAGGGATTTGCTGGATGGCTTTCTTGAGGTGGATATTTAGATATGGTTGCATGCTGGATAGCGGTCCATATGCCTTGACGTAATGCCTGCAATGTTAGAACCCATGAACTTTATCACTTCATAATAGTATTGTTATACGTTCATGATTTCTCAATTGCCATGCTGTAATTTGTTCACTCAATATGTTTGTTTTCTTTGGAGAGTCACTGATGCGTGTGAACACACGTTCGTTGGGAGACCCCAAGTGGAAGGTATGAAGAATGCAGCAGCAAGTTTCCCTCAGAAAGAAACAAAGGTTCAATCGACCGGTAGGAGGAATGAGTAACTTCATAAGGTTGATGCAGCTGAGATGGCAGGGCGCACTACCGGTTCAGCAGCAACATGGAACCTACACAACACAATCAAATCACTTTGCCCCCAACGAAGCAGTGAGGCTGTCAATCTCACCGGTTTTGCTGAACACAAAGACGTTAAACGTATGGTGTGGAAAACAGCAGGAGAACAGTATGAAAGCAGTAGTAACAGTATGAAAGCAGTGTGAAAGTAGTGTGTGTATTATCAGTATGAGAAAAAGGACCAGGGTCCACAGTTCACTAGTGGTGTCTCTCCGTGAAAGATAAATAACATGTGTGGTGAATAAATTACAGTTGGGCAATTGAAAGAAATAAAGTATGCACCGTAGAGCATATGCAAGACATAAAGATTACTATGTGATTCATGCGGTCATTACAACAAAATACATAGAGTGTCATCCAACTGCATCTATGTCTAATAATCCATCCTCCGAATATCATCCAAAAAAACGTTGGGTATTAAGTTGCAAGTAACAGATTATCGCAGTAAGAAAAGTGTGTAATGTAAACCATGTAAACTAGGTAAGCACCGTTGTTTTCTTCCTAATGGCAACAGCACATCCTCCATCTGTTACGTTTCTGTCACTCGAGCACAGATGCAAAGGAGGCATGAACCCACTATCGAGCATAAATACTCCCTCTTGGAGTTACTAGCATCTACTTGGCCAGAGCATCTACTAATAACGGAGAGCATGCACGATCATAAATAACATAAGTATGAAGGTAACATGGTAGATTGATAATTAGAAGACATAGCATTCAACATTCATCAGATCCTAGCAAACACAACATGTAGCATTACATAAAGATGATCTCGATCATGTGAGGCAGCTCACGAGATTTAAACATGAGGTACAAACTGGAGAGAACAACCATCTAGATTCTTCTATGGACCCATAGTCTAGGGATGAACTACTCACGCATCACTTCGGAGGAAGGCATGGTGATGTAGACCCCTCCGGTGATGAATTTGCCTCCCGGCAGGGTGCCAGGGAGAGCTCCAGAACCCTCCGATCTCGGGATGACGATGACGGAAGCCTCGGGTGTTTCTCGGGACAAATTGGTATATTTTTTGGGTTAACTTGTCGGGGGTGATACTTCTCCAACATATCTATAATTTCTGATGTTCCATATAGATATTATGCCAATTGCTACCTGTTTTCTCCCTTCTTTATAGCATTTTTACACGTTTTCCGGGACTAACCTATTAACAACATGCCAAGTGTCAGTTCCCTATTTTCTGCTGTTTTTTATTTTTGAAAAGTTGTTCTGGAAATATTCTCAGAATTGGACCCCATGAATCCCGATTCATATTTTCCCCGGAAGCATCCAGAAGTCCGAAGAGGAGTCAAAGACGGGCACCAGGAGGGCCTCACCATAGTCAGGTGTGGGCCCCCTTGGTCGCGCCTGGGGGTGGTGAGGCCACCCTGGTGGCCCACCGATGTAGCCCTTCCGCCTATTTATTCCCCTCCGAAGAAAAACCCTAGGTATCGGATCAAATACCCCCGAAAAGTTCCACAGCCGCCGTTGTCATCAACCCTAGATCAGCGGGGTTCTGAAGCTGTCTCCCCGCACCCTGCCGGAGAGGAGATCATCACCGGAGGCCTCTTCATCACCATGCCTTCTTCCAGAGTGATGCGTGAGTAGTTCATCCTTGGACTACGGGTCCATAGCAGTAGCTAGATGGTTTTATTCTCCTCCTATGCCTCAATGTTTAGATCTCGTGAGCTGCCTAACATGATCGAGATTTTTCTTATGTAATTCTATGTGATGTGTTTGCTGGATCCGATGAATATTGAACTTATGCCAAGTTGATTATAGTCTTTATTGCATATGTTATTTTGTGATCTTGCATGCTTTCCGTTGCTAGTGGCTGCTCTAGCCAAGTAGTTGCTAGTGACTCCAAGAGGGAGTATTTATGCTCGATAGTTGGGTTCACGCCTCCTTTTTGCCTGTGCTCGAGTGACAGAAACGTGACAGGGGAGGATGTGTTGTTTCCACTAGGGAGAAAGTAGCGGTGTGGGTGCCCGCGTGCACAATCGTTGCTTACATTACACACATTGCTTAATGCGATTATCTGTTGCTTGCAAATTAATACGTAAGGGGGGTCGGATGATAACCTGAAGGTGGATTATTAGTCATAGATGCAGTTGGATTACGGTCTATGTATATTGTAATGCCCGCACTAAATATCATAGTAGTCATCATGTCATGAATGTGCACTACGGTACAACCTCTATTTGTCAATTGCCCAGCTGTAATTTGTTCACCTGGCATGCTATCTTTTTATGGAGAGACACCACTAGTGAACCTATGAACCACGGTCCATTTTCCTACATTGTTAAACAAACCACTACAATTCTCTCCTTTCTTTACTTACTACAAGCATACACCATTTTCCACACTATACGTCTAATCTTTGATTTCAGCAAGACCGGTGAGATTGACAACCTCACTGTACCGTTGGGACAAAGTATTTTAGTTGTGTTGTGTGCAGGTTCCGCGTTGTTGCTGACACCGGTGAGGCACCATCACCACCATCAGTGGCGTCAACCTTCCGAAGATCCTCTTTCTCCTACTGGATTGATAACCTTGGTTCTTAAGTTAGGGAAATTCTTACCGCTGTACTCATCATGCCCTCCTATTGGGGTTCCCAACTCGCCATTGCCAGTAGCAAGATTTCCTGGCGCCATCATATAACCGAGTGCGAGCAAAGAATTTATGGCGCCGTTGCCGAGGAACAAAACAAACATACATAAGAAGACTTTCTCCCGCAACGGTCGCCAACCATAGCAGCAAGAATTTCTGGCGCCGTTGCCGGGGAGGAAGAAGTCTTCTGGCAAGGGGAGTCTCTCACTCTCAACCTCTTTATTTTGTTTATTGTCTTGTTTTTATTTTTTGTCTTGTTTTGCTTCTTTATATTAAAAACACCAAAAAAAAAGTTTACTTTATAGCTGTTATTTATTTGCTTGCTTTTATTTTGATAAAATGAGTTCCTCTGAGAATACTAAGTTGTGTGACTTCACTAGCACAAACAACAATGATTTTATTTGCACACCTATTGCTCCACGTGCTCCTACTGTTGCTTTCTATGAAATTAAACCTGCTTTATTAAATCTTGTTATGAAAGAGAAATTTGCTGGTGTTAGTACTGATGATGTTGTTGCTCCCCTTAATAATTTTGTTGAACTATGTGAGATGCAAAAATATAAAGATGTGTATGGAGATATTATTAAACTGAAATTATTTACTTTCTCTTTGATAGGAAGAGCTAAAGGATGGTTGCTATCTTTGCCTAGAAATAACATTGATTCATGGAATAAGTGTAAAGATGCTTTCATTGGAAAATAGTATCCTCCTGCTAAGATTATATCCCTGAGAAGTGACATAATGAATTTTAAACAATTTGATAATGAACATGTTGCTAAAGCTTGGGAAAGAATGAAAACTATGGTGAAGAATTGTCCCACTCATGGACTGACTACTTGGATGATTATACAAACCTTTTATGCGGGACTGAATTTCTCCTCAAGGAACCTATTGGATTCAGCTGCTGGAGGTACCTTTATGTCCATCACTTTGGGCAATGCAACAAAGCTTCCTTATGATATGATGATAAATTATTCAGAGTGGCACACTGAGAGAGCTCCACAAGGTAAGAAGGTAAATTCTGTTGAGGAAACCTCCTCTTTGAGTGAAAGGCTTGACGCTATTATGTCTATGCTTGTTAATGGTAAAGCTCAAGTTGCTCCAAATAATGTTCCTTTATCCTGTTTGGTTGCTCAAGAAGAGCATGTTGATGTGAACTTTATTAGAAATAATAATTTTAACAGTAATGCTTATAGAAATAATTTTGTGGAAACAATTATAAGCCCTATCCTCCTAATAATGGTTATGGTAATTCTTATGGAAATTACTACAATAAGAATAAAATCTCTACCTCTGATCTTGAAAGCATGCTTGGAGAACTTATTAGCACACAAACTACTTTTAATAAACCTGTTGAGGAAAAGTTTGGTAAAATAGATGTTCTTGCCTCTAAAGTAGATAGCCTAGATATTGATGTTGATTTTCTAAAATTGAAGGTTTTGCCACATGATGTTAAAGAAAGTAAAACTTTGAATGCCATCCAAGTACGAATTGATAATAATGTTAGGTTGATGGCTGAATTACGTGCTAGGTGGGAAAGAGAAGATGAGGCTAGAAAGAATAATATTGCTAGAGTTTGCAACATCACCAGCACTAGTAAAATTGAAGCTCCAAGTGATGGTAAACCTCCTACTATCAATGTTAAAGTAGTTGGTGTTAACAAAGTCTCCACCCTTTCGGTGAAACGTGCTAAATTGCCTCAAATTGCTGAAATTGCTTCTCCTAGAAGTGCTGAAATTTTTAGAGATGTGGGAGATAATGGTCCCATTACTTTTGATGATAATAATTTTGATTTTGATGATTGCAATATCTCTGAAGTTATTATGTTTCTACAAAATCTTTCTAGAAGTCCCAATGCTAGTGCCATGAATATGGCATTTACTAAACATGTTACAATGCTCTCGTGAAAGTTAGAGAAGAAAAGCTAAAACTTGAAACATCTATCCCTAGAAAATTAGATGATGGTTGGGAGCCCATCATTAAGATAAAAGTAAATGATTTTGATTTCAATGCTTTGTGTGATCTTGGTGCTAGTATCTCTGTTATGCCTCAAAAGCTTTATGATATGCTTGATCTACCACCGTTGGAACACTGTTATTTGGATTTTCATCTTGCTGATAATGCTAAGAAGAAACCTTTTGGTAGAATTGATGATGTTCTCATTATGGTTAACAAATAACCTTGTCCCTGTTGATTTTGTTGTTATGAACATTGAATGCAATGCTTCTTGTCCTATTATTTTGGGAAGACCTTTTCTTAGAACTGTTGGTGTTGTTATTGATATGAAAGAGGGGAGTATTAAATATCAATTTCCACTCAATAAAGGTATGGAACACTTTCCTAGAAAGATAATGAAGCAACCTTTTGACTATATTATTAGAGAAAGTTATGATGTTGATGCTTCTTCACTTGAAAATACTTGAGTTGCTTTCAAAAGCACTACCGGGAGACAACCCATTTTATTTCTCTATTTTCAACCAGTTTTCCGTTGTTTCTTTCTATGCGCTTTGCACCTGGGTGTTGTCTATTTGCTTAGAAACCCCTCTGTATGTTTTCTTTTGTGTCTTTGTTGAGCCAAGCAAAGCCTCTAGTGGGAAGTTGAGACTATATTTCGGATTTCTGCGCAGGAAACAGATTTCTGCTGTCCACTGTTAAAATCGTATAAAATCATAGAAAATTCAAAATGACCTGAGTATTTTTGTTCGTAATCCTGGGCTATATACGCAAATGTTTTTATTTGAACATTTTTTTATTTGAGCAACAGAAGATTTTCAAAAAAAAATCATCTTTACCTGCTGTCCTGTTTTGACAGATTTCTGCCAATAATTGCATTTGCATCTTAATCTCTTTCTTTTGGTTTTCTTTTGAGAAAAAGAGTTTTAAAAGAAGTTGTGACAGTATCTAATGTGTTTATGAGTGTTATGATTTTGAAACTGAACCATGAGAATTTGTTATTTCGATTGCACTAACGTTGCTAATGAAGATTGTGAGAAGTTTGGTGTGAAGGAAGTTTTGAAGGGTCAAGAGAAGAGGATGATATGACGTGATCAAGAAGAGTGAAGAGCCTAAGCTCGGGGATGCCCCAGTGGTACATACCAGCAAATTCCAAGAAGACTCAAGCGTCCAACCTTGGGGATTCCCAAGGAATCCCCTTCTTCACCGACAAATTATCAGGTCACTTCTAGTGAAACTATATTTTTATTCGGTCACATCTTATGTGCTTTACTTGGAGCATCTTTTATTTTTGCTTTCAGTTTGTTTTTATTTTTGCAATAATCTTGGTTGCACCCAGCATTCTTTTATTGGAGAGTGACACGCTCCGCTTTTTCATGGGAATACTTTGTATTCTTAATCTTTGTCTCGCTACTGCATTTATTTAGCTCTTGTTTTGCATTCATCTCTTATTTAGAGTTGTTAGTACTCTCTAGTTTTCATTCCTATATGCTTAGAGAGAGTTTATTTTTTCATATATATGTGCTTGGTTGAGAATAGAAATGCTTATGTGGTAGTTGGTATAGTGGAAAAATTCACATGGTCTTGTAGATCACTAAACTGATTCACTTGAATCACTGTTGTTGTTTTGAGATATTAATTTGCTTAATGGATAAACGGGAAGGACTAGTAAGTAGAAACTTTTAATGGTTGGTCTAACAAACTTGAAACTGTGCCACACTTAAAATTACCAGCTGATAGAAACAATGGTATATGATTGCTACGAGTGGTACATTTCTGATGAGTCTTTTGTTACGCGCTACGGTCGGGGTAGCTAACAGTGACTTGTTGATGACCCACAAGTATAGGGGATCACAACAATCTTCGAGGGAAGTAAACCCCAAATTTATTGATTCGACACAAGGGGAGCCAAAGAATATTTGTGAGCATTAACAAGTGAGTTGTCGATTCACCTACACCTGAAAGTACTTTTGTTCGCAGTGGTTTATCAATAGTAACAGTTTTATAGCAGCAGCAGTAGTGAAATCATAGCAGCACTGGAATGAAAACAACAACAACAGTAGTGTTTGAAGTAAACAGCGGATTAAATACTATAGGCATAGGGATGGATGAACGGGCGTTGCATGGATAAGAAAGTTAAAATAATGATCATGTCAGGGGCATTGCAGATAAATAAGATAAAGCATCCAAGCACTAAGTAACCATAGGCATGTGTTCCGTAAATAGTCGTACGTGCTCGCAATGAGAACTTGCACAACATCTTTTGTCCTACCAGCCCGTGGCAGCGGGGCCTCAAGGGAACTACTGGTAATTAATGTGTTCCTTCTAACAGAACACCGGAGCAAAGAATTAACACTCCGTGAACACATGTGATCCTCACATCGCAGCCATCCCCTCCGGTTGTCCCAATTTCTGTCAATTCGAGGCCTCGGGTTCCGAACAACAATATGTGTAAACAACTTGCATGTATGATCAAGAAACAATAATTATCATCGTGATTCAATAACATGTTCAGATCTGAGATCATGGCAGTCGGGCCCAAAGTGGCAAGCATTAAGCATAACAAGTTGCAACAATGTCAATAGCACTAATAGAGGATACTAGGCACTATGCCCTAACAATCACGGGATTATTACATGAACGATCTCATCCAATCCCTACCATCCCTTTTAGCTACAGCTTGGAATTACTCACACATGGATGGGGAAACATGGATGGTCGATGGAGAGGCGTTGGTGATGACGATGGCGATGATCTTCTCCACTTCCCCGTCCCGGCAGGGTGCCAGAACAGGAACTTCTAATCCCCGAATCGAGGTTCGGGACGGCGGATGCGCTTTGTTGTGTTTCTGTGGAATATGACGAACCCCCTCGGGTTTTAGGGTTGGAGGCTACTTGTAGTCGAAAGGGGAGTCTGAGGGTGGCTCTAGGGGCTCACACCCTATGCTGGCGCGGCCAGGGGGACCCGCGCCAGGGGGGTGTGAGCACCATGTGGCTCCTCTCCTGGCCCCCTTTTAGCTCTCAGGGTCTTCCGGGGTGAAAACATCAATGGGCTCTTTTCTGGGCATTTTCCCGAAAGTTGATTTTTCTGCACAAGAACAAGATACCAAAGTAATTCTGCTGAAAACAGCGTTAGTCTGTGTTAGTTGTATCCAAAACACACAAGTTTAGAAGAAAACAATAAGGAAAGTGTTCGGAAAAGGAGATACGTTTTCGACGTATCAACTCCCCCAAGATTAGCTTATTGCTTGTCCTCAAGCAATTCAGTGACAACTGAGTGCGATAAAAGACTTTTACGAACACATTTATTTCATATGATGTAAATATACTCACTATGTGATCAAATACTTAATTATGCTCGTGATAAGATACATGCAAGATACTGACACTTAATAGCTATGTAAACCATGAAGAGATAAGAAGATATTAATAATAAGCAACATGAAGCATAACTATTTGCAAGATTGAAATATCCATAATAGGATCTGATAAAGTGATATCTCGCTTCCCCTTAAGTATGGGGCAAAACATAAATGCCAGGGCACCTCTGAAGTTAAAGGGAAAATTAGAAGTAAATATATCAAAGATGCAAGTATCAAGAATATACCACAATCAACCGTGCTTTGGGACAAAAACATTACACTAAGAATGATTATTATGCTCTCAAGAAAGTGCTCAAAGAATAAGGCGGAGACTCAACATAAAAGTAAAATAAAGGCCCTTCATAGAGGGAAGCATGGATCACTCATGTACTAGAGCTTTTTATTTTATTAAACAAAGGTATTGAAAACATTTTGAGAGAGGTGTATGCTTATGTCAACGAATGGTAAACAGACAATACAGTATGTCACAAGCCAACTGGATTCACAAGAGACGCTCCCATGGTGAAGGACGCAACTGGTGTAGAAGGTCATCCCTCTTTCTCTTTTGTTTACACAATTATGCTTTGACTGATAAATCAGGGGCAACAAGAGTGAAGAGAATTTGTGTGTATTAATTTGGGGCTGGGTACCCCGCTGCCAGCTCTTCTATCATTTGGATAAGAGGATGAAGCCACTAGTCCAGTGTGTGAAATACAATCAACAAGTAAGATAAAGATTCTCTATTTACGTCCTCATGAGCTAAAACAGAGGCACAAAACAGGAATAATTTTTAGCAGGTTTTAAAAGTAGCACATGAGCAATTTACTTGGAGTGGCGGTTAAATACCACATATAGGTAGGTATGGTGGACACATTTGGCAAACTTTGGTTTTCAGGGATTTGGATGCACGAGTAGAGATCATACTTAGTACAGGTGAAGGCTAGCAAATAGACAGGGAGCGACAATCAAGAGAGGAACAACTATCATAATCATGTTTGCGACAAAGTAAAATCAACTGAGGCATAAAATTGATACTAGAACTCTGAGGCAAAATAAATCATCGAGGCTTATTGACTTTTTGTTTTCAGTCTTAGCATGCGTGAGCATGTGCCAAGTCAATTCAAATGAAACAGCCAGAGGAGGCTACCACAATATCAGGTCCTTCTATGAATAAAACAATGCGAACAAATATTTATGCGACAGGTCATTTACTATTAATACATTGGAACAAAACATGAGAGAACACGAACTATTAAGCACCATTAAGTCACATATATCTTATACGAACAAACTAAGTATGCTCACATAGATGGATATATGTACAAAAACAAAAGAAAATCGAGTTCATACCAGCCTCTCACCACAACTTGAATTGTCGTATATCGTCATTATTGCTCTGCACTTGTGGCTCGAATAATATATAATGAAAACCAAGCTCCAATAGAATCACGTATGATTGTTGAACTCTGCAACAAACTTTACAAAACCAAAGAAGAACAACAAATATTTTTGGGTTTTTCAATTGAAGCGCGAACAAGAAGAGAGCAAGCAAACAAAGCAAAAATCTTTTGGGGTTCTCAAAATGAAACAAGAACAAAAGAAAACAAATAGCAAACAAAAGAAAATATTTTTGGGTTTTTTGAATATTAAAATGCAACTGAAGGATAAAGCAAACCAACTAAAGAAACAAATAGAGACAAACAAATAGAAACAACAGGAATATTTTTTGGTCTTTTTGTGTTTTAGAAAGCGAAAACAAATCAATAAAAACAAAGAAACGAAAGAAAACGAAAACAAACAAAAGAAACAAAAAGAAGCAAAAGAAAAGAAAACATGGATATACAAAGAATCGACCGAACATGATATATAAATGAGTGAGATGTCGGTATACCTCCCCCCAAGCTTAGGCTTTTGGCCTAAGTGGAGATCAACAAAAGCGTGGAAAATATCCCCACTTCAGTGGGTCATCCCTCGCGTGGTCGTACTCGGGTGCATAAGAAGAAGATGAAGCAGCTGGCGCATAGTCATAACCGGCGTGCTAGTGTGGAACCCCCGTAGCATCGTAGGGCTGGACGAAATCACTATCGTACCCCTCGTTGGCATCCTCCCCTTGCTGGGGGTGATGCTCAAGGTATGTGTACAGCTCACTCTCAGAAAGCTCCGATCCTTGCCTATTATTAAGATCAAACAAAAGAGGTGCGGGAAAAAGTACTTCTCTAACAGTTTTAACAACTCTCCACCCAGATCATTTGTAGAAATTTAATTCAAAAGATAAATTACGTAAATGAGCATGAGTATAAAGAAACTTTTGTTGAACCATGGAAACAATATTAAGTATCTATATAGGAAACTGATAGTCTAGAGGGTGTGGCTCCAAACCATGCAAAGCTAGCAAGCGCGAGGCAATAAGACCTCCACGAACTCCGCCCTTCTCACGGTTATGTGAGAGACGGTAAGCAATCAAACCACCAAAATTATAAGACCTATCGTGTCTCAAAGCAGCAGCAATAAACGCCAAATCATAAACAGATAACTTGCTGGTAGTTTTCCTAGCTAATACACATTTAGAAATGAAGTAGGAAAAGTATCAAATGCTAGGGAGTTGAATTTCACGAATTTTACCCTTCTCCCCTGTGAAGCTTCTGCCTTGACAAATCTCCCCCATATAAATCCAGTAGTGGTTTGGGCTGCCCACTTATTTTCTCACAAGATCCCCACTTAGGTACCTTAATAGCTAAACAGAAAACACTAAAAGGCAGGCTCACAGCTTTATTATAAATATTATAGTGGACCATTGGGTTAGTTGGAGACCATTTAAAACTAAAATCCTGCACCACGGAAATAGTTAGTTTCACATATTGGATGGGCTCATCCTCAATGAAATGCTCTAAAACTACATTATGCACTAGAGTGTTAAAATCCTGCAGAATTCCTGTAACTTGCATAAATTCCCGACACGGATAGATAGATGGGAACACCCTCTCTTCACGGTGCATGAGCATGACCTCATTCACCTCCAACTCATGCTAGTTTAGTTATTAAGCATTGTGCTCCATCTCTGAAACTTTTCAACAAGCATCATAAAAATTAATTTCAAGCAACTATAAGGTGGAAACTACCATAGGGACTTATATGAGAGCTAAACATACATCAAAACTATATTATTTCTACTCAAATCGAGCATGCAAACTCACATAAGCTGTCACCTATTGTGGAAAAATACTCAACAAATACTTCACTCAACAAAATTCTACTTGGATCATCGGAGGAGTCACATACGGGAGATCAAACACACCAAAAATCAGCACAAATGATGGGCTGAAGAAGGAGATAGAAAATCCAGAGGAAGAACGCCAAGAACACGGGTTCCAGGAAATGATTTCAGCTTTGGGGGTGAGAGAGAATACTTTGGCAGTGGAGATAATAAGTGGAGGGCTAGGGGGCCCACACCATGTGTTGGCGCCACCAGGGGCATGCCGCGCCACCCTGGGGTGTGCCTGCCTGGTGGGCCCCCCTGGGGTCTCCCAGGTGGCTTTCTGCCTCATTTTTGACGTAGAAATTTATTATAATTTTTCGGGAATTTTTCGAGAAACTTTATTTTTGAGGTATTTCTAGAATTTTAATAATTAATAAAAACCGGGAAAACGAAAGTGAAAACATGGAAAACAAAACCAAAACCAGAACTACATAGGTTCTATGACACTCCATTGAAAGAATAACCAAAGAAAACAAAGGTGGTAGTGGTGAAAACAAAATTATGGGTGGTGAAAACATGCATAACCTTAGTAATCAGAGTGAAAACATTAGGAAAACATGCATACGGATGGTGGAAAACATGATTGCACTCAAGTAATAATGTGATACCATAAGTAAACATGGTGAAAACATAATGGGGAAGGTGAAAACATTGCCCACTTCATTTAAAATCATTTTGTTAACAAGGGTGATCAAGTCTTGCTACCAAAATAATTATATATGAAACAAAACTTTGTTTCTCACTAAATAATCATGTTACCTCAACCTTGAAAGGCATAGTCCCAATCATAATAATTTCATATTATTTTTGTGGCTTTGGAATAGGACAATAAAATTCTCCAATCTTGATGGTCTCAACATTTTCAATGGAGTTTAGAGCATATTTCTATCAATCTTCTTGGGGAAAGAAACAATGTGCTCTTTATCATTAACATTAAAAGTAACTTTTCCTTGGTTGCAATTAATAACAGCCCCTACAGTATTAAGAAAAGGTCTCCCAAGAATAATAGACATATTATCATCTTCAGGCATTTCCAACACAACAAAGTCAGTTAATATCAGACAATTATTAGCAACTTGTACATGAACATTCTCACATATACCCACAGGAATAGCAGTAGATTTATCAGCCATTTGCAAAGATATATAAGTTGGTATCAATTTTTCTAGGAGGAGTCTTTTATAGAGAGTAAAAGGCATGACACTAACTCCATCTCCTAGATACAACAAAGCAATTATAACATAATTATTTTTAATAGAACAGGGAATAGTAGGTATACCAGGGTCTCCAAGCTTCTTAGGAACCTTGCCATTAAAAGAGTAATTAGCAAGCATAGTGGAAATTTCCTCATTAGGAATCTTCCTTTTGTTAGAGACAATATATTTCATATATTTTGAATAAGGAGGCAATTTAATAGCACCAGTTAAAGGAATTTGCAAGAACAAAGGTTTCATCCATTCACAGAACTTGTTATGGTGTTCTTCTTCCTTAGATTTGTGTTTCTTATTAGGAAAAGGCATTGGTTTTTGTACCCAAGGTTCTCTCTCATTACCTTGTTTATTAGCAATAAAATCTTCCTTAGTATACTTTGCAGTTTTAGCTTGCTTTTCAGGTTCAGCTACAGGTTCTTCTTTATCAAAAGCATCATTATTTTCATTACCACTTTCAGTTTTAGCATCAGAGATAGATATACTATTAGAATCTTTAGCAAGTTCAGAGGATTCTTCAGCAGTTTTATGTTTCTTCTTCATTTTCTTCTTAGCATGAATAACATCATTATTAGTTTGCTGAGAATCTTGTTCAATTCTTTTAGGATGTCCCTCGGGATATAAAGAATCTTGTGTAGCAATACCATTTCTAGTTCTTATTTCATAACCATGTTTTTCTTTAGAAGCATTAACTAGCAAATCTTTTTGCACTTTAGCAGCTTGATCAATTTGAGTTTGAACCATTTGAAAAAATTTAACAAGCATTTTAACATCATTAGAGGTTCTTTCTATAATACCATGCAAATCATTAATAGCTTTAGAGTTTTCCATTAGGTGGTTCTGCACTCTCATATTAAAATTATCTTGCTTAATGACATAATTATCAAATTCATCTAAGCATTGATCAGGAGGTTTTCTATAGGGAATATCTCTACTATCAAAATATTGGAGAGAGCGTACCTCAATGGGTGATGAGTGAGGGATTGGCTTACATAATTCTTCTATAGGTGGAAGATTCTTCACATCTTCAGATTTAATACCCCTCTCTTTAAGAGATTTCTTGGCTTCTCTCATCACTTCATCATTTAGTTCAATCATTCCCCTCTTCTTGGGTGTTGGTGTTGGTGCAGGTACTGGAGTAGGGGTCAGCTCAGGCTCAACCATAGTCCAATCATCATGATTTTGGCTTATTTTTGCCATTAATTCCTCAGCTTCTTCTTGAGTTATTTGCCTAAAAACACAACCATCACAACTATCCAGGTATGTCCTAGATTCAACAGTTAGTCCATTATAGAATATATCAAGAAGTTTATTATCTTCTAGCTTATGCCCAGATGTAGCTCTAACTAAAGAACTGAACCTTGCCCAAGATACAGGCAATTTCTCTTCTTCCAATTGCTTGGAATTAAATATATTTTGTAAAGCAGCATGTTGAGCACTAACAGGAAAATATTTCTGAAAGAAAGCATCAACCAAACCAATAGGACTATTAATAGATCCAGGAGATAAATTGTTAAACCAAGTTTTACCTTCATACTTTAATGAGAAAGGTAATATTTTAGCAACAAAGTAGCTACATTTGTTAACATCATTAGATAATAAACTACTCAAAGAGGAGAGCTCATTCATATGTTTCATAGCACTTTTATTTTCCGTTCCACAAAAAGGTTCTTTCTCAACAATAGATATATAAGATAAATCGAGAGAGAAATCATAATCCTCATTCCTAATATTAATAGAAGAAGTGGAAAACTTAGCATCAGGAGATAATTTATATTTAACAGCATGAATTTCTGTCACACCCCAGTTTTGGATTCTTGTACTGTGCTTAAGAAGACAAAAATTAGGGCCAACATATTTTTTATTAAAAACTTGATTGTTTGAACTAATATGTGTTTATGATCTTAATCATATTTGTAACACAAGGTTTGTTTCTTTATAAAACCAATACCAAATTTTTCTGAAAAACAATTCTATTATTTTTCCTGATGTTTTTCCTGATATTACTTGAGTGGATTTTTATTCTAAGACTTGGATTATTCTTGGTTTCATCTTAAAACCAACTTTTAACCTTTTTGGATCCAAGAAAACAAAGTTTCAAATGATTTATTAAAGTTTTCTATAGAAAACAATTCCTGAAAATATAGCCAAGTACATGTTTTCTACCTTTGTTTTCACTAGGCTATAAATGTTATTTTATGTTTTCTTGACTTTTATTTGTTCCTTTATATATTACTACAAATCCATAAGATTAGTTTTATTTTTGGATAAATAAAAATTATCTTTTACTTGTTGTTTTTGTGGTATAAAATTAAGACAAAAAAGGGCATTTTTGAAGAACAGATAAAAATCGAAAGTATACCTTTTCCCACATTGTTTTCATAGCCTTAAACTAGTTCAAAATTGTTTTCAAAACATGTTTATGAAAGTTTATAACATGGTTAATATGTCCATACTTTGAAAACAAATTTTGGGAATCATTTGACCTTGAAAACAACTCCAACTTTTTGAACTCTTCATCTGTTTCCAACACTTAGAAATTTTTCTAAGTCCTTAACTGAATTTTCTGAATTTCAGTGAAAAGTGTGAGATACACTTTTGCACAATTGTTTTATTGATGTTTCTTTGCAAATTTTGAGGTGTAGCCTGATCTAACATGTTTACTAACAAGTGGACTCGAGCCAGGAGGCATTGGTGTGCTTCTAGAAGCCTTAGGCATGAAGAAAACAAAGAGAGAGAAATGGTGATGTGGAATGGTATGGGAAGCCCATGCCTTTGACCCTTTTGACCCAATCCTTGCCTCAACTTGTTTCCAAAGGCCAGCAATGACCTAGCCCATGTGTTCTCTGCCTTGACCAGCCAGTGCCCGAGTTGGAGTGACCAAAATGGCCCCAGAGCGCCCTCATGCCACCCTTTGGCATCAACCCGAGCACCTCCATTTTTGCCCTTGCCATTTTGCTTCAAGTACAAGTACCCCAAGCCAATCCCTTGCGCCTCTGCCCTCCCCACACTCTCTCACACCACTCCCTAGTCTAGATCTGCCCCTGCCTAGCCCCTGGAGAGTGTGCTCGTGCCAGTGATCCCGACAGTCACCGCCGGGAACTCGAGGTTGCCCCTCCCTTCCCTGTACCTTCCCACCTCTCTCGTCTGCCCTGGATCGCATCCCTACCTCCCCCTGACCTTCCCTGACTCCCTCCCGTGGTCGTGCGCTTGCAGGGAAGCCGTCGCCGTTACCGTCGCCACCGTGGCCGCTCATCGCCCGTGCCGTCGACTGGAGCCAAGCCAGCCGCCAAGCCCGTGCCCCTCCTCTCCCCGGACACCCTACATCATCCCCGACCCCGCTCCTTCGCCTCCCGAGCCCTCACGGTGAGCACCTGAGCCCTCCCGCGCCGCTGTGCATTTTCCGTCAAGTGAGAAGGAGAGAGAGAGGATGACGACGACAGTGCGCCGTTGGATCTTTGATCCACGGCCGCGGTTAAACCCACCCGTTCCCGCACTCGCACTCGCGCGCGCAGCGCAGCTGGGCCGCTTAGCTGGGCCGCGCCCGCACTCGCGCGCGCAGCGCAGCTAGGCCGCCTCGCCGCCTAGTTGGGCCGCGCCCACTCAAAGCCAGCTCGCGAGGCTGTTTTCTTTTATTTTCAGTTTTTAACAGAAACATGAACGTTTACTTTGGACGTATGGAAAATACAAAACGTGCAAAATAAAATCTACTAAAAATCATGTACCTAACCTTATGAGTTCTTAACCACATAAAAATGCATAACTAAGTTTTGGACTATATTTTTCTCACAATGGCTGTTCTGCCACAGAGAGCCTTTGAACATGTTTTGGACATAACTTTTTGAATCTATAACTAAAATGGACAAAAAAAAATTGGATATCTCTTGAACAGATCTATCCATAACACTTGGCCTCACATCAAGGTGAGGTACCAAACGGAAATGCCATCCATTATGGTAAAAGACCAGTAGGCTCTTCTGTGATTTTTAGAGTGAGCTTAAAAATGATTTTTTAAGTAAACCCAACTGGATGAGTTTGATATGGACTAGATCTATGTAATGCTAGCTTAGATTAATTTTTGTAGCTCTAGATTAATTTTGGTGGACAGATTTAGAAAACAACATTTTCCTGTTTTTGTTTCAAGTTGTGTTTTTGTTTGAAATCAGAGGTGTGATTGTTTAGGTCTTGTTTCCTAGCATGTATACAGTTGTTATTACTTGTTATTAAGTTGTTTTCTTGCAGAACATCTACCTTAGAAAGTGTGTGCATGTTTGGAAAAGTTAAATAAAAATAGGAATAGCAATTGTTATTTTCTAGTTTCATTGTTTGGAATATTTGTGTGAGCTAGATCTTTGTGTGTCTGATTGACTAAACTTGTGCTAGGTTTGCTATGGATCCAGTACCATTTTGGTACTATTATTTTGAAGTTATCATATCTGTTAGCTTGCATGTGCTTTTGTAGCAAAGCATGTGTAAGTTTTGTTATTTTATTCCCTGGTATTGTTTCACTAGAATGAATAGCCTTGTTTTATTTATTTTTGTTATACTAATTGTTGCCATGTGTAACCAGAGGGTTAGTACCTCTTTTGCCTTGGTGTTAGTGGGCCCATAACCCACTGGTCCCATTTCATCTTGGTTGAGGATAAAAATCCCTAACCATACATGTGTGTGAAAATAACATGTTTTATCATGTGTTTGATTATTATTTTCCACCATGGAAAATAGGTTGTTTGTTTCACTTATGCAAGTGAAATGTTTATTTCTTCTTTGTAAATACTAGTATGTTTAGGTTTGATTCATTTGTTAGCATAATATTCCTTAGGAGTGTCATGTTAAGAAATGCTTCACTATTGTGTGTTAAATTAAATTGTTTGATGATAGAATAAATTCCTTGTGACTGGTAGATTGTTTGTGAATGATTTTAAATTGAGTGTTTGGATTTTTTAAAGGGTTTTTATGAACTTTCATTGAGTGCATAGCTACTGGTTGTGTGGTCTATACCTTGGTTGCTTGCTATTTAATCTTTTAGAAAAGCATGTATTACTAGAATTGGGTTATGTTTGCTTAATAGATGTTTTAATAGATTTATTTTATTGTATTGCTTACTAGCATGTGTATGGTTTGTGTACTGTTAGTAGGTGTATTTATGTTCATGACTTGCTTGGTTAGAGTTAAGCATCATTGTAACATTGTTGCCTCTCTAGTGTTGAACTAGTGTCACCACTAGAAATTGTGGTTTTGTTCTAGTATTGGAATCCTTTATTTTATGAGTGTATGTTTTGGTTTTAGCGTATTTAGGAAGTTATTAATTCTGTTATGATGCCATGAATTCTTTAGTTGCTTGTGCTATAGTTGTAGAATACAAATAGTTCTTATAGCATGCTTGTGTAGATTTTTTACACTAGTATGCTATTAGTGCATTCCTGCTTTTATGTAACTAGTTAAGAGTATTATCTTGTGTGATGGTTGTGTGTTAGATTATTTTTACTTGTTATCATTGGTTTTAGCTACTGGTTGTTTGTTAAATTTTCATGATTGATGGATTCCATAACTTTGAGTAGAGATTAGCTAGTCAATAAATAGTCTATTCAACTGTGGTGTGTTTGCCTGCTGTTTGGAAATTGTCTGAGTGATTACCTTAGCATGAGTATTGTACTTGTGCTATTTGTTGTGCTAGTGTTGTTTTTGTGCTTAGGTAGTATTTTTTATCTAGGCATTGTTTGATTAGTGATCTTGTTTGGTGATGATTTGCTTGTGTGTTGTTAATACCCACTGCCATGGGTATTGCTTTGTATGTTGTTATTATTTTAGTAACCTCACCTTTTGCACCCACAAGCTATACTTTTAGCTTCTTAGGTATCTTATTATGAGAGTGATGCACCCACTCCATGTATGATATGTAAGATGTGGGATATGGTTTCACAACCATATAGTTGCCTGACGATAGTTTTGGACCGTGAGAGTTATGTGAGACAGTTTTCGCGATAATGTTTGAGTATTTGCGCTAGTATACCTTTGCTTGATGTATGTGTTATTTAGTTTAGTTGTTTGGTATTTAGATCTGAGAGTGTGTCTTTTATTCATTTACGACGCTAGAAAACGAAGAAGAAGAAGAAGCAGTTGTGGAGCTGTGTGTCAAGTTCAAGTTACTTCAAGGCCAGGGACAATAAGAGTTTTAAGGCAAGCCATCCTGATGCTTGTTGTTACTACACTTATCATTATCTATCATGCATGTTTTACTTCTGAAAGGTTTTACAAAACTTTGATTTCCAAAAACTATTTTTTTGAGTGAATACTACTACTACTATTATATATATACTACTACTATGCCAGTAGTTGATACTTGGTGTTACCAAGCCCATAGCCACCATATGGTATTTAATACCGTAACAAATACTAGTCCCTAAGGGGACACCCTAAAATTATGTTTTGAAAAACAAAGGCTTTTATGGAAAACCCGGAGAAATGGCTGAGCCTTATTCACCGGAGGAATGTGGAAGTGGTCATTTTTTGGGAAAATGGTGTTTTTACAAAAATGACACATAACCTAGTCTTCGCCGGACAACCTTTACCGTACTGCCACCATACCCCAACATGGGCACGGGGCTTAACTTGAAGTTTGTTTTTGTTAGTGTGTTCTATCTCAATTTGCTATAAGGGTGTGAGTTACCCTCGAACCGAAATGCCGTCAACTCATGAAACACAAGGCATAAAAAGTGTGGGATTAATTTCTCCTCCGGTCGCAGCAGTTGGGTCTCCTGCCGTGGTGATGTGCGACATGGTGCCGGGGAGAACAAACCCAATTGAAGAGATAGTCATATACTAGCTTGAGCATAGTGGATAGTTAGGATCAGTTATCTGATGTTTACATACTGTTCATGGCGGATGTAATGGATATGGTGGATGTGTACACCTCTGCAGAGTACAACTATTTCGAAGTAGCCGCGTCCTCGGATATGGACAGTTGAATGGCCATGTAGCTAGCATTGTGTCAATGTTTTCAAAAAGGAGTTTTCAAAGGGGAGTTGGACTGGTGAAGTTCGGAAAGGAGGAAATCGTGTACAACGGAGGTACCGTCGATGAAAAGCCAGAAGTTGCTTTACAAAAAGTTTTGTAAGGAGAAAACCTTCTTTTACAAAATGAGTTTATAAAACCTCTTGTACATGTGATATCTACAAGAGAAAGAAAAACTACATTATTTTCTTTTGAAGTATCTTCTTCAACGAAGATGCAGAGATTTTTCAAATCAACTATGATATGTCTTACATATATCATTGATAGTGAGCCCTATTTATATCCTACCTATTCCACCATATAAGTATACTTGCATTTGATAAGTTACATGATGGATGTCTTGCTGAGTACATTCAAATGTACTCATATTGGTTTCGTCCCTGGTATCAACTTGCCAGATATTGAGAAGGAGTCTTAGAAGGAGATCAACAAGGAGGAGTACGAAGCTGATGGCTTTGCGAAGTAGGATCGTCTCCCGGTCAGCAGCCTGTATGTTAAGGCGTGACTTGGGCTCTACTACGTTTTGAGTGTGTTAGTCTTTGCTGCGTGTGTTGTGTGTTTGCCCTACGTGGCAGTTGTGTAGACTTGGTCATGTGACCATGCCCCTTTTGTAAGTCTTAATGCAACCGTGTAATGGATATTGTATCTGTGTACCAACTTGATATGTTGTTCACGACTGAATTTCCTGGGATCGTGAATGTATGCATATCGAAGGTGTTGAACAGTGGTTCTGGGGCGGACCTTACAATTTCCATAAGACGTATAGCAACGTATTTATCCTTCATAGCATGTATTTCATCAATAAGATCATCACTCGGTTCAATATAAGCATCATCTAAATCATCACTAGGGTTCTCTCTAAACTCAGGTGAAAAAGCAGGAGTAACAGGATTTTTATCAGGAGTTTTAGTGTTTACAATATTTTTAGCTTTAGCAATAGTAGCATCTAAGAAAGGACCGAGAGAACCACTCTCATAAAGCACAGTAGAAGCATCATCAAAAGTATCAGAACCATTTTAAGATTCAGCAGAAGTAGCATGTGTAGCATGTGGTGGTGTATGCAGCTTACTCATAACAGACGGTGAATCAAGAGCAACACAGGTGTTCAGAGTTGTATCTCTTCTTGTAGTGGATGGTAATATAGGAACTCTTCCATCACGAGACTTACCCATGATGAATGATTGGCAGTAGATAATAATACTCTCTGGTGAGCTTGCAAATAAAGCTATGCTCCCCGGCAACGGCGCCAGAAAATAGTCTTGATGACCCACAAGTATAGAGGATTGCAACAGTCTTTGAGGGAAGTAAGACCCAAATTTATTGATTCGACACAAGGGGAGCCAAATAATATTTGTGAGCCTTAACAAGTGAGTTTTAAATTCACCTGCACCTGAAAGTACTTTTGTTCGTAGTGGTTTATCAGTAGTAACAGTTTTATAGCAGCAGCAGTAGTGAAATAATAGCAGCAGTGGAATGAAAACAGCAGCAGTAGTAGTGTTTGAAGTAAACAGCGGATTAAATATTGTAGGCATAGGGATGGATGAACGGGCGTTGCATGGATAAGAAAGTTCTAATAATGATCATGTCAGGGGTAGCTAACAGTGACTTGTTGATGACCCACAAGTATAGGGGATCACAACAATCTTCGAGGGAAGTAAACCCCAAATTTATTGATTCGACACAAGGGGAGCCAAAGAATATTTGTGAGCATTAACAAGTGAGTTGTCGATTCACCTACACCGGAAAGTACTTTTGTTCGCAGTGGTTTATCAATAGTAACAGTTTTATAGCAGCAGCAGTAGTGAAATCATAGCAGCACTGGAATGAAAACAACAACAACAGTAGTGTTTGAAGTAAACAGCGGATTAAATACTATAGGCATAGGGATGGATGAACGGGCGTTGCATGGATAAGAAAGTTAAAATAATGATCATGTCAGGGGCATTGCAGATAAATAAGATAAAGCATCCAAGCACTAAGTAACCATAGGCATGTGTTCCGTAAATAGTCGTACGTGCTCGCAATGAGAACTTGCACAACATCTTTTGTCCTACCAGCCCGTGGCAGCGGGGCCTCAAGGGAACTACTGGTAATTAAGGTGTTCCTTTTAATAGAACACAGGAGCAAAGCATTAACACTGCATGAACACATGTGATCCTCACATCGCAGCCATCCCCTCCTGTTGTCCCAATTTCTTTCACTTCGGGGCCTCGGGTTCCGGACAACAATATGTGTAAAAAACTTGCAGGTATGCAAATTGCTAATTATCAAGGTGATTCAATAACATGTTCATATCTGAGATCATGGCACTCGGGCCCAAAGTGGCAAGCATTAAGCATAACAAGTTGCAACAATGTCAATAGCACTAATAGAGGATACTAGGCACTATGCCCTAACAATCACGACATTATTACATGAACGATCTCATCCAATCCCTACCATCCCCTTCAGCCTACAGTGGGGAATTACTCATACATGGATGGGGCAAACATGGATGGTCGATCAAGAGGCATTGGTGATGACGATGGCGATGATCTCCTCCACTTCCCCGTCCCGACAGGGTGCCAGAACAGGAACTTCTGATCCCCGAATCGAGGTTCGGGACGGTGGCGGCACTCTGTTGTGTTTCTGTGGAATATGAAGAACCCCCTCGGGTTTTAGGGTTGGAGGCTACTTGTAGTCGAAAGGGGAGTCCGAGGGGGTCTCTGGGGGGGCCACACCCTATGTTGGCGCCGCCAGGGGGACCCGCACCAGAGGGTGTGGCCACCCTGTGGCTCCTCTCCTGGCCCCCTTCTGGCTCCCGGGGTCTTCTGGGGTGATAACATCAATGGGCTCTTTTCTGGGCATTTTCCCGAAAGTTGATTTTTTCTACACAAAAACAAGACACCAAAGTAATTCTGGTGAAAACAGCGTTAGTTCGTGTTAGTTGTATCCAAAACACACAAGTTTAGAGGAAAACAATAAGAAAAGTGTTCGGAAAAGGAGATACATTTTCGACGTATCACTTGTCACTGCCACGGACCCTCTTGGAGTGATTTGCATTGTGCCTTGTAAAGATGATTATCTTGTTGCAACCTTTTAACTCGTGAGTCTATGTTGCGGTTCCTGGCACTTCCAGCATCCATATTTGCTAGCCTCTTCGGTACTGTGCATTGCCCTTTCTCACATGAGAGTTGGTGCGAACTCCGCCAGTGCATCCAAATCCCGTGGGAGGACTTTGTTCTCCTACACATAATCCCATATATTCTTCCTCAAAACAGCCACCACACCTACCTATCATGGCATTTCCATAGCCATTCCGAGATATATTGATGCACAACATCCACCTCCATTATGTTACTTGATGATGAGCTTCATGGTTATTTATGCATACTGTTACACTGGCAGGAGCATGCACTTGGATACATCAGAGATATTTCATTATGAGTTATGAGTACTAAAAGTGTGATGATTCATTGTAATATAGGATGTTGCCCCTACCGGTGAGGATATATAAAATAAAAAAATAAAAAAGCCCAAAAAGAAAAAGAAAAAAAAAGGGACAAAGAGAGAATAAAGAGAGAGGGGGCGCATCACTATCCTTTATACCACACTTGTGCTTCATGTTTAGCACCAATGCTTCAGTTTGGAGAAAGTTTTCATATTATGATTCATTCATAACTATGTGGGGAATTTTACATTATAGAACTTGGCTTGTATATTCCAATGATGAGCCTCCTCAAATGAGCTCTAGGTCTTCGTGAGCAAGCAAGTTGGATGCACCCCCACTAGTTCCATTGGAGAGCTTTCATACACTTATAGCTCTATGTGCGTCCGTTGTGTGGCAATCCCAACTCCTTGCATAGCGTTGGTTGTTATACTTTCTCTTGTCTAATGACCACTTTCAGCTTTGTGAGCCTTTCTTCCATTGACCTTCCAAACCCCCCCCCCCCCCATAATGTTCTCTTTGCCATAACATCCCGGTGCCAGGGACCAACGCAGAACACTTGCTTGTTTTTAGTGCGCAAACAGTTTAAGATTCAAGCATTGCATCGTGTGGAAAACTTGACTTGATCCTAACACGGGTTGTGAAGATCGTTTGACGTGCATGATATTGTTGTTCTTGAAAGCTTAAATCATCTCTAATAAACTTTGCATGGTTGGCAGTCTTTTAGTATTGATTCATTAAAAGTTTTACTTCTTTCTTATTTGTTTATGCATTACTTATAGTTATCAAATATAGATCACAACTTTAGTTCATTTGATCCTAGTTTACATGCTCTGTTTTACATATTATGATCAATATTGTGTGGTAGCATGTCACCTCAAAAATTATTTTGTTTTATCGTTTACCTACTCGAGGACGAGTAGGAACTAAGATTGGGGATGCTTGATACGTCTCCATCGTATCTATAATTTTCGATGTTCCATGTTGATATTATGTCAATTGCTACATGTTTTCTCCCTTCTTTATAGCATTCTTACACGTTTTTCAGGACTAACCTATTAACAATATGCCAAGTGCCAGTTCCCTGTTTTCTGCTATTTTTGTTTTCAGAAAAGTTGTTCTGGAAATATTCTCGGAATTGGACCCCACGAATACCGAAGTTCCTATTTTCCCCGTAAGCATCCAGAAGTCCAAAGAGGAGTCGAAGACGGGCACCAGGGGGCCTCACCATAGCCAGGCGCGGGCCCCCCCTTGGCCGCGCCTGGGGGTGGTCAGGCCACCCTGGTGGCCCACGGACGTTGCCCTTTCGCCTATTTATTCCCCTCCGAAGGAAACCCTAGGTATCGGATCAAAAATCCCGAAAAGTTTCGCAGCCGCCGTCGTCGTCAACCTAGATCAGGAGGGTCTGAAGCTGTCTCCCAGCATCCTGCCGGAGAGGAGATCATCACTAGAGGCCTGTTCATCACCATGCCTTCCTCCGTAGTGATGCGTGAGTAGTTCATCCTTGTACTACGGGTCCATAGTAGTAGCTAGATGGTTGTCTTCTCCTCCTATGCTTCAATGTTTAGATCTCGTGAGCTGCCTAACACGATCGAGATTGTTCTTATGTAATTCTATGTACTGTGTTTGCTGGGATCCGATGAATATTGAACTTATGCCAAGTTGATTATAGTCTTTATTGCATATGTTTTTTGTAATCTTGCATGCTTTCTGTTGATAGTGGTTGCTCTGTCAAGTAGTTGCTAGTGACTCCAAGAGGGAGTATTTATGCTCGATAGTTGGGTTCATGCCTCCTTTTCGCATGTGCTCGAGTGACAGAAACGTGATGGGGGAGGATGTGTAGTTGCCACTAGGGAGAAAACAGCGGTGTGAGTGCCCGCGTGCACAATCATTGTATTACACACATTTCTTAATGCGATTATCTGTTGCTTGCAACTTAATATCTAAGGGGGTTCGGATGAGAACCTGAGGGTGGATTATTAGTCATAGATGAAGTTGGATTACGGTCTATGTATGTTTTTGTAATGCCCGCACTAAATATCATAGTAGTCATCATGTCATGAATGTGCACTACGGTGCAACCTGTATTTGTCAATTGCCCAGCTGTAATTTGTTCACCCAACATGCTATCTTTTATGGAGATACACCACAACTGAACCTATGAACCCCGGTCCATTTTCCTACACTATTAAACAAACCACTACAATTCCCTGCTTTCTTTACTTACTACAAGCATACACCATTTTCCACACTATACGTCTAATTTTTGTTTTCAGCAAGACCGGTGAGATTGACAACCTCACTGTACCGTTGGTACAAAGTATTTTCGTTGTGTTGTGTGCACGTTCCGCGTTGTTGCTGACACCGATGAGGCACCATCACCACCGTCAGTGGCATCAACCTTCCGAATATCCTCTTTCTCCTACTAGATTGATAACCTTGGTTATTAACTAAGGGAAATTCTTACCGCTGTACTCATCACACCCTCCTCTTGGGGTTCCCAACACGCCATTGCCAGTAGCAAGATTTCCTGGCGCCATCATATAACCGAGTGCGAGCAAAGAATTTCTGGCGCCATTGTCGGGGAACAAAACAAACATACATAAGAAGACTTCCTCCTGCAACGGTCGCCATCCATAGCAGCAGGGGTATAAATAGGCGAAAGGGCAAAGGCTGTGGAGGCTTGGGGGGCCCACACCACCCCATGGCGCGGCCAGGTGGTCGTGCCGCCCTATGGTGTGGCCCCTCTGTGCCCCCCCCTCCGGGCCTCTTCGGGACTCCGTGGAACCTTCGGCAATTCTAGGACCTCCGGACTTCGAATTTTCCAATTCCAAGAATAATCCAGAACAACTTTTCTGAAACTAAAACAGTAGAAAACAGGGAGTTGTCAATAAGTTAGTCCGAAAAATCGAAAAAAAACATAAAGTGTATAGCAAACATGTAGGAAACAACATGTAACATCAGAAATTAAGGATACGTTTCTGATGTATCAACATCCCCAAGCTTAGTTCCTACTCGTCCTCGAGTAGGTAAACGATAAAAACACAAAATTTCTGAGGTGACATACTACCAACATAAACTTGATTATAAATAATGTAAAAGCATAAGTAAGATGAGATCATAGAACTTCAACACAAGCATGATAAATAGAATTTTAACAATAAAGCATAGCAATCACCTTACATCATGAAAAATAACACAAATAAAAGATCATGAATAACAATGTAACGAAAGATATACGTGTGTTTCAAGTATGGAGAAAACATGGCAAAGTGATTTTTCGCTAGTCCTTAAGAGTGGGGAAAAACATAAATGCCAGGTGATACGTCTCCAACGTATCTATAATTTCTGATGTTCCATGTTGATATTATGCCAATTGCTACATGTTTTTCGTATGTTTACCTACGTTTTCTTACGTTTTCCGGGACTAACCTATTAAAAGGATGCCAAGTGCCAGTTCCCTGTTTTCTGCTGTTTTTTATTTCAGAAAAGTTGTTCTGGAATACTCTCAGAATTGGACCCGATGAATCCCAAAGTTCCTATTTTCCCCAGAAGCATCTGGAAGTCCCAAAGAGCCCCATAGGGGGCCACAGGGTGACCACACCATGGGGTGGCGCGGGTCCCCCTAGCCGTGCCACCTAGGGGTGTGGGCCCCCTGGCCACCTCCCGGCATGGCCCTCTCGCCCATATATATACTCCCCGAGGCATAAACCGTAGGATAATCGACCTTTTCCAAAAAAAATACATGTGTAGCTCCACCGACGCCGCCGACAAGTTTCGGGGGACAGATCTTTGTTCTGGCACCCTGCCGGGACAGGGAAGTGCCCCTGGAAGCCATATCCATTGACTCCACCGCCATCTCCATCGCTGTTGTTGTCTCCTGTGATGAGGAGGGAGTAGTTCTCCCCCTAGGTTGAGGGCTCTACCGGTAGCTATGTGGTTCATCTCTCTCTCCCATGGTATGATCTATATGTGATCATGAGCTTTGTAATCTATTTGAATTCGTAGATGTTACTCTTCATCTTTTGCTACTCAAGTGCTTTATTAATATGAACTTTGGAGTCACCTTGTCCCGCGGTGTGAAGGTGACAGTGTGCACGCTGTGTGTGTCTCCTCTATGAAATTGTGGAGTTTGCTTAGTACCTTCTAGGGCGCTCATAGTGACAGCGTGGGGTTAACTAGACATGGGAATACAAACTTGAGGAGTGTTGTTACAGCCCTACGCAATGATTAGTGTTCGTTATCCAACCGGAGAGGGTTAAGAGTAGCATAGTGAAGAGAAGATATCTAATTATTCAATTATGTGATCATTGTTGAGAGTGTCCTCTAGTGAAAGTAGGATCTCTAGGCCTTATTTCCAAGCATTGAAACACCGTTTTCCGCCCGTTCTGCTACATGTTTGCTTTCTGCCATTTTTATTTCAGATTGCTATTATCACTTATTATCATCCATATTACTTGCATTTTACTCTCTCTTCGCCAAACTAGTGCACCTATATACCTGACAAGTATATTGGGTGTGTTGGGGACACAAGAGACTTCTTGTATCTTAATTGCACGGTTGCTTGAGAGGGATATCTTAAACCTCTACCTCCCTGAGTTCGATAAACCTTGGGTGATCCACTTAAGGGAAACTTGTTGTTGTTCTACAAACCTCTGCACCTGGAGGCCCAACATTGTCTACAAGAATAGAAGCGTGCATAGACATCAAGCTCTTTTCTGGTATCGTTGCCAGGGAGGTAAGGTAAAAGGTACTCACATCCTCGGGTGTGAGTGCTCGAAGTTATTTCCTTTAGATTCTGCAATTATATCTTTTTGTTTCTTGTTTTTATTTTCACTAGTTAGTCTTATTTTTACTTGTTACTTGTTTTTATATTTATGCTTAAATGGAAAGCAACAAAAATATGAGATAGATTTATAATATTTATCTTGAGTTAGGACATGAAGTGTTTGAAGAGAAAATTTAAAAAACCTATGGAACTTTATTTGCATGCTAGTGGCAAAGTTCTTGGTATGAATTCTTTGAACACCATTATTGCTAATGCTATGGAAAAGTCTAAGCTTGGGGAAGCTAGTTTTGATGAATATGCTATTTTTAGTCCCCCAAGTTTTGAGGAGGAAATTTTCTTTGATGATACCTTTCCTCCAATATATGATGATTATAATGATTGTGGTATTCTAGTTCCACCTGTTTACAATAATGAATATGATATTTTTAGTCCATCTACTATCGAGGAGAAATTAATAATGATTACAATAAGACTCCTATGTTTGATGATTATGGTGATGAGAATGATAATGGTAGCTATTTTGTTGAATTTTCTCCCACTGCTATTAATAAGAATGACTATGCTTATGTGGAGAGTATTAATTATTTTATGCATGTGGATCATGATAAGAATGTTTTATGTGATAGATATATTGTTAATTTTATTCATGATGCTACTGAAAGTTATTATGAGAGAAGGAAACATGGTTTTATGCATCTCAACAATATTAAGTTTCCCCTCTTTATGTTGAAATTTTGGAAGATGCACTTATTTTGTCTTCCTATGCTAGTCACTTTGTGCTTCGTTGCCTTGTTTTTCTACAAAATTCTTTTTCATAGGAAGTGGGTTAGACTTAAATGTGTTTTATATTTTCTTCTTGATGCTCTCTTATTGTGCTTCAACTCTTATTCTTATGTGAACATCTTTTAAAAATAATTGTGCCTAGCTGAAAGGCGTTAAATAAAAGCGCTGCCGGGAGACAACCCGTTTTATTTCTCCGTTTTTAACCCGTTTTCTTTTGTTTTCTTTGCACCTGGGTGTTGTATATTTCCTTAGCAACCCCTCGGTATCTTTTCTTTTGTGTTTTTGTTGAGCCAAGTAAAGCGTCTAGTGGAAAGTTGAGGCTATATTTCGGATTTCTGCGCAGCAAACAGATTCCTGCTGTCCACTATTAATTCCGTCAAAAATCACAGAAAAGTCAAAATGACATGAGTTTTCTTTGTGTGTAATCCTGATTTATATACTCAACTTTTCTTAGTTGACCACTTTTTGATTTGATTAGTAGAAGATGTTTGAAAAAATCGATCTTTACCTGCTGTTCTGTTTTGACAGATTTCTGCCAATAATTGCATTTGCCTCTTAATCTCTTTCTTTTGGTGTTCTTTTGAGAAAAAAAGTTTTAAAATAAGTTGTGACCATAGATAATGTGTTTACTAGTGTTAGGCTTGTGTTGAAACTGAACCATGTGAATTTATTATTTCGATTGCACTAACGTTGCTAATGAAGATTGTGTGAAGGTTGGTGTGAAGGAAGTTTTAAAGGGTCAAGAGAAGAGGATGATATCATGTGATCAAGAAGAGTGAAGAGCCTAATATTGGGGATGCCCCGGTGGTACATCCCATCAAATTCCAAGAAGACTCAAGCGTCTAAGCGTGGGGATGCCCAAGGCATCCCCTTCTTCATCGACAAAATATCATGTCACTTCTAGTGAAACTATATTTTTATTCAGTCACATCTTATGTGCTTTACTTGGAGTGTCGATACGTCTTCAACGTATCTATAATTTCTGATGCTCCATGATCATTGTCGAGACATCGTAGTAGGTTTCATAGACGGGGGTGCCATGAGACTACCGATAGAGACGGGGGGGGACGTGATTGTAAGATGATCGAGGACACAGGGTTTTTACTCAGGTTCGGTACGACGCGGTAATGCGGCGTTCCTACTCCTGCAAACTCACTATTCAGGACTAAAGCCTGTCAATGCAGAGTACAATGTGAGGTTCTGTTAGCTTCTCGTCAAGGATCAACCTCTCGGCGAGTTAGCTTTTTGCTTCTTTTCTATCTATTTTATCTCCCGTCCGGCTTTATATAATAGCCGGATTAGGGCATACAGAGATGGAAACCTAGAAGACTATGGTAACTATTAACTTCGAAAGTAAGGAATCCGCCTTCTACTCCAAGCCAGATCACGTGGGTCGTGATCCGGGTTCTTCTAGAATCTGGCTTCTGTGCGTCAGCTTACTGGGCCGCCCAATGGACCGTAGCCCATTACCATTTGGGTCACCCGGGTAATCCGGCACTTTGGACTGCCACCTGATATACCCTTATTCGGTATATATCCGACAGTAGCCCCCAAGAAGGATTAAGACTCTGATTCACCGTCTTTTGCCAAATGTATATTTTCCGAGAAATATCGGCTTGCAGTCTTGGTTCTTCTTTTTCTCCTCAAAGGATGTTATAACGCAAAACTCGGACAATCCGGCTTTTCTCACTCGATCCTTCGTGAAGAAGGAACTTCCTACGTCAGTGCTTTAGTCATGCTGACGTAAGGGACGTTTGGGTTTCAGGCGGGAAACCCAGAAACAAATCTCTGACAGATTCTCGCGGGAAACGAAGCGGTAGCAATAATCACCCGTCGTTTCATTTCCTGGAATTTCCGACGAGTGACATGCGTTGATCATCCAACGGTTAAAAGAGCCGTTAGCACGCATCGTGACGGAATTCCGGCTATAAATAGCCCTCTTCGTCCTCCGAGCAAACCTTCCGCTTTCACTCGCAGCACCATTCCAGCGCCCAAGTTCGTAGCAGAGCCACTCCCGGGAGCACGCACAAACGCCACCCGAGTCCTCACCGGAGCAGCCGGAACTTCCACGCGCCGCCCACCGATGGCGTCCCCAAGCTCTTCACCGGCCCGCTCCGTCGCAACGGAGATTGACGACATTATCAATACGATGGATCCAATATTGGATTCACCGGTGCACACCTCCGGCGACGAGCCGGCGAAAGCCACTAGAGGTGCGGCGGGCGAGGAAATCCGTCCCGCCGCCGCAGATCTTGCGGGGTCCTCCTCCGCGCCTTCCCCGCCGTTCGCACCCGAGACGGCGAAAGTGAAAATCGCCCTCGTCAGAGACGAGCTCGCGGCCACGGAGGCCGCTGCGTCCGCCGCCGCCGGAGCGGAAGACGAGGCGGAAACTGCCGGCAATTGGAGCGCGAGCAGTATTCCGCCGTCCCTCCTTCCGAGAATGGAGAAGGAGGGGCTCGTGCTGAAGGGGAAATGGCGGAGCCCGGAAGACGAGTCCAAGCCCGCGCCAAAAGACGGGGAACACGTTCTCCTTACCTCCCATATTGCGATAGGTATGGGCTTGCCGCCTTCCGCCTTTTTCTTAGAAATCCTCAACCATTATGGTGTTCAGCCTCATAATCTTCCCCCAAATTCCATTCTATATCTAGCCGGCTTCCAAGCCCTTTTCGAAGGGTATTTAGGATTAGCACCTAGATTAGATTTTTGGCAATACTGATTCGGAGTGAAGCGTAACCCAACAGAGGGTGTTCTTCCCATCTGCGGGACCATTTCTTTCACTCTTCGGAGATTTAGGGAAGATTGGTACCCAAAGATAAAAACATCAGAATCCGTCAAATTTTGGACGGGTTCTTTCTTTTACCATCATGACGTCCCGTTTCCCGGGAAAGAAAACAGGGTTCCTCCATTTGTCGATTCCGCCGCCATTCCTCAAGAGAGTTGGGCGGTTGAGGCGGTGCAAACTTTTCCGGAAGACCTGATGAAGATAAAATGGCGTATCGCCAAACTTACCTCTTCTCAGCCTCCCCTAACCGGAACTGATACTATTCTGTGATGGTTCGGCCGCCGCATTCAACCTCTCTCTTTCCGCCCCCGACTTCTTTGTGAATACGAAGCGCAAGAAGATGAAATGAGAGGGACGGAAAAAGCCTACTCTAAAAGAGATTTCAAGAAACGAGTCAACCAATTGGTCGCCACTCGCGATCAATATGAAGAAAGTTTGGCAATATATCACCAGGAGAACCCATTCCCTAAGGTATTTTTATTTTCCTTGATTTGGGTTTCTCTCGGATTGCTTCTTTTTCCTGACTTAATCGGGTTTTTTGCCTTCTCCATAGTTCGACGAACTTAAGGGAGCTGATCTTGCATCCGACGCCGAACTCGACGAATTACACGCCAGCTTTTATGGCGGTCGAAAACGCAAGAGCCAAGTGATCCCCGAGGAAGTAATAAATCTTGACGGAATTCCTATCGCCACATCCAGGTATTTTGCTGGAGCTTTTTTACTTATCATTCCTTTCCGGTTCTTCGAGATATTTAATTCTCGGATGTTTCCTTTTCAGCCTTGCTCCAGTTCCTTTGAAGTCAAAGAAATTGAAGAAACATAAGGCTGCTGCTGGCAAAGGAGTGCCGTTTTCCGCTGCAGCTTCTCCCCCTCCAACTACTTTTGGTGGGGAAGAGAAAACCACGAACCCGGACATACAATTTCAGCGGTCCATCCAGCCTGTTGCATCTTACATGGATGCGAGGCAAAGGGCGGAACCAGAGATGGGTAAACATCCTCGGACATCTGGAGAGGATGAACCCATTCCTACTTTTGACAAGAACTTCCAGGTAAAGGAAGAACCGTTTGACGACCTCGGATGTATTCGACCGGAAGCTAAGAAGTTCTTTGCTCCTGCTCCTCTGATTCCTTGGCCTCAAGGCGGGCTAATAGTCCGAAATAAATTCGTATTTTCACCTCGTCAGGTTATGCAAGACGGCCTGCATCATGTTGGAATTCTTTTTTCTGAATATTTAAGGGAATTCAACGAAAACTTGTCAGGTTTGCAGCAAATGAGCCAGGTAACATCTCTAGCCCCCAAGCAATAAGTCGAATGCATGCTTTCAACCTAATGCTTTCAATTTTATTACACTTGTTCTAACATAAGCGTTTTGTTTTCACTTTCGTGTTTCAGCAAACCGCTGATACAATAAACTTGGAAGTTTTTGACAAGTTAACATAAAAAATAAGGAGGTTAAAACCATTGTTTCTATTATTGATGCAAAAGAAGCAGAGCTGGAATCGACTCAGCTACAGCTGGAGGAAACAACAGGTATTCTTTAGCTCTCTGAAGTTCCTTGTCCATAATTTGTTCTAAGTATTTTTTCGAGTTTTATAACCCAGAATTTTTTCTTTGCTTTTCAGCTGCTTTGGCGAAAGCCAAACAAGTTGCTGAAGATGCCGGCAACGCCGAGAATCTCCGCCGGGAGAACTTGGACCTTCATAAGGAACTTATGAAGGCTCAGAAGGATCTGGAGGCCAGCAATCTGGCTCTTGGCATTGCTCAATCCAAGGCCTCCCAACAGGCTGACAAGGACAAGGCAACTATCCAAGATTTGGAGAACGCCTTAACCCTGCGCCTTGAGGAAGGATCCGAGATGGACAAGATCCTCGGTAAGTTATCAACTTTTACCGGATTTTCCATGTCTTAATTCCTTTCTCTGCTTTTTCGCTAACCCTTCGGTTGTTTTGTCTTGAAAAAACAGGAGATAACCCAGAACTTACTCGGATTGAAAAAATCCGAGCTTCTGGGAAGCTATTCACCGTGATCAAAGCTGCGGGAATGTTGCTCATCAACAGATACCTTCCCGCAAAGTCTGGGGAACTCTCGGAAGATGAAAAACTTCCGGGAGCCATCATAGAGATTGCAGATGCCAAGGAATCCACCTTGCGCTCCGCGGCTCGGGGTGGTGCACGCATGGCTTTAGGTCTTATGCGTATGCATTACCCCAGTGCCAAATCCTGGCGCGTGGCGTCCGGTATCCCTCTTGGATATTCGGAAACCCAGCGGACCAGCATCTTTGATGAAATCAAGGGTCACGCCACCAAGATCGCCTCTATGGTGAATATCTCCATCACCTATCCGGAAGAAGAGATTCCAGAAGCCCCCGAGTATGACAGCAGTGAAGAAGACTCGGATGCTTGAAGAATTATCCTTGCCCTGGATAGGAGAAATAGGAAATAGGAGCATTACTGCACTTTACAATGTAATTTTTATTGTAATGCTTCTATTCGTTTGTATAAACAAGTACTCCGCCTTTTGCAGTTAATATTTGTGAAATCCTTTGCAAGTTTTCCGGGTTTTATATTCCTTTATCTTCTAAGTTCTCTGCCTTATGTTCTTTAACTGTCCTTAGTGTTTGAAATGGCTCAGTAGTATTTTAATCTTCATGCCAAGTGACTGGGTAAAGCCGATCAGTTCAAACTCGGAAACACGGATCATACTAAAGGCATTTTTACTTACTAACTCCAGTGACCCAGCACATAAACAATCAGATAATACTTAGAGAATAGTAAGGAATTTTTTGAATGAAGCTCGGGCACGCAGGCACAATCCGAGTTTCCTTTAACCTTTAGTAGGCTGAAAATCGTTCAGTTTTTAAACGCCAAGCACGCAGGCACAATTCGGGTTAACATTGAGTATTTTGTAAGATCATTGGGAAATAGATAAGGTGGAATCATGCTTTGTACTATAACAAACTTGTAAAAACATGGATGTAAGAATTCCGACAACTTTATTTCATGATAGTTTTCATGATGTACGAATTCCGCAAACGGCCATGTAATGGGGATAGTTTTGAGTGCTTGGGCTGGCATATTTGTCTGCTTGGCGTAATACTGACACCCTGCACACGTATTAACTATGTGCTCAGCGTCTGTCTTGGCTGTTAGCCAGAAAAACCCAGCGCGGAATACTTTTTTGACTATGCTTTTTGATTGAGCATGATGTCCGCAATCTCCGGCATGGATTTCTTGCAGGATTTCACGTCCTTCTTCTGGTGAGATACATCGCAGAAAAATTCCGGTAATATTGCGTTTATACAGGCAATTGTTAATTACTGTGTATCCTTTGTATCGACGTTGAATCTGTCTCTGCAAGACTTCATCTGCTCCATCCGGGTACTTCTGATCAACTAAGAAGTTTAAATATGGAATTGTCCAATCCGGGTTAACGAGCATGACTTCAATTGACTCGGAAGCCAGAGGATAATCAACATCTCCACCTTTTATCGATGGTTCGTACAAATGTTGGACGAATACACCTGGTGGCAGGATTTTTACCCTTTCTGATCCCATCTGGGCTAATGCATCCGCGTTCCAATTTTCCTCCCTTTTAACATGGAGCACTTCAAATCCAAAGAAACAGATTGCAAATTCATCCACCGTTCTTCGGTATTCGGCCATTATAGAGCTTTTGGCATCCCAAGTTTGGTTGAGCTGGTGCTCTACCAAATCTGAGTCGCCATAGCATAAGATGCGTTTGACACCTATTTCCTTTGCGATATGCAAGCCGTGAAGCAGAGCTTCGTATTCTGCCACATTATTACTGGCGTTGAAGTGTATTTGTAATACATACTCCATTGTATCTCCTTTAGGGGATTTTAGGACTACACCAGCTCCAGCGCCCTCCTTCATCTTGGATCCGTCAAAGTGCATGATCCAGTAGTTGGACTCCGGCATCGGTGTTTTTTCCATTGCTTCCGTCCAGTCGGCCACAAAATCTGCCAGAACCTGGGATTTTATTGCCGTCCTAGGCTGGTAATTAATGTCGAATGCTGCTAGCTCGATGCCTCATTTGGCTACTCGACCAGTCGCCTCCGCATTGTTTATTATATCCCCTAGTGGCGCTTTGCATTCCATTGTTATGGAATGTCCTTGGAAGTAATGGCGAAGTTTTCTAGATGCGAAAAATACGCCATATGCCAGTTTTTGATAGTGTGGATACCTTTGTTTGGACTCGGAGAAAACTTCACTTACGTAATATACCGGATGCTGGTCTGGTATGCTTTGTTCGTCTTTCTTCCTTTCCACAACAATTACTGCACTAATAACCCGATTTGTAGCCGTAAGGTACAATAACATAGGTTCTTCGTCTTTTGGGGATGCCAAAATCGGAGCGTTCATCAAGGTTTCTTTCAACTGGGTTAATGCTGCATCTGCCTCTTCTCTCCACTCGAATTTGTCGGATTTTTTCAGTAACTTATACAGTGGCAAGGCTTTGTCCCCCAGCCTGCTAATAAACCTGCTAACGGCTGCAGCAGAACCCGTCAATCTTTGCACATCTTTTACGCACGTAGGCTTGGAGATGTTTAAGATTGCCTTGATCTTTTCTGGGTTTGCTTCTATTCCTCTGTGAGAAACGATGAAACCCAGAAGTTTTCCTGAGGGAACCCCGAATACGCACTTCAATGGATTTAACTTTATTTTATAAGTGCGCAAATTTTCGAAGGTTTCTCGCAAATCCTCAAGGAGCGTGTCTTTTTCCTTGGTAACGACAGCAATGTCGTCCACGTAAACATGGACGTTTTTGCCAATCTGACTATGCAAATACCGTTGCATGCAACGCTGGTAAGTTGCACCTGCGTTCTTCAGGCCAAATGGCATGGTTATGTAATAATACGTCCCATATGGGGTTATGAAAGAAGTTTTGACTTGATCTTCCTTTTTCATGCGTATTTGATGATACCCGGAATATGCATCCAAAAAGCATAAAAGCTCAGAGCCTGGAGTGGCATCTATTATTTGATCGATTCGCGGTAACGCAAACCTATCTTTTGGACATAGTTTGTTCAAGCCGGTGTAATCTATACACGTCCTAAGGGTAGTAGTATCTTTCATCGGGACTAATACTGGATTTGCAGACCATTCAGTATATATAACTTCCCGGATAGAATCTGCTGCCAAAAGCCAGATAATCTCCTTGCCAATAGCCTTCCGTCTTCTTCCGTCAAATCGACGGAGACCTTGTTTGACGGGTTTGGATCCTGGAATCACCTTGATTTGATGCTCAGCAAGTTCCCTGGGTACACCTGGCATGTCCGCTGGACACCAAGCGAAAATATCCCAGTTCTCACGGAGGAACTTGATAAGCTCGCTTTCCTATTTGTCGGTCATCCCAGTTCCTACTACAAAAAAAATTGTCGGATCTTTGGGATCTAGGATTACCTGTCTTGTGTTCTCGGAAGCCTTGAAGCTATCTGCTGGCTTCCAGCTTTCTTTTCCTGCTGGCATTTCTGTCGGCGATACCTCTTTGGCCAGCTCTTTCAACTCTTCCTTTGCTATGACTTTCTCCGCGCAAAGGGCGTTTTCTTTTTCCAGCTCGTTTGCCAATTTGAAGTCTCCATATATGGTCATTACTCCTCCTTTGGGCCCTGGCATCTTCAGCTTGTTATAGATATAACATGATCTTGCCATGAATTTGGCGAAAGCTGGACGTCCAAGTATCGCGTGATACACGCTTTCGAACGGCACCACTTCGAATGATACTTTTTCTTCACGGAAATGATCTTTTTCTCCGAAAGTGACATCTATGGAAATTTGTCCTAGGGATCGTGCTTGTCTGCCAGGAACGATGCCGTGAAAACGTATGTTGCTGTGGTTGAGCTGGGTCTCGGAAATTTTCAGATGCTTTAGTGTATCCAGGTACATTATGCCTCCATCCATCAGCACTCTTTTTAGCCTAGTGTTTTGGACAATAGGGCTTACAACCAGAGCTTGTGTTCCGGGTTCAGGGATGTTTCCGGGATGATCAGACTGATCCCAGGTGATTGGTGTGTTTGAATACTTCAAGAATTTCGGGGTTGCCGGAACAACCGCGTTTATTTCTCTAAGCATTATTTTTGCCACCTTTGCTGAGGGAATTGCCAGGAAAGTTAGGTTACATTCTCCATAAACTCTCAGAAACTTGCGCTCGCCTTTTCGCTGTTGTTCCTGGATTTTTTCGTCAGTGTCCGATTCACTGTCTTCTTTCTCAGCTTCTGGCTTTTGCTTGGAAAATTTCCTCTTGGGATTCTTCCCTTTGTTTCTGGATCCTGCACTGCCTTTCATATGCTTGTTCAGCCGGCATTGTGCGTTAGTGTGGGTGGGTTTCCCAAATTGCGAGTGGTGGACACAGGTTTCCGACTTTATCTTTTCCCACTTTTCCTTGGTGTAATTGATCGGTTCCGTACTGTGTCCTTTCCACCTGTTCCCATTTTCCCTTCCAAAGGCTATGTTAACCTCTTTGGGCTTTTGTGTTGCATCTGGAGTTCCTTTTTTCTCAGGGCGAGGGTTCTTTTTGGCCTGTATCAGTGTATCGATATTGCCTCCTCTTGCTCTGATGTCGTCCTCGGCTGCTGCATGTTCATTAGCGGTTGTAAGCATAGATCCGAGATCTTTGTGCTTTTTGGAACCAATCATGAACGGTACAAGTCCGGGTTTTAGGCCATTGACGAAAGCATGCATTGCTTGGACGTCAGTTACTCCCGAACAACTATTCTTCATTGCTGTCCATCTTGAGATGAAATCCACGTATGGTTCGTCCTCAAATTGGGTGCAACGGTTTAACTGGTTGATGCTATTCGGGCGTTTATAGGTTCCCCGGAAATGCTGAGTAAATACCCGAGCCATATCATCCCAGCTGTCGACTGTTCTGGAGGGTAATCCATTGATCCAGTCTCTAGCTCCATCCAATAACATTAGGGGAAGAAACTTTACAGCTTCCAAGTATGTCCCGTTGTTGATCTGGACGGCTGTATGGTAGTCTGGGAGCCAGGTATCCGGGTTTGTACTACCGGTATATTTTTGGTATGTTGGACCAACTTTGGCAAAGCCAGAATGCAGAGTTATCCTTCGGATCCTATATGTGAAGCACTTAGGTCCAAAGTATAAATCATCTCTTTCCGCTCTATCCATATGTGCGGAGTACCTGCCGGCTGAATGGACAGAAGGGGATCTGCTCCTTTCTTTTCCATTGTGGCGCGGACGCGCTTTTCCGGGATCCTCTCTATTTACTCCGTGATCGTGCCCTTTGGTATAAGGTGGAGTTCTACTCCTGTATCTTTCCTTATTCCTGGGGGGCGTCCGGGATCTCTCACGCCTGTGAGGCATATCCTGTCTTCCGGCATTTTCTGTCGGGCGCCTCGGAGGCGGCATTGATTTTCCATCCTTCCGGTTTTTCTCTTCCCGATCACGGGGGTTAATTCCATCTTTCGGGAGATGGGATCCGGTTCTTGACGCTTCATCCCTATTGTCGGGTTTTTTCTTGTCCTTTCTCGGATCTGATTTCTTCTCTTTTGAATTGTTTGAATCCCCAGGTTCTTCAGGTCCAGGTGCTCCAGCGGCGCATGTAGCTGTCTTGCATAGGGCAGAGTCTTCGTGTAATTTCCCTGATCGCTCTTGCGCTCGTTGATGTTGTTGCAACGCTTTCCCTAGAAAAGCGTACACCCCTTGAAGTTTTTCACCGTTGGAATACATATCATTGTTGAGGATGGCGAACGCCGCTTCCGCGTTTTCTGCTGCGGTTTTGTATATTGGCTCGCCTCTGGCATCTTTGCCGTTTACCTGCTTTTGCCAAGATAGGTTGTGAAACCTTTCTTTTGGCGGCAGTACTTCCGGTTTTGAGATTCCGGGTAACCGCGTGGGTTTAATGCCAGATCTATTCTTTCTCTCGTATTCCTCGATTTCTTCCCTCCTGAGTTTGATGTCAGTGTAGGATATATACTGAATAGGGGTATAGAAGATGGTAAACAAAGAGCCGGACTACCAGGGTGGCCTACGTGGTAATGGGCTTAGGTCCATTGGGCGGCCCAGTAGTCCGACGCGCAGAAGCCGGATTCTAGAAGAACCTGGATCACGGCCCACGTGATCTGGCTTGGAGGAGAAGACGGATTCCTTGCTTTCCAAGTTACAACGAAGTCTTCTAGGTTTCCTTTTTTGTAAGCCCTAATCCGGCTATTATATAAAGCCGGACGGGAGATAGATTAAACAAGCACAAACAAGTTCACAAGTTCAAGTTCTACGCAACTCGCCGAGAAGCTCATCCTCGCCGAGAAGCTAGATCCACATCCTCACATTGTAACCCAGATTTACGGGCTTTAGTCCCAATTAGTGAGAAGTGCAGGAGTAGGTACGCCGTACTGTCGCGACGTACCGAACCTGGGTAAAATCCCGTGTTCTGTGTTACTACGCTATTCCGTTACCCCACGTCTCTAACCGTAGTCTCATGGCACCCGTCTATGAAAACTACTACGATGTCTCGACAGTTGGCGCCCACCGTGGGGCAAACGACGTCAGGCGTGAAATTCCGTTCTGGGATACTCGGCGGAATTGGAAGATCGATCACTGTCGGAAGCTTGGAATTCGACGACGACGTCGGGCGCTTCCTCGACAACGGATCCTACATACCGGCGCTAAACCACCTGGTAAGTGCCTGCGTGTTACCGATCGGATCTGCTAACATCTTTATCGGACTAACTACAGAGGCAATGGGGTTTTGCGGTGGAAGCAAATTTATCCCACCCGCCCTATACCCAGTCGAGAACGACTATGATCCCGGATTCTGCTCAGATCGCCGACAAACAAGTGATACACACTTTATCGGCATGGTGCAATCCGAAATCGTTGAAAACACGGATGACGGAAATCCCGTGCAAGAGGCAGACAACCACCTACCCGTCATAGAGACGGAAGAAGAAACACCCGTCACAGAGACGGAAGATCCGACATCCGTCAACAAGACGATGAACTCGGAAGCAGAATCCGTGCTTGCCGCCATTGAGGCGAGATTAGAGTCCGAAACCGGATCGGATAATTTTGACTCCGAAGACGAAGACGAAGATGCCTTCGTAAGAAAGGTTAAGTCCTTTCAAGAGGGATTCCAGGAAGTGCTAATGGCAAAACCAGCTGATACAACAGATGCCGGCAGCCAGGAAAGCCCTAAACCCCTCCGCCAGTGGAAGAAAGAGAAGACGGAGAAACTTCTCCGATATTCCCAATGTTAAGGAGATGACAGAAGATGAGCCTGTCAAAAAACCTCCTTCTTCCAAGAAAAAGCACCGTGCTTCTAAAAAACTCCAATACAAACTCCGGAAGAAAAAATCAGCGATCTCGCTGATGAAAACCTGGAAGTAGGAGATATTAGCGGCACAAAGCCAGCGGAAAAGAAATCTAAGGAAATCACGGCTCCGCCAATGACAGAACTGGAAGAGCAAGAGCTATTACAAACACCAGTGGGACCGAATGAACCCCTGAGATGCTGGAAGCCAGGAGACAAGCTTTCCAACGGCAACAGCAACATCTGCTCAGATCTCGGCAACACTCCAACAAACCCATAATGACATCAAAGTCATGAAGGAAGAAATAGAGGAGTACGAGAGAAAGCATAGATCTGCCTTAAAACCTACTAGGTTACCCGGAATCGCCCAAGCGGAAGAACTGCCGCCAAAAGAAAGGTTCTATAACCCATCTTGGCAAAAGCAGTTAAACGGCAAAGATGCCAAGGGCGAAAATATACAAAACCGCAGCAGAAAACGCGGAAGCAGCGTTCGCCATCCTAAACAATGATCTGTATTCCAACGGGGAAAAACTCCAAGGGGTGTATGCTTTTTTAGGAAAAGCATTACAGCAGCAGCGAGGCCAAGAACGATCAGGGAGGCTGCATGATAATTCCGCTCTCTGCAAAACAGCTACTTGCGCTGCTGGAGCACCTGGACCGGAAGAACCCGGAGATTCGGATAAAAAAGAGGATCCGAGAAAAGACAAGAAAAACCCCGACAACCGGGACGCAGCGTCTAGAACCGGACCTCATCTCCCGAAAGATGGATACAAACCACGTGATCGGGAAGAAAAAAACCGGAATGACGGCAAAAAATGCCACCTCCAAGAAACCAGCTGAAAAAGCTGGAAGATACGATACACCTCACAGACGTGAAAGATCTCGGACACCGCCTAAGGATAAGAAAAGGTACAGGAGCAGGTCTCCACCTAATCCCAAGGGGCGGGACAACGGAAGAGATAGAAACAACCCCGGAAAAGCGCATCCGCGCAACAATGGAAAAGAGAGGAGTAGATCCCCTTCTGTCCATTCAGCCGGGAGATATTCTGCACACATTGATAGAGCAGAAAAGGATGATCTATACTTTGGTCCTAAGTGTTTTACTGACAGGATCCGAAGGATAACCCTGCATTCTGGCTTTGCCAAAGTTGGTCCAACCTACCAAAAGTATACTGGCAGTACAAACCCGGATACCTGGCTCTCAGATTATTATACAGCCGTCCAAATCAACAATGGGACAGACCTGGAAGCTTTCAAGTTTCTTCCCCTAATGTTGCTGGACGGAGCCAGGGATTGGATCAATGGTTTACCATCAAGAAATGTCGACAGTTGGGATGATATGGCGAGAGTATTCACTCAGTTTCGGGAACATACAAACGCCCAAATAGCATCAACCAGCTGAACCGTTGCACCCAATTTGAGGACGAACCATACGTGGATTTCATCTCCAGATGGACTGCAATGAAGAATAGTTGCTCTGGAGTAACTGACGTACAAGCAATGCATGCTTTCGTCAACGGCCTAAAACCCGGACTCGTACCGTTCATGGTTGGTTCTAAACAGCACAAAGATCTTGGATCTATGCTTACAACCGCTAATGAGCATGCTGCAGCCGAAGATGATATCAGAGCAAGAGGAGGCAATATTGAGTCACTAATACTCGCCAAGAAAACCCCTCGTTCTGACAAAAAAGGAACTCCAGAGTCAACGACAAAGCCCAAGGAGGTTAACACAGCCTTTGGAGGAGAAAAGGTGAATAAGTGGAAAGGCCGCAGTCCAGATCCAATCAATTACACTCCCGAAGAATGGGAGAGAATTAAGTCGGAACCCTGCGTCCACCACTCGCAATTTGGGAAACCAACCCACACAAACGCGCAATGCCGGCCTAAACAAGCATATGAAAGGCAATGCAGGATCCGGAAATAAAGGGAAGGGTTCCAAAAGGAAACCTGCCAAACAAAAGCCAGAAGCTGAAAAAGAAGATAGTGAATCGGACACTGATGACAAAATCCAGGAACAACAGCGAAAAGGCGAACCCAAATTTCCGAGAGTTGAGGAGAAGCAATGTTAACTTTTTTAGCAACCCCGTCAGCAAAGGTGGCCAAAGAACACTTCGAGAAATAAACGCGGTTGTTCCGGCAACCCCAAAATTCTTGAAGTACTCCAACACCGATAATCTGGGATCAGTCTGATCATCCCGGAAATATCCCTGAACCCGGCACACAAGCTCTTGTTGTAAGCCCTATTGTTCAAAACACTAGGCTAAGAAGAGTGCTGATGGATGGAGGATCCAGTATCAAATATAATGTACCTGGATACACTGAAGCACTTGAAGATTTCCGAGTCCCAGCTCAACCACAGCAATACACGCTTCCATGGCATTGTTCCTGGCAGGCAAGCACGATCCCTAGGAGAAATTTTCCTAGATGTCACCTTCGGAGATAAAGATCACTTCCGGCAGGAAAAAGTATCCTTCGAAGTAGTGCCGTTCGAAAGCGTGTATCACGCAATACTCGGACGTCCAGCTTTCGCCAAATTCATGGCAAGATCCTGTTATATCTACAACAAGCTGAAAATGCCAGGACCCAAAGGAGGAGTAATCACTATAGCCGGTGATTTCAAGCTGGCAAATGAGTTGGAGAAAGAAAACGCCCTTTGCGCTCAGAGAGTCATAGCAAAGGAGGAACTGAAGGAATTAGCCAAGGAGGTATCGCCGAAAGAAATGCCGGCAGGAAAAGAAACTCGGAAGCCAACTGATAGTTTTAAGGCGTCCGAGAATACAAGACAGGTAATCCTAGATCCCAAAGATCCGACAAAATTTGTCGTCGTAGGGACTGGGATGACCGACAAATAGGAAGGCGAGCTCATCAAGTTCCTCCGTGAGAACTGGGATATTTTTGCCTGGTGTCCAGCTGACATGCCAGGCGTACCCAGGGAACTTGCTGAGCACCAACTCAAGGTTATTCCCGGATCAAAACCCGTCAAACAAGGTCTCTGTCGTTTTGACGGAAGAAGACGGAAGGCTATTGGCAAGGAAATTATCCGGCTTTTAGCAGCGGATTTCATCAAGGAAGTAATCCATACTGATTGGTCCGCAAACCCGGTATTAGTACCGAAGAAAGACACCACTGCTCTTAGAATGTGTATAGATTACACAGGATTGAACAAATTGTGTCCGAAAGATAGGTTCGCGTTACCGCGAATCGATCAAATAATAGATGCCACTGCAGGCTCCGAGCTTTTATGCTTTTTGGATGCATACTCCGGGTACCACCAAATACGCATGAAAAAGGAAGATCAAATCAAGACTTCTTTTATAACCCTGTATGGGACGTACTATTACATAACCATGTCTTTTGGCCTGAAGAACGCAGGTGCAACCTACCAGCGTTGCATGCAACGCTGTTTGCATAGTCAAATTGGCAGAAACGTTCATGTTTACGTGGACGATATCGCTGTCGTAACCAAGGAAAAAGATACACTCCTTGAGGATCTGCGAGAAACTTTCGAAAACTTGCGCACTTACAAGATGAAGTTGAATCCATCTAAGTGCGTATTCGGGGTTCCCTCAGGAAAACTTCTGGGTTTCATTGTTTCCCACAGAGGAATAGAAGTTAACCCGGAAAAGATCAAGGCAATCTTGAACATCTCAAAACCTACATGTGTAAAAGATGTCCAAAGATTGACGGGTTCCGCCACAGCCGTTAGCAGATTCATCAGTTGGCTGGGGGCTAAAACCTTACCATTCTACAAGCTGCTGAAAAATTCGACAAAGTCAAGTGGATTGCGGAAGCCTGGGAACGACTAGAAAGTTATGTACCTTTCCGTACTTAGTTCAATTCTATGTAAACATCTTTTGAGATCATGAAATAAAGTTGTCGGAATGCTGTCATCCATATTTTTTATAAGTGCAAGGTGTTTCCGCCTCATCTATTTCCCGATGATCTTACAAATTGCTCAACGTTAACCCGAATTGTGCTTGCGTACTCGGTGTTACAAACTGAATGATTTTTCAGCCTGTTAACGGCTAAAGGAAACTTGAATTGCCTGCGTGCCCAAGTTTCACTTAAAACTTTCCTTGATTTCTCCAAGTCTTATCTGATTGTGTGTGTGTTGGGTTACTGGAACTAGTTAGTAAAAATGCCTTTAGCATGGTCCATGTCTCCGAGTTTCAAAAAACTGCTTGGTTCGTCCCCAGTTACTCGGCATGAAGATTCATATTGCTATTCGAGCCATTTCAAACACTAAGGACAGTTAAAGCACACACCAGAGAACTTAGAAGATAAAGGAATGATAAAACCCAAAAAACTTGCAAAGAATTTCATAATTTAAACTGCAAAAGACGGAAGTTTCATCATACAAAAGAAGCATTACATTTTTGTATTACATTAAAAGAACAGTAATGCTCCTATTGTCTATTTTTTCTATCCAGGTTCCAGGTAACCCTTCAAGCATCCGACTCCTCCTCGCTGCTTTCGTCTTCGGGGATTGGAGGGATCTCTGCTTCTGGATAGTTGACGGAGATATTTACCATGGAGGCAATCTGGGTGGCGTGGCCCTTGACTTCACCAAAGATGGTGTTTCGTTGCGCATCCGTGTATCCTTGAGGAACACCGGACGCCACGCGCCAGGATTTCGCACTAGGGTAGTGCATGCGCATAAGGCAAGAGCCATGCGCCACCCCGTGCAGCGGAGCGAAGGAGAGATTCCTTGGACTCCGCCACCTCCATGATGGCACCCGGAAGTTTTTCAACCTCCGAACACTCCCCAGATTTTTCGGGAAGAAACTTGTCCACGAACTGCGTTGCAGCAGCCTTGATCAAATTCCATGTTTCCCCGAAAGCTCGGATGCCTGCAACCCGAGTGCCATCTGGGGTATCTCCTGTTTTTTCCCAATAAATCACAAAAAAGGTTAGAAGGAAAAACAGAGAAAGTAAAACATGGAAAGATGATAAAGAGACTTACCGATGAGTTTGTCGATCTCGGAAACTTCCTCCAGGCGAAGGTTCAGAGCGTCGGTCAATCCTTAATGGTGGATTTGTCCTTCTCCGCCTGTTCGGAAGCCTTGGAATTGGAAATTCCAAGGGCCATGTTGCTGGCTTCCAGGTCTTGTTGTGCTTTCACAAGGTTCTTGTGAAGCTCAACATTCTCCTTACGGAGAATCTCGGCATTGCCAGAATCTTCCGCTGCTTGTTTAGCTTGAGCTAATGCAGCTGAAAAGCAAGAAAAAATCCGAGTTAATTAACTTCCTGGAAAAATACTTAGGCAAATGAATGAAACGGAAATTTCATAAGGAAAATGATTACCTTTTGTTTCCGACAACGCGAGCTGAGACGATGCCAGCTCTGCTTCCCTTTCTTCAAGAATAGAGAGAAGATTTCTAACTTCTTTATTCTTGATGGTAAGCTTCCGGAAAACTTCCCGGTTGATGGCTTCGGAGGTTTTCTGAAACATAGCAAGGGAAAGAATGAATACAAAAAGCATCAAAGTAAAAAGCACGCATTTTAATTAATGCTTGGGGGCTAGAGTTATATACCTGGCTCATGCGCTGCAAACCTGCCAAGTTTTCTTTGAACTCTTTCGCGTATTCCGCGAAAGAATTCTCGGCTGCGTCCAAGCCGTCATTGATAGCTTTAAAATCCTTATCAAAGGTGGGATTTCCTCGTCAAAAGTCCGAGTTAATTTTTCCACCTCTGGGGCCGCCCTTTCCCTCGTGTCCGGGTCGGACACAATGGGCTGGCTGGGCTCTGGGGGCTTGGTGGTGGGGGCTGCAGTAGTCTCTTCCGCCATCGTGCTTGGTGTGTCCGGGGCGACGGCGGGAGAAGGTTGGCTGCCTCGGCTGGAAGAAACCTTGTGTTTCTTCAGCTTCTTCGGCTTCAGGGTGGAAGGTGGCAGGCTAAAAACATAAAAACCCGGAAAAGGTCAAAACACCGAAGATGGATGAAAAAAGTTCCCATAAAAGAAATGTCCAGAAGAAAGAACCTGGAGGTGGCGACGGGGATTCCGTCAAGATCGATAATTTCGTCCGAGGAAGTTATCTTCTTGCGCTTGCGTCCACCTGTAGCGGCGGTGCGCAGCGCGTCCAGCAGCCTCAGACACCAAGTCCGAATCTGAAAGATCCTCGAACTGTCGAACAAGTAAGATCAAAATCAGGAGCTAGGAAATCCGAGATAAAATAGAACTGTACCCAAATGACTGAAAAATTACCTTGGGAACCGGATTTTTGGCCGTGTACATTGGTCGACTCTCTGTGTATTGGTCGTGCGATGCGACCAACTGGTTGATGCGCCGCCTAAGTTCCTTTGCGGGCCAATCCTTGGCGGATGTCCGCATCGGATCGTTGACTCCCGTGTATTCACACAGGAAACGGCCGTTGTGGTTGGCTAGTGGCTGGATCCGCCTAATCAGCCAGCATAGAACCGTGTCCATGCCGGTTAGAGGCGGATCCATGGAGGTGAGCTTGGCGATGCGCCGCTTGATCTTTAGCAGATCTGGCGGCAGAACTTGGACGGCTTCTGTTCCCCAGTTATCTGGGGAACGGCGGCGGAGTTCACAAAAGGTGGAACCCCGACGGCCTTTTTAGGAAAAGGCACGTCGGGATGATAGAAGAAAGAACCCGTCCAAAATTTGACGGATTCTGAAGTTTTGATCTTGGGGAACCAATCCTCTCGGAATCTCCGAAGAGTGAAGGATATAGTTCCGCAAGTTGGGAGTGCGCCCTCCGAAGAGTTCCGCTTAACTCCAAAACAGTACATCCAGAAATCTAACCTAGGTTCTAGCCCTAAGTAGCCTTCGAACAAGGCCTGAAAGCCGGCCATGTACAGAATGGAATTGGGGGGAATATTGTGGGGCTGGATGTTGTAATGAGAGAGAACCTGGAGGAAGAAAGAAGATGGCGGAAGTCCCATACCTCGCAAAAGGTGGGAAGAAAGGAGTACCCTTTCGCCATCTCGTGGCGCGGGTTCGGTTTCTTCTTCTGGCAGCCGCCATTTCTTCTTGAGAACCAGGCCCTCCTTTTCCAAGTTTGGAAGGAGAGCCGGGGGAATACTGCAGGCAATACAGTTGCCTGCAGATTCAGCTTCCTCGTCCGCTCCGGCGGTGGCGGCGGCGGCAGCTTCCGCAGCGGCGAGTGTAACATCCAAGTATGAAAACAACCCTTAGAATGTTTGATTCCTTGTTTTATTTCAAGCAATGCATCATGTCATCATGTTTACTTATTGTTTGCATTTGTTTCTATCTGTTTTATCCTGTTTTCACAACTCAAATTCAAACCTTTTTCAAAACATTGGTTTCATACTTGCTCTGTTACAATTTTGGAATAAAAATAACAACTAAAAACAACCATGTTATTCCTTATTCTCACTTATTAAATTGTTGCTTTAAATCCAATCAATAATTCAATCAATAATTCTCAAATCCCCTTTTAAATTCCCAAAACAAGTTCAAATCAGTACCTATTTGAACCCATCAAATTTCACCACACATTGTAATCCTAAAAGCATTTATTTTAACCTAGGGATAACCCTATTCAAATGTTGTTTTCAATAAAGAAATTTAATATGAAATTCCCCCATATTTGGTTTCAAACACTAACTATAATTTTAAAATTCCATTTTTGAAATCCAAGCTTATAATGTGGTTGCTAATTAATTAAATAGCTTAACCTAATTTTTCTAGAATTTTTCTCAAATAAAACCTTAACAACTTTTATCCAAAAGCAAACTACAAAAAAAAAAACAGAAAAAGAAAAAGGAGAAACCAGCGCGCGCGGCAGCTAACTAGCTGGCCCAGCCCACCTAGCCCTACGCGCGCGCCCGCCAGCCCACAGCGCAACTTACCGCTTCGGTTGCGCGGAGATTCGCGCAAACGTTCTAATCGGCCTTCTTCTCGCGGTACGGCGCGCATCCGCCGGTGCCACCGCGGCCCCGAGCGACTCCGGCGGCCAGGAGAGCTCCGCGGGGCTATTTATACCCCCCCCCCTAGCCCCTGGGAGAAACCCTAGGCTCCTAGGGTTCCGCCTCCACCTCGCGATCGCCGCCATTCCTTCCTAGCTGTCGCATCTCCTCCGCTGCAACCTCACCGGCGTTCCCCTTCTCTGAATCCGTCCATGGCGCCACCGCACCTCGCACCCACCTAGCCACCTATCAATTGCAATCGCGTCGCCGCTCTTCCTTCTTCCTCTGGGACACCAGAGATCTCACTGGTAAGCCCTATATCCTCGCCGCGTTTCTTTTCTGTTCCGGCCACCGCGCCACCGTGTGCTGAATCTTGCTTCCCGCCGCCGTTGCTGGGCTCTCCGGCACCAACCGGTTGCTGCAAACGCGCGGGTGCTTCTTCCTCTACACAGTGGACACCAACGGGGGCCAGGAGGAGCATCACGTCGTCGGCGCCGTCCTCGACCTCGCCGTTGCAGCTGCCGTCACCCAACGTCACCGTCAGCCGCCGCGTCCAATTATTCCGGTGGTGAGCACCGCTGCCTCCTCCTCCCTCCTCGCATCTATTCCATACGCTGTGCGCATCTTCTGCATCCACACGCACCACCGCAACGCTCGCCTACGTTGCCTCAGCTCCGGCGAGCTCTGTCCGACGGCGAGCAAGTGTTGCTCGACAGAGGTTCAGTTAAACGAACTGAACCTTATCCTGTCTCAGTCCCCTTACCTGACAAACATCGCAGCGCAGCGCACTGGTTGCACGTTACCTGAACCTGAAGCAGGGCGCGGGTTCGAGCCGCAGCGCCCGCAGAAACCTTTTTGATCTTTTTCTTCCGCAGCGCCAAGGCCCACTGTCAGCGACCTACTGTGCCACGCGTGCGCGCACACGCCACGCTGTCAGTAGGCCCACAGGGCAGTGCCTGTGGGTATGCGTCCAGTGTGTATAAAAAGTTTAAAACGAATCTGTTTTAATTTTCTAAATTCTTTTAAATAGCAGATTTGAATAGAAACTTCAAAATTCCATATCTTTTATTTTATAAATCCAATAAACACAAACTTTATATCTATTCTGATCCAAATTTCCTAATCTATCCAAATATCCAATTTGTGTTCTGTTTTGAATTTTCAAAATGCAATTTAAATTCAAATCCAATTAATTCAAATGCAATTTGCAATAATTCATAACTAATTCATAATGTTTTCAAATAATTCAACTAAAATATGTTTTTCACACCTTTTTGAATGCTCTATTCAAATATAAATTTTGTTTTCTGGTTTGAATAATTTAAATTGCCTAAACTATTTAAATCTTGTTTAATTCAATTAAAACTTGTTTAATTTTGTTTAATTCATAATTAAATAATCCCAATTCCAATTTCAAATTGTGAAACATGTAATCCAACCAAAATTTGATGTTCTTTTCAAATATCAACTTTGTTATTTGTTTTGAACATCTTAAATGGTTGAAAACAACAACTACTTGTGTGCTACCTTTAATATACCCAAAATTTTCCTAAATTAATAACAAATTTCTAAATTGCTACAAGCTATTCTAATTTGATTCTAATGTTGTTATTTTGCTGTTTTCCTTTTGCATGCATCATACTAAACCATTATCACCTGTTGATTAGTTGGAAAACAAATAATCTAACCAAATCCCATGGGCTTTCATATGCAACTCACAGTTGCATATCAGTCCATTTAAATTGTGTTATCATATCAAGTAGTTTATCTTGTTGCATCTATTAAATTGTCATGCATCATATTTGATTGTGCACAATGCCATGTCAATGTTTGTTTACATACCTGTTTTGTTTGTTTGCTTCTTCTCGGTTAGACGACGACTACGTTGAGACCGACGATCCTTACGACACCACTCCCCAGGACCTAGCCCAGTACGATACTGAGCTGCCAGGCAAGTTATCACTCACATGAATCATCGAGTTTCCTTTCCACACTTGTTGTCGATACTATCCTTTTGTCTATTATTGCTAGCCATATGTATCGTTGCTTGTTCTCCGAACCTATCACATGATACCCTGAACCAATGATACTGCCTCACCTCCCTACCTACAGCCTTTGCTTGTGCCTGTTCCACCTAGCATGCTTAGGGTTGCTTTTACTCGAGTCTGCTGTCGGTTACTACTGTTACTATCTTATTATTTGTACCGGGGCTCGATGTTAATTAATCAATCCTGTTAATTGCTAATGGTAAATAATAATCTGATGATAAGGCACCGGCAGGAGGCCCATGAGAGGTTTTGAAGCCTGCTAGTGTCGACCCTAATAGGAAAAGGGTCTTGTCTACTGATCCATGATGAGCGCACCACCCGCATTTGGGAAGCGAGTATGGGCGCCCCCCTCAACTTGACCTGATTCGCATCTCGTCCAAATCGTCTCATTTAGTTCGTGCTTTCTATTTGCCGCATGCATGTTTTTGCGAGCCCAGCGCAGGGTGGAACTTTTGTAGTCGGCATATAGGGGGACACGGTCTTAGAGTGCTATGAGGGTCCCTTTTCTTCGGGGCTTGATTAGCCGTGCGCCCAAGGTGCTTTGGGCTTGATGCGGAGAATGGTTGGTTGTGTTGAGTGCCCCGCTTGGTGGGAGGCATCCCATCTGGCGGGATATTCATGAGTGTACGGCCAAATTGGTGCAACCCTGCAGGGATAATCTTCTCGAGAAGCCGTGTTTTCCGCGGTTATGGATTACTTGGTGAAAGTACTGGCTAACAAGTACTCAGGACAACTTCAACTTAATGATCAATCATGATTCACCCACTGATTAATAACTTGACTAGTAATAGGTTATTCACACAATAACTTGTTTCACCTTATCACAACTGTGTGAGTTATCCTCGGATTGCTTCTTTGGATAAGGGGCGAGATCCAGGATGGGTTTGGTTGAAGTTATCTTTCAGTTGGTTACAATCCTCGATCTCAGCTTATTCTGTTAGCCGGAACTTGTAGTTATCTTCTGTAGTTGGTTAGCGCAGCCAGCAGCAACTTTTATATCACCCCTTTCTTCCGTTGATCCCAAGCATCAATGCTTGTGTTGACGGGTAACTCTTTGATGAACTGTGAGTCTTGCTTGCCAGTACTTGGATGTACTGACCCCTTTGGGGCTGTGGTTTACGCAGAGTACGACTACGGCTACGATGCTTCTCAGGACGGCTACTTCGTGGAGTTTGACGACGCTGCAGACGAGTAGATAGCTGGACCAGGGCAGGATCCAGAACCTTCGTGGATGGGCTTCGTTTGCTTTATTTTCCTCCGGCTTCTTAAGCCATTGGTTTTGTCTGTACTCAGACACCTTTGATTGCTTCCGCTGATGTAATGAATGCTATGTTGGGACATGTGTCCTCTGGATGATTGTATCTGCTATTTCTGCCTTAGTGAAGGCCAGTTGCAACTTTATTTCAATCTTTTGTGTCTTAGAGATATGTTGTGATCATCATTCGTTCAAAACTGTTGACGTACAGTGCGTGTTTGTTATGAAGTACGTCAATGGTAGTACCTACGATTTCTAATGGATAGTTTACATCGACGATGGAATAACAGAGCTTGTGTTGTCGCGCATAAGCGCAGGCCTACCAGGAAGCTGGGACGTGGGAGCAGTTATGCCCCATAATCCAAGCATCTGCTATCCAGTTCGTGCGGTGAGTATCCCTTAGAAGTCAGGGTGCGACAGCGAGCTTGTCGCCGAGGAGCTCGATTTTTTCCTCCACCGTTTCGGGTGCAAATGGTGGGGTTGTCGCGGCGCTTGACGTCGCAATATCTGCGGCGGCGGAAGTGTTTTCTCCGCCCGCCGCGGAGGCCGCAGTCTTCTCCGGCTCGCCGCCGGTGTGCTTCTGTGATCCTGGCTGCGGATCCAGATCACTGACGAGCTCGTCGATGGCGGCGCGGGTCGGTGACGGCGGCGAAGAGGCCATTTTTTGGTGGCGCTTTGCGTTCAGCGTGCAACAGATACGTGCGTTGGGACAAATACTTGCTCTCGAGCTCGCGTGCGCGTCAATGGTGTGGGCAGTGAGGGAGTGAGGAAAGTTTCGGAGGAGGACGATGATGGCTATTTATAGCCAGAAATCCGTTTAGATACGTGCCAACGGCTCTTTCGACCGTTGGATGTTCGACGCGTGTCGCTCGCCGGAAACTACGGGAAATATAACGACAGGGGAATGATGGCTATCTCCTCGTTTCCCGTGAGAATCTGTCAGAGATACGTTGCAGGGTTTCCCGCGTGAAACCAAGCGTCGCCTGCGTCAGCATGATTAAAGCGCTGACGTTAGAAGTTCCTTCTCCGCGAAGGATCGCGAGAAGAAAAGCCGGATTTTCATGGTTCCGAGATACATGTTACCATCTCCTTCAAAAGGAAAGAAGAAAGAATCAAGACTGCTGAATCAAGATTTCCCGGACAAAATGAATTTGACGAAAGACGGAGAATCAGAGTTTTTGATCCTTCCTGGGGGCTACTGTCGGATATATACTGAATAGGGGTATAGAAGATGGTAAACAAAGAGCCGGACTACCAGGGTGGCCTACGTGGTAATGGCTTAGGTCCATTGGGCGCCCAGTAGTCTGACGCGCAGAAGCCGGATTCTAGAAGAACCTGGATCACGGCCCACGTGATCTGGCTTGGAGGAGAAGACGGATTCCTTGCTTTCCAAGTTACAAGTTAAACGTAGTCTTCTAGGTTTCCTTTTTTGTAAGCCCTAATCCGGCTATTATATAAAGCCGGACGGGAGATAGATTAAACAAGCACAAACAAGTTCACAAGTTCAAGTTCTACGCAACTCGCCGAGAAGCTCATCCTCGCCGAGAAGCTAGATCCACATCCTCACATTGTAACCCAGATTTACGGGCTTTAGTCCCAATTAGTGAGAAGTGCAGGAGTAGGTACGCCGTACTGTCGCGACGTACCGAACCTGGGTAAAATCCCGTGTTCTGTGTTACTACGCTATTCCGTTACCCCACGTCTCTACCGTAGTCTCATGGCACCCCCGTCTATGAAAACTACTACGATGTCTCGACAGTCAGCCTGGGTTTTTTGGAGGTGTTCTCGAGTTCGAAATAGATGTTGATGTTGCCTTTGGAGAGCCTGCCTCCGGTCTTCCAGCACTTCAGGAGGCTCATGCGGTCCCACTGGTGTTTGGAGTAATTCATGTTCGTCCTGTTCTGTCATTGGCATAAAAAGGATTTCCTTCGTTTTGTTCTCCGCAGGTTTTACTCCGCTTGCGTCTCCTACTTCCGGGCTTTCATTGGCTAGATCAGCCGATTTCTTCTTCCGGAGTTTATACTGGAGCTTTTTAGCAGCCTTGTGTTTCTTCTTGGAAGAGGGAGGTTTCCTGCAGGGTTCTTCCTCTGTCAATTCCTTGACGTCGGGGAATTTTGGAGAGGTTTCTCCTTCTTCTCTCTCTTCCTCTGACGGAGGCATTCTAGGGCTTTCCTGACTGTCGGCATCCGTGTTTTCAGCCGGTTTTGCCATTAGTACTTCGTGGAATCCCTCTTGGAAGGATTTGACCTTTCTTTCGAAAGCGTCTTCGTCTTCGTCTTCGGTATCGAAGTGATCCGATCCGGGTTCCGACTCTAATCTCGCCTCAATGGCGGCTAGTACAGAGTCAGCTTCCGAGTGCGTCGCGATATCGACGGATGTCGGATCTTCCACCTCTGTTGTCGGAGTGTTGTTTTCTGCCTCTTGCACGGGATTACTTTCATCCGTGTTTTCGGCGATCTCGGACTGCACCATGCCGATAAAGTGCGATTTAGCAGTATATCAACGATCTGAGCAAAATCCGGCATCATAGTCCTCTTCGACTGGGTATAGGGCGGGTGGGATAAATCTACTTCCACCGCAAAACCCCATGGCCTCTGCAGTTAATCCGATAAAGATGTTTGCAGATCCAATCGGTAACACGCAAGCACTTACCAGATGATTTTGCACCGGTATGTAAGATCCATTGTCGAGGAAGCGTCCCACGTCGTTGTCGAATTCCAAGCTTCCGACAGTTATGGAACTGCCGATTCCGCCGAGTATCCCAGATCGAAACTTAACGCCTGACGTCGCCGGCCCCACGGTGGGCGCCAACTGTCGAGACATCGTAGTAGGTTTCATAGACGGGGGTGCCATGAGACTACCGATAGAGACGTGGGGGGACGTGATTGTAAGATGATCGAGGACACAGGATTTTTACCCAGGTTCGGTACGACGCGGTAACGCGGTGTTCCTACTCCTGCAAACTCACTATTCAGGACTAAAGCCTGTCAATGCAGAGTACAATGTGAGGTTTCGTTAGCTGCTCGTCAAGGATCAACCTCTCGGCGAGTTAGCCTTTTGCTTCTTTTCTATCTATCTTATCTCCCGTCCAGCTTTATATAATAGCCGGATTAGGGCATACAGAGATGGAAACCTAGAAGACTACGGTAACTACTAACTTGGAAAGTAAGGAATCCGCCTTCTACTCCACGCCAGATCACGTGGGCCGTGATCCGGGTTCTTCTAGAATCCGGCTTCTGTGCGTCAGCTTACTAGGCCGCCCAATGGACCGTAGCCCACTACCATTTGGGCCACCCGGGTAATCCGGCACTTTGGACTGCCACCTGATATACCCTTATTCGGTATATATCCGACAATCATATTATGTCAATTGCTACTTGTTTTCTTTCTTATTTATATCACTAGCAAACAATGCCCGTGCGTTGCAACGGGAGTGGAAACAATCTACTATTGACAAAAGAAAAATCATAGTCATGACTCAAATTTTGCCCCAAAGACCAAATAGAGTAATTGTATTTTCTACTCAGATGAATATCAAGTTGACACTACAGAAAAGCTGGATCAACGCATAAGAAAAATATGTTTGATACATTAATATAACCTTATGTACACTAAAATCAGATGTACTAACTTCTTCTCCTCTTGCCATCTTCTTCTTCTGTTGCGATATATATAGGGTTCGGCATCACAATTGATTCTTTACATGGGGTATTGCGCCTGAACTCACGATTAGCGATATTTTTTTCTAAAGCAAACATGCCCGTGTGTTGCTACAGATTTATCAAATGTTTTCGTACAATCAACGGTTAAATAGTACTAGCAAAAGTGCCCGTGCGTTGCAACGGGTGAGACTTGTCGCACAAACCAATTTTTTGGGAACCTAATTGACACTTCTTCCTATTTGAATGAACTATTGGAATACTAAAAATCCCCTGCCATGTTCATCGAACATCCCCGATCCAACGAATATTGTATTTTTTGGACTCAACCGTAAATATAATGTTGAAGAAATACATTTTTTTCTTATTGCTTTGGACACGGCAAGGTGTTGTGTCGTTTCTCAATTTAGGCATACTGGTTCTTCAAAAAAAAATGTCCTTCATCACTTGTTCTTATTTAGGTCAATAGTAAATGTGCATGTGCGTCGTAATGGGAGAAAAATCATGAGGACCACTAAGGATCAAACTACTCGCAATAAGATAAAATGCATGATAGCCGGCCCTACGAGCGGTCCACCAAGCAAATATTCTCGCCATCGTCCACTCTTTTGCTTCTTGGTGGTCTACGTAATGGTGTCTAAGCCTTACATCTCTGGAGAATATAAAATGTCGGGTAACTCTTTAGGGCCTATTTGATTTGTAGGATAGAAAAAGTATGGGAATAGGAAAAACATATGATTGCAGTGTCATGCCCACTCAATATCTATAGGATTACTATGCACCAAAGTTTGTGTGATTCCATCTGAGGAATTTTTAAAAGACCTTGAAGTGAATATTAAATATCCTATAAAAAATAATAGGAAAATTTGTATGGGAAAATATCTTATATGATCCAATCCTACAGATCAAAGAATAAATTTAGGAAAAAAAATATTAGGTTTGAATCCTCCAAAAAACTCTACACAATTTCGTTAAATTAAAGGACCCGTTAGGATGTACGTTACGGTCGCCAGGCTCTCTGTGGTGTCGTGTAGAGAAACGTTGGTGTTGTTGTTATTTAGATTTGTAGGATAGAAAAAGTATGGGAATAGGAAAAACATATGATTGCAGTGTCATGCTGGTAGAACCTGGGGATCTACCGGGTCGGGGACGTAGTCTGTAGGGGAAGGAGGGGGTTGTGTGGAGGCGAGGGGTGCGCGGCCGGCGGCGGGGCGCCGTCGCGCGGGAGGAAGAGGGGGCGGCGGCTAGGGCTGGGGCGGCGGCGCACGGGAGAAGGCCGACTCCTTTGGGAGTCGGCAATAATGATTTGATTATTGCTTGCCTCAATCAGAACGGAATACATGTGTTTATATAGGAGGACGGCCTCCTCTAAACCCTAATTTACTTGGGCTAAGCCCCTAATTTACTTGGGCTAAGCCCACAACTAGCCACTCTTGGACTTCTTACGCGTATATTGTATACCGACCATAACATCTCTCCCCGCCTTCTCAAACAGCTCGTCCTCGAGCTGAACTTCTGGAAACTGCTGGCGGAACTCGTCGAGCTTCTCCCAAGTTGCGTCACTCGCCGGAAGTCCTGTCCACTGCACCAAGACATGCCAGACATCACGGCGCTTCTGGGCCTTCAGTACCTCCTCCGGAGCTGGAAGAAGTCGCCCTCGTGCCGTAGGGGGTAAAGCTGGTGGTGCCGCAGGTGGGTCGCCGCGGTAGGCCTTGAGCAAGCCCACGTGGAAGACGTCGTGAAGGCGGGACCCCTCCGGTAGCTCCAGCCGGTAAGCGAGCGATCCGACGCGCTCCACGACACGGAAGGGACCCGCGTAGCGAGGTCCCAGCTTCCGCTTTGAGCGCGGGTCTAAGGACTGTGTAGTCCGATGCAGAAGACGGAGCCATACCAAATCCCCCACCGCGAACTCCGCGTCATGATGATGTGCATCATAGTACTTCTTGGACAGCTGCTGTGCCTGAAGGAGGCGCTGTCGCGCCTCGTCCAATATCTCGTCGCGGGTGCGGAGCAAGTCTCCCGCGGCCTCAGTCCGGGCTGTCCCGTCCTCAAAGGGCAGCATGCGCGGAGGCGGACGGACATAAACCATCTCGAAGGGTGTGGTGTGCAGGGCGGCGTGATAGGAGGTGTTGTAGCAGTACTCCGCCCACGCCAGCCAGTCCACCCAAGCTCGTGGGCGATCTCCCGTGATGCAGCGCAGGTACATGGCAATCACCTTGTTGACCACCTCGGATTGCCCGTCGGTCTGAGGGTGGAACGCGGTGCTGAGACGGAGCTTGACGCCGCCAACCGAAAGAGATCCCGCCAGACGTGTCCCGTGAACACCGGATCACGGTCGCTGACGATCGACGTCGGAAACCCATGTAGCCGAACGACCCCGTCGAAGAAAGCTCGAGCCACAGAGGCGGCCGTGTAAGGATGACCCAACGCGATGAAGTGCGAGTACTTGGAGAAACGGTCGACCACCGTGAGGATGACGGACTTGCCGCCCACTTTGGGAAGCCCCTCGATGAAGTCCATGGAGATATCCGCCCACACCTGCGAGGGAACCTCGAGGGGCTGCAATAGGCCCGCCGGCCGCTGCGTCTCCGTCTTGTTGCGCTGGCACGTCACACAGGCGCGCACCCAATCCTGCACCAACGCCTTATCTCGCGGAATATAGAAATCAGCGCGAAGGCGGTGGAGGGTCTTCTGAACACCCTCGTGACCTGATGAATGTGCCAACTCCAGGACCTGGTGGCGGAGATCGTCGTGGTCGGGCACAAAGAGGCGGCGGCCGTAGAGGAGCAAGCCGTCTGCCAGGTGCCAGGGCGCCTCCAATGTGCCGGTGTTCAGGCGCTGTTGTAGGTCCTGAGCGTCGGTGGCCGATGCCGTCGCCTGTCGGATGGCGTCGAGGAGAGCGAAGGACGGGCCGGAGCGAACGCACATGGCCGCTCCCACGGGAACCGCGTCTTCCTCGAGTAGCTCGTAGTCGCGGCGAGAGAGGGCATCCGCCACCGTGTTAAGCCGCCCGGGGCGGTACTCGACGGTGAAGTCGTAGCCAAAGAGCTTGCTGATCCACTGATGCTGTGGCACTATAGAGAGGCGCTGGTCGAGCAAGAACTTGAGGCTGTAGTGGTCCGTACGGACCCTGAAGGAGCGGCCCCAAAGATACGGCCTCCAATGCCGCACGGCCTGGACGAGTCCGATCAGCTCGCGCTCGTACGCCGCGAGCTTATGGTGGCGGGCGGCGAAGGGTCGGCTGAAGAAGGCCAACGGCCCGTCGCCCTGGTGCAAGACGGCGCCGAACCCGGTGCCGGAGGCGTCGCAGTCGACCACGAAGGGGCTGTCAAAGTCCGGCATTTGGAGTACCGGCCCCGTCGTGAGGGCGCGCTGGAGAGCCTGGAACGCCTCCGTGGCCGCGTCGTCCCATGCGAAAGCGTCGCGGCGAAGAAGACGTGTCAGTGGCGCCGCAATGTTGCCGAAGTCCCGGATGTACTTCCGGTAGTAGCCAGCAAGGCCGAGGAACCCGCGCAGCGCCCGAGGGGACTGTGGGGTCGGCCAGGCGGCCACGGCTGCAACCTTGTCCGCGTCCATGGCCACGCCGTCCGCGGAGATGACGTGCCCCAAGTAGGCGACCGAGGACGTGCCAAACGAGCACTTCGAGCGCTTGAGGTGAAGACGATGCGCCCGAAGCTCGTTCAGGATGATGGCCATGTGCTGTAGGTGCTCCGCCCAAGATGCACTGTAGATAAGAATATCATCAAAGAAAACAAGCGCAAATCGGCGTAAGTAGGGGCTGAGTATGTCGTTCATGAGGGCCTGGAACGTCGCCGGCGCGTTGGAGAGGCCGAAAGGCATCACCAAGAACTCAAAGTGGCCGTGGTGCGTGCAGAATGCGGTCTTCTCGATGTCGTCCGGGTGCATCCGCACTTGGTGATAGCCGGAGCGGAGGTCGAGCTTGGTCAAGAAGCGCGCCCCGTGCAACTCGTCCAAGAGCTCGTCCACCACCGGAATGGGGAACTTGTCCTTGTAGGTGACGGTGTTGAGTGCGCGGTAGTCGATGCAGAACCTCCAAGTGCCATCTGGCTTGCGCACCAGGAGCACCGGAGCGGAGAACGGCGACGTCGAAATCCGGATAATGCGCTGTGCGAGCATCTCAGCCACTTGGCGCTCGAGCTCGTCCTTCTGGAGCTGGGGGTAGCGGTACGGCCGTACGGCGACAGGCGCCGTGTCCGGCGGCAGGTGGATACGGTGGTCGCAGTATCGAGCCGGCGGAAGGCCTTGCGGCCCCTCGAAGATGTCGCGGTGCTGCTCCAGGAGGTCGGCCAACAGGGGATGCGCCTCGTCGAGGGCGGCGGCCATCATCTTGAGCTGTGGGGTGACGGGTCCTGCCCCGCCGATGCCGGTCCACTGGACGCGACGGCCCCCCTCGCGCCAAAAGATGAGGGTGAGGGCCTCGAAGTCCCAGAGGATGGGCCCCAGCGTGGAGAGGAAGTCGAGGCCGAGGATGAAGTCGTAGCAGCCCAGGTTGATGCCGACGCAGTCGATGGCGAAGGACTCGTCGCCAATGGTAGCGGGAACCTGTCGCGCTACGCCTTCGCAAGCAAGGCGGTCCCCGTTGGCGACGGTGACGCTGAACCTGTCGGCGCCGGTGGGCTGGAGGGCGAGGCGCCGCAAGGTGTCCCCGGACATGAAATTGTGTGTTGAGCCAGTGTCGACGAGAGCGGTCAGCGTCTCCCCCTTAATGGTCACCGGAAGGAGCATGGTCTTGGCCGTCTTGATCCCTGCCAGCGCGTGAAGGGAGACGGCGAAGGACTTTGCGTCCACCGGCGCGTATGACGTAACGCCGACCTCGGACAGCGTCGCGGCCTCAAGCTCCGCGGTGACGGCCTCCACGGCGTCGTCGTCGATGGTGTCCAAGTAGAAGAGGCGGGCACACGTGTGGCCCGGCGCGTACTGCTCGTCGCAGTTAAAACAGAGCCCCTTGCGACGACGCTCGAGCTGCTCGGCCGCGGTGAGGCGCTTGAACGGGCGCGTGGGCGCTGGTGCAGTCCCTGGAGTGATCGGCGCGGCGATCCGAGGCGGTGCCGGGGTCGTGGCCGGCCGGGGGGGAATGCGCACGCCCCGGTTCGGCAGCAGCTGCTGCATGGCGTTGGCCCGCTGCTCGTAGGCCCGTGCATAGTACATGGCGGACTGAAGGTCTTGAGGCTCCCTTAGCTCCACGTCGACGCGGATGTGGTCGGCCAGGCCCCCGACGAAGAGATCGGCTCGCTGGCGGCCCGAGATGTCAGGCGCGTGACACGCCAATGCCTGGAAGCGGTCCGCGAAGTCCTGCACCGTGTCGGTGAAGGTGAGGCGGCCGAGCTCGGCCAAGCGACTACCGCGGACCGGCGGCCCGAAGCGGCGGAGGCACAAGTCGCGGAAGCGCTCCCATGACGGCATACCACCCTCGTCCTGCTCGAGGGCGTAGTACCATGTATGGGCGGCGTCACGGAGGTGGTAGGAGGCCAACCATGTGCGGTCGGATGCGAGCGTCCGTTGTCCCCGGAAAAATTGCTCGCATTGGTTGAGCCAGTTGAGAGGGTCGATGGTGCCGTCGTACGTGAAGAACTCGAGCTTGGCGAAGCGGGGCGGCTGTGGCCCGTGGTGGGCGGCCGCGAAGGCGCCCTCGAGGCGACCCGGCGCGGCGGGGATGGACGGCGGGGTAAGGGACGCGTACGCCTCGGCGTACCCCGGAAGACCCCCGCGTGCGGCGGCCCCGTATGGCGGCGTCGGCCCCGCGGAAGGAGGCGCGGCGGCCCACGGCGGTAGCGTGGCCGGCGCCATGGGCGGCGCGGACAGATGGCCGGGGTCGAAGGTGGGCGCGGTTGCCCATGCCGGCAGCGGAGACGGCGATGGAGGAAATTTCAGCGCGGTGATCGGGACGCCTTCCTTTGGCGGCGCGGAAACCGGCGGGGGCTCCGACCGCTGCAGGAGTACGGCGATGGCGTGCTTCATGTCGGAGACCGAGTCGATGACGTCGCGGAGGCCCGTGGAGAGCTCCTGGATGGAGAGGACGGGGGCGGGCTCCCGCGCCGGCGCGGCCGGGGCCGCGGACGCCGACGGTGGCGCCATGGTGGTGGATGCTCCCGACGAGGCGATCGCGGCGGCGGTGGTGGGCGGTCCCGAGGACATCGCAACCGAGGAATCTGATACCAAACTGGTAGAACCTGGGGATCTACCGGGTCGGGGATGTAGTCTGTAGGGGAAAGAGGGGGTTGTGTGGAGGCGAGGGGTGCGCGGCCGGCGGCGGGGCGCCGTCGCGCGGGAGGCAGAGGGGGCGGCGGCTAGGGCTGGGGCGGCGGCGCACGGGAGAAGGCCGACTCCTTTGGGAGTCGGCAATAATGGTTTGATTATTGCTTGCCTCAATCAGAACGGAATACATGTGTTTATATAGGAGGACGGCCTCCTCTAAACCCTAATTTACTTGGGCTAAGCCCCTAATTTACTTGGGCTAAGCCCACAACTAGCCACTCTTGGACTTCTTACGCGTATATTGTATACCGACCATAACACATGCCCACTCAATATCTATAGGATTACTATGCACCAAAGTTTGTGTGATTCCATCTGAGGAATTTTTAAAAGACCTTGAAGTGAATATTAAATATCCTATAAAAAATAATAGGAAAATTTGTATGGGAAAATATCTTATATGATCCAATCCTACAGATCAAAGAATAAATTTAGGAAAAAAAATATTAGGTTTGAATCCTCCAAAAAACTCTACACAATTTCTTTAAATTAAAGGACCCGTTAGGATGTACGTTACGGTCGCCAGGCTCTCTGTGGTGTCGTGTAGAGAAACGTTGGTGTTGTTGTTATTTATGGCTATTTGATCCTATAAAAAACCAGAGTCGAGTAACCCTGCTTTCCACTCTGATACCCTATGTGATTCGAAAATAATTGGTAAATATCTTCCGCATTCGTTTACGTAAATCTGCTCCTAAATTGGTCTAGGCATCCAATTGGCACTCACATCCGCCAAACTAACATGGGGAATATTCAAACCGGTAGTTTTTTCAGTTGAACTATCTGTGCCGATGGTGCTCAGGTTGTTGACTCGATGTCGCTGAGCGTCCCGATCTACTCGCGCAGGGATAGCGAGGAATGGCCAGCGCAAATTATAGCACTTCACAGGGCGGCTATTGAACGGGTGACCGTGGACACGGTTACATGTGCGCTCGTCATGCGTGTGTGTGGGTCCCACGCTCACCTCTTTCCTTATCTTCTTCTTCCTCTAACTGCTTTTCCCGATCCCATCTCTCTTTCTTCCTCTAGTACTCCACAGGTTCCATTGAAGCTGACCAGATAGGCACCGCCGCCACACCATAGATGCCGCCACCTGAGCCGGAGCTGGCGACGCCGCGGCTGGCCGCGGCGGAGACGGCGACGGCGAGGTTGGACGAGCCGGAGACGGCGCACGACGCGGAGGCGGCGGCGCCGGCGGAGGCGAGGAAGTAACTTATCGATGGGGGGGTGGGGCAGGTCGGCCGGTGCCGGAGAAGAAGAGGAAGGGTCCTTTAGAGGGATGGCCGGCGTGGCGGCGGCGGACCGGCGGAGGAGGCGGTTATGGGAGGGCGGGGCGGTGAGGCGGCGCGAGAGCGCCGTCGGCCGCGGGCAGCGGAGGCAGGCGGCCCGGCCGGCGGTGGATGCGGGGGAGGACAGAGTCTGGAGTGTGGCGGTGGCAGGTGTCCGGTCATCTTCCCCAACTCCGGCCTTCTTCTTCCCCTTTCCGTTTGACTTCCGACAGCTAAACGACACCCATGGGTTGTCGGAAAATCGACCGTGCCCACGGGTGACCGTAAGCTAGCTGCCCCCAGCACTTCATCCGTCTCCGAGCAATTCTGCCCGGCGGTCAGCTACCTGTACTGGCCCTAGGAGTTAGTGTGCTGAAATAGGGGCAAGCAGCGACAAGCCGTTCCCAAGGCCCCGTGTGCAGAGCCGTCGCGAGACACTCTATTTTATGTTGGCTAATCACGGCGAGGAATAACTTGTCGTGGACAAACTCGGTGGCCAGAGCTCCCTCTTCACGTACATCCAGGTCTCTCTTTGTGCTTAGCCAGGAACCTATGCGTCAGCTTTTCTGGAACTCCATTAGCGAGGTGAGCAGGCATTCTCGTACACAAGCGACGTGAATCCATCATGTGTGCCAACCAGCTGCCGAGGTGTTCCTGAATCTTGAATTCTTGATTCCTTGCTCCACCTGGAGGCGGATATTTCTCACCTCCTTACGATTGCATTGATAGCCACGGGCATATATAGTACAGGAATCATCAGGTTGGTAACGGGATCAGATTACGGTTCCTATTAGCTAACTCTGATGCCTGGACTTGTTGGACTGCTGGGCGTGGGCGACTCCTGGATGTGACCGCGCGAGGAAGATTAATGTCTAGCGTAGCTCAACAATGATGCATGACGTGAGATGCACTCCAGGTCCAAGCCAGATTGGGTCGTCGGCGTGGGCGCTTTGTCGCATGATGAGCCGGCTGCGCTGGGTCGAGGACGTACGTGCCGGACATAGTCGCGCCGGAGCAGAGGAAGCCTTGCGTAGCATGGCTGAGGGTCCTACCTAATGCAAGAACTCGTCGATGTCTATTCCGTCTGAGATGCTGCTGGCGACTGGAGAGCAGGCCGCAGCGAGAGCACACGACCAGAAGAGACCTGGACTTAATAGCGTCGCCGCTGAAAATTCTGTGGAAGTTGCCGCCAGTACCGGAGAGGAGGCCGCACCGGGGGCATGACGACCAACTTCGACCTCAACTCAATCGCGGCGACGTACGAAATCAGACTAAATTGTGGAGAACGAAATCTGCATATCGTGGGTGCTGTAAACTTTGGATCCACGTGTGGATTATTTATGGGAGAAGTAAGGAGAGTCCATGCCGGGTTCACCTCGGTTCGTACGTGCGGTCTGCTCTCCTGACCGGTTTCCAGAAGAGTCCACGTGGATCTGGAGACTCAGGCCTCACGTGCATCTTGTAGCGATCGGATCAACCATAAAAGGACCGAACGGACTTGATTTCTTCTATCGATCGTGGTGGAAGACGTACAATTAGACGGACGAAAACGTAACCCCATGACGGACGAAAAAAGGGAGGAAGAAACATTCCTCCCTTTATTATTAGGTAGAGATGTGTATATATATCAGTAAACTTGTAGTTCCTACTATACACGTCTCTTCACTTCTAGATTAGAAAATAAAAGTTTCTTCTCTTTATTGTACTCGTAATTTTCAATTAAACTTTGTTGTTGAAGAAAAAAGAATATGATGTCTTTCTTTCTTAGTTTTATAACAACAAAAAAGAATTATGAACTCTTGTCAATCACTAGTAGAAAAAAGGCCTTCGGTACGCCAGCATCAGTCCCCAAACGTCTCGCACCGTGCCTAATGAGTCTTTAGTCCCGGGTCGGGAGCAGACTCGCGACAGAAGGTCATACGTCGCGGGTTGGGAAGCGCGTTGCGGCACGTGGAGGGAATTAATTCCGGTTGACCTGGCCGCCCGGGACTATTGGTCCTTTATTCCCCGTTCCCGTGGCCAACCGGGACTATTGGTCCTTTATTCCCCGTTCCCGTGGCCAACCGGGACTAAAGATCAGTCTTCTCGCCTCCCCCGCGGCGGTTTTTATTTCGCGAGCGAGGCAGAAGGGCGCCATTCCACTCTCGCTCTCTGTTTCTTCCTCTCGCTCTCTGTACGGTACTCTCTTCTTCCTCCTCATCTCTCGATCCACCAAGCACACACACGCAATGGCTGAAGTTTGGCAGCAATACGAAGGTCCCACACCATGCGGCAAGGTTCTGGACGTGCTCTACACCAACAGTTCCGAGAGGCTGCCCTTGGCTCTTGGTTATTTGACCGAGCTCTATCTTGCATCTCCCGATGAACACCGGTTCTTTGGGCTCGATCTGGAGTACACGGCGAATCAGAGGGATGTTGCCGTCATCCAGATTGCGTTCAAGCAGTCCGTGTTGATCTTCCAATGGTCAAGGTAAAGCACACGTACAATCTTGCATGTTCGATTTTTTTTTTGCATGTGAAGAATACATGTGTTGCAACATATCTAACACATATCCTATTTTTGTTGTTGCAGTAGTTCAAAACATTGTCCGGCCCTTGTTGATTTTCTTGTCAACATGGGGTTTGACTTTTGCAGCGTTGACATCACGCAAGACCGTGTGAAGTTGATGCGCATTGGTATTATGATACCTGAAGATCACTATATTGATCTTCAGAATCTTATCCAGTTGAACGGGTCAAAGACCGGGATGGCTGTCATGGCAACTACCTTCATCCACCAGGGCTACGACAAGATGAAGACTAATTTCCCCTCGAAGAATCACCGTTATTGGGAGAAGACCCCACTGGACTTGACGAACGTCCAGTATGCCGCCATAGATGCATATGTCTCGTACGAGTTGTTCCGCATCTACTCGGCGGAGCCATAGATGTATGCGTTCGAGATATATGCGCATGTAATGGGTATCTTAGTATATATATGTAATGGATATCTTTTGTGAGAGTTATGTTTGTGTTATATGATCGACTCTATGTTATGAATGTGATCGACTCTATGTTTGTGTTATGTGTGATCGACTCTATGCATGTAATGAATATTATTTGTATTATTGTTTTTCATTTTTGATATATTTTTTCATTTTTTAGATTTTAAAATAAATTAGTATTATTTTTCTTCATTTTTTGATATATTATTTGTATTTTTAAGATTTTAAAATGAATTAGTATTATTTTTCTTCATTTTTTGATATATTCTTTTCATTTTAAGATTTTAAAATGAATTAGTATTATTGTTCTTCATTTTTTGATATATTATTTTCATTTTTAAGATTTTAAAATGAATTAGTATTATTGTTATTATTTGTATTTTTAAGATTTTAAAATGAATTATTATTGTTATTTTTGATATATTATTTGTATTTTAAGATTTTAAAATGAATTAGTATTATTGTTCTTCATTTTTGATATATTATTTGTATTTTTAAGATTATAAAATGAATTAGTTCTATTTTTCTTAATTTTTTGATATATTATTTGTATTTTAAGAAATAATACAAATTAAAATTTAATGTTTATTTATTTATTCAAAATTATTAATTACATCATTACTTTTGTTTATTAAAAGATTTATTTGAAATTCAAACAATAAAGAAATGTGGCATCGACCAACATGTTAATAAGATTGATATGATACTACTATCACATACATGCGTGAGAAACACTTGGATTCGGGACGGGATGGAACTCGGAAGTTAAGCGTGCTAGTGCTAGACTAGTGGGAGGATGGGTGACCGAGCGGGAAGTTTGACCATGAGTAAGTAATTTGATTAGAGATAATCTTAGTTAGACGTACACTAAGCAAATAATACAAATTCTGAAAAAAAAAAAGAGTGAAAAAAAGGGAGTGAAAAAAGGTGAGAAAAATAATTAGAAACCAAATGAATTAAAAAAAATACGAAATAAATCCAGTTCCGGTTCATGTGGCCAACCGGGACTAAATGTCCTCCGCCCCCGGGCTCCGCCATCCGCCCACGTGGACGGGCCTTTAGTCCCGGTCCGTAAGTGGCGGGACTATAGGGGGGCCTTTAGTCGCGCGTAGCTAGTCCCGGTTGCCCGGACGGGATTAATGGGTCTAGCGAACCGGGACTGTAGGCCTATTTTCTACCAGTGAATCTACCGTGAAAAATCAATCTTATGTGTGGGCTGCGTCTTAGCCAAGCATGAAAATAGTAGGACCCCACAATTTTCCCTTGTGTGAAGCATGTCGACAAGAACGCATCTCAATGAATCAGTAATGGTGCTTCGGAGGGCCTGCTCTAGGGAAATAAGGATGCCAGCATACGAAGTATAGACATATCCGCCGCCGTGACGACCAGCAGTAGCCTGCATGAATCGATCTGCTCGTAGCAATGGCTGGTAGAAGACGTGTGTCCACAGTCCACTACTTTCAACACTTCTTAAAGTCGTTCGACCCCCCAGGTTTCAGATCGGCGCTTTTTAGCGATAGCGCCGGCCCGCACCAAAACCTGGGGGGGCGATTTCACCAGCCGTTCGGCGTCCCAGAAAATAAAGCACCGATATCATTCGAAAAGTTTCTTCCCGCCCCCAAAAAATAGAGCCCTAGTTCGGCGATCGGCAGCCATAGTTTCGGGCGATCATATTACAAAAAACGCCACAGGTGGGCGATCAAATATAGTTCAGATCGAATCACACAGACGGGCGCGCGCGGCGGTGGCAGACGTAGGCGATCAGACAGACGCGTTGGCCGGCGTCGGAGCAGGCGGCGAGCTCGGCGCAGCATCCAGGTCGATGACAGCGTCGGAGCGGACAGCGGGCTCGCCATTCTCCAGGTCGACGACGGGCTGGGCATCCTTGTCGACGGCGGCATCCTCCTGGGCGGCGTGCGGGCTTGTCGGCGCGGTGGTGTAGCTGGCGCCGCCAGACGATGTCGGGGCCGGGGGCGCGCTGATGTCGGTCAGGATGAGGTTGCACTGCGCCAGGAACCAAGCTCTCACCTCGGGGGTCATCGCGGTCGGATCGCCGCCCGTGAGGAAGGCGAGGTCGTTGTTCCTCTTCTTCGCCGCGGTGCCAGTCCGGAGGAGGTCGATCTTGACCTGCGAGTTGGCCATGAGCGCCGCCCATCGCTGTTTGGAGACCTCCTCCCTCTTGACGGTCTGGGCCTGGGCGTCGGTGATGCAGGTCTCGATGGACGCCTGGAGCTTTGCCGCTGCCGGCGCGCCGTCGCTAGCCAGCTTGGCTTTCTTGTGGCCCATCGGCGGACGCCCTTCGGACGCACCTGCAACCACCGCGTCGGGGACGTACTCCTTGCCCTTGCCGATCGAGCGACGCATCTCCGCCCACTTCTCGCAAGTCTCGATGAGGACGAACACGTGGAGGAACTTGAAGTCGGTTCCCTCGTCGTTCTTGTACGCCTCGAGCATGCGGACGATCTCCATCTCGCGGTTGGCGCCGCTCTGCGGCCTCGCCGAGATCTCCTCCTGGATGTCGTGCCACTTGTTGCACGACGCCTGGATGTTGGCCCAATGGTTCGCCATGGCTTTCTGGCCGCGGTCGAGGACGCATGGGGCGTAGTAGGGATCGATCATGCGGCGCTCGTCGTAGGCCGTCTTCACCCTCTTCCAGTAGTTGTCGGCGTGCTGGTTCGCGCCGACGATCGGGTCCAAGCTCACCGTCTTCCACGCCTCGGCGAGGAGCGAGTCCTCCCTGTTCAGCCACTTGATGCGAGGCTCGGCGGGCGGCAGGGGCACCTTGGGCTCCTTGCGGGGGCGCCCAGGGCCACGGTGCTTCCGTCCTTCGCGGCCGGATCTGTACTCTCTGGCACCACGGGCGTCTCGTCCACGTCGTCCTCTTCGCCCTGCTCCTCCGTCGCCTGCGTGCCGGAGCCGCCTTCGCCGTAGTCGCCACCGACCTGCGTGAAGAACTCGCCGCTGGCATCGAGGAAGCCCGGGCTCGCCGCCGCCGCCATCGAGCCGGACGCGATGATCTCCTCCATGTAGCTGTCCTGGGGCTGCAGTCGGCGAGAATCGCGCGGCGGTGGGATGGGGAAGCTGCTTAGCCCGGCGCGTTGCCATACATCATCGGCGGGTGGTAGGGGAAGGTGAGGTTGGGGTTGAAACCTCCCAGCGAATCACCTTCGACGAACCATGCTGGCGGCGGGTGCGGTGACATGCGGGGCGACGGTGACGGCGACTGCTTCCAGCCGGCGAAACGTGGGCCGAAAGGGCCCTTCTTCTTGGCGAGAGGCGCCGCGGCCGGCGTAGGTGGCTCGTCTGGGACCTCCTCCTCCTCCTCCAGCTCGTCTTCCTCGGCGGCTGCCTGCTCTCGCTTGCAGCTGCGCCATGAGCTGCCTCTGCCGCTGCGCCGCCTCCCTACCCCGGCGCTTGATGTTGGCTGTCTCCAGCCGCGACCTCTCGGCGATCCACTCCTTGTTCGACATGCCGGGTGGTCGCTCCTTCGGTGCTCTTGGCTTGCGGGGTTTCTTGGCCGCGGGAATGGAGACGGCGGCGGCGGCGGCGCGGGGTCCTGTAAATCGAGCGGGAGCCATGGCGCGTAGATCTCGGGTGCGGGGGGAAATGGCGGGAATGAACCGGGGGGAGAGGTACATGGGAGGGGAAAGTGGAGGGAAGCGCCGAAAAAAGAGAGGGAAATCGTCTTCCGTCGCCGACAGGCGTGGCCCACGCGAGCATTTCGCCCCCCCTGGGTTTGGCGGCGCCAAACGGCGCGAAAAACGGCGGAAAGCGGCGCTAAATCGATTCCTGGGGGGGCGACTGGTGCGAAACGGCGCGAAACGGCGCCAAAAACGCCGCTTGGGGGCTCTGGGGGGACGGCTGGAGATGCCCTTAGATAGACGTAAAATCCACTGTCACGATGAAGCCCTCAACGCCGCACAGCCGCTGCCGCTCTCGCCTAGGCCCAGCCCTGGGCTGTCCCCTCCTGTGCTGAGCGCAAAAACACATTCGAGTTCAACGTGGTCGCCCTACCACACTGCGGCCGCGTGGCAGGGAAGAAGCCCTCGCCCGCAGCTGGCGTCGGCGCCCAAGGCATCGCCATGTCGAGTTCACGCCGTGCTGATGGCATCAGCGAGCCATCCATGCAAAGCAGTGTCCCGTCCCCTCCTTACTCGCTTGATCGTGGAAGTGGAAGGGATTCACAATGTAACTATTAGCAGCGAGGATGCGTAATCAGAGCGGCCGGGAAACAGTCCTCGCCAGCAACCGGCGTTGGCGCCCAAGCCGTTGCCATGTCAATATCACACCGACATGTTTGTCTTTCGCATCATGGAGACTATACAATCTCGCGACGTATTGTTTCTATGGAACGAGACCCTTCCCGTATGCTTATAGTACCTTTTTTTTTGCGTGGGAATCTGGGGAGTTTTATTCAACAAACATAGCCCCTGCATCATCTGCAGAAAGGCTAGTTACAAGAATGCCCGGAGGCGAGTCCAGCCAGCAATCTGTCGTCGCCATTGTGCTTGCAAGCTTTGCACAAATGTGAGCGACCGAGTTTGCGGACCTAGATACATGCTGAAAAATAAACGAAGTAAACGAATCAACTAGCTCCCCAACTTCAGAAAGGATAGGCGCCACCAAAGATCTCGACAGGCGACGCGACGTCCAGAGTTCAACCATCTCCAAACTGTCTGTCTCAACCAACACTTTTGAATAGCCTCGAAGTCTAGCAAAGATAACACCATCTCGAATTGCTAGAGCTTCAGCTACGAGAGGATCCGTCACACCCGTGTATGGCTTATACCAAGCTGCCATAAAACTGGATCGAGACCGAGCAACACCTCCCGCTCCTCCTCTCCTGGCATCGGTTGCGATACTACCATCAGTATTGATTTTTATCCACCCCTCCTCCGGTGGTCGCCAACCATGTCCAGGTAGAATCTTCGCATGACTCAAAGGAATGTCCAGCAACGCCAGGGTCTCTTTCATCATTTTCAGTGATTGAGACGGATCCATTCCTTCTTTATCATGAGTCAGATTATTCCTCGAAGTCGAGATAGCCCACATAATAGAAATCAGTTTAGCTCTCTCCGGCTCCAGGAACATACTGTCACATAAAATGTCCATGTACCACGTCAGGGGATGCAGGTTTGGGCGTTTAACATCCAGCCAATCTGGTGCCACAGCCCAGAACCTCTTCGCGTGTGGACAGTCCAGCAAAGCATGCATCATGTCTTCCTCCGCAGCCTTACAAAGTTTGCATAAGCCTGTCTGCGTGATGTGTCGATGCAGCAGCAATTTCTCAACAGGTAAAATTCCGCGCATTACACGCCACCAAAAAACCCGAACTTTGGGTAGAACCTTGAGCTTCCAAAGCCTTGACCATAACTGTTTTTCCGAAGATGATGATTCTGTACCAGCCCCTTCCTCGAGAGATCGCTGCTCTTTTTGAGTCATTAGAGACCGATATGCCGATTTCACAGTATAGACACCAGACCGCTCACGTGCCCAAGCCCAATAATCTTCTCCCCCTCCATGCCTTAGTGGTATATTAAGAATTGCATCTGCATCAGGGGCAATAAAATTATTTCGGACCAAATCAATTTTCCAAGACCAATTATCCATGTCAATCAGTTCGTCCACCGTTTCAAGAACATCTCCTCCAATTTGTGTTGCAGGGATACTAGTAATCTTGTCAGGAATCCATGGGTCAGTCCAAATTGAGATCGAGGACCCCCCTCCAACCCTCTTGATCAACCCAGATTGCAGTGCTTCCTTCCCCCCAATGATCGCACGCCATGTTGCTGATGCATAATTAGGTATAGTAGCCTGCATGAAATCATTGTTAGGAAAATATTTTCCTTTGAGTACCCTCGCACACAGTGAAGTTGGATTAGTGAGCAGTCGCCATCCATGCTTTCCCAGCAATGCCAAGTTAAACGACTCCAGTTCTCTGAATCCCATCCCACCAGCACACTTCGGTTGTACGAGCTTTTCCCATGCAATCCAATGCAAGGAATTCCGATCCAGAGAACAGCTCCACCAATATTTGGCCATTAATGAGGCCAAAGTCTTATACACCTTCTTCGTTAATTTGAAACAGCTCATACTATACGTCGGAATTGCCTGGACAACTGCTTTTAGAAGTATTTCTCTTCCCGCACTAGACACCATCCTCTCGGGTCCATTCTGCAGTTTACTCCGGATCCTCTCCGCAATATGATCAAACGTGCCTCCTGTAATACGCCCCACCGCCGTGGGCAGGCCAAGGTACCTTTCACTAAACGCCTCAACCGCATTACCCATCACCTGTTTCAGTTCATCTCGAACAGGTTCTGAAGTATTCGTACTAAAGAAGACAGAACTTTTCTCCTTGTTGACAGCTTGTCCTGAGCAATCTTCATAAACTCTCAGGATTTCATTTAATCTTCTGGCACTCTGTACTTTGGCACTCATAAATATAAGACTGTCATCAGCAAAGAGAAGATGGTTTATCCAGGGCGACCGAAAGCTCACCCTAATACCCTTATCAACATTCCTTCCACCGAAATTTTTTAATAACGAGGTAAAACCTTCTCCACACATAAGGAATAAATAAGGTGATATAGGGTCACCTTGACGCAATCCCCTCGTCGGTGAAAAGAATGGCATAAATTCTCCGTTGATCCGAACTGAAAACCTGACGGAATTCACACATTTCATCACCAATCTCACAAACGACATGTTGAAACCCAATTTAACCATGATTGCTTCGAGATAGTGCCACTCTACCCGATCATAAGCCTTCATCATGTCCAATTTGACCGCACATACTGCATTTTTACCTCTCTTCCTTCTTCTCATAGCATGCACACTTTCATGTGCAATTAAGACATTATCAGTTATCAGACGGCCAGGTACAAATGCACTCTGCTCCTCCCCAATAATCTCATCCAGACACAATCTCACTCTATTTGCAATAGCTTTGGAAGCAATCTTATAAAGAACAGAGCAAAGTGAGATAGGACGGTACTGTGATATTTTCTGTGGGAAATTTACCTTGGGGATCAAGGTGATAGAAGTGTCGTTTAGCCCCATTGGTAATTCGCCACCATTTAGAAAACCCAAGACAGCAGGAACAATATCCTCGCGCAGAAGTTCCCAATGACGTTGGTAAAACCCTGCCGTAAAGCCATCCACCCCCGGTGCCTTTGATGGCGCCATTTGAAATAAAGCATGTTTAACCTCCTCTTCGGTATAAATTTTCTCCAATTCCAAGTTCATTTCAGAAGAAACCCGGGTTGGCACTACCTCCAATAACTCATTCATCTCCCTAAATCCTTGAGAAGAATACAGGTTTTGATAAAATGTTTGAACTTCAGCTTGGTCCTCCTCCGGGGTATCACATTTAGTTCCATCAGCCCGGACCAAACCCTCGATTTTATTCAACCGTTTCCGACGTGCAGCTTGAGAGTGAAAATATGCCGTATTCCGATCTCCCTCTCGTAGCCACTGTACTCTGGAACGCTGCCGTATCCAAACTTCCTCCTGTCGCAGTGCCAGACGCAATTGTTTTGTTATTGCAACTTCCTCCTCATTTGGCCCTCGTCCAACCGAGACACACCGCAAAGCGATCGAGACGCTCTCTCAATTTCCTAACCTTGCGTGTCAAACAACCAAATTCCTTAGCCCCCCAACTAGCTAGGTTATTCTGTAAAACATTGAGTGCTTGAACAACACCTTGCAGACCCTGTCTCCCTGCACCTTTCTGCCATTTATCAAGGATTAGCTTATCGTAGTCCACATGGGTCTGCCACACATCCTCGTACCGAAAAGGTTTAGAACCAGAGCAGTGACTATTCCGGGCTCTAACTCGTAGATCAACTAGTACAAAACAGTGATCCGATTCTGCTGCCACAATATGCCTGACATTCACGTGTGCAAACAAGTTCAGTAATGCTTCATTCCCAAAAGCCCTATCCAACCGAGCCTTAACATTAGCATCACCTCGCTGCCGGTTATCCCATGTGTAGGGCACACCCGACCAGCCTAGGTCCATAAGAGCGCAATCATCCATTGCCTCTCTAAAATTCTTCATTTGCCACTCGGGTCTAGGTCTGCGAGAAAAATGCTCCGAGCCAAACAAAGTTTCATTAAAGTCACCTATACACATCCACGCAGAGTGCCGGATCGCATACAGTGTTCTCAAAAATCGCCAGCTGTGGTGTCTATCTTCTGATTTAGGCGCCCCATAAAAGCCTGTGAATCTCCATTCAATGGAGGGAGAGCTCTTCAATCTCACCACCGCGTCAATATGACAATTACTATAACTTTTAATATCCACATCTATATCATCTGACCAGAACAGACCAATGCCACCACTAAGACGGACACTGTCTACCGCAAAGCAACCTGCAAAACCAAGACCAATTCGCAGATTCTCTAATCTTGTTGCCGAAATTTTCGTCTCCATAACAAACAGAAGACGGGGTCTCTCTTGCTTCACAACGCTGTGAAGCTCTAGAACTGCCTCGGAGTTCCCAAGCCCCCGGCAGTTCCAACCTAGTGAACTCATTGGGACGGGCAGCGCTGACTAGCAGTCGCTGCCGAATTTTCAGAACTTTGGGGAGTTGGCTTCTTCTTCTTGGGAACATGATTCCCTTCTCCCGTACCATCCGTCCCCTGTGCCTCCACCTCAGATGTGCTCTTATACGGCACAATGCTCATGTTTACAGGACCTACACCCGGCTCACCAGCATCATACTGCTTCTCAATCTTCCTGTAAACCTCTTTCTGCACCCCTGCTTTACGCTTGTTCTGCTGAATATTTTTTAACGGGGATGTAGCATCAGACCTAACCTCAGCAGCCGTACTCGAGGTTCTTGTATCTGCTTTAAACTCATGAGTATTGTTGTGATCCCCATTAGAACCCTCACTCTACGCCGACCTCTTTCTATCCGCGACTGCCCTCAGACATTTGCCAAACGGAAGATCACCGTTGGGCCCCCTCGTCCCTGGAGTAGGACACAGCATATCAGCGTGACCTAGCCTCCCACACGAGAAGCAAAAGTGTGGAAGTTGCTCATATTGGATTTCATACATGTCCACGCACTTCCTCTTCGCGGAATCAATTAACACCCATCGCCTCAACGGTTTAGCCACGTCAACCGTGACTCTAGCCCTAAGGAATCCTCCCACGTGATCAAACACTGCCACAGATGCCTTCTCATCGATTTGCAATGGGTAGCCACCACTTCTTCTCCCTCAGGTTGAAGGGCAAATTCAGGATCCTCGCCCACATAGTGAGCCGATCAAATCTCAGCTCTGACGGTTTCATGCAATCTTCAAATTCTGACAGAATTACTGCGTTGTTGTTCACATGCCATGGTGATCCTTCCCATACACGATCTTTGTCCCTCTGGGTAGCAAATTCCGCTACAAACATGTTTTCCCCCATGGATCGGAAGAATAGACCCCTAGGGTTTCCCCACGCCGGCCGAAGCGCACTGGCGATGGTCTGCACATGGAACACGCTCCGATTCAGGACCTTCCCCGCCAGCATCCACTTTGGTACTTGTTCCTCCTCCCGATCATCGATAATCAGTGGAGTTGCTTCCTCATCCGTTATGTCTAGTTTTCCCAGATCTTCTTCCAGTTTTGCCCTAGCCGCTCTCGGCGACAAGGCCTCCTTCGCATGCGCAGGCGTCGCCATGCCAGCCTTCGCTTCCCTTCTCGCCCTGCCGATGAGATCCGCAGGCGCCGCCGACGTCCACCAAACCCTAGTCGCCCTCGTACGAGAGCTCGAAGAGTTACGGGAAAAAACGCCCACAGTTGTTGGGCGTAGATTTGTTTGTTCTTGGGGGCGCTCAAGAACGGGCCAGGTATGCTTATAGTACCTGACGGCGATCGAGTCCTTGTACCATGCGATACGGAGGGAGTATCCTAGCAGGACTCGACCGAGTCGTAAGTGTCTGCGCTTTTGGGATTTGATCGATTGTGTTTTAGATGGATCCGATCAATGGTCCGTGAATTTGTGGTCACCAAATAATTATGGTGGGCTAATAGGCCAGTACCAAACAAATATAGTATAAGCCTAGATGAAGGCAATATGCCAATACGAATCGGCAGGCCCAAAAGGACGGGTGACAGTAAGATTGGGACCGAAAATGCAATTAATCTTGTATGTGTGCCCCCCGGCACTATCACAGTGCCGTTAGTTTGTTGGAGATTCGTGCTGAAAATTTTGCACAGTACCCCTTCCACCCCATTTTCGTCAGTTTTGCAGAACAGTCTCGTTTCTTTTTAGTTTTTCCAAATTCACTTCTACCTTTCGAATATAGATAAGAATAAAATTGTTTCACGCATACGGACACAATCATCCAAACGTGTCAAATTTTATACACAGCAATTAATTCATTCATGTTTGACATAATAACTGGGAAAAATATGAATTAATCAACAAGAATTCTAGATTCAACAAACAATTTTTATGGAACATAATATTAAGATTCATCACGAATCTTGACAAGTATTTTTTTTGTTATCAGAGATGAACACAATATCAAGATTTCATCAAATATTCATATACATTTCACAGATTCGTGCTGAGATCCACCGAACATTTTCATGGATTCATAAAAGATCCACATGATTAAGGGATTTCCCAGATTCATACACGATACATAGACGTTTTTCACAGATTCAATGAAGATTCAAAAGTAGCTTCTCTAGATTCATACCCAGCTTCTCCAATGATTCATACACAGTTGTTCGAGACACGATTAATCGAACATTTAATATACATACAAGAAACTTTTCGGAAAATTTACAGGAGATCCATAGAATTTCACAGAAGATCCATACCTAATTCATATGTTAATAAAAGAAAAAACAACCAAAAAATTAAACTACACAGATCCATAACCAAGAATCAAAGCAGATGCTTCATAGATGAAAAAAAATCCTGGATGTTTCTTCAAAGATGAGAATATCTATATAAAGAAATATGCAGTGATCAGAAGATCCTTCCAAGAAATAAGGAAGAAGTCACGAAAAAACGAAAAAAAATATAGATAAGACTGATGGAGCCTAGATCGGGCCTGCTTCATCATGTACACGTAAGGGGAAAATATAGAACAGCAAGATCGCCTCGTACACGAATCATACACCACACAGAAAAATAACTCAAATCCAAACAAAAAGGGGAAGAGCATCTGCGGGCCATCCAGTGAGCCCAGATCTGAGCAATCCTGCTGCAGCAAGTAACCGGGGAGAGGCAGACGCTCGGAAATCTTCCATGCCTGGATCTGGCGACCATTGACTGAGGTCGGAGTTGCTCACCGGTGGACGGCGTGGACGGACCGAAGCTGCAGCCTCCCCAATGGCCGTCGCGACCCAAGGCCTCCGCGTCCTCCATTCCACCCGTGGCCTCCTCACACGGTGCCGGAAGGAGACGGTGCTGCCTTGCTACTCGAGACGCGGACGACCGGAGCTCGACGACGGCGATGCGTTGGGGAAGAGCTCGACGAGGTCGGAGTGGCTCAATGGCGTCGCTCTAGGCCTGGAGACACGGGAGAGGGCGCCGCGCCTGGACCTGGCCGTCGCACGCCACGACGCCGCCCGCGCGCCTGGACGCCGCCGCGCGCCTGGAGGCCGCCATGCAGCTGGACGTCGCCATGCGCCAGGCCGTCGAGCGCCTGGACGCCGCCGTGCGCCTGTTCGCCGGTCGTGCGAGGAGGACCGGCTCGAGGAGATCCGGCGCCGTGCGAGGAGAAGGGCTCGAGGGTGTCGGCATGGGAGGTGGGGACGCGGCCGGAGCAGTGAGGTGAGGACGCGGACGGAGCAGGGAGGCGGACGGACGGAGCAGGGAGGTGGGTTTGTGCTATGGGCGGCGGATGGGGGAGAGAGATGGGTTGGATTAGGGTTTGCTTCCTTTATATATGGATGGTGGACCGCGGGCGACATTTGCTATTTTGTTAGGGGCGAAAATGCAAAATCTTCTCAGACTTTGACCAGTGGACTTTCTATCTAGATCTACGGCTACGATAGTACCGGGGGGCACACCGGCAAGTGGAAAATCCGCATTGGATAAGGACCAAAGTGGCGGGGCCCCTAGTTGTAACATCCCAAGTATGAAAATCTTCCCCTAGGATGTTTGTTTCTTGTTTTATTTTTGTTTGCATCATGTCATCATATTCATTTGATTTTTGTTTGCATTGTTTTGCATTTGATCTCATTGTTTCCATCTGTTTTCTATTTGAATTCCAAACAAAACATTAAAAGTATTTGTCATACTTGTTATGTTACCTGTTTCAAATAAAAAACTACACAACAAACAAATATTTGTTTCTTTAAAATTGAAATCAAAAACTTAAATTGGATTAAGTGGCATTTATTCTTTTTATACCTCAACTGCTCAACTCATTTAATTTCCAAAACAATAACATCAATTAAATTTACTTTGGAAAACAATGTTTGTTTTAAGGTGTTGTTACCAAAAACAAAACAATACAAAATTATTCCAAAATTGTCTAACCCCTAAAACCTTTTGTTTCTCTCCCTTTTGCCAAATCTGCCAAAAAAAAATATAACAGAAAAGATTAAAAGAAGGAGAGGGGAAATAGGGGCATCCAGCCCACTTTGGGGCCAGCCCAACCTGCCCCTAAAGGCCCGTACCCCACCTTTCCCTAACCTCTCGTACGGCAGACCATCCATGGTGGCCACGTCCGCATCGGAGGCAGGGAACGGTGATCGAGCTCACCCCTCCTCCTATTTCTTGCCCTCAAGCCCCCTCCTAGCCCTAATTCCTTCTTCCTCCCTCGAGCGCCTCCATCTCCTCCCTCTTTTTCTCTCTCGCTCCTCTCTGTACACCACCGAAGCCTCCATCACCGTCGCCTCTCTCCGGCTCGCCGCCGGCGTCACGGAGCCCTAGCGGCCGAGCTAGGGCCGGGAACGGAAACGTCCCGACCCCCTCTTCCTCGCCGTGGCCTCGGCTTCCCCCGAGGACCACCGGAACTCCGGCGCCGTCCGCAAGTTCGCCGCCGTCAGAACCGAACTGCAGACGTCCGCCTCCCTCCGTTCCTCATCGAGGTGAGCCCGCATCCCCTCGTTCCTCTCCTCTCCCTGCCCTCGTGGCCTCGCACGATGCACACGCACGGACCGACCACCGCCCCGCCGCACGCACACGGCAGCGGGCCGCGGCGCACGACCCCGCAGCGATCGCCGGCGCCTTCCGTCCGCCATCGCTGCCTGTACCTGAAACTGCAACAAAGTTCAGTTATGTTCAGATAGGTGCGCGAACAGAAGCATATCCTCCTTCGCACCGCTTATCTGTCACGAAACTGAACCAGCCGCATTGGCAGAGCACCGTGCGCGGAAGCGCAAGCTCCCGGGATCGAATCCCAGGGGAGGCAAATGCCTCCCCAATTTTTTCCTCTGCACGCCCCGCACTGGGCCCCGCATGTCATCGACCCTAGCGGCCACCTCACCTCCTAGCCTGCCACCTAGGTGCCACGCAGGCCCAGGGCCCAGTTGGCAGTGCCCTGGGTAGTTATCTGCGCGGTAACAAAAAAAAATTCCTGCGTTTTCTTTTTAAATCCAAGTCCTTTTAATTCACAGTTTGGTCCTATATTTTAAATTGTTAATAACTTTCAAACTATAACTCCAAATAATAAAATCTAAATATGTGCACTACTCTAAATTAAATTGTCTATCTATCTATAGCATTTGTTTTCTGTTTTGAATCTTCGAAATGCAATTCAAATTTGAATTCAAATAATTCAATTGCAATTTGCTAAAATCCATAACTAATTCATTATTAATCCAAATCATACAAATAAAATATGTTTTCCATGTCAAATTAAACCACCTAACCAAATATAAATTTTGTTTCATGATTTGAATAATTAAAATTGCTTAAATAATTTAATACTTGTTTAATTCAATTAAATTTGATAAAATCATAACTTGCTCAAATTAAATTATTTTTGAACATGCAAAATATGTTTTCAACCTAGAAAAGTATAAACTTTTCAAATATGAATTTTGTTATCTGTTTTGAACAATTTAAATTGGTGAAAACAACAACTATTTTGTGTAATCCCTTTAAGGAACCAAAAATCACCTAAATTAATAAATAAATTTCTAAATTGGTAAACCCTATTTTAAATTGGTTCTATTGTTGTTATTTTGTTGTTTTCCTCATCCATGCATCATACTAATTCACCTTCATCTGTTGATTAGTTGGAAAACAAATAATCTAACCCAAAATTCATGGGCTTTTCATATGCAACTCAAAATTGCATATGTGTCCATTTAATTTGTGTTACCATGTTAGCTAGTTTATTTTGATGCAACCATTAACATGACATGCATCATCCCCTTGATTGTGCACTATGCCATGATATTGATTGTCTACCCTTTCTGCATTGTTTGTTTGCTTCTTCTCGGTTAGACGACGACGTTGAGACGACGATCCTTACGACCCCTTCTGAGGATCTAGCTCAGTACCAGGCTACTGGGTTTGCAGGCAAGTTATCACTCACATGAACCACTGTGTTCCTTTCAACATCGGTTACCGATACTTTTCCGTTGTCTATTTCTGCTAGCCATATGTATCGTTGCTTCTGTTACGAGCCTATCACATGATACCCTGAAACCATGATATTGCCTTACCTCCAGTCCTATAACCCCGTTGTTTGAGCCCGTGTCTTACTAGCATGCTTAGGGTTATTTCTGCTCGAGTCTGTTACCCGTTACTTTCTGTTATCATATTCTATTATGTTCTATGGGCTCGATGTTTAAACAACAACCTGTTAATGCTTGGGTAATAATAATTTGCTGATAAGGCACCGGCAGGAGGCCCGTCGTGGTTTTGAGGCCTGCTAGTGTCGACCCTAATTAGGAAAAGGGTCTTGTCTACTGATCCATGATGAGCGTGCTCACCGCATCCAGGTGGTGGTATGGAACCCCCCTCGGCTTTGATCTGATCCGCAGTTTGTCCGAAGAGCCACACTTAGTTCGGGTGTTCCATTTGGCTCATCCGCATGAATGGGTCGCTCCCATGGTTACTGATGATGATGATGACGCACATATAGGGCGAGGCCTGTAGTGCCGGGGTGTTGTGTCCTGCGGGAGTTTTGCACACCTGCGCTGAGTATTCGGCTGCGTGGCTGGGACCTTATAGCTCCGTGGCTCCTAGGACAGGCTGTAGAGATGGTTCGAGTTGTGTCAAGCCAACCTGAGTTTTAGTTGGTGGCTTGAGTGTGTACGGGTACTGGAGCACACCCTGCAGGGATGAATCTTCTCGAGAAGCCGTGTTGTCCGCGGTTATGTGACGACTTGGTGAAAGTACTGGCTAACAAGTACTCAGACAACAATAACTATATAACTTGACTAGTAATAGAATTATTGACACAATAACCTGACTCATCATTAATCCAACTGTGTGAGTTATCCTTGGGTTGCTTCCTTAGAAGGGGGTGACATTGGATGGGTTTGTTTGGATTTACTTTCAGTTGGTTACAATACTCGATCTTATCTCCTTTCTGTTAGCCGGAAGTTATAGTATGTTCTGTAGTTGGTTAGTGCAGCCAGTTGCAGCATCCTTTATAACCCTTTCTTCCGTTGAACCCAAGGCATCTGTGCTTGGTGTTGACGGGTTACACTTTGGTGAACTGTGAGTCTTGCTTGCCAGTACGTTGTTGTACTGACCCGTTGGGGCTGTGGTTTACGCAGACTACGATTCCGAGGATCTCCATGGAGGCTACTACGTGGAGTACAACGAAGCTGTTGACGAGTAGATAGCGGACCCGGGCAGGATCCGAGACTTCGTGGATGGGCTCCGTTTTCCTTTCATTGCCGGCTTCTTAAGCCTATTTGGATTTGTCTGTACTCAGACCCTTTGTTTGCTTCCGCTGATGTAATGAATGTTATGTTGGGACATGTGTCCTCTGGATGATTGTATTTGCTATTCTCTGCCTTAGTGAAGGCTATTTGCAACCTTATTTCAATCTTTTGTGTCTTAGAGACATTCTGTGGTATCATTCCGTTTTAACGCTGTTGACGTACCCTGCGTGATTGATATGAAGTACGTCGACAGTAGTGCCTTTGGTCTCTAGTGGATAGTTTACATCGACGATGGAATAGCAGGGCTTGTGTTGTCGCGCATAAGCGCAGGCCTACCAGGAAGCTGGGACGTGGGAGCAGTTATGCCCCATAATCCAAGCATCTGCTATCCAGTTCGGCCCGATGAGTATCCCCTAGAAACCAGGGTGCGACAAATGGTATCAGAGCCTGTCTGCCTGTAGGATCCCTTTTACTGGTCGCAGTTGAGTCTAGAAACTATTTTGTAGCTATATAGGAAAAATGAAACGTGAGAGTAGGAATTCTGCCATTTTATTTCTTTCCCCACCCACCCTCCCTTTTCTGGTAAGGAAGTGCAACGTTGTTTTTTCTCTTCTCACCTAAACTTTCAAGTTAGGATTTCACGTATCCTGGTTTCTCTAGGATGGTTATATCTACTAGACCATAGGAATGGAGGTGGTTGTGACATGATTTATCATGTTGCCTACTCACGATTGAGAACGGTGGCAAATAAGCCCCGGAAGCAGATCCTCTATTCCTTAAGCAGTAGATATTGATCCTTTAGAAGCCCGGATGGGTTTTCTCCGTAGTACCTCAGGTGTTTGTGGTCTATGTTTCCCAGTTGTTGCTTCGATATCGTCCTTCACAAATTTTCTCTTCCGTTGTAACAACTTATCTGTTGATCCGTTGTTAACCTCCATCCTTGTTCTATGCTACCTTCTTACCGTCCGAAGTAATCCTTTTAAGCACTTATATTGGATTTTGTTATCCGGTTACTGTGTTAATCTTGGTATCCTCTTCAGGATGGAAAGTGGTGACGAAGAACCCACACTGCCACCTGAGATGGGGAAAGTGCTGTCTCAGATGACACAAGTTATAAAGCAGATGCAGCAGAACCAAGACCGTGGGAGTAATGGCAACACCCGGGTGTCTATTCGGGAGTTCCTTGAGCTCAACCCGCGCACGTTTGATAACTCCTCCGAGCCATTGGATGCTGATGACTGGCTCCGTGAAATGAACCGTACTCTTATGGTAGCTCATGTGGCTGACGAGGACCGTGTTCCTTACGTGACCTACCTTCTCCGTGGACAATCCATGTCTTGGTGGGAGAATTTCAAAAAATGAGAGGTTCTAGTGTGGCAATCACATGGGAGATTTCAAGCAAGCCTTCGTGCGCCATCACATTCCCGATGGGCTCATGGAGAAAATGCGTGAGGAATTCTATTCTTTCACACAAGGCAGTCTGGACGTTCTCGAATACCAAAGAGAGTTCAATCGTCTGGCTCGCTACGCCGGAGATGAAGTCTCCACGGAAGCGAAAAAGATGGCAAAGTTCCGCAGGGGTCTCAACCCGGAACTCAAGTATGCTCTCACCAACGTCAAGGCCAAGAATTTTGAGGACCTCATCAACATCGCTCTAAATGAAGAGCATGGGCGCAAATTGGTTGAGGAATCTCGTAAGCACTCTTGTGAACAGGCTAATCTCTCAAAAGCTATCATGCCTCCACAAAAACGAAGAGTTTGGGTTCCATATACCACTCCAACACCGCCCATGTGCTTGCCAAGCCCGGCAGGATTTCTTGACCTCCCTCCCACCCCAGTGGTATCTTCAGGAGGTGCTCCATCTCAGCCAAGTCCAACAACTCCTCGTTCTGCTAGTACATGCTTCAAGTGCGGTCTATCAGAACACTACTCCTACAAGTGCCCGCAGAACAAGCTACCATCACTACCTATCTCTAAGGTCAATCATGTGGTGGTACACACTTCTTCGCCTAGGCCCCGCAACAGGAACAAGTCTGTCTTGAGAACTGTGAGGGTGAACCATGTCAAGGCCCAGGGAGCAGAAGAATCTCCAGAGGTTGTAATGGGCACATTTCTTGTGAATTCGTTTCGTGCTAAAGTTTTGTTCGATTCTGGTGCTTCACACTCTTTCATCTCTCAATGCTTTGCAAACAACAGTGGAATCAACTTCGAACAGTTGTCTATCCCTTTCCTAGTGAAATCACCAGGATCTAGCTGGCAAAGCAATAAAATTAGCAAGAACATCGAGATCACAGTTGGAAACCTTCCATTCCAGGCATCCCTGATAGCTCTCCACTCTTCAGATATTGATGTCATTCTTGGGATGGATTGGTTGGTAGCCAACAAAGCAGTCATTGATTGTCCTGCTAAGTCTGTCAAAATCACACACCCTTCTGGCCAGATAGTCTACTTCCATGCTGAAAATCCAGTTGCTCAACTCTACACTCTCAATGCAAATCCTCTACCATCTATTGAAACTATTCCGGTGGTTTGTGAATTCCCTGATGTCTTTCCAGAAGAATTGCCAGGAATGCCTCCTGACAGAGCGGTTGAGTTCGTGATCAAACTTGAACCAGGTACTGCTCCAATCTCTAAGCATCCATACAAGATAGCTCCTCCTGAACTGAAGTTGTTGAAGGAGCAAATCGATATGTACATGGAGAAAGGTTACATTCAACCTAGTTCCTCGGCTTGGGGTTGCCCAACTCTGTTCGTTGCAAAGAAGGATCAAACAAAGAGACTCGTGGTTGACTATCGTCCTCTCAACGAGAAAACCATCAAAAACAAGTATCCAATTCCTCGTATCGATGATCTTTTTGATCAACTTGCTGGAGCCTCAATATTCTCCAAGATGGACTTGAGAATGGGTTACCATCAAATAAAGATCAGAAAGGAAGATATTCCAAAGACAGCTTTCACCACTCGCTACGGTCTATATGAATACACCGTCATGTCCTTTGGTCTCACCAATGCACCGGCGACCTTCTCTCGGCTCATGAATTCTGTCTTCCATGAATACCTCGACAAGTTCGTTGTGGTATATCTTGACGATATTCTGGTCTACTCCAAATCTGAGGAAGAGCATGGAGAACACCTTCGTCTCACTCTCATGAAACTTCGCGAGCATCGTTTATATGCCAAGTTCTCCAAATGTGAGTTCTGGATTCCAGAAGTTGCTTACCTTGGTCATGTCATCTCTGCCAAAGGCATAGCCATTGATCCAGAAAAGGTTAAGGCAATTGTTGATTGGAAACCTCCTAAGACGGTGAAGCAAGTCAGAAGTTTTCTTGGTTTGGCTAGCTATTGCCGTCGTTTCGTCCAAAACTTCTCCAAGATTGCCAAACCCCTCACTGATCTCACAAAGAAGGACAAGAAGTTCGTTTGGTCTCCACAATGTGATGAAAGTGTCAATCTCCTCAAGACTAAACTCACTTCTACACCAGTTCTGGTTGGCCCAGATACTACCAAACCCTTCCAGATATTCTGTGATGCTTCTCTCCAAGGCCTAGGTGCAGTTCTTATGCAAGAACGTCAAGTTGTGGCTTATGCTTCACGTCAGTTGAACCCACATGAGCAAAACTATCCCACTCATGATCTTGAACTCGCAGCAGTTGTGTTTGCCCTCAAGAAATGGAGGCAATACTTGTTGGGTAATCGCACTGAAATCTTTTCCAATCATAAGAGTCTGAAATACATCTTCACTCAGCCAGATCTAAACCTCAGGCAAAGGAGATGGATTGAAAAGATCAAAGACTTCGATCTTACCATTTCTTACACTCCAGGCAAGGCTAATGTTATGGCCGATGCTCTTAGTCGAAAGTCGTATTGCAATAATCTCATGATCATGGAAAGCCAACCTCCTCTTCATGAAGAATTCCAGAAGCTGAACCTTGGTCTTGTTCCTCAAGGTTATCTTGCAAACTTGACAGCCAGTCCAACTCTCGAGGACAAGATTCGTGTGGAACAACTTCGTGATGCTGAGATCAAGAAGATCGCAAATAACATCAAAGCAGGCAATGTGAAGTATGAGTGCTTCTCAATTGATGACAAGGGAACGGTGTTCTTCGAAGGACGCATTGCAGTTCCTCAAATTCAAAGTCTCAAAGATGTTATTCTCAAGGAGGCTCATGAAACTCCTCTCTCCATACATCCTGGAAGTACAAAGATGTACCAGGATCTCAAGACTCTGTATTGGTGGTCTAGCATGAAGCGTGAAATTGCTCAATACGTTTCTGAATGCGACGTTTGTCAACGTGTAAAGGCGGTTCATCAGAAAACAGCCGGTCTTCTCCAACCTCTGAAAATTCCTGAGTGGAAGTGGGACATGATTGAAATGGACTTCGTCACTGGTTTTCCAAAGTCCAAAAAGGGCAACGATGCAATCTTCGTTGTTATTGATCGTCTCACTAAGGTAGCTCACTTCTTTGCTGACAAAGAAACAATCTCAGCTAGCCAGTTAGCAGAGCTCTACACAGCAAAGATTGTTCCTCTTCATGGTGTTCCATTGGAAATAAGCTTAGACCGTGGAAGCATATTCACTTCTCATTTCTGGAAGAGTTTTCAAGAAGCATTGGGCACCAAACTTCTGTTCAGCACAGCTTATCACCCTCAGTCTCAGGGGCAAGTCGAAAGAGTCAATCAGATTCTCGAGGATATGCTCAGAGCATGTGGTCTCTCCTTTGGCATGAAATGGGAGGATTGCCTTCCATATGCTGAATTCTCCTACAAGAACAGTTTCCAGGCAAGCCTAGGCATGGCACCGTTTGAGGCACTGTATGGCCGCAGATGCAGGAGTCCAATCAATTGGTCTGGAGCTGGTGAACGTTCACTCTTAGGTCCTGACATTGTTAAGGAGGCCGAAGAGAAAGTTCGCATCATTCGTGACAATCTCAAGATTGCTCAGTCTCGTCAGAAGAGTTACTATGACAGCAAGCACCGGGACATGGTCTATGCACCTGGTGACAATGCATATCTCCGTGTAACTCCCCTCAGAGGCACTCATCGTTTTGGTGTGAAAGGAAAGCTAGCACCGAGATACATTGGTCCTTTCAACATTCTCTCAAGGCGTGCGGAAAATGCCTATCGTCTTGAACTTCCAGAAAGACTATCCAAGGTGCACGATGTGTTTCACGTGTCACAGCTCAAGAAGTGCTTCAAAGATCCAGATCGTGCAGTTGATCATGATTCCATTGAACTGCAAGATGATCTATCTTATGAGGAGCACCCTGTTCGAATTCTCGATGAGACCGAGCGTAAGACTCGCAACAAGAGCACCAAGTTCTTGAAAGTGCAATGGTCGCATCATTCCGATAAAGAGGCAACATGGGAGACCGAAGAGGATCTTCGCAAGAAGTATCCGGACCTTTTCCTTTCTCGGTAGGAATCTCGGGGCGCGATTCCTTCAAGGGGGGCGTTTTGTAACATCCCAAGTATGAAAATCTCCCCCTAGGATGTTTGTTTCTTGTTTTATTTTTGTTTGCATCATGTCATCATATTCATTTGATTTTTGTTTGCATTGTTTTGCATTTGATCTCATTGTTTCCATCTGTTTTCTATTTGAATTCCAAACAAAACATTAAAATTATTTGTCATACTTGTTATGTTACCTGTTTCAAATAAAAAACTACACAACAAACAAATATTTGTTTCTTTAAAATTGAAATCAAAAACTTAAATTGGATTAAGTGGCATTTATTCTTTTTATACCTCAACTGCTCAACTCATTTAATTTCCAAAACAATAACATCAATTAAATTTACTTTGGAAAACAATGTTTGTTTTAAGGTGTTGTTACCAAAAACAAAACAATACAAAATTATTCCAAAATTGTCTAACCCCTAAAACCTTTTGTTTCTCTCCCTTTTGCCAAATCTGCCAAAAAAATAAAAAATAACAGAAAAGATTAAAAGAAGGAGAGGGGGAAATAGGGGCATCCAGCCCACTTTGGGGCCAGCCCAACCTGCCCCTAAAGGCCCGTACCCCACCTTTCCCTAACCTCTCATACGGAAGACCATCCATGGTGGCCACGTCCGCATCGGAGGCAGGGAACGGTGATCGAGCTCACCCCTCCTCCTATTTCTTGCCCTCAAGCCCCCTCCTAGCCCTAATTCCTTCTTCCTCCCTCGAGCGCCTCCATCTCCTCCCTCTTTTTCTCTCTCGCTCCTCTCTGTACACCACCAAAGCCTCCATCACCGTCGCCTCTCTCCGGCTCGCCGCCAGCGTCACGGAGCCCTAGCGGCCGAGCTAGGGCCGGGAACGGAAACGTCCCGACCCCCTCTTCCTCGCCGTGGCCTCGGCTTCCCCCGAGGACCACCGGAACTCCGGCGCCGTCCGCAAGTTCGCCGCCGTCAGAACCGAACTGCAGACGTCCGCCTCCCTCCGTTCCTCATCGAGGTGAGCCCGCATCCCCTCGTTCCTCTCCTCTCCCTGCCCTCGTGGCCTCGCACGATGCACACGCACGGACCGACCACCGCCCCGCCGCACGCACACGGCAGCGGGCCGCGGCGCACGACCCCGCAGCGATCGTCGGCGCCTTCCGTCCGCCATCGCTGCCTGTACCTGAAACTGCAACAGAAAGTTCAGTTATGTTCAGATAGGTGCGCGAACAGAAGCATATCCTCCTTCGCACCGCTTATCTGTCACGAAACTGAACCAGCCGCATTGGCAGAGCACCGTGCGCGGAAGCGCAAGCTCCCGGGATCGAATCCCAGGGGAGGCATTTGCCTCCCCAATTTTTTCCTCTGTGCGCCCCGCACTGGGCCCCGCATGTCATCGACCCTAGCGGCCACCTCACCTCCTAGCCTGCCACCTAGGTGCCACGCAGGCCCAGGGCCCAGTTGGCAGTGCCCTGGGTAGTTATCTGCGCGGTAACAAAAAAAAATTCCTGCGTTTTCTTTTTAAATCCAAGTCCTTTTAATTCACAGTTTGGTCCTATATTTTAAATTGTTAATAACTTTCAAACTATAACTCCAAATAATAAAATCTAAATATGTGCACTACTCTAAATTAAATTGTCTATCTATCTATAGCATTTGTTTTCTGTTTTGAATCTTCGAAATGCAATTCAAATTTGAATTCAAATAATTCAATTGCAATTTGCTAAAATCCATAACTAATTCATTATTAATCCAAATCATACAAATAAAATATGTTTTCCATGTCAAATTAAACCACCTAACCAAATATAAATTTTGTTTCATGATTTGAATAATTAAAATTGCTTAAATAATTTAATACTTGTTTAATTCATTTAAATTTGATAAAATCATAACTTGCTCAAATTAAATTATTTTTGAACATGCAAAATATGTTTTCAACCTAGAAAAGTATAAACTTTTCAAATATGAATTTTGTTATCTGTTTTGAACAATTTAAATTGGTGAAAACAACAACTATTTTGTGTAATCCCTTTAAGGAACCAAAAATCCCCTAAATTAATAAATAAATTTCTAAATTGGTAAACCCTATTTTAAATTGGTTCTATTGTTGTTATTTGTTGTTTTCCTCATCCATGCATCATACTAATTCACCTTCATCTGTTGATTAGTTGGAAAACAAATAATCTAACCCAAAATTCATGGGCTTTTCATATGCAACTCAAAATTGCATATGTGTCCATTTAATTTGTGTTACCATGTTAGCTAGTTTATTTTGATGCAACCATTAACATGACATGCATCATCCCCTTGATTGTGCACTATGCCATGATATTGATTGTCTACCCTTTCTGCATTGTCTTTTTGCTTCTTCTCGGTTAGACGACGACGTTGAGACCGACGATCCTTACGACACCCCTTCTGAGGATCTAGCTCAGTACCAGGCTACTGGGTTTGCAGGCAAGTTATCACTCACATGAACCACTGTGTTCCTTTCAACATCGGTTACCGATACTTTTCCGTTGTCTATTTCTGCTAGCCATATGTATCGTTGCTTCTGTTACGAGCCTATCACATGATACCCTGAAACCATGATATTGCCTCACCTCCAGTCCTATAACCCCGTTGTTTGAGCCCGTGTCTTACTAGCATGCTTAGGGTTGTTTCTGCTCGAGTCTGTTACCCGTTACTTTCTGTTATCATATTCTATTATGTTCTATGGGCTCGATGTTTAAACAACAACCTGTTAATGCTTGGGTAATAATAATTTGCTGATAAGGCACCGGCAGGAGGCCCGTCGTGGTTTTGAGGCCTGCTAGTGTCGAACCTAATTAGGAAAAGGGTCTTGTCTACTGATCCATGATGAGCGTGCTCACCGCATCCGGGTGGTGGTATGGAACCCCCCTCGGCTTTGATCTGATCCGCAGTTTGTCCGAAGAGCCACACTTAGTTCGGGTGTTCCATTTGGCTCATACGCATGAATGGGTCGCTCCCATGGTTACTGATGATGATGATGACGCACACATATAGGGCGAGGCCTGTAGTGCCGGGGTGTTGTGTCCTGCGGGAGTTTTGCACACCTGCTCTGAGTATTCGGCTGCGTGGCTGGGACCTTATAGCTCCGTGGCTCCTAGGACAGGCTGTAGAGATGGTTCGAGTCGTGTCAAGCCAACCTGAGTTTTAGTTGGTGGCTTGAGTGTGTACGGGTACTGGAGCACACCCTGCAGGGATGAATCTTCTCGAGAAGCCGTGTTGTCCGCGGTTATGTGACGACTTGGTGAAAGTACTGGCTAACAAGTACTCAGACAACTTACACCTAACTATAATAACTTGACTAGTAATAGAATTATTGACACAATAACCTGACTCATCATTAATCCAACTGAATGAGTTATCCTTGGGTTGCTTCCTTAGAAGGGGGTGACATTGGATGGGTTTGTTTGGATTTACTTTCAGTTGGTTACAATACTCGATCTTATCTCCTTTCTGTTAGCCGGAAGTTATAGTATGTTCTGTAGTTGGTTAGTGCAGCCAGTTGCAGCATCCTTTATAACCCCTTTCTTCCGTTGAACCCAAGGCATCTGTGCTTGGTGTTGACGGGTTACACTTTGGTGAACTGTGAGTCTTGCTTGCCAGTACGTTGTTGTACTGACCCCGTTGGGGCTGTGGTTTACGCAGACTACGATTCCGAGGATCTCCATGGAGGCTACTACGTGGAGTACAACGAAGCTGTTGACGAGTAGATAGCGGACCCGGGCAGGATCCGAGACTTCGTGGATGGGCTCCGTTTTCCTTTCATTGCCGGCTTCTTAAGCCTATTTGGATTTGTCTGTACTCAGACCCTTTGTTTGCTTCCGCTGATGTAATGAATGTTATGTTGGGACATGTGTCCTCTGGATGATTGTATTTGCTATTGTCTGCCTTAGTGAAGGCTATTTGCAACCTTATTTCAATCTTTTGTGTCTTAGAGACATTCTGTGGTATCATTCCGTTTTAACGCTGTTGACGTACCCTGCGTGATTGATATGAAGTACGTCGACAGTAGTGCCTTTGGTCTCTAGTGGATAGTTTACATCAACGATGGAATAGCAGGGCTTGTGTTGTCGCGCATAAGCGCAGGCCTACCAGGAAGCTGGGACGTGGGAGCAGTTATGCCCCATAATCCAAGCATCTGCTATCCAGTTCGGCCCGATGAGTATCCCCTAGAAACCAGGGTGCGACACTAGTCGCGCCACCTATAGGTGTGGGGCCACTAGAGCTCCACCAACTTTGCCCTTTCGCCTATATAATCCCCTCGGATGGAAAACCCTAAACACCAGATCAAAAATCCCCGAAAAGTTCCGCAGACGCCGTCACCATCAACCCTAGATCAGGGGGTTCTGAAACTGTTTCCGGCACCCTGTCGGAGAGGAGATCATCACCGGAGGCCTCTCCATCACCATGCCTTCCTCTGGAGTGATGCGTGAGTAGTTCATCCTTGGACTACGGGTTCGTAGCTGTAGCTAGATGTTTGTCTTCTCCTCGTATGCCTCCATGTTTAGATCTCATGAGCTGCCTATCATGATCGAGATTGATCTTATGTAATTCTATATGCTGTGTTTGCTGGGATCCGATGAATATTGACCTTATGCCAAGTTGATTATAGTCTTTATTTGCATATGCTATTTGTGATCTTGCATGCTTTCCGTTGCTACTGGTTGCTCTGGCCAAGTAGTTGCTAGTGACTCCAAGAGGGAGTATTTATGATCGATAGTGGGTTCATGCCTCCTCACCACCTTGCTTGAGTGACAGAAACGTGAAGGGAGTGTGTTGTTGCCATTAGGGAGAAAACAACGGTGAGAGTGCCCGCGTGAATAAATCATTGCTTACATTACACACTTTGTTTAATGTTGTTATTTGTTGCTTGCAACTTAATACCTAAGGGGGTTCGGATGATAACCTGTGGGTGGATTAATAGTCATATATGCAGATGGATGTCGGTCTATGTATATTGTTGTAATGCCTGCACTAAATATCATAGTAATCATCATGTTATATTGTGCACTACGGTGCAACCTCTATTTGTTAATTTCCCAACTGTAATTTGTTCATCCAGCATGCTATCTTTTATGGAGAGACACCACTAGTGAACCTATGAACCCCGGTCCATTTTCCACACTGTTAAACAAACCACAACTATTTACTGCTTTCTTTACTTACTGCAAGAATACATCATTTTCCACACTATACCTCTAATCTTTGTTTTCAGCAAGACCGGTGAGATTGACAACCTCACTGTACCGTTGGGACAAAGTATTTTGGTTGTGTTGTGTGCAGGTTCCATGTTGTTGCTGACACCGGTGAAGCGCCAGCACCGCCGTTAGTGGCATCAACCTTCCTGAGATCCTCTTCCTCCTACTGGATTGATAACCTTGGTTCTTAACTGAGGGAAATTCTTGCCGCTTACTGATCACACCCTCATCTTGGGGTTTCCAACAACTTCATCATCTCTGCAAGCATCAAGGAATTTCTGGCGCCGTTGCCGGGGAGGAAGAAGTCTTCTGGCAAGGGGAGTCTCTCACTCTCAACCTCTTTATTTTGTTTATTGTATTGTTTTTATTTTTGTCTTGTTTTTCTTCTCTATATTTAAAACACAAAAAAATAGTTTATTTCATAGTTGTTATTTATTTCCTTGCTTTTATTCTGCTAAAATGGGTTCCTCTGAGAATACTAAGTTGTACACATATTGCTCCACCTGCTCCTACTGCTGCTTTGTATGAGATTAAACCTGCTTTATTAAATCTTGTGATGAAAGAACAATTTTCTGGTATTAGTACTGATGATGTTGTTGCCCACATTAATAATTTTGTTGAACTATGTGAGATGCAAAAATATAAAGATGTGTATGGAGATATTATTAAACTGAAATTATTTCCTTTCTCTTTGAAAGGAAGAGCTAAAGAATGGTTGCTATCTTTGCCTAGAAATAGTATTGATTCATGGACTAAGTGTAAAGATACTTTCATTGGAAATTATTACCCTAGTGCTAAGATTATATCCCTGAAAAGTGACATAATGAATTTTAAACAATTTGATAATGAACATGTTGCTAAAGCTTGGGAAAGAATGAAAACTATGGTGAAGAATTGTCCCACTCATGGACTGACTACTTGGATGATTATACAAACCTTTTATGCAGGACTGAATTACTCCTCAAGGAACCTATTGGTATTAGCTGCTGGAGGTACCTTTATGTCCATCACTTTGGGAAATGCAACAAATCTTCTTGATGATATGATGATAAATTATTCAGAGTGGCACACTGAGAGAGCTCCACAAGGTAAGAAGGTAAATTTTGTTGAGGAAACTCCTCATTAAGTGAAAGGCTTGATGCTATTATGTCTATGCTTGTTAATGGTAAACACAGGTTGATCCTAATAATGTTCCTTTAGCCTCTTTGGTTTCTCAAGAAGAGCATGTTGGTGTAAACTTTATTAGAAATAATAATTTTGACAACAATGCTTATAGAAATAATTTTGGTGGAAACAATTATAAGCCTTATCCTCCTAATAATTGTTATGGTAATTCCTATGGCAACTCCTACAATAGCAATAAAAGCTCTACCCCTGATCTTGAAAACATGCTTAGAGAATTTATTAACGCACAAACTGTTTTTAATAAATCTGTTGAGGAAAAGCTTGGTAAAATAGATGTTCTTGCCTCTAAAGTAGATAGCCTTGCTATTGATGTTGATTTTATAGAACTAAATTTTTTTCCACAAGATGTTAAACAAAGTAAAACTTTGAATGCCATTCAAGTTCGAATTGATGACAATGTTAGGTTGATGGCTGAATTACGTGCTAGGTGGGAAAGAGAAGATGAATTGGCTAGAAAGAATAATATTGCTAGAGTTTGCACTATCACAACCACTAGTAAAACTGAAGCTCCAAGTGCTAGTAAACCTACTACTATAAATGGTAAAGTAATTGGTGTTAATAAAGTCCCTACTCCCTTGGTGAAACGTGCTAAATTGCCTCAAACTGCTGAAATTGCTTATGATAAAAGTGCTGAAATTTTTAGAGGTATGGGAGATAATGGTCCCATTACCTTTGATGATAATAATTTTGATTTTGATGATTGCAATATCTCTGAATTTCTTATGTTTCTATAAAATCTTGCTAGAAGTCCCAATGCTAGTGCCATGAGTATGGGCTTTACTAGACATATTACCAATGCTCTCATGAAAGTTAGGGAAGAAAAGTTGAAACTTGAAACATCTATCCCTAGAAAATTAGATGATGGTTGGGAGCCTATCATTAAGATAAAAGTAAATGATTTTTATAGCAATGCTTTGTGTGATCTTGGTGCTAGTATCTCTGTTATGCCTCAAAATCTTTATAATATGCTTGATCTACCACCGTTGGAACACTGTTATTTGGATATTCATCTTGTTGATAATGCTAGGAAGAAACCTCTTGGTAGAATTGATGATGTTCTTATTATGGTTAAAAATAACCTTGCCCCTGTTGATTTTGTTGTTATGAACATTGAATGCAATGCTTCTTGTCCTATTGTTTTGGGAAGACATTTTCTTAGAATAGTTGGTGCTATTATTGATATGAAAGAGGGGAGTATTAAATATCAATTACCCCTCAAGAAAGGTTTGGAACACTTTCCCAGAAATAAGATGAAGCTACCTTTTGACTCTATTATTAGAGAAAAATATGATGTTGATGCTTCTTCACTCGAAAATACTTGAGTTGCCCTTTTATGCCTAGCTAAAAGGTGTTAAAGAAAAGCGCTACCGGGAGACAACCTGTTTTATTTCGCTGTTTTCAACCCGTTTTCCTTTGTTTTCTTTGGTGTGCCTTGCACCTAGGTGTTGTATATTTCCTTATCAACCCCTATGTATCTTTTCTTTTGTGTTTTTGTTGAGCCAAGTAAAGCCTCTAGTGGAAAGTTGAGGTTATATTTCGGATTTCTGCGGAGGAAACAGATTTCTGCTGTCCACTGTTAATTCCGTGAAAAATCACAGAAAAATCAAAATTAGCTGAGTTTTTTGTGCTAAATACTGATTTATATACGCAAATTTTCTTAGTTGACCACTTTTTGATTTGATTAACATAAGAGTTTTGAAAAAATCGATCTTTACTTGTTCTTATGTTTTGACAGATTTCTGCCATTTATTGCATTTGCATCTTAATCTCTTTCTTTTGGTGTTCTTTTGAGAAAAAGAGTTTTAAAAGAAGTTGTGACAGTAGCTAATGTGTTTTTAAGTGTTATACTTGTGTTTAAACTGAACCATGTTAATTTATTATTTCAATTGCACAAACGTTGCTAATGAAGATTGTGAGAATTTTGGTGTGAAGGAAGTTTTCAAGGGTAAGAGAAGAGGATGATATGATGTGGTCAAGAAGAGTGAAAATCCTAAGCTTGGGGATGCCCCGGTTGTACATCCCAGCAAATTCCAAGAAGACTCAAGCGTCTAAGATTGGGGATGCCCAAGGCACCCCCTTCTTCGTCAACAAATTATCAGGTCACTTCTAGTGAAACTATATTTTTTTCTGTCGCATCTTATGTGCTTTACTTGGAGTGTCTTTTATTTTTGTTTTCAGCTTGTTTTTGTTTTTGCTTTAAGTTTGTTTTTATTTTTTCAATAATCTTGGTTGTACCCCAGCATTCTTTTATTGGAGAGTGACACTTGGAGAGTGACACGCTCCACTTTTTCGTGAGAATACTATGTATTCTTAATCTCTGTCTATCTGCTGCATTTATTTAGCTCTTGTTTTGCATGCATCTCTTATTTGAGTTGTTAGTTTTAGTAGTGTTATGTGAGTAATTTCATGTTTGCTTGTTGTATCATAAATAGTATTTTTGTTAAAGCATGTTTTGTATGGTGCTTGTTGGGAGAAAGAAAACTGCTGCTTGAAGTCGAATTTATAACTTTACTAGTAGAAGCTTGTATATACTGTTGCTAGAACTTTTTCATGCCATGCTAAATGTTATTTTAGTTTTAAATCCTTGTGGTTATTGAGTAGCATGATTAGCCTCAAATAGATGACAGTGTTTAATATGTCTTGAAAGATTCATGAGTTGTTCTTGTCATAGTAAAGCATCAATATATGGTATTCTCTTTCGAATGTTTTATTTGGTTGACTTAGCGCATGCTCACACCATGTTTATGACTACAAACCAGTCACGAATAGCCTCCATGACCACTTAGTTTTTGAACTTGCGATATTGCTTATGTTTTAATTAATGATGCTTATGTCGCTATGCATGATTATGGCTCTTATGCTCTCTTGATTTCTCGCTCCTAGTCTTTTGCTAGCCTCCACCTGTACTGAGTATGAGCTCTACTCGTGCATCCAAACTCCCTTAAACCAAAGTTTTTCCCATTGGGTACACCATACCTATCTACATGTGGTATTTAACTGCCACTCCAAGTAAATTTCTCATGTGTTACCTTTAAAACCTTCAAAATTACTCTTGCTTTATGTTCCTGATTTTGCTCATGAGGACGTAAATAGAGAATCTTTATCTCACTTGTTGATTGGATTTCACACCCTTGACTAGTGGCTTTATCCGCTTATCCAAATGATAGAAGAGCTGGCAGCGGGGTGCCCAGCCCCAAATTAATGCAAACATATTCTCTTCACTATTTTTGCCCCTGATTTATCAGTCAAAGCATAATTGTGTAAACAAAAGAGAAAGAGGGATGACCTTCTACACCAGTTGCATCCTTCGCCATGGGAGCCACTCTTGTGAATCCAGTTGGCTTGGGACGTACTGTATTTTTTGTTTACCATTTGTTGACATTAGCATACATCTCCCAAAATACAAACAGTCCTCCACGGTATGTGATTGTTGGCAGGCACCCGAGGATTCGAGTAGCCATGGTTTGTGAAAGATGGATGGGAGGAGTGTCAAACTTTTAATACTTCTGTTTAATAAAATAAAAGCTCTAGCACATGAGTGATCCCTGCTTCCCTCTGCGAAGGGCATTTCTTTTACTTTTATGTTGAGTCTCCATCTTCTAACTTTATGCACAGTTGAGAAAGCATTTTTGCCATTCTGAGTTCTATGTGCATTTTCCCCATAAACATCAATAATTACTTCATGATGTGATATTATTTGTTCTTAAATTATTTCTTCTAGTCTTCCTCATAAACTTTGAAGGTGTCCTAGCATTTATGTTTTGCCCCAATCTTAAGGACTAGCGAAATATCACTTTGTTATGCTTTCTCTCTACCTGAAACAAACGTTTACCTTTCTTTGCATTATTATTCATGATCCTTTATTTGAGATACTCTTCGTGATGAAAAGTAATTACTATGCTTTATTATTAAAGTTCTATTTATCATGTTTGTGTTTGAAGTTCTATGATCTCAACGTGCATATGCTTTTACATTATATTGATCAAGTTTATGTTAGTAGCATGTCACCTCAGAAATTATTGTTTTATCGTTTACCTACTCGAGGACAAGTAGGAACTAAGCTTGGGGATGCTTGATACGTCTCCAATGTATCTATAATTTCTTATACTCCATGATCATATTATGTCAATTGCTACTTTTTTCTCCCTTATTTATAGCATATTTATACGTTTTCCGGGACTAACCTATTAACAAGATGCCAAGTGTCAGTTCCCTGTTTTCTGCTGTTTTTGGTTTCAGAAAAGTTGTTCCGGAAACATTCTCGGAATCGGACCCCACAAAGCCCGAATTTCCTAATTTCTCCGGAAGCATCCAGAACACCGAAGAGGAGTCGAAGACGGGAAACAGGGGGGCACACCATAGGGTTCCGCGGGTCCCCCTGGTCGCGCCACCTATAGATGTGGGGCCCCTGGAGCTCCACCGCCTTTGCCCTTTCGCCTATTTAATCCCGCCGGATAGAAAACCCTAAACACCTGATCAAAAATCCCCAAAAAATTCCGCAGCCGCCGTCACCGTCAACCCTAGATCAGGGAGGTTCTGAAGCTGTTTCCGGCACCCTGCCGGAGAGGAGATCATCACCGGAGGCCTCTCCATCACCATGCCTGCCTCCAGAGTGATGTGTAAGTAGTTTCCTTGGACTACGGGTTCGTAGCTGTAGCTAGATGGTTGTCTTCGCCTCATCTGCCTCCATGTTTAGATCTCGTGAGATGCCTATCATGATCGAGATTTATCTTATGTAATTCTATATGTTATGTTTGCTGGGATCCGATGAATATTAACCTTATGCCAAGTTGATTATAGTCTTTATTTGCATATGCTATTTGTGATCTTGCATGCTTTCTGTTGCTAGTGGTTGCTCTGGCCAAGTAGTTGCTAGTGCTCCAAGAGGGAGTATTTATGCTCGCTAGTGGGTTCATGCCTCCTCACCACCTTGCTCGAGTGACACAAACGTGAAGGGGGGATGTGTTGTTGCCATTAGGGAGAAAACAGCGGTGAGAGTGCCCGCGTGCATAATCATTGCTTACATTACACACTTTGTTTAATGCAGTTATCTGTTGCTTGCAACTTAATACCTAAGGGGGTCGGATGATAACCTGAGGGTGGATTATTAGTCATAGATACAGATGGATGTCGGTCTATGTATATTGTTGTAATGCCCGCACTAAATATCGTAGTAATCATCATGTTATATTGTGCACTACGGTGCAACCTCTATTTGTCAATTGTCCACCTGTAATTTGTTCACCCAGCATGCTATCTTTTATGTAGAGACACCACTAGTGAACCTATGAAACCCGGTCCATTTTCCACACTGTTAAACAAACCACGATTATTTACTGCTTTCTTTGCTTACTGCAAGCAATCATTATTTTCCACACTCTACGTCTAATCTTTGTTTTCAGCAGGACCGGTGAGATTGACAACCTCACTGTACCGTTGGGACAAAGTATTTTGGTTGTGTTGTGTGCAGGTTCCACGTTGTTGCTCACACCGGTGAAGCGCCAGCACCACCGTCAGTGGCATAAACCTTCGTGAGATCCTCTTCCTCCTACTGGATTGATAAGCTTGGTTCTCAACCGAGGGAAATTCTTGCCGCTTACTCATCACACCACCTTTTGGGGTTTCCAACACGCCATCAAAGAGCATCAAGCGTATTTTATTTTTGTTTTCAGTTTGTTTGTTTTCTTTGCTGTAATAAATGGTTGGATCTTATCATACTTGTGTGGGAGAGAGACACGCTCTGTTTTCATTGCTTAGAACACTCTAATTTTCATTCATATTGTTCTGTGAGTATTCACTTTTTGCTAGTACTACGTTTAGCCTTTGTTTTCGTGCATCTCTTATTCAGAGTTGTTAGTTTTAGTAGTGTTATGTGAGTACTTGAAAGGACATGGATGTCGCCTAGAGGGGGTGAATAGGCGTTTAAAAATAATTACGGTTACGGCTTGAATAAATCCGGAATAAAACTAGCGTTTAATTTATCAAGCCAAAACCTAAACAAACTAGGTTCACCTATGTGCACCAACAACTTATGCTAAACAATTCAAGCAACTATGTGATAGAAAGATATGTTACTTCAAACTCGATAGCTATCACAAAATAAATTGCATAAGTAAAGAGATCGGGTATAGAAATAACCGAGAGACGAGGAGACGATGATTTATCCCGAAGTTCACTTCCCAATGGAAGCTAATCTCCGTTGGAGAGGTGTGGAGTCACAATGACTCCAAGCGCCCAATGGCTCACCTTATTCTCCTCGTGCCTCCACCAATGCGGAGTGTCATGATCCACTATGGGACCTTTGAGGGAGGTCACCGATCCCGTACAAGGTTAGGGAAATCTCCACAACTCAATTGGAGGCTCCAAACAATATCCCGCGAGCCACCAAAACTCCGAGATAGCAACAAGGTCCCGAGTCACCAAAACTCCGGGACAACAAGGTCCGGAGCTACGAAAACTCCGAGACAACAACAACAACCGTCTAGGGTACTCCATGTACCCAAGAGGACAAGCTCAAGGGCACTCCAAGAACTCAAGAGTAACAAGCTTCTCAACCTTTCACTCGAACGAATCCTCGTAGAGAACGCAAAGCGATGCAACCTATGCAATGGCAAGAACATAAGAAGTGCTCAAATCCTTCACTCTCAAATCCCACCAAAGCAACAAATGCTATGGGGGAGAAGAGAGGAAGAACAAGGAAGAACTCAACAAATGAATCTTCAAGATCTAGATCCAAAGACTTCTCCTCACTGAGAGGAGATATGGATTGGTTAAATAGTACATCTAGACCCCCTCTCTCTTTTCCCACTATGGAGGCAAGAATCATAAAGGAATAGAGAGATAGAAAGCTCCAAAAGGTCAGCAATGGTGGGGGAAAACTTGCCTAAAAGGTGGGGAACCATTGGGCAAGAAGACCCCTTATATAGGCCCCCCAAATCAGCCCGTTGGGGGCATTCTGCGTGTCCCCGGCCTTCGGGCCGGCCACCTAACAAACCAGCCCGGCCTGACCGGCCTTCCTGTTTCCAGAAAAACACATTCACTAAAAGTGCGATATCTTTTGCATCCGGACTCCGTTTTCGATGATCTTGGGCTTGTTGAGATGGCAAGAGCGATCACTACAAGATTATGCAGAGAAACATCATATTCCGTCATTGGAGGATAAAACCAAATGATGAAAGGTTTGACCTCTCTATAAAGGAACAATCGGTTAAACCTCCAATATAAAAAACGCAATAAGTTTTTCATGCGAAACTCGTTTTTGATGAACTTGAGATTGTATTGAAACACATGACAAGATCTAAAACCACACATGGATAACACACAAATAAGAACCAAGAAAGATTATTCCAAGTATGCAAAGGTTTGAGCTCTCTCCGAGTGATGCGATCAAGTTGCTAATATGAGAGCCCCTCTTGATAGTACGGTTATCTATCCTATAACTCGGTCTCCCTCCTAATGCTATGAGACCGGTAAAATAGAAAACCTATCAAGATCATACCTTTGCCTTGAGCATTCCACTTGAGCTAGATGATGAAGATCTTGACCTCCTCAAGATGGAACACCTTTCTTGATTTCGCTTTGCTCGGTGAAGACACAAAGATTTCTCCCCCATATGCCACTATGGGAGAGGATCTTTTAAGTACATCTTTACTTGGATATTATCTCCAAAAGAGTGGTAAGCTTCAAGAATGTGATCTCTTTGATATGCTCCCCTTGAACTTGCACTTCTCGAACTTGATGACGACCACAACTTGACGTCATCCACCATGGACTATATGAAATCTTCCTTTTGATGCAAGACCATGGAAAGATACCTAACCCCACATAGATATACCACACACACACATATATAATGGGTTAGAACACAAAGATATATGAAAAATTACTTACCATACCATGATCCCACAGGGTAATCTTCTTGCTTTGTGAGTTGATTAATATTAACCATCGCTTAGCACTTTGCATTCATCAGCCTTGTATCTTTTCTTCTCTCTTCATAATAATTATGTCTTGAAGGTAAAGATGAATGTTCACACAATATTATTCTTCAAGACATACTTTCAATATGCTCAACTCTCTCATGACCAAACTTGGGATATTCACATGAATAGCACCTTGGTCACCACTTGATTATCTTGAATCCAACACATGGACATCAAGCATTGCCTATGGACAAACTCTACAAGTATAGATCAATGCAACCATTAGTCCATAGTGATTGTCATCAATTACCAAAACCACACATGGGGGAACCATGCTCTTTAAATCTCCCCCGTTTTGGTAATTGATGACAAACTCTTTTACGAGGGTTTATATAATGAATTTTACCAACCATGCAAATAAACAAGCAAGGATGCATGAGCATGGAAGGAAAATGCTTAAGAACAAAACCAAAGTATAAAACCAAAATTCCTTAAACCCTCTAAACTTTCTCCCCCATTGGCATCCATTTCCAAAATGGGATCATAGAAATTTTAGATGGCCAATATAGTAAGGGTTCCTCCGTAGGATGTGCATTTCTCATAATATGAGTGAAACCAAATACACTTATCCAATGATGAATAATGGGAGGAACTACACCGAGGATCCAAAGATTGCAAATAAGATGGTATACAAATATAATATTCTCCTAAAGAGAAGCAAGCAATCAAAAAGAACCAACAAACCAAACGAACAAGGTATATTATGGTTTGAGAAATTGAGTGTTTTTAAAGAAAATAGAGGAGCTCCCCAATATTTGTGCATGATTTAGAAATATTGCATTTTGAATGCAAAGTGCACAAAAATGGAATCATAACTCCCACATTGTTGTTCAAAACTCAAAGCAAGTGCAAGTCATCATAAAAGAAAACAAGGCATATCACTTGGAGCAAGAGGTGGTTGAGCCATAAGAGAAGTTACCAATAAAAGGATGGACACCGAACCATTAGGATACCAATAAGACATGTAATTCTTATCACGTGTATAAGTTTCTAAATAGACCACAATCATGATGATGTACATCCATAAAGAAACATGTACACACAATATAGTTACAAAGATAAAGAGCGAGATATCCAATTTCAAGACATAAATACGACAATAAGATCTTTGCTTGAAAGCATAGCACATAGCTTTAAAAAATTATCTTAGAGGATATGAATGACCTTCCAACAAAAACACATAAAATACATCACAAACATCAATAAGGGTAAAAGATATTCACAAGGAGTACATATGTTTCATGCCATGATACAACCTACAAAAGGTTGAAATGTTAGAGTATATGCATGAGGTATATACTTGTTACCGAGGTAGCATTGGTGATGTTGTACTATATAAGAATTCATCCATCATCATAGCTTGACTCCAATAAGAATGTAGTGATAACACCTTATTTGTGAATGACGCAAGCACCCAATGCATATCAAATGTACCTAAAACATATTTAAGTACAAAAATGGTCCCCAAACTCATTGGGTCCAAAGTAGTTAGACAAACTACAATATATAGGATACAATCCACATGAATATGGGCATATAGTTATGAAATTTAATATCATGAACATCTTGGCCAATTTAGGATTGATGGATATTATTCTATATAAATATTCGATCAAGGAAGATAAACATGCCATAACATATACATTGGTAATTATGCATGAAATCACTTTCAAGAACCAAAAGCGATGTAATTTGGACAAAACACCTAGTAAACCAAGATATGCACACAAAGGCATGACACGACATAAAGGTTATCCAAATTATATCAAAGGTCCATGTCAACACATGAAAGGAGATACCAATCGGAACCAAACAAAATCAACTCATGATTGAGAACATACCAATTAGAAAATATACCATGTAAAAATAAAATACCAAAGGAAATACTTACCACTTGGGGGATACTAAATAAAAATGCATCAAGGAGTAAAATATTGAGATCCCAATAGACATCAAATGAACCATGTCAAATTCCAAGAGATGTCAATTGAAGCAAATATCTATGAGCGAGATATCAAACTCCAATTAATACCAATTGAGGGCATCAAAGCAAAACAAATGAGCATAGAAGATGACTACATAAAATATGCTCGGAGACTTATCTCATTCAAAACAATAGAATGCAAAACAAGGAATGAGATAACCAAGCCCTCTACACTTTTTATGATGGCACAAAGTAATAAAAAAGAAAAGTTGTGCCTTTCACAAACACACAAGATATTGATTCAAATACCCATTTAAAAATATCTAATATCAATGAATGATAACTAGTGTTAAAAAAGAATCTATGATAGCCCCCCCATGATCTATGCATGGTTTTTGAATTTTGCACACAAATGGGATCATCACTCTCCACACGCATACAATAGAAACTTTCATTAAGTGGCAAGAGATCCAATTGAAAATATAGTGTTCTAAAGGAAGTAATATAGCTCTCCCAAGACTTGTGCATTATCAATATGTTTGCATTTTAATACAAAAGCACTATAAGGGTATCCTCTCTTTTCTTAAAACCATTACACTAGAATTTTGTTTGATTATAACACATAGATATTCAAGAGTCAAGGAAGACAATGGTAGTTGTTGCACCCGGACTTCTAGAGGATACTCACCGTACGAACTGAACAGTATTTTGATTGGATTACGGGGCTTACAGGCACCCGCGTCCTCTTACGAGTAGGCCAACACTTATGTGTGACAACCAATCGTTACTGTTCATCGTCGATGTAAACTATCCCGTAGAAATCAGGATACTTCCATTGACGTACTTCAACCATACACACATGGTACGTCAACGGCGTTGAACAACTGATATCACAACAGATCTCTACGACACAAAAGATTGAAATAAGGTGCAAATGGCTCTCATTAGAGCAGAGATAGCAAATACAATCATTCAGAGGGCACATGCCCCAACACTACACCATTACAATACATCGGAAGCATTCAACATGTCTGAGTACAGACAAGAACCAAATAGGCCTAAGAGGCCGGGAACAAACAGACGGAGCCCATCCACGAAGTCTCGGATCCTGCCCGGGTCCGCTATCTACTCGTCAGCAGTCTCGTCATACCCACGTAGTTGCCACCATGTAGATCCTCGAAACGTAGGTCTGCGGAAACCACAGCCCCAAAGGGTCAGTACATAAACGTACTGGCAAGCAAGACTCACAGTTCACCAAAGTGTAACCCGTCAACACCAAGCACAGATGCCTTGGTTCAACGAAGAGAGGGATATAAAAGATGCTGCAACTGGCTGCGCTAACCAACTACAGAGATTCTACCACTTCCGGCTAACAGAAAAGGAGATAAGATCGAGGATTGTAACCAACTGAAAGATAACTTCAAACAAACCCATCCTGGATCTCGCCCCTTATCCAAAGAAGCAATCCGAGGATAACTCACACAGTTGTATTAAAGGTGAATCAAGTTATTGTGTCATCCACCTATTACTAGTCAAGTTATTAATCATTGGGTGTAACATGTTTGATCATTATGTTTAAGTTGTCCTGAGTACTTGTTAGCCAGTACTTTCACCAAGTAATCCATAACCGCGGAAAACACGGCTTCTCGAGAAGATTATCCCTGCAGGGTTGCACCAATTTCGCCGTACACGCATGAATAACCCGCCAGATGGAAAGGCCCTTCCACCAAGCGGGGCACTCAACACAACTCAACTCTTCTTCGCATCAAGCCCAAAGAACCTTGGGCGCACGGCTAATCGAGCCCAGAAGAGAATGGACCCTCATAGCACTCTAAGAACGTGTCCCCCTATATGCCGACTACAGAAGTTCCACCCTGGCCTGGGCTCGCAAAAACATGCATGCGGCAAATGGAAAACACGAACTAAATGAGGCGATTTGGACGAGATGCGAATCGAATCAAATTGAGGGGGGCGCCCATACTCGCTTCCCACATGCGGTTAGTGCGCTCATCATGGATCATAGACAAGACCCTTTTCCTATTAGGGTCGACACTAGCAGGCCTCAAAACCACACAGGGCCTCCTGCCGGTGCCTTATCATCAAGTTATTATTTAACAATACCATTAGCATGATTGATTGATTAAACATCGAGCCCCCAGAACAATAATGGAATATAGTAACAGTAAGTAACGGGAACAGACTCAAGCAAAACAACCTAAGCATGCTAGTAAGACACGGGCAACAAGCAATGGTTATAGGTATGGAGGTGAGGCAATATCAGGGTTAAAGGATACATGTGATAGGTTCGTAACAGAAGCAACTAATCATAGGGCTAGCAGAATAGACAACGGAAAGTATAGGTAACCAAGGTTGAAAGGAACACAGTGGTTCATGTGAGTGATAACTTGCCTGCAAAACCCAGTAGCCTAGTACTGAGCTAACTCCTTAGAAGGGATGTCGTAAGTATCGTCGGTCTCAACGTCGTCGTATATCCGGGAAGAAGCAAACAAACAAGGCAGAAAGATAAACAATCAATATCATGGCATAGGTGCACAAACATGGGATGATGCATGTCATGTTAATAGATGCATCAAAATAAACTACTTGACAAGACAACACAATTTAATTGGACCCATATGCAATTGGATTGCATATGGAAAAGATCCATTGAAACAAGTGGAAACAAATGATTTAAAATTAATTATTATGTGAGAGTTGTTAGCATGATGCATGCATGATGATAACAACAAAATAACAACAAATAACAATGAATAACAATAATAGATGCAAGTGAAAAGGAATTTAACAAGTGTGGAAGTTATTTGTTAAGTTTGGAAAGTTTGGTTACTTAAACATGTCACTCAAGTATTTGTTGTTTTCATCAAGTTCAAGTGTGCAAAACAATTAGCAAAATTTATATTTGAAAATAACATCAAATTTTAGTTGGATTACATGTTTCACTTGTTGAAAAAGGATTTCAAATAGATTATTTATGAATTAAACAAGTTTTAAGCAAGAATTAAATGAATTTAATTCAAACATGAACTTATTTGAATTCTTATTTGGTCAAAACATTAAACCAAATTCATATTTCAAAATTTTATACTTTTAGGGTTTGAAAACATATTTTATATGTCCCAAAAGAATTTGTTTTGGTCAAGTTAGGAATTTAGCAATTTTAAATGAATTAAATAATATTTAAATTATTTAACCAAGTTTAATTATTCAAAACATGAAACAAATTTTATATTTGGAAAGGTGGTTTAATTTTGCATGGAAAACATATTTCATTTGTTGAAATTGGATTTAAAATGAGCAAGTTATTATTTTGGCAATTTTAAATGCAATAAACAAGAAACAGTTGTTTTCAGCAATTTAAATTATTCAAAACAGCAAACAAAATTTATATTTGGAAAGTACATGAAAAGTTGATTGGAAAACATATTTATTTTTTGGAATTTGGAATTTTTATGAACAAGTTATGAATTTTGCAAGTTTAAGTGAATTTGACAAGTTTCAAATTTTGCACCAATTTAAAATGTTCAAAACAGTAAACAAATTTTATATTTGGATAGAACATTTAATTTGGGACAGAAAACATATTTAAAAAGTGAAAATTGGAGTTAAAATGAAATAGTTATGCAATTTACAATTTTAGGGTGCAATCTGCCATTTTAATTCATCTAGGACTTAGGAATTTTACAGGGGTCTAGATTAATTACCAGGGGCCTATTGGTGATTACTGACAAGTTCTGTGACCAAACACATGTAAAATAAAAAAGGTGGTTTATTGGTGGGAGGTGGGATTCGATCCCCCCACCTCTGGCTTGCGCGCAGGGTACAGAACCAGTGGGGCTGGTGTGCGGTTTGTGAAAGACTAGGAGTAGGTGCGTCTATAAGGTGTGGAAGCGGACTGTTAACTGAATTTTCTGCAGTTCGCTGCTTCTGCGAGCGGACAGAAGCGGGGCTGGTCGCCGACAGCGGTCGCTGCCGCGGCCTTGGGGCGCCGGGGCGTGGGGCATGGTGGTGGAGGGGAGTGCGGCCAAGGAAGGAGGAGGGAGGCGAGAGGAGGAAGGGGCTCACCTTGGGGGCCTCGAGCAGATGGAGGCGCAGGTGGTTGGGGGCGGATAGCAGGCGAAGGTGGCGGCTTGGTGAGGATGGCGGCGGAGAATCGGGGCCTCCCGGCCGCTGCCGCGGGGTGGAGGATGGAGCCCGCGGTGGGGCGGCTCCATTCCCGCCGTTTGCACGGCCGTATGGGCCCTGTACGCCGGTGATCGCCGGAGTGGTTTCGGGTGGAGGTACAGGTGGGTTGCAGTTACAGTTACAGAGGAGGTTGCAGGGAAGAAGAGAGAAGGAAAACGGCGGGGAGAAAGAGGAGGAGGGAGAAGGAGATTAGGGTTAGGGTTGGCAGGAGCCCTAGGGCATAGATATAGGAGGAGGGGGAGAAGGATGGCCGTTGCCTGTACCTCTGAACATACGTGGACATGTCTGATGGAATCCGTACGAAGGTAGAAGATGACTGGAGGGGTATCGGGCCAGGGGAAAAATTAGTTGGGCTGGGCCTAGGTGTGCTCTCTCACTCCTCTCTTGCTCCTTTTATTAATTGTTTTGTTATTTTTTTTTGCTGATTTGAAAAGGAAGAAAAGAGGGGTTTTGAGAGTTAGTAAAAATATTAGAAAAATTTGGGTTAGCTCCTTGATGGATTGGTAACCAAATGCAAGTTTTGGATTTCAAAAATATTTAACTTATGGTGCTATTTGACTTGGAGTGATTTTGATTGAATTTTGTGGTTGAAAGGTTAATGAAAACAATATCTTAAATAGGGTGATCAAATGATTTTTAATTGGAAACAAATGAGCACCAATGTTTTGGTTATTTTCATAATTTCCAAAGTGGGTACTGTTTGGTGATTTGATTTGAATTTGAAATACCATTTGAATTAAGTTTGGATTAATTAAATTATTAAAAGCCATAATTTTAATGGTTGAACCTTATGGATTAATGGAAACAAATGATTGATTTGTTTTGCAATTTTCATAACTTTCAAAAGGGTTGTTGTTTGGAAGAAAATCATAATTGAATTAAAAAAAGGTTTGATTATTGGATGCATCTTTATAGAAATAAAACAATAGTTTGGAATCACAAATTTAATGGAAGCAAATAATTGTTTTGATTTGAAATATCACTTTGGAAATTGTAACATCACAAGGATGAAACAAAAGGTTTGAAATTTGGTTTGAAATTCAAATAGAAATCAAAGGAAAACAAATGAAAACAGTTGGAAAACAAATGAAAACAGAAGAAAACAAAAGGAAAACAAACAAAACAATTGCAATCAACATGATGCCATGATGCAAAACATAAAATAACAGAGAGCAAACATTCTAATGGCTATTTTTTCATACTTGGGATGTTACAGTAGTTCATACAAAACTATTTCTCGTCGATAATACAAATGGAAGCAAAGCACAATGTAAATATCAATAACTTCTACCACAAAAATGGTTGTCACTTGTCCAAGGACAAGGAGGGTATGGTGTTATTTTTCGGTGGTATATTGCAAAAATATTCATGATCATGTTTAAACACAAAAGCTTATGGAAAAGGATATGAGTTAATTACCATTCTTACATAGAGATTCTTGGTGGCTTCAACTAGTCAAATGATCATGCAAAGCAATTCTTAATATATCTTGAAGCAACCGGTTTCCCAAATAATACATACTAGTGCACATTTGAGGAACACCGCACAAAGAAACTCTCTCAAATTCAAGAAACCAAAATATGAGATACAAAAACTCATTTAAGAAAGTATGGAACTTGTTTGAGCTAATCATGCCACATAGTAACAAGATAATTTAGAATATCAATTCTAAGTGGCATTACCTCACATGTTCACATTTTCTAGGATTGTAATATGCACATAGCTTATTACTCCCCCATAATGTGATAATCCATTTATTTTCAACAAGAGGCAAGTGAAATCAAATAATAGATAATTAATGAACATTGCAAAATTTGAATTTCTCATGAGAATGAAATATCACATGGAGACTATATAATATTGTCACGTTAATAATAAGTGATATACCTCATGTACACATATTTTAGGATTGTGAGGTGGCAAAGAACATCACTCCCCCAAAATGAGATAGTTCATTAATCTCTCAAAAGAGGCAACTAAATTAATCATAAGTTGTAATAAAGGCTCAACACAAAACAAACAAGTACATGGAGTGCAAACCAACAAACACATACTAGATTACTCAAGATAGGTAATTAGTAAGCACACCATATACAAACACATGCTAGATACAAAACTAACACATGCAAGGGGCATGCAACTTTAAATGTATACTAGCAAAGTGCCCGTGCGTTGCAACGGGACTAAAATAAGTCAACATCAACTCAACTTTGATCTGGTTGTGTCATCACTTTAAAAGTATGTTACCTTTCTATCTAACTTCAGTTCTCATACCTTTTTTTTGCTTTGGATACATGAAACAACACAAGCATATATAAACTTGACTAATTAGCATGTGTAAACAAATATCTTTTATACAATTTGAACCGAGAATGTACTGTGCAAAATTTTAGTCTGTCCTTATTAATTATCCATACAACTGTACTATTTCCCAACTACCTATTTTCTCAATAACAATGGTATTGGAAAGCCACATCTGAGATAACAACTTTAAGAGATGAAAATATACATCTTGTTTCACATTTGGCGCTAGAATTAAGCGATGAATACTAACATTTAGAAGAGCTCCATGTAGTGCAGTACACAAAAAATCTAGGTGTTTTCAGAGTAAATCCAGGTATTTTGAATCGCCATCATCTGTCTTAGGTACTGATGTGCGTATTATTTACTGGGGTTACTTCTCCTTTCAGATATAATAACCAATATTAGCTCTGTATTCATTGCAGCTTACTGCTCGTGCTACAACATACCTTGATGAACAAAATAATTTCATCCAGTCCTACCTAATTGTGCTATGAAAATTTTGTCCGAATACATGAGCTTCTCTCCCTTACCTGAATGATGACAAAATCACATAGGATGTTTGTGCATGCATATACAGAACTGTGGTTTAACTAAGACATTTCCTCATTGGTTTTCTTTCCACAATTAGCCTATTGCTGTGAATATGCTAACTGCAGTTGTTTCTTACGGTAGACTATGAAAAGTTTGTACTACGCCAAATATCTTTTCATGAAATATTCACACTGGGAGAACATAAGTGATACTATTTTGGAAAACTGAACCACAAATTCCCTTGATGTGGTTCGTAGTAGATTAGCAGTACACATCTCTTTCTGACTTTATGTGATTTGCATCAAAAGTATTAATCAGTACATGAGTTCGATTCTTACCAGAAGAAATATACCTGAAGCTTGCCAACGAAATCAAGCACAATAGTGAATCAGGACTACAGTTTGCGTTAAGGAATTACATTGCATACTTTCCATGAACTCTGCTGGTCACCCACACAGAAGGGATGCTCGCTGCCCAGGATCAGCAAATGAGCCATAGTGCTTTCCGGGACAATCGATATGGTGTCCCCAGAATTGCTCCTGGAGCATGAATCCAACATTGGGGGTGGAGAGTTGCGATCGCCGTCAATGGGGTAGATGGGTAGTAGGGGAGGCGTGGTCGAGGCGGCGGTCATTGGAGCTGGCCGAAGAAAGTTTTCTCGGGACGACTACGCCGAGTGTACGTCCGGGACGCGCCGGGGAGGCGATCATGTGGCGGGATAAGGGCTCGCTGGGGGAGATGGATCGGCGGCTGGTGCCTGGCGCATAGGAGAACAGGCTCGGCGTCCGGGGCGGTCCGTGCTGGGTAGCCTAGGTGGACGGCGGGAGCTGTGCCTACCGTGGAGCTGTCCAACAGCTCGGGATGGGGAAGGGCAGCGACGCACGTGCACGGTCGGGGAATCGAGTAGCCGGACCCAGCCCGGTCGATGAAGCTTCTACCAGTCTACGAATCGTCTCGATCGAATCGACCACCTAGGTTTTTCTTGTCGAGGTGTTACAGAGGCTGCGGCACGGTGGAGTGCGCTCCTACTTGCACGAGACATCTATATGCTGGACGCCCCGACGTGTCCGCTACAGGTGCCAACCCGATCGAGTCCTCCTGGTACACGATGTAACAATCGCGACATAGGTACGTACCATCACGTGGGAACGATTTTTTTTAATAGGTATAACTTAGCGGTGGCAAGGTGGGTAATTTATGTCAACTTTGAGGGTAGTTTCAATGACCTACCAAACCAAACCAAACCAAACCAAGGAAGCCTTAACGCCTTTATTATTAGGTATAGATAATTTAAATACAAGTAACCGCAAGGAGACACATTGGATATGAGATAGATATATGATGATACAATTGACTTGGATTGAGTAAATATAATTGATAAAGATCCCTTAATTCTTCATAAGATAGCAAAATCTCCAATGCACTCCAACAACACCTATTGATCAAGTTTTAGCTTGTTGGTCCCCAACCAAGTTGGGTCCTAAGAGGTTAGTCACAATAGGCTTGGCAACCCAAATGGTTCGTTTCTTGACACCACTTTGAGTGCCAACATATTTGGAAAACACATTTCCAACCTTATCCTTCCGAAGGGAATAAACATCATCAATAATGATAAGGTTGGATAAGGTACCATTAGTGCACGAGGAAGCGAAGTGGCCCTTTTCACGGCATAAGTAGCAACATCGGCTTCCTCCTTTTTTCTTAGTTGATTTCTCAACTTGAGGAGTTCTAACTTTATTCTTCTTGGGAAGAGGCATTTCTTAATCTTGAGGTTGAGCATGATATTGAACTTGTGGCCGCTTCCCTTGTTGCTTCTCACTAAGAGGCTTCTTCTTTAATGGGCAAGACCTAACATGGTGCCCTTCAACCTTGCACTTGAAGCAAACAATCTTGGACGAATTCTTGACTTGTTCTCGTCCCTTGCTCCTGTTGATTGTATGATTCTTCTTGATATTGGACTTCTTGTTATTATTGGAGTTGAATCCAAGTCCACTCTTGTCACTGGGTGATCTTTGCACACTCAACACGTTGTCAAGTGCGGACTTCCCATGATGTTTTTCCAAGTCTTTCTTCAAAGAAGCGACTTGGACCTTGAGCTCTTTTATTTCCTCTACATGGTTAGTAGCAACACAAGTAATAGAGGAAGTAGATGATTCATTGTTAGAGCAACAAGGCATGGAAAGCAATTCATCACAAGATGTAGCGATATTATGAGTGAATGAATTAATAGGACTAGCACGAGGCAAAATAGAATTTTGAGTAGAGTTTGTGCTAATGTACACATGAGGCTCACAAGATATCACCTTGGTAGTAATAGCCTCATGAGCTAACTTTAGCTTATCATGTGAGACTAAAAGATCCTCATGAGAGCTTGAGAGCTTTTCATGACTTTCCTCCAATTTCCCATAATTGCTAGTTAGAAACTCAAGTTGAGCCCTTAGCTCAAAATTCTCCTTCAATGTAGATGATTCACAAGAAATAGAGTTAGTAGCACAAGCATCATTATTAATAGAAATAGGAGAAGGCAACTTAGCAAGCCCTTTTCAATATGAAGCTTTAAGTTGAGTATGTGCGACTTTTAGCTCATCATTTTTAGTTTTAAGACAATTAACCACCTCAAGATTACTATCATGAGAGTCCTTTACTTTTGATAACTCTAGAGTAAAAGTCCCTTTAAGAGATTCATTGGTGGTTTGTTCTTCTAGAAGAGCTTCCTCTAGTTTTGCAATTTCATTGGAATAATCACGCTCGCGGCTATAACACGCGTCAATGCATGCTTCCAAATCCTTAATGGCGATATTGCGCCTATCAAATGCTCTAATGATTTCTAGGAAATTGGCACAAGCATCTTTATCCTCATAAAGGATATTGTGAATCATTTTACCTTTCTCCATTAACGAATCATTATCATTATCATCGTCATCGTCATCATCATCATCATCACCATCATAATCATCATCATCATCACTAGATACATTGGTGTTCAAAGTAGGAGCTACCTTTTGTTGGAACGCGTAGAGATAAACGAAAACTTTTTCTACGCGGTACTTCCAAGATCTAGCCGAGGTATAAGGCCATGAGTATAACCACTAGATGCGCAGGTGCGGATTATCGATGCAGCGCGTCGATGAAGTGTAGTCCCACGATCTGATCTAGCCGATCCAATCCCGCGATCGTCGAAGTGCTGAATGTACAACACCTCTGTTGGTATCCACACGTGCGAGGAGGAGCTCCGACGGCGGACTGCTAGGTCCGGTGCGACGGCTGGACTGAGTGGGGCTAGGGTTCCCAACGCATGGGAGTGGAGTAACGTTCCCGCCGGGCAACCTGTGCCCCTCTTTATATAGCGAGTGGTAGTGGGCTTCACAACGCTTGTGGCCCATTCCCTCTGTGAGTCCGACTCACAAACTCAGTCCATTTCCGGTTCGGGTCCAACCCGACCAATACACTTGCTCCCGCTCTTAAGTGTGCGACCCTGCAGGCTCATGCGACTTGGACACGATTAGAGTCCAACTCTAAATCGATCAATCGGTAGCGGCTCCTAGCAGAACGTGCCGACTCCCAAGTGCCATAGAGTCATGACGACATACCTTCCCATGTGACTTTCATCTTAGTCCCTTTTGCCTCACGATATACCTTGTCGAACTATATGCGAATTATCGGCATCCCTTAATAGCTCAACTCTCTTCTCGGTACGTGATATATGATTCATCTGACTAACTCTTAGTCAATAGACCCAGTTAACACTTAACTGAGTCACGCATGGCCATGCTTATGGAATCATATCACTAGAGAGGGCCCAGAGAATATCTCTCCATTCGGAGGGGAAAAATCCCATCTTGATTATCCACATCACGGAGCTTGCTTCTCATTCGACCCGAACTCTGCCTTTATAACTGCCTTGTCACGGAACATCGTTTGGCAGAACCTAAGTCGGTGATCCACAACTCGGATTGTGCGACAACCTCAGGTCTAAGGATTGCATTGATTGAGACATGCAAATGATGACTTACTCGTTGCATCTCAATATGGGTCAGTCCGACTTGCTAAACTCTTTAGCCAAGTCTGTGAACGTTGGAATGGCATCGCCATGCCCATGACAGGTGGAACCGAGTCATCGGCCAACACTCACATTAGTCTAGGGTGTGTGTCCAGTACAACCTTAATGACCAAGGACAATTTAGCATGAACAACATGAATACATAGTTCCACAATCGAATCACATATTCAATGACATATATCAGATGTTCAAAACAAGGACGACTTAATAACTTTATGAATACATTGGGAATTACATCATACATGATTGCCTCTAGGGAATATTCCCAACACCTTTGAACCTTTAGCCATAAGGCAAAAGTGATATATGGTAGATGATGATGAACCATTACTTGAAGCACCACTTAAATCCACATCTTGTTCCATGTAATGTTGAGTTTCTTCTACATGGTTAGTAACACAAGTACTAGAGGAAATACCACCATTTTTACTATGGCAACAAGATGTATCAAGCATATCATTATAAGATTTAGTCAAGGAATTTCTACATGATATGCATGGACTATCAACACAAGCATGTAAATCATTTTGGGTGCTAGATGTGTTTAAGTCCATAGACAAAGTATTGCAATAAGATAGAGATGAAGAACCGTCAACAATAAGCGTACTATCAAGATTGAAATTTTTGTCACTACTCACCATATCATGATGTTGTGCCTTGCCACATGTTGGTGAAGTAGAAGAAGTTGAGAACTCATCACGCCCGGAGGTGGAGGAAGAATAATCATCCCCACAACTTTTGGGCACATCATATTTATCTTGAAGCTTGGTCCATATCTCATGAGCTTTCCAAGATGGCCTAATTGACTCAAGAACTACAATGCTCAAATATTTGAAAAACACATTAGTAGCTTGAGTATTGAGATATAAGTGTTTCTCATCCTCTAAAGAGCAATCAATACCCGTTGGAGTAGAAAAACCAATATCTACAATTTTCTCTATATTTGGACCCATGTCCTTAAAAATATTAAGCATACTAATTTTCCAAGTATTATAATTTGTGCCATCGAATATAAAAGTGTCATTATGCACTAATCCCCTAGCCGACATCTTTACTCTCTAGGTTGCAAAACCCTATGAAGAGAGACCCGGCTCTGATACCAATTGAAAGGACATGGATGTCGCCTAGAGGGGGGTGAATAGGCGTTTAAAAATAATTACGGTCACGTCTTGAATAAATGCGGAATAAAACTAGCGTTTAATTTATCAAGCCAAAACCTAAACAAACTAGGTTCACCTATGTGCACCAACAACTTATGCCAAACAATTCAAGCAACTATGTGATAGCAAGATATGTTACTTCAAGCTCGATGGCTATCACAAAGTAAATTGCATAAGTAAAGAGATCGGGTATAGAAATAACCGAGAGACGAGGAGACGATGATTTATCCTAAAGTTCACTTCCAAATTGAAGCTAATCTCCGTTGGAGAGGTGTGGAGTCACAATGACTTCAAGCGCCCAATGGCTCACCTTATTCTCCTCGTGCCTCCACCAATGCAGAGTTCCACGATCCACTATGGGACCTTTGAGGGAGGTCACCGATCCCGTACAAGGTTGGGGCAATCTCCACAACTCAATTGGAGGCTCCCAACAATATCCCGCAAGCCAACAAAACTCTGAGATAGCAACAAGGTCCCGAGTCACCAAAACTCCGGGACAACAAGGTCCGGAGCTACCAAAACTCCGAGACAACAACAACCGTCTAGGGCACTCCAAGTACCCAAGAGGACAAGCTCAAGGGCACTCCAAGAACCCAAGAGTAACAAGCTTCTCAACCTTTCACTCGAACAAATCCTCGTAGAGAACTCAAACCGATGCAACATATGCAATGGCAAGAACATAAGAAGTGCTCAAATCCCTCACTCCCAAATCCCACCAAAGCAACAAATGCTATGGGGGGAGAAGAGAGGAAGAACAAGGAAGAACTCAACAAATGAATCCACAAGATCTAGATCCAAATACTTCCCCTCACTAAGAGGAGAGATGGATTGGTGAAATAGTAGATCTAGATCTCCTCTCTCTTTTCCCACTAATTGGAGGCAAGAATCATGGAGGAATAGAGAGATAGCAAACTCCAAAAGGTTAACAATGGTGGGGGAAAACTTGCCTAAAAGGTGAGGAACCATTGGGGAAGAAGACCCCTTATATAGGCCCCCAAAATCAGCCCGTTGGGTGCATTCTGCGCGTCCTTGGCCTTCGGGCCGGCCTCCAGGCCGGCCACCTAACAAACAAGCCCGGCCTGGCCGGCCTTCCTGTTTCCAGATAAACACCTTCACTAAAATCGCGATATCTTTTGCATCCGGACTCCGTTTTCGATGATCTTGGGCTCGTTGAAATCGCAAGAACGATAACTACAAGATTATGCAGAGAAACATCATAGTCCGTCATTGGAGGATAAAACCAAATGATGAAATCTTTGACCTCTCTATAAAGGAACAATCGGTTGAACCTCCAGTATAAAAAACGCAATAAGTTTTTCATGCAAAACCCGTTTTTGATGAACTTGAGATTGTATTGAAACACATGACAAGCTCTAGAACCACACATGGAGAAAACAAAAATAAGAACCAAGAAAGATTATGCCAAGTATGCAAAGGTTTGAGCTCTATCCGAGTGATGGGATCAAGTTGCTAATATGAGAGCCCCTCTTGATAGTACGGTTATCTATCCTATAACCCGGTCTCCCTCCTAATGCTATGAGAACGGTAAAATAGAAAACCTATCAATATCATACCTTTGCCTTGAGCATTCCACTTTAGCTAGATGATGAAGATCTTGACCTCGTCAAGATGGAACACCTTTCTTGATTTCGCTTTGCTCGGTGAAGACACAAATATTGCTCCCCCATATGCCACTATGGGAGAGGATCTTTTAAGTGCATATTTACTTGGATATTATCTCCAAAAGAGTGGGAAGCTTCAAGCGTGTGATAGATTCGATGTGCTCCCCTTGAACTTGCACTTCTCGAACTTGATGACAACCACAACTTGACGTCATCCACCATGGACTATATGAAATCTTCCTTTTGATGCAAGCCCATGGAAAGATACCTAACCCCACATAGATATACCACACACACACATATAATGGGTTAGAACACAAAGCTATATGAACAATTACTTACCATACCATGATCCCACATGGTACATCTTCTTGCTTTGTGAGTTGATCAATATTAACCATCGCTTAGCACTTTGCATTAATCAACCTTGTATCTTTTCTTCTCTCTTCATAATAATTATGTCTTGAAGGTAAAGATGAATGTTCACACAATATTCTTCTTCAAGACATACTTGCAATATGCTCAACTCTCTCATGACCAAACTTGGGATATTCACATGAATAGCACCTTGGTCACCACTTGATTATCTTGAATCCAGCACATGGACATCAAGCATTACCTATGGACAACCTCTACAAGTATAACTCAATGCAACCATTATTCCATAGTGATTGTCATCAATTACCAAAACCACACATGGGGGAACCATGCTCTTTCCGTACTCTCATGTTTGCTTGTTGTATCATGTAGAGAGTTTTTGTTGTCTCATATATGTGCTTGGTTGGGAATAGAAATGCTTATGTGGTAGTTGGTATATGGAAAAATTTACATGGTCTTGTAAATCACTAAACTACTTCACTTGGATCACTGTTGTTGTTTTGAGATATTAATTTTCTTAATGGATAAACGGGAAGGACTAGTAAGTATAAACTTTTACTGACTAGTCTATATGACTGCTACGAGTGATACATTTCTGAAATCAAGATGCCAAGTGCCAGTTCCCTATTTTCTGCTGTTTTTTATTTCAGAAAAGTTTTTCTGGAAATATTCTTGGAATTGGACCCTACGAATCTGGAAGTTCCTATTTTCCCCGGAACCATTCAGAAGTCTCGAAGAGCCCCAGAGGGGGGCCACAGGGTGGCCACACCATGGGGTGGCGCGGGTCCCCCCTAACCGTGCCACCTAGGGGTGTGGGCCCCCAGGCCACCTCCCGGCATCGCTCTCTCGCCCATATATACTCCCCGAGTCATAAACCCAGGAGAATCGACCTTTTTCCAAAATATACATCTGTAGCTCCGCCGCCTCCGCAAACAAGTTTCAGGGGACAAATCTTTGTTCGGGCACCCTGCCGGGACGGGGAAGTGCCCCCGGAAGCCATCTCCATCGACTCCACCGCCATCTCCATCGCCGTTGATGTCTCCTATGATGAGGAGGGAGTAGTTCTCCCCCGAGGACGAGGGCTCTACCGACAGCTATGTGGTTCATCTCTCTCTCCCATGGTGTGATCTATATGTGATCATGAGCTTTGTAATCTATTTGAATTCGTAGATGTTAGTCTTCATCTTTTGCTACTCAAGTGCTTTATTAATTTGAACTTTGGAGTCACCTTGTCCCACGGTGTGAAGGTGACAGTGTGCATGCCGTGTGTGTATCCTCTATGAAATTGTGGAGTTTTCTTAGTACCTTCTAGGGCGCTCATAGTTACAGCGTGGGTTTAACTAGACATGGGAATACAAACTTGAGGAGTGTTGTTACAGCCCTACGCAATGATTAGTGTTTGTTATCTAACCGGAGAGGGTTAAGAGTAGCATAGTGAAGAGAAGATATCTAGTTATTCAATTATGTGATCATTGTTGAGAGTGTTGTCGTGGGATAGTCACGGCAGACGTTACCAGAGGTAACTTAGTTTGGGGTGAATCGACTCTGGTGTTTGGGATAGGGTTTAACTCGAATGCAATCATATTAACTGGTGATCTAGAGGCTCGGGCTCCAATGTCGCCGAGACTCCAATCTAGGGTTACAAAGACTTGCTCTCGTATACCCAGAATACTCGAATCCTTCTGTCTCTCTCAATCCGTCTATCTATGCCCTAGAAGCCGGTTTATATCATACCCGGCTTCCTGACTTTCCTTACAAGATATCTCTGGAATCCTACTCGGGATCCATACGTAACCCTAAGTTCCCTACCGTGACCCCCAAGTCACGGGGTACGAGGTCTGTGCTGCCTTTTGGGTCTTCTAGACCTTCCTTTCCCTTGGGCCGGGTCACCAGCGCAATCGCTAGCCCATTAATAACACCTGGCCCAGCATCACAGCGCAGGGTCTCGTGCAGTTTCCCTTTGGCCGGGTCTCGTCCCAGGCGTGGGCCTACCGGGTTATCATCCCCCCGACAGTAGTCCCCAGAATAGCTTGGGCATCTTGGTTGACGTGCTTTCCTTGCAGCTTTAAACCACTGAGTCAACCACGAAGCGCTCGCTATTCCCTGCAAAACAACAAACACTTACACATACAATGTCACATGTTAAATTGCTTTTCTTATAGCCAGACCGACTCTTTCGGCGGCCATACAATAACCTTATTATCATACTGAGCCGACTATCATCTCTCGGTTCAACTCTCTTAACGTGCATCACCTAACCCGGCTTTCATTTTCTTCACAAGCTAGTCCGAGTAACTGTTTCAAGTCCGGCTCTTTTGGCGGTCATCAGTAACTCGGCCACTTTGCAATAACTCCCAAGATCTTATCCCATAATTAACGGGCCGGTTTATATCTTCCCGCAATTTTCTCAATGTTACCGTTTGGTTTCTAGGGTTCCACCGCGCCTATAAATAGAGCCCGGGGGGAAACCCTAAATCCAAACTCCGCCGTGCTTCCTCATCTTCTTCTTCCTCCAGCTCTTCACCTGCGCCCAAGGACCTGAGCTACAAACGCACACCACCGGACCCCGCACGCCCGCCGGTGACTGATACGTGCATTTTATATCATCATTTATACCCTCCATATAGGCATTATTGGGATGTTTTATCAATGTTATGTCATTGTTTTGCATGTTTTAGATGATTTTATGGGACTTTCCTACAAAGTCCCTATTTTTGGTATTTAATTTCTAGGTGTCAGAAAACACCTGTTTTCATGTTTTTGATGTTTCAGGAGCTACAGGTATCCAAATTGCGAAAGGAAAGAAACCCTGTCAGTTTTTCTTCGGGAGAAAGGCCGTGGGCACAAGACACAAAGGAGGAGGGCCAGGAGGCCCAAAAGGGGGTAGCCCACGCGGCCAGATTCCCTGGCCACGTGTGGGGCCCCCAAATGGGCCCACAGCACCTCCTCCCCGAGGTCTTTTGGCTGACGAATCCGTATTCCCCGAAAAGGAACACCCTAATTTTCCCGAGACGAGACGGAGCCGCCAGGGCGGCGAAACTCTCGAAACTCTCCGCGGGGGAGACAGATCCTGCTGCTCCGGAGCTCCGGAGAAGGGGGAAATCATCCCCATCTTCATCCCCACCTCCTCCTTGGCGTGGAGGAGGCATCTCCATCACCATCCTCACCAGCACCTGCATCTCCACCATCACCATCACCGTGATCCACTCCGTTCCCCTCATAGTTTGATCATTGCTACACCCTAGATACGTGTTATTGTACTCCGTTGCATGTTTGGGATTGAGTACTTGTCATTATTTGGTGGTGGATCCATTGTTTCAGATTGTGTTGCACCTCATATGTCACCATACATGATCATGTTTGCACGTTGTGAGTAGTTCCCGCATGTTCCTGAGGGCATAGGATGAATTGGCAATGATTTGTTACATGAGATGAGTTGTTATTTGGTCTAGTATTTATCTTTTATGTGATTCTATGATGGTGTTGTACGAACGTCGACTGTACAACACTTCACATACATGGGCTCATAGGAGAACACCGTAGTGTAGTGACGTGATGATGTCTTTAGGTGAGAGGAACTTGAGACAGAGTCGTTGAATTGCATTATGAGGGTACTTGTATCGGGGACCTTAGAGCATAAGGCTATGGTGGGACATCATGTCTTAATAATTCTCGTGCTGTCATTTAATTGGCCACGTGATCCATCATAAGGGGTGATAGTTTATTTATTTAGCTATTCCTATTTGTGGCTCCGTCCGAAGAAGATTAAAACTAGAAAAGATATACAAACATGTTATGCAATGAATCACTATGCCAGCTAAATCCGTGCAACCCTCGGGAACGTTTTCCACATATAAGACACAAACACACACTTGAGCTTGTCCTCTTGCGCATTAGAGGATTGGGCTTTGTCTCTGATTGAGACCTACTACTTGCTGCAATTTACTTTCCGCATTTTACTTTACTTGCACTACACAATTAAAACACAAAAATATTTGTTGCTTTTATTATTCCTTTGCTATTCTACTTACCAGTTCCTTCTGCTCCTCGTGGGTTCGACAGACTTTCTAATTCGAAAAGTACTACAATGATCTCCTGCACTTGGGAGCCATCAAGACACTTTTCTGGCGCCGTTGCCGGTGAGCGTAGCGCTATTGGTAAGAAGTTTGGTAAGGAAACTTGAAAGCTGAATTTTACTTATTGTTGCATCCTGTTATTATTATGGCTTTTATGAGAGATGCTTCGCTGAAACTTGCTTTATATGAGAGTGCTTATGCTATTAAACCTAAAGTTGTTGAAAAAGCACCTCATGATGATGGTTATATTATTCCCCTTGAATTTGTTAAAGCTGTTAGGAATGAGTATTTTGCAGGGGATGGAACAAAGGCTGCAAGTGATCACATACGGGCCATTGAGGATATATGTGGGCTAATTAGGCTCAAGGCTATTTCTGAGGAGGAGGTAAAATGCAAGTTATTGTACCAGTCCTTGACTGGTGATGCTCGAAAATGGTATATGTCCCTGGATGAAGAAATTACACATAATTGGGATACTTTTATGAAGGTTTTCTTTCTTAAATATTTTACTCCTAAAGAGGCTTATGAGAACCGTTGCTTTATATTTAATTTTTGGCCACACCTCGGAGAGAGTATTACTCAAGCTTGGGGGAGGCTTAAGGACCTCCTTCGTAAGAATGCTTGTCATGATCTCACAAATAAACTTATATTGATAAACTTTTATGTGAGACTACCTGATAGGCTAAAGCAATATTTGGATGGTTCATCTGGTGGAAGCTTTACAAATAATACTGCAGAAGAAGCTTGTAATTTATTGGAAATTATTTCGAAGAACTCTGAATATTGGGACCTAGACAAAGGCAATGAAGCTTATTTTGATTATGGATATTCATGTGTAGGAAGTTTCTCTCGTTCTATTTTGTTCAAGAATTTTATTAAAGATTTTGGTCTTGATCCATATGTTGCAATTGAAATAGCTAAGAAATTTGCTGAGCACATTCGAATTCCTAAAAGTGGCTTTGATTATATGTTGAACCTGTTAAATCTTCTATTGTTGTCCCTAAATTTATTAAAGAAACACCAGTGTCATCTGTAGTAATAGAAGAATATATTGAACCACCTCCCTATCCTGAAAAAGTTAAAGAGAATTTGCTTATTGTTGTTGCTGACAAAAGTAGAAAGAGATGTTCTCAACCTAAAGAACAGGTGGAAGTCAAGAACCAAGTCTCTATTATTAAGCAATTAAATGAAGAAGATCTTGTTGATGTTTATTTATGTGAAGATGCTACCAAAGTTATTAAAGGGAATTCATCCAAAGTTGGTAAGCCAATTATATCATGCTCTATTGGGACTTCTTGTTATCATGGTTTATGTGATATTGGAGCAAGCATTAGTGTCATTCCATATTCTCTCTATCAAGAAATTAAGCCTCATATTGATCCTATCACCATGGAAGAAACAGGTATGACCATTCAGCTTGCTAATAAAGATTATATTAGTCCCTTTGGAATTGTTAGAGGTGTTGAAGTATTGGTAGGGAAAATAAATATCCTACTGATTTTATTGTGCTTGGTTCCACGAGATTCTTTCTGTCCTATTATATTTGTAGACCTTTCTTACATACTGTTGGTGCTGAAATTGATTTGCCTAGAGAAAGGGTGTTTATTGAATGTGCTGGAGAGAAACATGAATTTAAATTTTCTAAATTTGCTGATAAACCTGCTAAGAAAGAACCAAAATCTAAAGATATAATTGAAACTCTTGCTCATATAGCTGTAGCTTCATCAGACGTGGTGGAACGTTATATGCTTAATCAGGAAGAGCCATTTAATGATGCAGAAAAAGAAGCTTTAGAACAAATATTATGGCAGCAATCTCCACAATTACAATTGCATATCCCACCTGATAATCTAGGAGTACTCCCACCTCCTAAAGGAGATCCTACTTTTGAATTAAAGCCTTTGCCTGAAAATCTGAAATATGCATACTTGGATAAGAAAAATATATATCCTGTTATTATTAGTGCTAACCTTTCAGCTGAGGAAGAAGAGAAATTACTTGATGTGCTTAAAGCCCACCTTAAGGCTATTGGTTATTCTCTTGATGATCTTAAGGGCATAAGTATAGCTCTATGTATGCATAAAATTAATTTGGAAGAAGATGCTAAACCTGTTGTTGATTTCCAACGCCGTCTACATCCAAAAATGAAGGAAGTGGTAAGAAAGGAGGTAATTCGACTCATAGAGGCTGGTATTATTTATCCTATAGCTGATAGTAAATGGGTTAGTCCTGTTCATTGTGTTCCTAAGAAAGGTGGAATTACTGTGGTTCCTAATAAAGATGATGAACTTGTTGCTCAACGTACTGTTGTTGGTTATAGAATGTGCATTGATTATAGAAAATTAAATAAAGCAACTTGTAAGGATCATTATTCATTGCCCTTTATTGATCAAATGCTAGAGAGATTATCTAAACATTCTCACTTTTGTTATTTAGATGGGTATTCAGGCTTCTCTCAAATTCCAGTTCATAGTGATGATCAGGAAAAGACCACTTTTACTTGCCCATATGGTACATTTGCTTATAGGAGAATGCCTTTTGGTTTATGTAATGCGCCTGCTACTTTTTAGAGATGCATGAATGCTATATTTGCTGATTATATTGAAAAGATAGTGGAAGTCTGTATGGATGATTTTTTGGTGTATGGTACTTCTTTCGATAAATTGCTTGTTCAACCTTAACAAAGTTTTGCAGCGTTGTGAAGACCAACACCTTGTTCTTAATTGGGAGAAGTGTCACTTTATGGTAACAGAGGGAATTGTTCTTGGGCATCGTATTTTCTGGAAGAGGAATAGAAGTTGACCCAGCAAAAATTGAAGCTATTGAGAAATTACCATATCCAAGAGACATCAAAGGTATAAGAAGTTTTCTCGGTCATGCAGGTTTTTATCGTAGGTTCATTAAAGATTTCTCTAAAATATCAAAGCCTCTAACCAATCTTTTGCAAAAGGATGTTCCGTTTTCTTTTAATGATGATTGCATAGAATCCTTTAATGTTTTAAAGAAAGCCTTAATAACTGCACCTATTATTCAACCTCCTGATTGGAACTTGCCCTTTGAAATTATGTGTGATGCTAGTGATTATGCAGTTTGGAGCTGTTTTAGGCCAAAGGGTTGATAAGAAATTGAATGTTATTTACTATGATAGTAAAACACTAGATGGTGCTCAAAGAAATTATGCTACAACTGAAAGAATTTTTAGCGGTAATATTTGCATGTGATAATTTATATCTTACATAATTGATTCAAAAGTCACTGTGCACTCTGATCATTCTGCTATTAAATATTTGATGAATAAGAAAGATGCTAAGCCTAGGCTAATAAGATGGGTACTTTTGTTGCAAGAATTTTATTTACACATAGTAGATAGGAAAGGAGAAGATAATCCGGTAGCTGATCATCTTTCTAGAATGGAAAATATACCGGATGATCCTATTCCTATTAATGATAGTTTTGCTAATGAACAACTTGCCCTTGTTAGTGTTTCTAGTGCTAAAGTTGCATCTCCTTGGTTTGCTAATTATGCAAATTTTATCGTTGGGAAAGTTATGCCACCACAATTTACTTACCAGCAAAGAAAGAAATTCTTTTATGACCTTAGACATTATTTTTGGGATGATCCATTCTTGTATAAGAAAAGTGTTGATGGCATTATTAGACGTTGTGTACCTGAGCATGAACCGCATGCTATTATAAGAGATTGTCATGAAAGTCCCTATGGAGGACATCATGCAGGAGATCGTACTGCAGCAAAGGTATTACAATGTGGTTTTTATTGGCCTACTCTATTCAAGGATTGTGCTGAATATATTAAAACTTGTGATAAATGTCAAAGAGTAGGAAACATTGGTAAAAGGAATGAAATGCCTATGAAGTATACATTACCACTTGAACCATTTGATGTGTGGGGTTTTGACTTTATGAGACCATTTCCTGCATCTAGTACAAAACATACTCACATTTTGGCTGTTGTTGATTATGTTACAAAATGGGTAGAAGCAATTCCTACTAAGAGTGCAGACCATGCCACAGCCATGCAAATGATTAAAGAAATTATTTTCCCTAGATTTGGTGTTCCTAGATTTTTAATTACTGATGGTGGATCTCATTTTATGCATGGTGTTCTTAGAAAAACATTGGCAAAATATAATGTTAATCATAGAATTGCATCACCCTATCATCCTCAAACTAGTGGACAAGTTGAATTAAGTAATAGAGAAATTAAACTTATTTTAGAGAAAACAGTAAACAGAGCTAGATCTGATTGGCCACTTAAAATTAATGATGCATTGTGGGCTTATAGAACTGCTTATAAAAATCCTATGGGTATGTCTCCTTATAAAATGGTTTATGGAAAAGCATGTCATTTACCCGTTGAATTAGAAAATAAAGCTAGATGGGCTATTAAGAAATTAAATTTTGATTTAAAAACAGTGGGGGAGAAGAGATTGCTTGACCCAAATCTATTAGATGAATGGAGGAATGAAGCATATGAAAGTGCAAAATTGTTTAAAGAGAAAGTTAAAATTTGGCATGACAAGAAAATTAAAAGAAAGGAATTTAAACTAGGTGATCAAGTCCTATTATACAACTCTCGTTTTAAGTTTTCTACAGGGAAATTAGCTTCAAAATGGCAGGGTCCATTGGTAGTACAGGAGGTATACCGTTCGGGGGCCATTCGTCTTCACGGTGATATGAAAGGTAAACCTCATGTGGTCAATGGACAACGCCTAAAACATTATATTGCAGGAAAGAGCTTCATAGGAACCATCGAGGAGATAAAGTTAATGACACCGGAGGAGGTAATTGTAAGGGATCCTGCAGTTTCAGAAACCCAAATTCAATAATTTACAATTATTGTGTTTGGAAGTTTCTCGGAATTGCGTGAAAACTTACGGAACTCAATTTTTATGGAAATTAACGTGTGGGACAAGAAAACTGGAAGGAATTGGACCTCGAGGGGGAAAAGAGGACCCCACACGCGGCCAGATTTCTTGGCCGCGTGGAGGTACCCCTTTTCCACCTCGGAGACCCGTTCCGTCTCGTTTTTGACTCCGACACTTCGTCTTACCCTAAAACCCGTCAATATATACCCCCTTTTGTCGATATAATCCCACACCAAGAGTTCTCGCGCGATCTTTGTTTCTGCTGTTTCTGTCTGCCAGGGTTTAGCCATGTCAAGCTCCGGATCCAACCTAGGGGGGGAGATCCACCAAAGGGAGGCATTGTGAACCATTACCTCAACTCCGTGATGACCCCCATAAAAACCCTGATCTTGAAGGATGGTGTGTTGCTCATGGAGGAGGTGAAGGCTCCCAAGACCGAAGGCACGCTGGAGGATCTAGAACAAACAGTTTTTCAGGTATAACTCTATTGTTGAACGCAGCCTTGATGCCCACCACTTCATGAATCTGGAGCTGGAGAAGAAGATAGAGGAGTACGAGGAGAGGATCAAGGACCTGGGGACTAGGTATCTGCGTGTCATATCAGAGATGGATAGGTACCAAGCTCTGATGTGGGACATGGAGAACCAGAACTATGAGTATGCAGAACGTTTCAAGAAGATTGCAGAAGCTGCCACTCTCAGGTACAATGATCCACCCATGTCCTTCCATACTGGAAGGCCTTTTCCATGGAAGCAGGAAGAGTGGAAGGAAGATTACGACAAGAAGAAGAAAGAGTGGTGGGCTGAGTACGAGAAGAAGGGAGAATGAAGAAATTACCGCAACCATCTAAGCTTGGGGGAGTTTCACCTATCCCCCGTCTTTTATCAGCTTTATCATGTCTATCTAGTTTTGGTGTGTCTTGCTTTTATTATCTAGTATCGTTTTCGTTTAGGCTTGAGTGAGCTCATTGAGCATTATCATGCATCCCCGTCTTATGCTTTATCAATGAATAATAAAGTATGGTGTCATCCATGATTCCCTTGTTTTGGGGATTTATGGGTAACACTCATGAAAATGAGCATGGCATATTTAGAGGTTTCAATCATGTAACACATGGGGTGTTTACCCCTAAGTTAGAAAGTTGGTTGTTTTTCTTTTGCTTGCATCACATGCATCATATGCATTGCACCATGTTTTCAAAACAACTAGAAAATTCAAACCAATTTAAACTTTCAAAACATGTCCATAATTTCCAATTTAAAAATTGCCACCTAAACAACTCAACTTGTTTCCAATAGTTTTGAAGTTGATTTATTTAAATTGCTTGTTAATAAATTTTCCCTTTAATTAATACCCTAATGGTAAATTCCAATTCAACTTCAAATCAAATCATTTATAATGGGCATGATCCAATTGTGGTTTAAGAATTAAAATCTTGCAAGCATTTTAAACTCACCAAGTTTTCATAGTGTTTGAGCTTATTAAATAAAACTTGTTTATTTTAAAAAATCAAAGCTATGTGAAAACCCTATTTGAAATTCAACTAACAAATTAAAATCAAATTAATATTTCAAAATTTTGAAATAAAGGTTAACATTGCTTTGACATTACCGTTTTAAAATTAATAACATTATTTCCTAGAAATTAAAACCCCAATCCCTATCCTTTTCTCTCTCTCTCTCTCTCTCTCTCTCTTTTCTACAAAAAAAGGGTGTGCAAACAAAAAAAAATTAAAACACAACAAAGAGAGGCAGACCAGCCCATTTTCTTCCCCTCTAGCCCACCTGGCCAAGCCCAAGGCCCAACCACCTCCTTCCCCCACCTCCGTACGACTCTCTGTCGTTTTCCTCTGAAGAAAAGCAACAGCGCACCACCACCCCCCATGGACCACCTGCTCCCCCTCTCCCTTATCTACCCCAAGGGAGGCCACCAAACCCTAGGCCGCCCCCTTCTCCCCTCCTCCCTTCCTTCCATCCGGCGCCGCCATCCTTTCCTTCCACCCCCCTCTCCGCTTCTTCTCTGAACACGAACAACGGCAGCGGCGTGGGTTGGCGGTCATGGCGCCGTCGCCCTGGCCACCACCGGAGCGAGCAGAGGCCGGGAATGGAACCCCGAGGGCCCGGCCTCCCTCCTCGTCGCCTCGCCGGGCCGGAGACGCCCTGGGGACCCCCTTCCCCGCGCGCCTCCATCGCCGTCGACCGTGCAGGGGCCGGGAGCGGCCTCGCCAACTGCCGCTCGACCACGACGCCCTCGCCTTCCCCTTCGTCGCCTACACGCCCGAGGTGAGGCTACCCCCCCCTCCCAGGCCTAGCCCCTCTCCTCCTTGCTCTGTGAACCGCCATCGAGCGGCAAGCCGCCGGCCGCCTCCCTTCTCCCGATCGAGATACAGGTAACTGAACGTTGGTTCAGTTCAATTTCGCGAATCAAGTCCACCTCAAAACTGGTCGCGGGTGATACCATCAACAAACGTGACAGCAGCCCAGTGGTTAGGACCCCTTGCGCGCGCCCCAGCAGTCCTGGGTTCGATCCCCCCCCAAGGCACAAAGCCAACCCCTTTTTCCCTCTTTTCTCTGTTTTTCTCTCGAATTTCAGAAACACGGATCTGAATCCTTACTTCTAAAATCAATATAAAATTGAATTTTGCTCCAAATTGAATGATTCAAATTCCTGTGGATCTAAAATCTTGTGCTCTTTCCATTAGTAACAACATTGCAATATGTTTCTGTAGTAATTTTTGCACTAAATATTTGATTACTGAAAATGCAATAAAAATTGGAAACTTTGGAATTTCATAACTTGAGTTGTGCTCATCCAATTTGAGCAAACTTGGGCTCTAAAAATTTGTCATAACAAACTCTACACATTGGTATTTTATTTGGACACAATTGAGTTAATTTTGAACATGTTTCCCTCTGTTTATTAAAAAGGGCAGAATAAGAATGCTTATGAAAAATTGCATAATAAATTCAATAATAACCCAAAAATTATGTTTAATAGCTCAAAATGTTCAGTGAAACATTTGCTACATGTTTTCAACCTTTTCAATGCAATTTGTTTACTGTTTTTCCTAATTAAAAGTGGTGCAATAATTCAATGCTTTATTTAAACCTCTTAAATTGCAAAATTCATAACTTGGGCAATTCAAATCCAATTCCAACATGTAAAATATGTTTTCCATGCAAAATTGAATAAGATTTCCACATATCAACTTTGTTTTCTGTTTTGAATAATTTAAATTTCTGAAAACAACTGTTTCCTAATTAATGCATTTAAAATTGTCAATTTAATAACTTGCTCATCTAAAATCCAAATTCAACAAATGAAACATGTATTCCATCTAAAATTTTGTGTTCTTTTCAAATATAAATTTTGTTATCTGTTTTGAACCTTTGAAATGGGTGAAAACAACAAATGCTTGTGTAACTTCTTTAAGAAGCCAAATTTCATAACTTAATAAATAAAATTTCCAAACTTGGTAAACACCTTTTCAAATTGAAGATATCGTTGTTTTCTTATTGTTTTCCTCATCCATGCATCATTCTAATCAACTCTCACATGATGGTTAATTGTAGATCATTTAATTAAACATTAATTCATGGGCTTTTCCATATGCAATCCAAATTGCATATGGGCCCATTTAAATATGTTTACCATGTCAACTAGTTTATCTTCGATGCATCCTTAAACTTGTCATGCATCCATATCTTGATCATGCTGGATCTTTTGCCGTAGAAGTAATTGTTGCATCCGGTGTTTGTTCGAGGTTCGTTGCTTCTTCGCGGATAGAACGTTGAGATGATGTGAGCAACGACAAGTTCTTCGGATGTACCTCTACTTGCTGGATTCCAGGAAAGTATACTCACTTGCTGCCAAATGGCTGCCTCTCATCACTTGTTACCGATTCTTTCCGTTGTTCTTATGCTAGCCTTATGATTCGATGCTTGTGTCTCGATCCTATTATATGTTTACCTTGCAGCCATGATATAGCCTTCCTTCCACTTCCTATTAACTGTTGTTTGTTTACCCTGTTGACTCTCGTGTCGTAGTTGCATGCTTAGTGTTGTTTGCGCTCAAGTCTTGTTGTCCGTCTTATTACCTGTTTAGTTTGATAGTTGGGTTTCAATTCAATCAACAACATGTTAATGTTTTGGGTAATAATAATTTGATGATAAGGCACCGGCAGGAGGCCCGGCGTGGTTTTGAGGCCTGCTAGTGTCGACCCTAATTAGGAAAAGGGTCTTGTCTACTGATCCATGATGAGCGCACTAACCGCATGTGGGAAGCGTGTATGGGCGCCCCCCTCAATTTGATTTGATTCGCATCTCGTCCAAATCGCCTCATTTAGTTCGGGTTTTCCATTTGCCGCATGCATATGCAGCTGCGAACCCGTGGCCAGGGTGGAACTTTTGTAGTCGGCATTTAGGGAGACACGTTCTTAGAGTGCTATGAGGGTCCCCTTTTCTTCGTGGGGCTTGATTAGCCGTGCGCTCAATTGCACGGGGTTCTTTGGGCTTGATGCGAAGAAGAGTTGAGTTGTGTTGAGTGCCCCGCTTGGTGGAAGTGCATTTCCTATCTGGCGGGGTATTCTTACGTGTACGGCCAAATTGGTGCACCCCTGCAGGGATAAATCTTCTCGAGAAGCCGTGTTTTCCGCGGTTATGGATGACTTGGTGAAAGTACTGGCTAACAAGTACTCAGAACAACTTACACCCAACTAATGATAACTTGACTAGTAATAGTCTTATTGACACAATAACTTGAACCATCATTAATCCAATTGTGTGAGTTATCCTCGGATTGCTTCTTTGGATAAGGGGCGAGATCCAGGATGGGTTTGTTTGATGTTAGTTGTAGTTGGTTACGATACGCTATCTTATCCCCCTCTTTTAGCCGGATGTTGTATCAAGTCTCTGTAGTTAGTTGGTGCAGCCCGCTGCCGCTTCTTTGCAATAATCCTTTCCTTTCCGTTGAACCCAAAGTATTTGTATCTTGTGATGACTGGTTACGTCGGTATCTTGTGAGTATGGTTTATCCACTTGCCAGTACTTAACCGTACTAACCCATGAATCTTTTTCGTGGCTGCATATTCAACATTGCAGTCAACAGGTTTGAAGTCTGACGACGTTAGCTTGGGAATCTCTCCGGCTTGGCCTGGGCAGGGATTGGACGCCATCGGTTATCTTCAGGACTCTTAGTACAATTTGTATCTTGTCCGTAGTCGGACACTATGTTGTTTCTTCCGCTGTTATTTGGATCTTTGTATTGTATCAGTTGTATCCTTGACTCGTTTGAGTCTTCTTGTATATATCCTTTTTGTTGTTGTTGCGGAATATTCGTGAACTGTTGTAATGTTATCACAAGTGGCAACCTGGAATCGGTTATTATGTAGATTTTGGCGCAAATGCTGAAATCTGCATAGTGCCCGATCTCGGGGCGTCACAAATGGTATCAGAGCCTGGTTTTCGATTCCCGATATTGTTTAGATACGAATGGTTATCGAAGCAACGGGTCCGCAAAGCCTGTAGGATAACCTCGCTAACGGTCGTTGTTTCTAGAGTGTCAAAAACTATTTCTGCTAAACTATTTTGGAAACATCTCAATAGGATTCTTGTTTTCTCCTTACCTCTATTCTATTTCCCCTCCCATCTTATTTGTTTTGGAGTCTCTTCCCTTATCTATCTTTCAAAGTGGTAGGATCCTACGTGGGTGGACGTTTTCTGAGCTTTTAACCTAATAGGTTCGATCCTCGGAAGATTCCTGGTGGAAGAACATCGTCGTCACTCCGAGCAAGAATCTCTTGTTAGTGGTGTCGAGAAGCCCTTGTTAGTGATGTCGAGGAGATCAGCTGGAAGCATGAAGAATCGATAGTCGAACTTCTTTCCCCTCCCGGGTTAGTGGGTGGATTCGAGGGCGCAATCCCCTTGTTAGTGGTGTCGTCTGTAAAACCTGGGGTGTTTACCCTAAGTTAGAAAGTTGGTTGTTTTTCTTTTGCTTGCATCACATGCATCATATGCATTGCACCATGTTTTCAAAACAACTGGAAAATTCAAACCAATTTAAACTTTCAAAACATGTCCATAATTTCCAATTTAAAAATTGCCACCTAAACAACTCAACTTGTTTCCAATAGTTTTGAAGTTGATTTATTTAAATTGCTTGTTAATAAATTTTCCCTTTAATTAATACCCTAATGGTAAATTCCAATTCAACTTCAAATCAAATCATTTATAATGGGCATGATCCAATTGTGGTTTAAGAATTAAAATCTTGCAAGCATTTTAAACTCACCAAGTTTTCATAGTGTTTGAGCTTATTAAATAAAACTTGTTTATTTTAAAAAAATCAAAGCTATGTGAAAACCCTATTTGAAATTCAACTAACAAATTAAAATCAAATTAATATTTCAAAATTTTGAAATAAAGGTTAACATTGCTTTGACATTACTGTTTTAAAATTAATAACATTATTTCCTAAAAATTAAAACCCCAATCCCTATCCTTTTCTCTCTCTCTCTCTCTCTCTCTCTCTCTCTCTCTCTCTCTCTCTTTTCTACAAAAAAAAGGGTATGCAAAAAAAATAAAATAAAACACAACAAAGAGAGGCAGACCAGCCCATTTTCTTCCCCTCTAGTCCACCTGGCCAAGCCCAAGGCCCAACCACCTCCTTCCCCCACCTCCGTACGACTCTCTGTCGTTTTCCTCTGAAGAAAAGCAACAGCGCACCACCACCCCCCATAGACCACCTGCTCCCCCTCTCCCTTATCTACCCCAAGGGAAGCCACCAAACCCTAGGCCGCCCCCTTCTCCCCTCCTCCCTTCCTTCCATCCGGCGCCGCCATCCTTTCCTTCCACCCCCCTCTCCGCTTCTTCTCTGAATCCGAACAGCGGCAGCGGCGTGGGTTGGCGGTCATGGCGCCGTCGCCCTGGCCACCACCGGAGCGAGCCGAGGCCGGGAATGGAACCCCGAGGGCCCGGCCTCCCTCCTCGTCGCCTCGCCGGGCCGGAGACGCCCTGGGGACCCCCCCGCGCGCCTCCATCGCCGTCGACCGTGCAGGGGCCGGGAGCGGCCTCGCCAACTGCCGCTCGACCACGACGCCCTCGCCTTCCCCTTCGTCGCCTACACGCCCGAGGTTAGGCTACCCTCCCCCTCCCAGGCCTAGGCCCTCTCCTCCTTGCTCTGTGAACCGCCATCGAGCGGCAGGCCGCCGGCCGCCTCCCTTCTCCCGATCGAGATACAGGTAACTGAACGCTGGTTCAGTTCAATTTCGCGAATCAAGTCCACCTCAAAACTGGTCGCGGGTGATACCATCAACAAACGTGACAGCAGCCCAGTGGTTAGGACCCCTTGCACGCGCCCCAGCAGTCCTGGGTTCGATCCCCCCCCCAAGGCACAAAGCCAACCCCTTTTTCCCTCTTTTCTCTGTTTTTCTCTCGAATTTCAGAAACACAGATCTGAATCCTTACTTCTAAAATCAATATAAAATTGAATTTTGCTCCAAATTGAATGATTCAAATTCTTGTGGATCTAAAATCTTGTGCTCTTTCCATTAGTAACAACATTGCAATATGTTTCTGTAGTAATTTTTGCACTAAATATTTGATTACTGAAAATGCAATAAAAATTGGAAACTTTGGAATTTCATAACTTGAGTTGTGCTCATCCAATTTGAGCAAACTTGGGCTCTAAAAATTTGTCTTAACAAACTCTACACATTGGTATTTTATTTGGACACAATTGAGTTAATTTTGAACATGTTTCCCTCTGTTTACTAAAAAGGGCAGAATAAGAATGCTTATGAAAAATTGCATAATAAATTCAATAATAACCCAAAATTTTTGTTTAATAGCTCAAAATGTTCAGTGAAACATTTGCTACATGTTTTCAACCTTTTCAATGCAATTTGTTTACTGTTTTTCCTAATTAAAAGTGGTGCAATAATTCAATGCTTTATTTAAACCTCTTAAATTGCAAAATTCATAACTTGGGCAATTCAAATCCAATTCCAACATGTAAAATATGTTTTCCATGCAAAATTGAATAAGCTTTCCAAATATCAACTTTGTTTTCTGTTTTGAATAATTTAAATTGCTGAAAACAACTGTTTCCTAATTAATGCATTTAAAATTGTCAATTTAATAACTTGCTCATCTAAAATCCAAATTCAACAAATGAAACATGTATTCCATCTAAAATTTTGTGTTCTTTTCAAATATAAATTTTGTTATCTGTTTTGAACCTTTAAAATGGGTGAAAACAACAAATGCTTGTGTAACTTCTTTAAGAAGCCAAATTTCATAACTTAATAAATAAAATTTCCAAACTTGGTAAACACCTTTTCAAATTGAAGCTATCGTTGTTTTCTTATTGTTTTCCTCATCCATGCATCATTCTAATCAACTCTCACATGATGGTTAATTGTAGATCATTTAATTAAACATTAATTCATGGGCTTTTCCATATGCAATCCAAATTGCATATGGGCCCATTTAAATATGTTTACCATGTCAACTAGTTTATCTTTGATGCATCCTTAAACTTGTCATGCATCCATATCTTGATCATGCTGGATCTTTTGCCGTAGAAGTAATTGTTGCATCCGGTGTTTGTTCGAGGTTCGTTGCTTCTTCGCGGATAGAACGTTGAGATGATGTGAGCAACGACAAGTTCTTCGGATGTACCTCTACTTGCTGGATTCCAGGCAAGTATACTCACTTGCTGCCAAATGGCTGCCTCTCATCACTTGTTACCGATTCTTTCCGTTGTTCTTATGCTAGCCTTATGATTCGATGCTTGTGTCTCGATCCTATTATATGTTTACCTTGCAGCCATGATATAGCCTTCCTTCCACTTCCTATTAACTATTGTTTTTTTACCCTGTTGGCTCTCGTGTCGTAGTTGCATGCTTAGTGTTGTTTGCGCTCAAGTCTTGTTGTCCGTCTTATTACCTGTTTAGTTTGATAGTTGGGTTTCAATTCAATCAACAACATGTTAATGTTTTGGGTAATAATAATTTGATGATAAGGCACCGGCAGGAGGCCCGGCGTGGTTTTGAGGCCTGCTAGTGTCGACCCTAATTAGGAAAAGGGTCTTGTCTATTGATCCATGATGAGCGCACTAACCGCATGTGGGAAGCGTGTATGGGCGCCCCCTCAATTTGATTCGATTCGCATCGTCCAAATCGCCTCATTTAGTTCGGGTTTTCCATTTGCCGCATGCATATGCAGGTGCGAACCCGTGGCCAGGGTGGAACTTTTGTAGTCGGCATTTAGGGAGACACGTTCTTAGAGTGCTATGAGGGTCCCCTTTTCTTCGTGGGGCTTGATTAGCCGTGCGCTCAATTGCACGGGGTTCTTTGGGCTTGATGCGAAGAAGAGTTGAGTTGTGTTGAGTGCCCGCTTGGTGGAAGTGCATTTCCTATCTGCGGGGTATTCTTACGTGTACGGCCAAATTGGTGCACCCCTGCAGGGATAAATCTTCTCGAGAAGCCGTGTTTTCCGCGGTTATGGATGACTTGGTGAAAGTACTGGCTAACAAGTACTCAGAACAACTTACACCCAACTAATGATAACTTGACTAGTAATAGTCTTATTGACACAATAACTTGAACCATCATTAATCCAATTGTGTGAGTTATCCTCGGATTGCTTCTTTGGATAAGGGGCGAGATCTAGGATGGGTTTGTTTGATGTTAGTTGTAGTTGGTTACGATACGCTATCTTATCCCCCTCTTTTAGCCGGATGTTGTATCAAGTCTCTGTAGTTAGTTGGTGCAGCCAGCTGCCTCTTCTTTGCAATAATCCTTTCCTTTCCGTTGAACCCAAAGTATTTGTATCTTGTGATGACTGGTTACGCCGGTATCTTGTGAGTATGGTTTGTCCACTTGCCAGTACTTAACCGTACTGACCCACGAATCCTTTTTCGTGGCTGCATATTCAACATTGCAGTCAACAGGTTTGAAGTCTGACGACGTTAGCTTGGGAATCCCTCCGGCTTGGCCTGGGCAGGGATTGGACGCCATCGGTTATCTTCAGGACTCTTAGTCCAATTTGTATCTTGTCCGTAGTCGGACACTATGTTGTTTCTTCCGTTGTTATTTGGATCTTTGTATTGTATCAGTTGTATCCTTGACTCGTTTGAGTCTTCTTGTATATATCCTTTCTGTTGTTGTTGCGGAATATTCGTGAACTGTTGTAATGTTATCACAAGTGGCAACCTGGAATCGGTTATTATGTGGATTTTGGCGGAAATGCTGAAATCTGCATAGTGCCCGATCTCGGGGCGTCACAAATCACATCTTGCCTTGAAATTAATTAACTTGAGTGTGTTGGACAATTGTAGAATTATCTCAATATGACATAAATCCACTATCTATCTATTATCTTAATGGCTATTCCGAGCATGTTCACCATGTTATAGTTTCATTTATGCTCTAAATTAAGATGCTTATGTTATTAATTGGCATGGGCTGAATTTGGGATAAGACTCTCACGAACTTTTGAATGCACACATTTATTTCTATTGCACTTAACAAACATGACCCATTAATGGGAGCTAAAAGTTTTGTGTTGATTCGACTTAACAAACATGACCCATTTATTTCTATTGCACTTAACAAACATTTCTGAAATCAAGATGCCAAGTGCCAGTTCCCTATTTTCTGCTGTTTTTTATTTCAGAAAAGTTTTTCTGGAAATATTCTTGGAATTGGACCCCACGAATCTCGAAGTTCCTATTTTCCCCGGAACCATTCAGAAGTCCTGAAGAGCCCCGAAGGGGGGCCACAGGGTGGCCACACCATGGGGTGGCGCGGGTCCCCCCTGACCGTGCCACCTAGGGGTGTGGGCCCCCAGGCCACCTCCCGGCATCGCTCTCTCGCCCATATATACTCCCCGAGGCATAAACCCTAGGAGAATCGACCTTTTTCCAAAAAATACATCTGTAGCTCCGCCGCCTCCGCGAACAAGTTTCAGGGGACAAATCTCTGTTCGGGCACCCTGCCGGGACGGGGAAGTGCCCCGGAAGCCATCTCCATCGACTCCACCGCCATCTCCATCGCCGTTGATGTCTCCTATGATGAGGAGGGAGTAGTTCTCCCCCAAGGCTGAGGGATCTACTGACAGCTATGTGGTTCATCTCTCTCTCCCATGGTGTGATCTATATGTGATCATGAGCTTTGTAATCTATTTGAATTCGTAGATGTTAGTCTTCATCTTTTGCTACTCAAGTGCTTTATTAACAAGAACTTTGGAGTCACCTTGTCCCACGGTGTGAAGGTGACAGTGTGCACGCCATGTGTGTCTCCTCTATGAAATTGTGGAGTTTGCTTAGTACCTTCTAGGGCGCTCATAATTACAGCGTGGGTTTAACTAGACACGAGAATACAAACTTGAGGAGTGTTGTAACAGCCCTACGCAATGATTAGTTTTCGTTATCCAACCGGAGCGGGTTAAGAGTAGCATAGTGAAGAGAAGATATCTAGTTATTCAATTATGTGATCATTGTTGAGAGTGTTGTCGTGGGATAGTCACGGCAGACGTTACCAGAGGTAACTTAGTTTGGGGCGAATCGACTCTGGTGTTTGGGAGAGGGTTTAACTCGAATGCAATCATATTAACTGGTGATCTAGAGGCTCGGGCTGCAATGTCGCCGAGACTCCAATCTAGGGTTACAAAGACTTGCTCTCGTATACCCAGAATACTCGAATCCTTCTGTCTCTCTCAATCCGCCTATCTATGCCCTAGAAGCCGGTTTATGTCATACCCGGCTTCCTGACTTTCCTTACAAGATATCTCTGGAATCCTACTCGGGATCCATACGTAACCCTAAGTTCCCTACCGTGACCCTCAAGTCACGGTGTACGAGGTCTGCGCTGCCTTTTGGGTCTTCTAGAGCTTCCTTTCCGTTGGGCCGGGTCACCAGCGCAATCGCTAGCCCATTAATAACACCTGGCCCAGCATCACAGCGCAGGGTCTCGTGCAGTTTCCCTTTGGCCGGGTCTCGTCCCAGGCGTGGGCCTACCGGGTTATCATCCCCCCGACAGTAGTCCCCCGAATAGCTTGGGCATCTTGGTTGACGTGCTTTCCTTGCAGCTTTAAACCACTGAGTCAACCACGAAGCGCTCGCTATTCCCTGCAAAACAACAAACACTTATACATACAATGTCACAGGTTAAATTGCTTTTCTTATAGCCAGGACGACTCTTTCGGCGGCCATACAATAACCTTATTATCATACTGAGCCGACTATCATCTCTCGGTTCAACTCTCTTAACGTGCATCACCTAACCCGGCTTTAATTTTCTTCACAAGCTAGTCCGAGTAACTGTTTCAAGTCCGGCTCTTTTGGCGGTCATCAGTAACTCGGCCACTTCGCAATAACTCCCAAGATCTTATCCCATAATTAATGGGCCGGTTTATATCTTCCCGCAATTTTCTCAATGTTACCGTTTGGTTTCTAGGGTTCCACCGCGCCTATAAATAGAGCCCGGGGGGACCCTAAATCCAAACGCCGCCGTGCTTCCTCATCTTCTTCTTCCTCCAGCTCTTCACCTGCGCCCAAGAACCTGAGCTCCAAACGCACGCCACCGGACCCCGCACGCCCGCCGGTGACTGATACGTGCATTTTATATCATCATTTATACCCTCCATATAGGCATTATTGGGATGTTTTATCAATGTTATGTCATTGTTTTGCATGTTTTAGATGATTTTATGGGACTTTCCTACAAAGTCCCTATTTTTGGTATTTAATTTCTGGGTGTCAGAAAACACCTGTTTTCATGTTTTTGATGTTTCAGGAGCTACAGGTATCCAAATTGCGAAAGGAAAGAAACTCTGTCAGTTTTTCTTTGGGAGAAAGGTCGTGGGCACAAGACACAAAGGAGGAGGGCCAGGAGGCCCAAAAGGGGGTAGCCCACGCGGCCAGATTCCCTGGCCGCATGTGGGGCCCCCAAATGGGCTCACAGCACCCCCTCCCCGAGGTCTTTTGGCTGACGACTCCGTCTTCCCCGAAAAGGAACACCCTAATTTTCCCGAGACGAGACGGAGCCGCCAGGGCGGCGAAACTCTCGAAACCCTCCGCGGGGGAGACAGATCCTGCTGCTCCGGAACTCCGGAGAAGGGGGAAATCATCCCCATCTTCATCCCCATCTCCTTCTTGGCGTGGGAGGAGGCATCTCCATCACCATCCTCACCAGCACCTGTATCTCCACCATCACCATCACCGTGATCCACTCCGTTCCCCTCATAGTTTGATCATTGTTACACCCTAGATACGTGTTATTGTACTCCGTTGCATGTTTGGGATTGAGTACTTGTCATTATTTGGTGGTGGATCCATTGTTTCAGATTGTGTTGTACCACATATGTCACCATACATGATCATGTTTGCACGTTGTGAGTAGTTCCCGCATGTTCCTGAGGGCATAGGATGAATTGGCAATGATTTGTTACATGAGATGAGTTGTTATTTGGTCTAGTATTTATCTTTTATGTGATTCTATGATGGTGTTGTACGAACGTTGACTGTACAACACTTCACCTACATGGGCTCATAGGAGAACACCGTAGTGTAGTGACGTGATGATGTCTTTAGGTGATAGGAACTTGAGACAGAGTCGTTGAATTGCATTATGAGGGTACTTGTATCGGGGACCTTAGAGCATAAGCTATGGTGGGACATCATGTCTTAATAATTCTCGTGCTGTCATTTAATTGGTCACGTGATCCATCATAAAGGGTGATAGTTTATTTATTTAGCTATTCCTATTTGTGGCTCCGTCCGAAGAAGATTAAAACTAGACAAGATATACAAACATGTTATGCAATGAATCACTATGCCAGCTAAATCCGTGCAGCCCTCGGGAACGTTTTACACATATAAGACACAAACGCACACTTGAGCTTGTCCTCTTGCGCATTAGAGGATTGGGCTTTGTCTCTCATTGAGACCTACTACTTGCTGCAATTTACTTTCCGCATTTTACTTTACTTGCACTACACAATTAAAAAACAAAAACACATGTTGCTTTTATTATTCCTTTGCTATTCTACTTACCAGTTCCTTCTGCTCCTCGTGGGTTCGACAACCTTTCTAATTCGAAAAGTACTACAATTGATCTCCTGCACTTGGGAGCCATCAGTGACCCAGACAGCCGGTCGCCGCCTCGCGCAGCCGCACCGCACCGCTGCGCTCGCCGGGCTTCGCCCTCGAGATCTTGCTGCGCCATTGGAGCCCGAGCTCCAAGCTTGAAGCTCACGCACCAACGCCTAAGTGCACCGGCCGCCGTCCTCAAGAACCGGGCCACCGCGTCACGCCGCGCTCGCCGGACCTCACTCCGCCGCCGTTCTCCTGTAAGTGCTAGTAGATCTAGGTTTTCTCTTTTAGATCTTGGGTTTGTGTTCATCATGCCTTTAGCCTCCATTTTTTCCTTGTTTTATTCTTAGTTTTTGGTTCCATTTAGATCCACTTCAATGGCACCCAAAGTTGCTCCCAAGTCCAAGGGTAAGACCCCGGCCCTGAAGCAAAAGCCGGGTTAGTCGGTCTCAGACAACTGGGATAAATCGACCGTGACGCTCGCAAAATTGGAGGAGCTGGCCGAGTCTGGGATCCTCCTAGCACAGTCGGATATTTCCTGGAGAGCACCAGAAGAGGAGACCCGGCCTTCACCCCGATCAGGTGAAGTTGTTGTTTTTCTGGAGCACGTGACCCGGGGTTTTCGCCCCCCGGGTCATCCTTTTTTTCGCGAGGTCCTCCAACATTATAAACTCCGGGTTTTCGACATTGGTCCTAACTCGATTTTGAACATCTGCCATTTCATTGTTCTCTGTGAGGCCTATCTTTGCATCACCCCCAATCTTGCTTTATTTCTTGAGCTTTTTCAATGCAAGCCTTGCCGTGAGAACACGGATGGGCCCCTCCTCGTCTGTGGGGGTGTGTCCATCCAGAGGGGCAGGAAATCATTGATGCCGACTCCCAGTCTTCATTCCCACGTGAAGCACTGGCAGAAAACAGTTTTCTATTGCAAGGACACATCTACACCCGGCTAAAAGCCTTTGCCGGGTTTTTCCACTGAGATCCTCTCTCTTAGCGATAACCTAAGTGCTTTCGCTCCAAAAGCCGACAGACAATCTATCCAGCCTCTCCTCCACAAATTAGCCGTCTTAGCAGCCCATGGTCTTTGCGGGCTAAACCTGATCAAAACCAGGATCAGTTGTAGGATCCAACCAAATAGTATCCGCCCCAAACTCCTCTGTGACTACTCGGGCCATCTTACCGACTCTCTCCGATACTCGGAGAAGTCATACCCGGCCGCAGACGTCCACAAGGTCATGAAAAATTTCTTGGCTGAGAAGATGGATGCCATCAGGAGCGTTTCTGGGCTCTCCCCCTTCTCTCGCTCAAACCTGGCTCCACCAGTAAGAACCGGCTTATCCCTTTTGTGCCGATTGATTTTTCTAACTCACGTATACTAACTTTTAACTTTGTTGCTCTTTACCCAGGAAACTGACGAGTTTTGGAAGATTGTCACCCCTCCCCCTTCTGAAAACTCGGAGGATGAAGAGCCGAGTGACAACGAGGAAGGTAATTTCCAGGTTACTGAACTAGTACTTTGTCAATCTACTAGATCTAAATTCTCCTCTTACCAACAATACACCACATTTACCAGCGTCGGCTGACAAGGACGGCTCTCAGTCGGAGGAGAGCGAGGCAGAGCCTAATGTCGAGTTAGGCAAGAAGAGGAAACCCAGGGGGTCACATTCAAGGTGCCATACTCCTCCATGACCACAGAGCCGTACTCATATGCCGGTATGTGCAAACTTAACGAATATCTAACCACTATATCATCTCTGAAGGACACAACTCCTCCAGCCAAGCGACGGGCAACCCGGACTTCTCCGGGTGACGATCCCCTCAACCCCGGGATCCCTATGTCGCCTGCTCGCCGAGCCGGTACTCCTTCAACTTATCCTGACTACACTCCTCGAAAATATCCATCTCCAAATCATCCATTAGCCGGACAACTTCTAGTCTCACTTTCCGATTCTTTACCAGTGTCCTCCGGGTCTAGTAATGATCTTCCCAGCGACTTTATCGTGAATGCTGGGTAATTCTCATACCTTGCTTGTCAATACTTTTATACTTTGCGCATTTTCCCTCTATAGCACACTAACTTCTTATTTTTCATTTCTCAGAGCCAAGGTCACACTTAGCGACCCGGTGGAAACCCCCGCTGACGACCCAACGGCGGAAGACCCGGTAAGCGCTGCCAACCCTTTACCTGCTGAAGAACAAGGGCCGACTAACGCCACCAGACCAAGAACCGAGTCTCCTCCTCCCATGCCCCAGCCGGATGATCCCGATGTCGAATACATTGGGACCCAGAAGAGTGTTGCTGCTCCAAAAACCGCTACTGCCAGATATGAACCGGAGGAAACAAAGGCAGCAGCCCAACCAACTGGCCACGACGCTAGCTCTTCCAGGCCGGCTCTCGGCATCCAAAAAATTGAAAAGCTGCTGGAGGAGTATCGGTCCTTGAAGACCACTTAGGAGGAGATAATTGAGTCTCTGGCGGCTGAGCACCATGTTAACCTTACTAACATTACTCATACACTCATCCTAGTCCCCAAGTTCCGAGTGTTCTGTATACAGTCACTCAGTACTCACTGATATGCCGACTAATATTTGTATGTCTATTTCAGGCTAATGTTGCCCGTACTGATGAAATTTTGGCTAAGACCAATGAACTGCTGAAAGTGGAGGTTAAACTCCGTGAAGAACTGGAAGCTAGCCTCAAGGATCTCACCAAGAGGCATAACAAGCAAAAGAAGAAACTGAAGACCGCTGATGAACTTATCAAGGAATACTCGACCTTCATTGGCAATACTTATAACTCCCTCATTGGTGAGTCTAGGCTCTGTCTGTCGATTTGTGTTACCCGGATTTTCCTTTCCAGTAGTGTGTTTGACTCGATATCCGGGTGTTTTATTTCTCTTTCTCTACCACAGGTCCGACTGACGTTGCTGAGGTAAAAGATGACCACCACAGGCTGAGAATACTCAAGACTGTTATCCGGCAATTCTTAGCAGTGACAAAGTGGGCTCTTGAATCTCTAAAGCTACCGGGTGATTTCCCGGGTGTTACCAAAATGCTCGAGGCATACTCGACGGTCCCTACCTGGGTCGAGACTTGGAAGCGCTCAGCATGCTGGGTTGGAGTGGTACGTGCTCTTGCACTGGCCAAAGCCTATTATCCCAAGATCGAGCCGGCAATGCTTGTGAACGGGTTTCCCGAGTTTAAAACTGATGGCTCTAAGTTCTCGGGGAAAGAGCTCAAGGCCATCAACGTCCAGATCCGTCACTCGGCCAGCCTGATCGCGGAGACCCTCGACATGAACAAGCTTACTCCCGCCTATGATGCTGAGGACAAACCTGTGCCTATTGAAGACCCGGAGCCCTTTGACATCTTGACTCGTTTCAAGGCGGAGCTTGCGAAGAAAAAGGCTGCGGCAGACCCCGGCTTTGTGCCATCTTCCTCAACTCCGGTTGTTCCTCCTCCATCACGTGCTGCCTCCGGGGATAACCCGAACATTGAGAAGGAGAAGGCAGCGGAAGGAAACACCAAAGACCCGGCCGGCAAGACCACTCCTGATGGCTCGGCTACAGTAGCCGAGTAATGTTCTCGTTTTTACGAGAAAACAATCATTCGGCCAATAGACATTGTAATATGCCTTTTACACTTGTTATTTCATAGTGCGCCTGTGCACTTGTGATACTATTCCTCTGGTTTGTAATACGTTTAAACTCCTGTGGTTTTGATGACCCTTCTCGTTATCGATTTGATATGCACTTTACAACCTTATGTTGGTGCAACTTTGATTTTTTTATGCTTTTCGCGATAGACGCCGAGTCTTGGTTGTGGGACGGTGAAAAATTTCTTCCAAGACCCGGATTTTGGGTCTGGGTTTTTTTGGCTTGGGAAATTTTGCATTTCTAGTCCTCAAGTCCCCAAGACCCGAATTTTGTATCTGGAGATCATCGGCTTAAGCAAAACTTTTTTCTTTCTCAAGTCCCCAAGTCCCCAAGACCCGGATTCTCTATCTGAAGATTGATGTCTTTAAGAAAACTTTGTCCTTCCAAGCACTCAACCATGTTACTATATTCTATACACTTTGAAGTTATGCTTGATGTATTATGAGTTTCCGGCTGTTGCCTTCACTCTGCATAACTTATGGTTTGGATGACCCTTTTGACCCTCTTTGTTGTAAGCCGGCTTTCGCGTGGATACTCAATGTTTCTATAACTCTATGAAAATAGGGTCAGGCAAGTCCCCATGGGCATCATGACTGATTGAATTTATAGGTTAGCAAAAACATGCCACTTTGTTGCGAGTCACATCAAGCTTAAATAAGAAAGGCCAAGAAAAATTTGGCTCTATTGTCCGGGTTATGAGATTGCAACTGTACTTATTGCAAGTAATCAGTCCTCACAACTTAATGGCATCATGGCCGAGTCTGAGATTGTAACTGTGCTATTCAAGCAATCAGCCCCCAGGACCTAGATATATATATGCTATGCAACAGTAGGCTTTCGGCTCTACCGGCTTACAGATAGCTTGAATGTAATAAAAGGAAAAGATATGTAAACTTTAAGCCTACTAAACTATATTTTTTACAATTAGATAAACATAGCTAACTAAACATAATACACTTACCTAATATAAAGCAGGATAAAACATAGAAAAAACATACCAAAAGTTCACAAACTTAGGAAACGCAACAATTATCATGATTTAACCATCTCTTTATTTATATGAAAAGGTTAGGTCAGCAAGCCGCCTCATTAAAAACCCTCCAGTCCCCTTAGGTACCCTGGATAGGAAAAGAGTGCGTCTGAAACCTGCTGCTTGTTACATCGTGTAATACAATTTGCAAACCGAGTCTATACTAAGTGTAGTAGGGACGCAGCTGAGCCACGTTCCACGGCCTTTCACGCTCTTGCATAGATGAAGTGGAATGAGCAGTATCATTGGTGGAATCCGACTCTACTCTTGCATCTATCAAGTAGTGCGATCCATTGTGCAGATTCCGGCTTATAATGAACGGACCCTCCCATGGGGGAGATAGCTTGTTCTTTCCTTCCTTGGATTGTACCAAGCGCAGCACCAGGCCTCCTTCCTGGAAAACGCGGGTTTTGACTCGGCGACTGTGATACCGCCTCAAATCCTGCTGATATATGGCAGATCGTTCCAATGCCTGCTCCCTGTGCTCTTCTAACATGTCCACGGCATCTTGCCAGATTTTCTCGTTTTCCACCTCAACGTAGGCCGCCACTCGTGGCGAGTCATGGATGATATCACTCGGTAGGACCGCCTCTGCACCATAAACCATAAAAAACAGGGTCATCTGAGTAGATCTGTTAGGTGTAGTGTTGATTCCCCAAACCACAGAGGGTAACTCCTCAATCCATGCTCCAGCAGCTCGGAGACACGGGACTCGTAATCGTTGTTTCAACCCCCGAAGTAACTCCTGGTTTGCCCTCTCCACCTGCCCATTAGCTTGTGGATGATCCACAGAGGCTACATCAAGTCGAATGCCGTTGTTTCCACAAAACATCTCCATCTCTCCTAAGGACATATTGGTTCCATTGTCCGTGATTATGCTGTGGGGGTATCCAAATCGATATATAATCTTCTTCAAGAACTTGACAATTGTGGCCGCCTCACAATTTGTAACAGGCATGACCTCAACCCACTTTGTAAACTTGTCGATAGCCACCAGCAGATGTGTCTTTTTGCATGGGGACATGAGGAAAGGGCCTACCATGTCCATACCCCAAACAGCGAATGGCCAAGTCAAAGGAATTGTCCGTAACTCCATAGTCGGCACATGAGTTTGCCGAGCGTACCTTTGACATCCATCACACCTTGCTACCAAGCGCTCTGCGTCTGCTAACGCCGTAAGCCAGAAGAAACCGTGCCGGTACGCCTTAGCCACAAGGGATCTTATGGAGGCGTGGTGTCCACAATCACCTTCATGAATTTCCTTTAGTATTTGACGGCCTTCTTCTGGGGTCATGCAGCGTAAAAAGACACATGTAGCTCTTCTCTTGTAAAGCTCACCATTGATGATAGAATAACCCTTTGCCCGTCTCAGGATTTGCCGGGCTAAAACTTCCTGTTGTGGTAACTCACCCCGTAATAGGAACGCCAGGAAAGGCTCAGTCCACTCCGGGATAGCACGCACCGTGGCCACCAAATCCAAATCCGGGTCTTGATGAGCTATTTCTTCCTCTGACTCAGTTTTAACAGAAGGCCGCCATAATTCATCGAAGAAGACGTTCGGCGGAACCGGCTCTCGACGGGAGCCGAGTCTCGAAAGCGCGTCCGCGTCCTCGTTCTTTTGCCGATCAATGTGCTCCACCTAATACCCGGAAAAAGATCCGGCTACCTTGTCCACCTCTCTGCGGTATGCTGCCATTGTTGCATCCTTTCTGTCCCTTGTTCCTGAGACCTGCTGTACCACAAGATCCGAGTCTCCGTAGCACCTTATACGCTTAATGTTCATCTCCTTTGCTATTCGCAGTCTGTGAAACAGGGCTTCATACTCGGCTACGTTGTTAGAGCAATCGAAGTGAATTTGCAATACGTAACTCAACTTATCTCCTTTTGGCGATGTAAGCACCACACCAGCTCCTGACCCTTCATACTGCTTGGAACCATCAAAATGCATCACCCAGGACTCTGAACTTGACACCACTAAGGGCATGCTTGTTTGAGTCCAATCATTAACGAAGTCAACCAAAGCCTGAGACTTGATCGCAGACTGGGGCTCATAGTTGATGTGGTAATCTCCCATCTCGATGGCCCACTTGGCGACCCTGCCTGTTGCATCCGAATTTCTTATGATATCTTCCATGGGTATTGAACTTACCACCGTGATGGTATGTTCTTGAAAGTACGGCTTCAATTTCCGACTGGCCATGAATACCCCAAAAACTAGCTTTTGCCAATGAGGGTATCGTTGATTTGCTTCCGATAAGACCTCGCTCACATAGTAAACCGTCCGTTGCACCAGGTGATCCTTTCCATCCTCCTTGCGCTCAACCACAACTTGCGCTAACTGCCCGAGGCCCAGCTGCAACATACAGCAACATAGGCTCCTTGGGACCCGACGCGGCCAAAACCGGCGCCTCAGATAGCTGCTTCTTTAGAGCCTCAAATGCCTCGTCCGCCTTTTGATCCTAAATGAACTTGTCTGTTTTCTTCAAGAGTCGGTATAAGGGTATCACTTTTTCTCCAAGCCGAGATATGAACCGACTTAACGCTGCCACACATCCTGTAAGCTTCTGAACATGTTTCAGCTCTTCCGGCTTTTTCAAGCTCTGGATGGCTTTGATCTTTTCCGGGTTAGCCTCGATCCCTCGCTCAGAAACGATGAAACCAAGTAACTTCCCTGCAGGAACCCCAAACACACACTTTGTTGGGTTGAGCTTCATTTGGTACCTCCTCGGGTTCTTAAATGTCTCTTTTAGGCCATCAATGAACGTTTCTGCCTTCCTTGTTTTGATCACCACATCATCAACATAAGCGTGGACGTTGCGTCCAATCTGATGCTCAAAGCACTTCTAAATACACCGTTGGTATGTTGCACCTGCATTCTTCAATCCAAAGGTCATGGTTTTGTACCAAAAGGATCCAAAAGGGGTTATGAATGACGTTTTCTCCCAGTCCTCCTCTTTGAGTTTTATTTGGTGATACCTGGAATAAGCATCCACGAAGCATAACAGGTCACTTCCCACCACTGCGTCTATGATCTGGTCTATCCTTGGAAGGGCAAACAGATCCTTAGGGCAATGTTTGTTGAGACTTGTGTAATCTATGCACATTCTCCACTCATTATTCTTTTTCAACACTAAAACCGGGTTTGCCAACCAGTCGGGGTGAAAAACCTCCATGATAAAGCCGGCTGCTAGGAGCCGAGCTACCTCTGCTCCTATATCGGGTTATCATCCCCCCGACAAGTGTCCTCTAGTGAAAGTAGGATCCACGGGCCTTATTTCCAAGCATCGAAACACCGTTTTCCGCTTGTTCTGCTACATGTTTGCTTGCTGCCATTTTTATTTCATATTGCTATAATCACTTATTATCATTCATATTACTTGCATTTTACTCTCTGTTTGCCTAACTAGTGCACCTATATACCTGACAAGTATATTGGGTGTGTTGGGGACAGAAGAGACTTCTTGTATCTTAACTGCAGGGTTGTTTGAGAGGGATATCTTTGACCTCTACCTCACTGAGTTCGATAAACCTTGGGTGATCCACTTAAGGGAAACTTGTTGCTGTTCTACAAACCTCTGCACTTGGAGGCCCAACACTGTCTACAAGAATAGAAGCGTGCGTAGACATCACCAGGACACCTTCAAATTTCATGAGGAATACTAGAACAAATAATTAGAGAACAAGCAATAACACATCATGAATCAATTAATAATGTTTCTGGGAAAAATGAACATAAAACTCAGAATGGCAACTATTCTCTCTCAATTGTGCATAAAGTTAGAAGATGGCAACTCAACATAAAAGTAAAAGAAAGGCCCTTCGCAGAGGGAAGCACAGATCAACTCATGTTCTAGAGCTTTTATTTTATTAAATAGAGGTATTGAAAAGCTTTTTTAAGAGAGGTGTATGCTTATGTCAACGAATGGTAAATAGAAAATACAGTACGTCACAAGCCAACTAGACTTCACAAGAGCGGCTCCCATAGAAGGACGCATCTGGGTAGAAGGGCATCCATCTTTCTCTTTTGTTTACACAATTATGCTTTGACTGATAAATTAAGGGCAAAAATAGTGAAGAGAATTTGTTGTTATTAATTTGGGGCTGGGCACCCCGCTGCTAGCTCTTCTATCATTAGATAAGCGGATGAAGCCACTATTCCAGGGTGTGAAAGTCCAATCAACAAGTGAGATAAAGATTCTCTATTTACGTTCTCATGAGCTAAAACAGGATCACAAAACAGGAGTAATTTTGAAAGTTTTAAAGGTAACACATGAGCAATTTACTTTGGAGTGGCGGTTAAATACCACATGTGGGTAGGTATTGTGGACACATTGGGCATACTTTGGTTTTGGGGAGTTGGATGCACGAGCAGAGCTCATACTCGGTACATGTGGAGGCTAGCAAAAGACTGGGAGCGACAAATCAAGTGAGCACAACACCTATAATCATGCATAGCGACATGAACATCATTAATCAAAGCACAAGTGGTACCACAAGTTCAAAAACTAAATGATCATATAGGCTATAAGTGACTAGTTGATGGTGTAGGTCTTACACTTGTTGGGAGACCCCAAGAGGAAGGTATGATGAGCATAGCAGTAGTTTTCCCTCAGTAAGAAACCAAGGTTTAATCGACCAGTAGGAGGAAGGAGTAACTTCAGAAGGTTGAAGCAGCTGAGATGGCAGAGCGCAATACCGGTTCACAAGCAACGTGGAACCTACACAACACAATCAAATCACTTTGCCCCCAACGAAGCAGTGAGGTTGTCAATCTCACCGGTTTTGCTGAACACAAAGAGGTTAAACGTATGGTGTGGAAAACAGTAGGAAAACGGTATGAAAGCAGTAGCAGCAGTAGGTGTTTTATCAGTATGAGGAAAAAGGACCGGGGTCCACAGTTCACTAGTGGTGTCTCTCCGAGAAGATAAATAACAAGTGTGGTGAACAAAATACAGCTGGGCAATTGACAGAAATGAAGGTTGCATCGTAGTGCATATGCAAGACATAAAGATTACTATGTGATTCATGCAGGCATTACAACAAAATACATAGACCGTCATCCAACTGCATCTATGTCTAATAATCCACCCTCCGAATATCATCCGAACAAACGTTGGGTATTAATTTGCTAGCAACCGATTATCGCCGTAACAAAAGTGTGTAATGTAAACAATGTAAACTAGGTAAACACTGTTGTTTTCTCCCTAATGGCAACATCACATCCTCCATCCGTCACATTTCTAACACTCGAGCACATATGCAAAGGAGGCATGAACCCACTATCGAGCATAAATACTCCCTCTTGGAGTTACTAGCATCTACTTGGCCAGAGCATCTACTAATAATGGAGAGCATGCAAGATCATAAATAACATATGCATGAAAATAACATGATAGATTGATAATCAGAAGACATAGTATTCAACATTCATCAGATCCCAACAAACCCAACATGTAGCATTACATAAAGATGAGCTTGATCATGTTAGGCAGATCACAAGATCTAAACATGAGGTACAAATTGGATAGAACAACCATCTAGTTACTGCTATGGACCCATAGTCTAGGAATGAACTACTCACGCATCACTTCGAAGGAGGGCATGGTGGTGTAGACCCCTCCGGTGATGAATTCCCCTCCCGACAGGGTGCCGAAGAGAGCTCTAGAACCCTCCTGATATCGGGATGACGATGACGGCGGCCTCGGGTGTTTTTCGGGACGAAGTGGTATATATTTAGGGTTTACGTCTCAGGGGTGTAAATAGGCGAAAAAGCAAAGGCGGTGGAGGTCGGGGGGTCCCACACCACCCCATGGTGCGGCCAGGGGACGCGCCGCCCTATGGTGTGGGTCCCCTGAGGGCCCCCTCCGGGTCTTTTCGGAACTCCGTGGAACCTTCGGGAATTCTAAGAGTTCCGGGACTCGAATTTTACAATTCCGAGAATATTTCGAGAACAACTTTTCTGAAACTAAAAACATCAGAAAACAGGGAACTGGCTATGTGGCATCTTGTTAATTGGTTAGTCCGGAAAATCTATAAAAATGACATATAGTGTATCGAAAACATGTGGGAAACAATAAGAAAACAACATGGACCATCAGAAATTAAGGATATGTTTATGACATATCAACATCCCCGAGCTTAGTTCCTACTCGTCCTCAAGTTGGTAAACGATAAAATCACATAATTTCTGAGGTGACATGCTACCAACATAAACTTGACCATCAATAATGTAAAAGCATAAGTAAGCTGAGATCATAGAACTTAAACACAAGCATGATAAATAGAATTTTAATAATAAAGCATAGCAATCACCTTGCATCATGAGAAGTAACACAAATAAAAGATCATGAATAACAATGCAACAAAAGATATACGTTTGTTTCAAGTATAGAGAAAACATGTCAAAATGATATTTAAATAGTCCTTAAGAGTGGGAAAAACATAAATGCCAGGACACCTTCAAAGTTCATGAGGAAGACTAGAACAAATAATTAGAGAAAAGCAATAACACATCATGAATCAATTAATAATGTTTATGGGACAAATTCACATAAAACTCAGAATGGCAACTATGCTCTCTTAACCGTGCATAAAGTTAGAAGATGGAGACTCAACATAAAAGTAAAAGAAAGGCCCTTCGCAGAGGGAAGCATGGATCAATCATGTGCTAGAGTTTTTCTTAACAGAGGTATAAAAAGCTTGACACTCCTCCCAACCATCTTACACAAACCATGGCTAACCGAATCCTCGGGTGTCTGCCAACAATCACATACCGTGGAGGAGTGTCTATATTTTAAGAGAGGTGTATGCTTATGTCAACGAATGGTAAACATAAAATACCAGTACGTCACAAGCCAACTAGACTTCACAAGAGCGACTCCCATAGAAGGACGCATATGGGTAGAAGGGCATCCCTCTTTCTCTTTTGTTTACACAATTATGCTTTGACTGATAAATCGGGGGGAAAATTGTGAAGAGAATTTGTGTTATTAATTTGGGGCTGGACACCCCGCTGCCAGCTCTTCTATCATTGGATAAGCGGATGAAGCCCCTAGTCCAGGGTGTGAAAGTCCAATCAACAAGTGAGATAAAGATTCTCTATTTACGTCCTCATGATCTAAAACAGGAGCACAAAACAAGAGTAATTTTGAAAGTTTTAAAGGTAACACATGAGCAATTTACTTTGGAGTGGCGGTTAAATACCACATATAGGTAGGTATGTTGGACACAATGGGAAAACTTTGGTTTTTGGGAGTTGGATGCACGAGTAGAGCTCATACTCAGTATAGGTGGAGGCTAGCAAAAGACTGGGAGCGACAAATCAAGAGATCATAAGAGCCATAATCATGCATAGCGACATAAACATCATTAATCAAATCATAAGTGGTACCACAAGTTCAAAAACTAAATGATCATGGAAGCTATTAGTGAGTGGTTTATAGTCATAAACATGGTGTGAGCATCAACATTGTAACTTGCTCTAATAATAGAGTCAAAAGGTAGCTTCATTCTCTTTCTAGGAAAGTGTTCCATACCTTTCTTGAGTGGGAATTGATATTTAATACTCCCCTCTTTCATATCAATAACAACACCAACAATTATAAGAAAAGGTCTTCCCAAAACAATAGCACAAGAAGCATTGCATTCAATGTTCATAACAACAAAATCAATAGGGACTAGGTTATTGTTAACCATAATAAGAACATCATCAATTCGACCAAAAAGTTTCTTCTTAGAATTATCAGCAAGATGAACATCCAAATAACAGTGTTCCAACGGTGGTAGATCAAGCATATCATAAAGCCCTTTAGGCATAACAGAGATACTAGCACCAAGATCACACAAAGCATTGTAATCAGAATCATTTACTTTTATCTTAATGATGGGCTAACAACCATCATCTAATTTCTTAGGGATAGATGTTTCAAGTTTCAGCTTTTCCTCTCTAACTTTCATGAGAGCATTAGTAATATGTTTAGTAAAGGCCATATTCATGGCACTAACATTGGGACTTCTAGCAAGCTTTTGTAGGAACATAATAACTTCAGAGATATTGCAATTATCAAAATCAAAACTGTTATCATCAAAAGTAATGGACCATTATCTCCCACATCTCTAAAAAATTCAGCATTTTTAGCAGAAGCAATTTCAGCAATTTGAGGTAATTTAGCACGTTTCACTGAAGGGGTGAAGACTTTGTTAACACCAACTACTTTACCATTGATAGTAGGAAGTTTACTAGCACTTGGAGTTTCAGTTTTACCAGTGGTGGTGATAGTGCAAACTCTAGCACTATTATTCTTTCTAGCCAATTCATCTTCTCTTTCCCACCTAGCACGTAATTCAGCCATCAACCTAACATTATTATGAATCCGAACTTGGATGGCATTCAAAGTTTTACTTTCTTTAACATCATGTGGCAAAACCTTCAGTTTTAGAAAATCAACATCAATGGCTAGGCTATCTACTTTAGAGGCAAGAACAATGGAGTGGCGTGGCCTCTTCCGCTTCGACGACGGTGGGGCTCAACAATATAGCACAGTGGGCTCTCGGCGGCGGACGTGTGCTGATAGACGAGCACATGTCGGTGGTATTTTTTGGCGTCATGGTGGCGTCGACAGCTGGCCTAACAATATCAGTGGGTTGATCTATGTCCTAAAGACGGGTTCGCGGAAGACGGCGGATGCCACTTCTGGAGCATGCGCATGCTGTCGAGACATCGTGGTAGATTTCATAGACGGAAGTTCCATGAGACTACCGATAGAGAAGTGGGGGGACGTGATCGTATGATGGACAATGACACAGGGTTTTACCCAGGTTCGGTACGATGCAGTAATGCGGCGTTCCTACTCCTACAATCTCACTATTCAGGACTAAAGCCTGCGGTATACAGAATACAATGTGAGGTTAGGTTAGCTACTCGACAAGGATCCACCTCTCGGCGAGTTAACCTCTAGCTTCTTTTCCTCTATCTTTCTTATCTCCCGTCCGGCTTTATATAATAGCCGGGTTAGGGCTTACAGAGAAGGAAACATAGAAGACTACGGTATGTGCTATCTTGGAAAGCAAGGAAACCGCCTTCTACTCCAAGCTGGATCACGTGGGTCGTGATCCCGGTTCTTCTAGAATCCGGCTTCTGTGCATCAGCTTACTGGGCCGCCCAATGGATCGTAGCCCATTACCATTCAGGCCACCCTGGTAATCCGGCAATTTAGACTACCATCTGATATACCCCTAATTGGTATATATCCGACAGTAGCCCCCAAGAAGGATTAATACTTCGATTCGCCGTCTTTCGTCAAACGCGCATTCTTTCCGAGAAATACTGGCTTTCTGTCTTGATTCTTCTTTTTCTTTAAGAAATGCCATAACGCAAAACTCGGATTTCGGAAAGTCCGGCTTTTCTTCCACGAATCTTTGTGGAGAAGGAAACTCCTACGTCAGCGCTTTAATCCTGCTAACGTCAGGGACGCTTGGATTTCGAGCGGGAAACCCTGAAACATATCTCTGACAAATTCTCGCGGGAAACGAGGAGATAGCAATAATCACCCGTCGTTTCATTTCCCAGAATTTCCGGCGAGTGACACGCGTTGGTCATCCAATGGTCAAAAGAGTCGTTAGCACGTATCGTGATGGATTTCCGGCTATAAATAGCCGTCTCCATCCCCTCTGGCAAACCTTCCGCTTCCCAGTTCTCATCGCCTCATGCACTCAGCGCCCAAGCACTGTGAGCAGAGGAAGTCCTAAACGCGCACTCGCACAGCGCCGTTCGCAACCTCGCCGGAGTGCACGGATCTTTCATCGCGCCGCCCAAGAATGGCTTCCCCGTCTTGCTCCACCGCGGCAGAGATAGACGACATCATCAACACCCTCGATCCCACGGTGGATTCGCCTCTCCGTGCCGCCGGCGACGAGCCGGAGAAAACTTCCGGCGGCCAAGCTAGCGAGGATCCACCTCTCGCCGCCACGAATCTGGCCGCACCCTTCTCCGCGCCGTCCCCGCCATTTGCGCCCAAGACGGCGGAGGAAAAAATACTTCTCGTCGGAGAAGAGCTCGCGGCCGCGTCTGCCGCTGCGTCCGCCGCCGCCGGGGCAGAAGACGAAGGGGAAAATGCCGGCAACTGGAGCCAGAGCAGCATTCCTCCCTCCCTTCTTCCGACAATGGAGAAGGAGGTGTTATTGGTGAAGGGCAAATGGCGGAGCCCGGAAGACGAGTCCGAGCCGTTGCCCAAAGACGGGGAATGCGTTCTCCTTACCTCCCATATTGCCAGAGGTATGGGTTTTCCACCATCCTCATTTTTCCTTGAAGTTCTCAACCATTATGGTGTTCAGCCCCACAATCTTCCACCAAAATCCATTCTATACCTAGCTGGCTTCCAAGCCCTTTTCGAGGGGTATTTAGGAATAGCACCTAGATTATACTTTTGGCAACATTGCTTCGGAGGAAAACGGAACCCTACATAGGGCGTTCTTCCCATCTGCGGGACCATTTGTTTCACTCTTCGGAGATTTGGGGAAGATTGGTATCAAAAGATAAAAACATCAGAATCCGTCAAGTTTTGGACGGGTTCTTTCTTTTATCATCATGACGTCCCGTTCCCCGGAAAAGACAACGGGGTTCCTCCATTCGTCAATTCCGCCGTCGTTCCACAAGACAGTTGGGCGGTCAAAGCAGTGCAGACCTTGCCAGATGATTTGTTGAAAATCAAACGGCGCATCGCCAAACTTACCTCCTCACAACCTCCTCTTACCGGAACCGACACAATTTTGTGGTTGTTCGGTCGTCGTATTCAACCTCTTGCCTTTCGCTCCCGGCTTCTTTGTGAATACGAAGGTCCGAAAGAAAAAATGAGGGGGACGGACAAAGCCTTTACAAAAAAGGATTTCAAGAAGAGAGTCAACCAATTGGTTGCTACTCGCGACCAGTATGAGGAGAGTTTGGGGATGTATCACGAGGAAAACCCGGTCCCTAAGTGAAAGTAAAGTATGGGCACCTAGAGGGGGGTGAATAGGTGCTACGACCAATTTTAATTTTTCTTAAAGTTTAGGCTTGACAAGAAGGTAAATTCTCTAGATAATGCAACTAGTGGTGAATTTACCTATATGACAAGGCAAGCAATTAATGCAACAAGTACGAGTAAGTAAAGAGAGGGAGGAACGAGGTAACCGATGGAAGCACACGGAGACACGATGTATTCCCGAGTTCCTCCTTGTTAAGGGAGTACCTCTCGTTGGAGGGGTGTGAGCTCGCCACGAAGGCCTACTCAACGCCACAAAGGGCTCACCCTATTCTCCGATGAACTCCGCCACAAAGGCCTAGTTCACATTCCACTATTGAACCCCTTTGAGGCGGGTATCGAATCCTTTACAAACAACTTGGGGGCACACACCCACAACCGAATTGGGGGCTCCCAATTCTTCTTGAATCAACAACAAGTATCAAGATGCCTAGGTTCTCCACAAGAGGAAACCCTAGGCAAGATCCCTCAAGCTAGAGAGGGGGAAATGAAGAACGGCTCGGTGAAGATGTAGATCGGGGCCTTCTCCTTCAATCCTCCAAAGATCTTCAAGATTGGGTGGAGGGATTGGGAGTAATGAGAGATTTGGTGAGTTCTTAAATGCTCATAAATGCTAAGGGGAAGAACTAGATCTTGGGGAAGAAGATGAGGGGTATTTATAGCCCCTCCTCACAACTAGTCGTTGTGCAGGAAAAAGGGGACCGGAATATCCGGTCCAAGTTTGGACCGGAATATCCGGTCAGCATCTTCCACGAAATCCTGCAGATCAAAACCTCAGCTTCTTCCACGAAATCCTGCAGATCAAAACCGGATTATCCGGTTCCCCAGAATAATCCGGTTCACATAATCCGGCTCGGTACAGTGAGGTGCAGGCAGCTGTACCGGATATTTCGGCTCCTCCGGAATAATCCGGTACCAAATAATCCGTCTCACTGCTGTGAGCAAATCTTCCAGTCCTTAGCCGTTTTCGCGCAATTTCATGAACAACCGGAATATCCGGTCCGAGATGAATAATCCGGATCAAATAATCCGGCTCATCTCTGTCCGGAAAATGGTCCAGAATTTCCCATATCGGAATATCCGGCTCCTCCGAATAATCCGGTTCTGAATAATCCGGCTCATCTTTGTGAGCAAACTGGACCAGAAATCTCCGGACCGGAATATCCGGCTCCTCCGAATAATCCGGTTCCAAATAATCCGGTTGTGTTCTGTCCCAAAACTCTCAGGCCAAACTTCACCGACTTTTCGGTGATCGATGCCGATGTTAAGTATAACACCTGCACGCTTAACACCTCGATAAATAATGTACTTAGTATTGTTAACTAACACACAAAACACTGGGAAAATGAAATGCACTTTCAATCTCCCCCTTTTTGGTGTTAGATGACAATACTAAGATTTGCAATAAAACCTTGACAAGAACATGTTTGAAACACGATGGGAATGTCTCCCCCTATCTCTATGCATATCTTTTGTTTGCCTTAAATGCAAATAGATGCAATGATGTATGGGGAGTAATTTCCAACAAGTAGCAAAACATGCCAACGTACCAATATCACCAATATGTTGAGAGTAAAATAGAAGTATATACCTTGTGCGAAGATAATATATCCAAGAATAACCAAGCACAACAATAGATAATATCCTCAACATATAAGATATCACCAATATGTTGAGAGTAAAATATCACCAATATGTTGAGAGTAAAATAGAAGTATATACCTTGTGCGAAGATAATATATCCTCAAAATATCACCAATATGTTGAGAGTAAAATAGAAGTATATACCTTGTGCGGAGATAGTATATCCAAGAATAACCAAGCACAACAATAGATAATATCCTCAACATATAAGATAGATAACCATATAGCCACTAACATAGATAATCCATGATAATATCCAAATACCAACAGTTCACGAAAACAAAGAGACTAAATGGACACAAGCTCTCAAGAAATGATAAAAGCATACGCTTGTGCCCGAACCCATGCAAATCCCGTAGACTAGTAGCTACTTCTCCCCCTTTGGCATCGAGACACCAAAAAGGAGGGAAATAACTAATCTAACGTCCCAAACACGGTCTAAGCATCAGAGTGCTCAGGAGACTCGCCACCAGACGTCTCGGACTCTCCATCCGCCTCGCGCTCATCCTCAGAAGCCACGTCCTCATCCTCCTCATCATCATAAGCAGCTCCAGAACCAGAAGCCTGAGAAGCCCGGAGAGTCGCCTCAATGCTCTCCCAAGGAGTGCTATCCTTAGCAGACCAAGCAGTGTAAGACTGAGCAGTAAGAGGAGTGGGCAGATCACCAGTAGCACCACTCACGTGGTGAAGAATCTGACGCTGAGTGCTCTCCAAGGCAGTGTCTCTGCAATAAGCCATGTACTGCTCCTTGTGGATGTCCACCTTCATGCAGAGCACATTGCGCTGAAACCAGGAAAGCTTCCTGACATGGCGCAGAGTGCTAGAATCAGGAGTGGACGCAGGCTGAGACCCGGTAGAGGGACCTCCCATAGAGGAACCACCCGCAAAAGGAGCATCCTGAGTAGCAGCAGCAGTCTTCTTCTTCCTCTTGATATACAACTTCTTGACCTTGTGCTCAACCATAGGTAACTCTGTGTACTCCTTCCGCATCTCATTCTTGATGAGCATCATGATATATGGAGCATAGGGAATGGTGTTTCCACCAATCATAGCAGTGTATAGCTCGTGATAAATGATGTCCATAACATCCACAGTATAAGAAACAGACGGGTCCTCTTCCTCCATGCACTCCTTAGCCAGAATCAGAAGGTTGCATAAAGGAGTGGTGAGAGCATCATTATTACCTCCGCTCGGCACAAGGAAAGATCTGAAGATACGCACCAGCTGATCATAAAGGGGAAGAAGTCCCTCACTGCCCCCAATAGTGAATCCAGGAGCATATAACTCAGCCATGGCCACCTCCCTCCTAGGCCTATCAACCTCATGCGCACGGCGACCAACAGGAGGGTGAGAGCTGTAAGAGTACCCAAGGAGGCGTGCAAATCTGGAGAAGGAAACCTCACAAGGAGTGGACTCAGACATCCACTTGAGACAGCACACCTGATCATCACTGAACACCAAAGTAGACATAAACTGCATGACGAGCTGGGTGTTGTAGTTGCACTGGGTCTCCATGAGCTTCACAAGCCCAAGCCGCTCAACAATACTCGCGGCATCAGCAAACTCCTCTTTCGCCTTGAGAGTAGCAAAGTCAAAGGGCTGCATCAGACGGATAGGGTGACGGAAGTCACAATAGATATCAGCATAGATGTAGGACTGCTCCATGTTCCAGAACCGAGTATCAATATTAGCAACACGAGGAGAGAGGTAGACATCCTTCTGCCTGAGCACAGTGAAATCCGGAACTGAGATGTCGGTCTTATAGTTGGGCCGAGCCTTCCTCTTGGGCTTAGTGGAAACCTGCTTGGGGCGCTTGCTAGCACGCCTGGCAGTACCACCACCCGTGAAACAAGATAATAGAAGGATAGCACAAGATGAGTACACTAGTGTCAAGCAACGGATGAAGCATGCATAAAAACAGTAGAAAAGATTCCAGGCATTAATCTAAGAAGAAATCTAGCACGGATTAATTTTGGGCTGTTCTCAAACGGTACTGGACTTAGCCGGATATTCCGGTGGACCCGGATATTCCAGTTCAGTCGTGGACCGGATATTCCGGTAGTGCGAAAACATCACAAAAACAATCTAGATCTAGACTTCAAAAGTAGATCGGTGACATGAGAATCTAGTCTATCGTATCTAGCATGCAAAGGGACCTCTAAGGAACAAATTCTACCAAGCATTGTCAACAAAAACACAAATCCATGGAGTGGTATGGTTATGGCACCAAGTTTCAACGAGATTGAACATTACCGGAATCCATGAAGGAAGATGCTTGGATGAAAACGTTCCTAAGGACGAGGGGAACGAGATCCGGGCCAAAGCTTGAAGATCCCGCGGAGGAAACAGCCCGGGGGGCCAAGAATCAGAGCGGCGGCGTTTTTGGGGTGGAGGGGAGCAGATGGGGAAAAGGGCACGAACTGCCTCCTCCCCGTCGGGCTCCAGTTTTTGTGATTTTCGCCGAACCGGATATTCCGGTTCAAACTTGAACCGGATATTCCGGTACACCCGGATATTCCGGTACAAAACTGGACCGGAAATTCTGGCTGCCTTCTGATCCTAAATTTCCTTGTTTCAATGGAAAGACACAAGTGCTAGAAAGATGGCTTTTTGATAGAATGGCTTAGGATAGAAACACCAAACTGAAGATAGTACTTATCCCTCTCAAAAGCAAGAACCAAACCAACAAAAGACCAATTGAGTGGGATTTTCCTATGAAAGAACACTTAGAAGGGGAAAAACAAGAAATGCAATGAAATGTCAAATAAAACCCAACTAAGATCCAACTCTTCGAAACGAAGAGGTTGGTGGCCTAGGCCACCATGTAAGAGATTATGGTATGCAACCGCGAAGATATATATTGGGGGCATTGCCAATACTCAACATTGAAGCTCACAATTCAGCATTAGAAATAGAGAGATAACAATGAATTTTTGCTATGGGCATAATGGGGGGAGGGAGAACCCAATGTGTTAGGATAACACTCCCCCTATGTCCATGCCTACACCTAAGCTCAAACACGTTTCATCTATAGGGGTGTGTGCAAGATCCTCAAGTCAAACTCCTAGAATCAATCACATTTAGTTCATTCCTCAAGAACAAGAATCTTGCATCATCAAGTGGCTTCGTGAAAATATCCGCAAGATTGTCCTTGGTAGGCACATAAGATAGTGCAATGTCTCCTCTTGCCACATGGTCACGGATGAAGTGGTGGCGGATCTCAATGTGTTTGGTCCTTGTATGTTGCACCGGATTGTATGCAATTTTGATGGCACTTTCATTTTCACACAAAAGAGGCACCTTCTCCAAATGAACTCCATACTCCTTGAGAGTTTGCCTCATCCATAACAATTGAGTGCATGCACTTGCGGCGGCAACATACTCGGCTTCGACGGTGGAGAGAGATATGAAATTTTGCTTCTTGGAAGACCAACTCACTAGGGACCTACCAAGAAATTGGCAAGCCCCGGAAGTAGACTTCCTATCATCTTGATCACCCGCCCAATCGGAATCCGTATAACCATTGAGAGAAAATTGTGCCCCCTTTGGGTACCACAAACCAAATCTTGGGGTATGGACCAAATAACGAAAGATCCTATGGACCGCCATCAAATGGCTATCCTTAGGAGCCGCTTGATACCTTGCACACACACCTACACTCAAAACGATATCGGGCCTAGATGCACAAAGATAGAGCAAAGAACCAATCATAGAACGATAAAGCTTTTGATCCACATCCTTACTCCCTTTTGGATTACGAGATAGATGGCACTTGACTTGCATAGGAGATGTATTGATCTTAGCATCTTGGAAATTAAACCTCGTGATCATATCTTGGGTATACTTGGCTTGAGAAATGAAAGTCCCATGGGCCAATTGCTTGATCTCAAAGCCAAGGAAGAATTTAAGCTCCCATAGACATCTCGAACCTGTAAGTCATAAGCTTAGAGAACTCATTATTGAAAGCTTGGTTAGTTGAGCCAAAGATGATATCGTCCACATATAGTTGGCATATGAAAAGATCTCCCTTTACTCTATTGGTGAAGAGAGCGGGGTCAATCTTCCCAACTTAGAAACAACGATCATCTAACAACCCCCTAAGGTGCTCATACCAAGCACGAGGTGCTTGTTTGAGACCATAGAGATCCTTGTCAAGTTTGTAAACGTGGTTAGGAAAGTTGAGATTCTCGAACCCCGGGGGTTGCTTAACATATACCTCCTCTTTTAGTGGACCATTCAAGAAAGCACTTTTCACATCCATTTGTTGCAATTTGAAATTATGAGAGGATGCATAAGCAAGGAGGATACGGATGGACTCAAGGCGAGCCACGGGAGCGTAGGTTTCATCAAAGTCAATGCCTTCAACTTGGGTGTAACCTTGAGCAACCAATCTTGCCTTGTTCCTAATGACAATGCCATGCTCATTTTGCTTGTTCTTGAAAATCCACTTAGTGCCAATAACATTGTGGCAATCCTTGGGCTTCTCAACCAATCTCCAAACTTTGTTGCGCTCAAAGTTATTGAGCTCATCATGCATAGCTTCAACCCAATAGGAGTCCTCAAGAGCTTCATACAACTTTTTAGGCTCCACCATAGAGATATGAGCTTGATGCTCACAAAAATGAGCCAATTGCCTTCTTGTAGATCTTCTAGTTTGAACATCCTCCAAGATCTTGTCGTCTTGGGCATCAATTTGCTTCAAAGCTCTTCTTATCCTTTTGATGCGACGGGCTTCGATCTCCTCATTTTTACGAGGAGGAATCACTTGATCATCTTGATCATTTGGGTCCCCATCTTGACTAATTTGGCCTTGATCATCATCATCATCATCATCAACAATATCTTCAACACTAGCTTCAACTTGAGGAGAGGATGAAGAGGATGGTTGATCTTTGCCTTGATCTTGACTCGCATTAGTGAGAGGAGTGGGTACGACTTGCGGAGTCACTTGATCAATGAGAGGAGGGTATTGAACATGTTCTTGGTTAGGTGTAATAGTTGGCTCCTTGGCTTGATCTTCTATTGTAGAGGAGGGCTCCACTTGGGTAGAGCATAGTCCTTCTCGAGTCGCCATAAGGTGTCCCTCGATGGGGCGGAAAAATCCCACACCCATCCTTCCTATGGCTTCTTGAGGCGTTTCAACATCTACATTAGAAACATGAAATTGCGCCACTTGGGAGCCGTCATTTTCCTCAAAAACCACACTACAAGATTCTATGACAATCCGTGAGGCTTTGTCATAGACTCTATAAGTGTGGGATTCGGCACCGTAACCAACAAAAATACCCTCAATAGTTTTGGATTGAAATTTCGACAACCTAATACCCTTGATCAAATAGAAGCACTTACAACCGAATACACGGAAGTAGGAGACGTTGGGCTTGTTGCCGGTGAGGATCTCATATGGGGTCTTGTCCAAGCCTTTGCGGATGTAGAGGCGGTTGGAGGAGTGGCATGCGGTGGATATGGCCTCGGCCCATAAATATTGGGGAGAAGAGTACTCCGCCAACATGGTCCTTTCCATATCCAAGAGAGTGTGATTCTTCCTTTCGGCAACACCATTTTGTTGAGGAGTGTAAGTGGCGGAGTATTGATGACGAATGCCTTCTTCACTAAGAAATTCATTCAATGCATAGTTCTTGAACTCCGGGCCATTATCACTCCTAATAGCCATGATTTGCACATTGTGTTGACATTGCACTTTGTTGGAGAAGTAGATGATGGTTTGTTGAGTTTCACTCTTGCACTTGAAGAAATAAACCCAAGTGTATCTTGAATAATCATCGACAATCACCAAGCAATACTTCTTGCCGCCAAGACTTGCCTCGGGCACGGCACCAAAGAGATCAACATGGAGAAGCTCCAAGATCCTCTTTGATGAGATAATAGTCTTGGCCTTGTGCACGATGTCATGCATCTTACCTTCAACACAAGACCTACAAACGCGATCCTTTGCAAAGGAAACATTTTCTTTTAGTCCAAAAATAAGGCCACCTTTGTGAAGACATTGCAAAGTTCTCATGTTGACATGGGATAGGCGGCGATGCCACAACCATCCCAAGTCCGCCTTCCCGAAGAGACACATTGCTTGAGAGTTGGTTGACTTCGAAAAGTCCACCACGAACAACTAATTTTCAACATGTCCCACGTGAGAGACGTCAAGAGTCTTGCTCCTCAAAAGGACCACAATATCACCATCGAAAAAGACGGAAAAACCCATCTTTCCAAGAGAGTGGACGGAAAGTAAATTGTAACCAAGGGATTCGACAAGCATGACGTTCACGATAGTTATATCGGGAGCCACCACAACCTTGCCGAACCCGGATACCTTAGACTTGGACGAGTCTCCATAAGTGACGGTTGCTTGGATATCATTTGGTCGCAACTCCGTCACAAGCTCTTTGCTTCCGGTCATATGATTAGTGTACCCACTATCGAGAATCCATTTAGTCCCACCGAAAGCATAGCCCTGCAAGAGATCATTGACTAGTGTTAGGACCCGAGATGGGTCCCTTCATGTTAGCAACAAGGGTCTTTGGAACCCAAATAGTATAGTCAATGAAACCCTCAATAAGACCAACATATTTAGCTTGCACAACACCATAATAATCAACATATAAGAAATGGTGCGGATTGTTAGTTCCCGCGGAGGTGCTACGAGTAGTGTTGTCCCTCATGACACTACTACTCGAGGCAACATTGTTATCTTGAGCGGGTGTGCTATGAGTGGTGTCGTCCCTAATGACAATACCACCCGAAGCACCATGTTGGTTCTTCTTCTTGCTCTTCTTCTTCTTGTTGTTGTTCTTCTTCTTGGCTACATAGCCAAGCCCTTGCTTTCCCACTTGTTGCCTTGGAGCACTCAATTGTGGTCTACCAATGACCGCATTTGAGCTCGGGGCAACCACTTGTGGGGTGGCGAGCACAATCTTCTCAACTTGAGGGCTCTTGCCCTTGAGCCTTGATAGCTCATCCTTCAACCTAGCATTTTCCTCAATAATATTTGCATGGTCACAAGAATAAGTAGAGGTGCTAGCATTGTTAGTTTGATTAAGTTGAGTTTGAAGTTGTTCATGCAACTCTTTGAGGAATGAGTGTTGGCTTACCAAGGCTTTGTGAGCCTCGGTTAGCTTTTCAAACTCCTCGGTTAGTTTACCATGACCAACCCCAAACTCGACCTTATCCTTTTTAGCCTTTTTATATTTAGCAATAGCAAGATCACGTTCCTTAGTGATGTTTGAGACAATTTCATTATGAGTTAATTCAATTGATTCAAGTTAATCCTCTAGAGAAACTCTACCATCATGCTCTTCCTCAAGAGTCATAGAGAGAGATGCAATTTCATCCGCATCCCTTCTCTCAACCTCACCTTTCTTCTCAAGAGCATCTTGGGCCTCTCCCAATTGCCTCATGGGATACTCAACGTACTTCTTGGTCTCCCCTTGCATGTTAGACATAAAGTGGTCCAAGGAGACCCTTTCTTCTTCCTCTCTAAGACTAGCAAGATGTTCTAGTTCACTAGGGGTCTTAGAGTTGGGAGAGTGAGATACCTCCGTGGCCTTAGCCATGAAGCACTTGGCATTACGTTGAGGGAGATCGTCATTGGGGGATTCGAAGAGGGATGAAGATGATGGAGTAGTAGCAATAGCTAGAGCGGCCACTTCACTTGTGGTTTCTTCTTCTTAATCACTCCCGGTATCATACTCCTCTTGAGTCAAGAGCACAAACTTGGTGGGAGACTTCTTGTTGAACGGCTTCTTCTTGAAGTGAGGTTTCTTGTACTCAACCTTGGACTTGTCCTTGCGAATGAGCTTGCCACTATGGAGCTCTCTATTTTCATACGGGCACTCCGCAATGAAGTGATGCTTATCTTGACAATTGAAGCAAGACCTCACTTTTGAGCTCCATCATTTCCATAGCGAGACTTTGTCTTTTCTTCAACAAATTTCTTGCCCTTTGGAGGATTGCTCCAAAACTTTTGCACGGTGAGAGCAATGAGATCCTTTAGAACGGGATCATAGTCTTGTTCCTTCAAAGGAGGCAATGCCTCATCTCCATCTTCGTCATTCTCAACCTCTCTTGACAAAGCCTTGGCCTTCAAAGCAACGGATGCTCCTTGATGCATTCCAATGGCTCTAGCATGGTTGTCAAGCGCATTCTTGGTTTGCACTTTGTAGGAGCACAACTCTTGCATTACTTGTGTTGATGTCATTGAGGAGAAATCATGTCTTCCTTGAATGCTCTTCAAGTCCGTGCCCTCAAATGGCATCACGGCAATCATGTACTTTCTCTTGATCCAAGCATCGTCAATATATGTGGCACCCGCACTAGAGAAGGCGGTGGCGAGAGTTTTGAGTCTTCGATACATGTCAACATGATCTTCTCCATCACGCATGAAGAACCCTTCGGCCTCATTGGTCAAGGCATCATATCGATTTCTTTGCATGCTCTCATTCCCAACAAACATGATGACTAGTGCATCCCATGTTTCTTTGGCGGTGGAGAAGTGTTGAAGATGCGGCATGTGGTTGGGGCCCACGGCTTGTTGAAGGATGGATAAGGCGGTGTAGTTGAGTTGGCAATCTACAGCCTCTCTTCTTGTGAGATTCTTGGGATCAAATGGTTTGTATCCGTCACGAGTGATCCTCCAAAGATCTATACAAGAAGAGTTCAAGTGAGTCTCCATGTAGTATTGCCATTCACGAAAAGAAAAAGCATCAATTTTAGGTGGATCTCCTCTAGGGATTATATGGGGATGTGGGACGGGAGGATCGGGAGAATAACTTCCGGGAACGGCATGAAATCCTCCACTTCCTTCCGTACTAGACTTAGTGGATTGTTAGGAGGAAGCATTTTTATGTGGTTCACCATCTACCCCTTTCTTGGCACCCTCTGGTTCTTCCGGAAGGGATGAGTCGACCACCTCCGGTCCTTTGGCTTTAAGGAGTTGTGTCATGAGTTGACGCAACTCATCAAATTTAGTGTCTATGGATGAGGTCAATGATTCTCTCAAAGCAATAATATCATCCATGCTCACATTGCCATCGGACGGAGCGTCAACCAAATCATCTCCCATACTTAAACTCTTAGGCGGTTAAGCCCGATAGAAGAGCCGAGGCTCTGATACCAATTGAAAGTAAAGTATGGGCACCTAGAGGGGGGGTGAATAGGTGCTACGACCAATTTAATTTTTCTTAAAGTTTAGGCTTTACAAGAAGGTAAATTCTCTAGATAATGCAACTAGTGGTGAATTTACCTATATGACAAGGCAAGCAATTAATGCAACAAGTACGAGTAAGTAAAGAGAGGGAGGAACGAGGTAACCGATGGAAGCACACGGAGACACGATGTATTCCCGAGTTCCTCCTTGTTAAGGGAGTACGTCTCGTTGGAGGGGTGTGAGCTCGCCACGAAGGCCTACTCAACGCCACAAAGGCCTCACCCTATTCTCCGATGAACTCCGCCACAAAGGCCTAGTTCACCTTCCACTATTGAACCCCTTTGAGGCGGGGATCGAATCCTTTACAAACAACTTGGGGCACACACCCACAACCGAATTGGGGGCTCCCAACTCTTCTTGAATCAACAACAAGTATCAAGATGCCTAGGTTCTCCACAAGAGGAAACCCTAGGCAAGATCCCTCAAGCTAGAGAGGGGGAAATGAAGAACGGCTCGGTGAAGATGTAGATCGGGGCCTTCTCCTTCAATCCTCCAAAGATCTTCAAGATTGGGTGGAGGGATTGGGAGTAATGAGAGATTTGGTGAGTTCTTAAATGCTCATAAATGCTAAGGGGAAGAACTAGATCTTGGGGAAGAAGAGGAGGGGTATTTATAGCCACTCCTCACAACTAGTCGTTGTGCAGGAAAAAGGGGACCGGAATATCCGGTCCAAGTTTGGACCGGAATATCTGGTCAGCTTCTTCCACAAAATCCTACAGATCAAAATCGGATTATCCGGTTGCCCCGGAATAATCCGGTTCACATAATTCGGCTCGATACTGTGAGGTGCAGGCAGCTGTACCGGATATTCTGGCTCCTCCGGAATAATCCGGTACCAAATAATCCGGCTCACTGCTTTGAGCAAATCTTCCAGTCCTTAGCCGTTTTCGCGCAATTTCATGAACAACCGGAATATCCGGTCCGAGATGAATAATCTAGATCAAATAATCCGGCTCATCTCTGTCCGGGAAATGGTCCAGAATTTCCCATACCTGAATATTCGGCTCCTCCGAATAATCCGGTTCTGAATAATCTGGCTCATCTCTGTGAGCAAACTGGACCAGAAATCTCCGGACCGGAATATCCGGCTCCTCCGAATAATCCGGTTCCAAATAATCCGGTTGTGTTCTGTCCCAAAACTCTCAGGCCAAACTTCACCGACTTTTCGGTGATCGATGCCGATGTTAAGTATAACACCTGCACGCTTAACACCTCGATAAATAATGTACTTAGTATTGTTAACTAACACACAAAACACTGGGAAAACGAAATGCACTTTCACTAAGGTACTTTACTTTTCCCTGATTTGGTATTTTCTCGGATTTATACCTTTCCCGGATTTTTCTAACTTAGTCGGATCTTTTGCCATTTCCATAGTTCGATGTTCTTGCAGAAACAGATCTTGCGTCCGACGCTGAACTTGACGAATTGCATGCCAATTTTTATGGCGGTCGGAAACGCAAGAGGCAAGTGATCACGGAAGAGGTGATAGATCTAGACGGAATTCCCATCGCCACATCCAGGTATTTTCCTGGGGTTTTCACTCTCCCATTCCATTTTGGTTCCTCGAGGTATTTACTTCTCGTATTTTTCCTTCATCCTTTCCTTTTTTCAGTCTTGCTCCAGTTTCTTTGAAAACAAAGAAACTGAAAAAGCATAAAGCAACCATTGGCAAGGGAATGTCGTCTCCAGATGCAGCTCCTCCCACTCCAGTAACTCTTGGTGGGGAGGATAAGACCACGGACCCGGAGGAACAATTCCAGCCAACCAGCCAGCCTATTGCATCCAATGTGGATGCGAGGGAAAGGGCGGAGCCGGAGATGGGCGGTCCTTCTCGGACATCTGAAAGAGAAGAGCCCATCCCTATTTTAAGGTAAAGGAAGAACCTTTTGACGATCTCGGATACATTCGTCCGGCAACTAAGAAGTTCTTCGCTCCTGCTCCCCTGATCCATCCTTGGCCACAAGGCGGACTAATTGTCTGAAATAACTTCGTGTTTTCACCTCGTCAGGTCATCCAAGACGGCCTGCACCATGTTGGAATTCTTTTTTTCTGAATATGTAAAATAATTCAACGAAAACTTATCAGGTTTGCAGCGGATGAGCCAGGTAATATCTCTAGACCCCAAGCAATAAGTCAAATGCATGCTTTTAACTTAATGCTTTCAACCTTATTATGCTTGCTACTAACTTAAGCATTTTGTTTCATTTCCGTGTTTCAGCAAACCGCTGAAAGTATAAACATGGAAGTTTTTGGCAAACTTACCGTCAAGAATAAGGAGGTTAGAAGCCTTCTTTCTATTCTTGATGCTAAGGAAGCGGAGCTGGCATCATCTCAACATCAGCTGGAGGAAACGACAAGTATTTTATTTCTCCGTGGTTTCATTTTTATGCCTTTTTTCTAAGTATTTTTCTGAGTTTTTCTAACTCGGTATTTTTACTTGCTTTTCAGCTGCTTTGGCGAAAGCCAAGCAAATTGCTGAAGATGCCGGCAATGCCGAGAACCTTCGCCGGGAGAATCCGGACCTTCATAAGGACCTTATGAGGGTTCAGAAAGAACTGGAAGCCAGCCAGCTGGCTTTTGGCATTGCTCAATCCAATGCCTCCAACCAAGCTGAGAAGGACAAAGCAACTATCCGAGACATGAAGAATGCTTTGACCCTTCGTCTGGAGGAAGGCTCCGAGATGGATAAGATCCTCGGTAAGTTTTCTACTTTTACCGGATTTTCAACGTTTTACAATCTTTCCCTGCTTTCTTCATAACCCTTTGGTTATTTGTCTAAAAACAGGAGATGACCCAGCTCTTACTCGGATTGAAAAAATCCGAGCCTTCGGGAAGGTCTTCACCGCGCTCAAGGCTGCAGGAATGCTGCTCATCAACAAGTTCCTTCCCGCACGGACTGGGGAGTTCTCAGAAGTTGAAAAACTTCCGGGGGCTATCATGGAGGTGGCGGAGACCAAGGAATCCACCTTGCGCTCCGCGACACGGGGTGGTGCACGCATGGCTCTAGGGCTCATGCGTATGCATTACCCCTCTGCCAAATCTTGGCGCGTGGCGTCCGGCATCCCGCAAGGGTATACGGAAGCCCAGCGGACCAATATCTTTGACGAGATCAAAGGTCACGCAACCAAGATCGCTTCCATGGTCAACATCTCGATCTTCTACCCGGAGAAGGCAATTCTGGAAACTCCAGAAGAATCCTCCAGCGAAGATGACTCGGATGCTTGAAGGAGAACTCCGGGTCCTAGGTAGATAGAAAATAGGAGCATTACCGAACTTATGTTGTAAACATCATTGTAATGCTTCTATTCTTTTGAATGAACAAGTACTCCGCCATTTGCAGTTAATGTTATATAACTATTTTGCAAGTTTTTTCGGGTTACTATTCCTTTATCTTCTAAATTCTCTGGTTTTGTATGCTTTAACTGTCCTTAGTGCTTGAAATGGCTCGATAGCGTTTTAATCTTAATGCCGAGTGACTGGGTATGACCGATCAGTCTAAAACTCGGAAACACGGATCATGCAAAAGGCATTTTTGCTTACTAGCTCCAGTGACCCACCACAAAAACAATCAGATAATATTTATAGAATAGTTAAGAAATTTAATGTATGAAACTCAGGCACGCATGCACAATCTGGGTTTCCTTAAGCCTTTTTGAGGCTGAAAATCATTCAGTTTTTTTAACACCGAGCACGCGGGCACAATTCGGGTTAACATTGAGTATTTTGAAAGATCATTGGGAAATACATAAGGCGGAAAATATGCTTTATACTATAATAAACATGTAAAAACATAGAAGTACAGATTCCGACAACTTTATTTCATGATCTCAAAGATGTTTACATAGAAATTAAACTAAGTATAGAAGGGACGTAACTGCTGGATACTCCAGGGCCTCTTTGTCTCTCCTAGTTCATCATCTATCTTTCTCTTTCTTTTGCGATTCGGCTTCTCGGGATCATCTTTCGTATCTCGAATGTCTACAAGATAGTATGATCCATTTTTCATAGCTTTGCTGATGACGAATGGTCCTTCCCATACCGGGGCCAATTTGTGCTTTCTTTGTTGTACCAATCTTAGCACTAGGTCACCTTCTTTAAAAGAACGATGCCTGATTTTCCGACTATGATAAGTCGTAAACCTTGCTGATAAATGGCGGATCTTTGAAGCACGAGCTCTCGTTCCTCTTCTAAGAGATCGACGGCATCCTGCCATGCGCTTTCATGGATCATGTCCGTTGGGAGAATTGCTTCCGCACCATAAACTAGGAAAAACGGGGTTTGCCCTGTTGACCTCTTTGGCTTCGTTCGAATGATCCAAAGCACGGAGGGTAACTCTTCCACCCATGCTCCAGCTGCTCTATGAAGAGGAGATTCGAGTCTTGGGCGTATTCCTTGTAGGATTGAGCTATTCATTCTTTCAACCTGTCCATTGGATTGCGAGTGTGCCACAGATGCGAGATCTAGGCGAATTCCCGTTTGTCGGCAATATTTTGCCAACTCTCCAATAGAGAAATGTGTCCCGTTGTCAGTTATTATGCTATGTGGAATGCCATATCTCATGACTATGTCAATAATGAAATTTCTGGCGGTTACACCGTCAAGTTTTTTGATGGGCTTAGCCTCCACCCACTTGGTATATTTATCCACTGCAACGAGTAGATGTGTAAGTCCGCCTCTTGCAGTTTTGAATGGCCCCATCATATCTAGCCCCCAGACCGCGAACGGTCATGTAATAGGGATAGTTTTGAGTGCTTGGGCCGGCATATCTGTCTGCTTGGCGTAATACTGACATCCAGCACATGTGTTCACTATGTGCTCGGCATCTGTCTTGGCTGTTAGCCAGAAAAACCCTGCGCGAAATGCTTTTTTTACTATGTTTTTGATTGAGCATGATGTCCGCAATCTCCGGCATGGATTTCTTGCAGGATTTCTCGTCCTTCTTCTGGCGAAATACATCGCAGAAAAATTCTGATAGTACTGCGTTTATACATGCAACCATTGATTACCGTGTATCCTTTGCATCGACGCTGTATCTGTCTTTGCAAGACTTCGTTTGCTCCATCCGGGTACTTCTGATCAACTAAGAAGTTTAAATATGGAATTGTCCATTCTGGGTTAACGAGCATGACTTCAATTGACTCGGAAACCAGAGGATAGTCGACATCTCCACCTTTTATCGATGGTTCGTACAAGTGTTGGACAAACACACCTCGTGGTAGGGTTTTCACCCTTTCTGATCCCATGCGGGCTAATGCGTCCGCTTTCCAGTTTTCTTCCCTTTTGATGTGAAGCACTTCAAATCCTAGGAAGCAAATTGCAAACTCGTCCACCGTTCTCCGATATTCGGCCATGATGGAACTTTTGGCGTCCCAAGTTTGGTTGAGCTGGTGCTGTACCAAATCCGAGTCGCCATAGCATAAGATGCGTTTAACACCTATTTCTTTTGCGATATGCAATCCATGAAGCAGAGCTTCGTATTCTGCCACGTTATTACTAGCATTGAAGTGTATTTGTAATGCATACTCCATTGTGTCTCCTTTAGGGGATTTAGGACTACACCAGCTCTTGTGCCTTCTTTCATCTTAGATCCGTCAAAGTGCATGATCCAGTATTCCGACTCCGGCATTGGTGTGTTTTCCATTGCTTCTGTCCAATCAACGACAAAATCTGCCAACACCTGGGATTTTATTGCCGTCCGGTGTTGGTACTTAATGTCGAATGCTGCTAGCTCAATGCCCCATTTGGCTACTCGGCATGTTGCCTCCGCATTGTTTATTATATCCCCTAGTGGTGCTTTACATACCACTATTATGGAATGTCCTTGGAAGTAATGACGAAGTTTCTGAGATGCGAAAAACACGCCATATGCCAGTTTTTGATAGTGTGGGTACCTTTGTTTAGACTCGGAGAAAACTTCACTTACATAGTATACCGGATGCTGATCTGGTATGCTTTGTTCGTCTTTCCGCCTTTCCACAACTATTACTGCGCTGATAACCCGGTTTGTAGCTGTGAGGTACAATAACATGGGTTCTTCGTCTTTTGGGGACCCCAAAATCGGAGCTTTCATCAAAGTTTCTTTCAACTGGGTTAATGCTGCATCTGCTTCTTCTGTCCACTCAAACTTGTCGGATTTCTTCAACAATTTGTAAAGTGGCAGAGCTTTGTCCCCTAGCCGGCTAATGAACCTGCTAACGGCTGCTGCAGAACCCATCAATCTTTGTACATCTTTTACGCATGTGGGCTTGGAGATGTTTAAGATTGCTTTGATCTTTTCCGGGTTTACTTCTATTCCTCTATGAGAAACGATGAAACCCATAAGTTTTCCCGAGGGAACCCCGAATACGCACTTTAATGGATTCAACTTCATCTTATAAGTACGCAAATTTTCAAAGGTTTCTCGCAAATCTTCAAGGAGTGTGTCATTTTCCTCTGAAACGACAGCAATGTCGTCCACATAAACATGGACGTTTTTGCCAATCCGACTATGCAAACATCGTTGCATGCAACGCTGGTAGGTTGCACCTGCGTTCTTCAGGCCAAATGGCATGGTTATGTAATAGTACGTCCCATATGGGGTTATGAATGAAGTTTTGATTTGATCTTCTTCCTTCATGCGTATTTGATGATACCCTAATATGCATCCAAAAAGCATAAAAGCTCAGAGCCAGCAGTGGCGTCTATTATTTGATCGGTTCGCGGTAACGCAAATCTATCTTTTGGACACAATTTGTTCAAGCCGGTATAATCTATACACATCCTAAGGGCAGTGTTGTCTTTCTTTGGGACTAATACTGGGTTTGCAGACCATTCAGTATGTATAACTTCCCGGATAAAATCTGCTGCCAAAAGCCGGATGATCTCCTTGCCGATAGCCTTCCATCTTCTTCCATCAAATCGACGGAGACCTTGTTTGACGGGTTTGGATCCTGGAATCACCTTAAGTTGATGCTCAGCAAGTTCCCTGGGTACGCCTGGCATGTCCGCTGGACACCATGCAAAAATGTCCCAGTTCTCACGGAGGAACTTGATGAGCTCGCTTTCCTATTTGTCGGTCATCCCAGTTCCTATTACGACAAACTTTGTCGGATCTTTAGGATCTAGGATTAACTGTCTTGTGTTCTCGGAAGCTTTGAAGCTATCTGCCGGCTTCCTCTTTCTTTTCCTGCCGGCATTTCTGTCGGCGATACTTCTTTGGCCAGCTCCTTCAGTTCTTCCTTTGCTATCACTTTTTCTGCGCAAAGGGCGTTTTCTTTCTCCAGCTCGTTTGCCAATTTGAAGTCTCCACTTATCATGATTACTCCTCCTTTTGGTCCTGGCATCTTCAGCTTGTTATAAATATAACATGACCTTGCCATAAATTTGGCGAAAGCTGGACGTCCGAGTATTGCGTGATACACGCTTTCGAACGACACAACCTCGAAGGATACTTTTTCCTGACGGAAGTGATCTTTCTCTCCGAAGGTTACATCTAGGGAAATTTCTCCTAGGGATCGTGCTTGTCTGCCAGGGACGATGCTGTGAAAACGTATGTTGTTGTGATTGAGCTCGGTCTCGGAGATTCGCAGATGCTTCAGTGTATCCAAGTACATTATGTTAATGCTGGATCCTCCATCCATCAACACTCTTTTTAGCCTAGTGTTTTGAACAATAGGACTTACAATTAGAGCTTGTGTGCCGGATCTGGGATATTTCTGGGATGATCAGACTGATCCCAGGTAATTGGTGTATTTGAGTACTTTAAGAATTTCGGAGTTGCAGGGACAACCGCGTTTATTTCTCGAAGTGTTCTCTTCGCCACCTTTGCTGAGGGAGTTGCCAGGAAAGTTAGGTTGCATTCTCCGTCAACTCTCGGAAACTTAGGCTCGCCTTTTCGCTGTTGTTCCTGGATTTTTTTGTCAGTGTCTGATTCACTGTCTTCCTTTTCAGCTTCTGGCTTTTGCTTGGAGAATTTCCTCTTGGAGTCCTTCCCTTTGCTTTCGGATCCTGCACTGCCTTTCATATGCTTGTTCAGCCGGCATTGTGCGTTAGTATGGGTGCGTTTCCCAAATTGCCAGTGGTGGACACAGTTTTCCGACTTTATTTTTTCCCACTCTTCCTCGGTGTAGTTTATCGGTTATGTACTTCGTTCTTTCCACCTGTTCCCATTTTCTCTTCCAAAGGCTATGTTAACTTCTTTGGGCTTTTGCGTTGCTTCGGGAGTTGCTTTTTTCTCAGGACGAGGGGTCTTTTTGGCTTGGATCAAAGTGTCGATATTGCCGCCTCTCGCTCTGATGCCGTCTTCGGCCGCTGCATGCTCATTCACGGTTGTCAGCATAGATCCGAGATCTTTGTGCTTTTTGGAACCGATCATGAACGGTACGAGTCCGCGTTTTAAACCATTGACGAAAGCATGCATTGCTTGAACGTCAGTTACTCCAGAGCAACTATTCTTCATTGCCGTCCATCTTGAGATGAAGTCCACGTACGGTTCATCTTCAAACTGGGTGCAACGGTTTAGCTGGTTGATGTTGTTCGAGCATTTATAGGTTCCCCGGAAATGCTGAGTAAACACTCTAGCCATCTCATCCCAGATGTCGACAGTTCTTGATGGTAACCCATTGATCCAATCTCTGGCTCCATCCAGTAACATTATGGGGAGGAATTTTACTGCCTCCAGGTCTGTCCCGTTGTTAATCTGGACGGCTGTGTAATAGTCCGAGAGCCAGGTATCCGGGTTTGTGCTACCGGTGTATTTTTGGTACGTTGGGCCAACTTTGGCAAAGTCAGAATGCAGAGTTATTCTTAGTATCCTATCAGTGAAGCACTTAGGTCCAAAGTATAAATCATCTCTTTCCGCTCTGTCAATGTGTGCGGAGTATCTGCCGGCTGAATGGACAGAAGGGGATCTACTTCTTTCTTTTCCATTGTGGCGCGAACGCGCTTTTCCGGGATTGTCTCTATTTCTTCCGTGATCGTGCCCTTTGGGATAAGGTGGAGTTTTACTCTTGTTTCTTTCCCTATTCCTGGGGGGCGTCCGGGATCTCTCACGCCTGTGAGGTATATCCTGTCTTCCAGCATTTTCAGCGGGGCGTCTCGGAGGCGGCATTGCTTTTCCGTCCTTCCGGTTTTTCTCTTCCAGATCACGGGGATTAATTCCATCTTTCGGGAGATGGGATCCGGTTCTGGACGCTTCATCCCTATTGTCGGGTTTTTTCTTGTCCTTTCTTGGATCTGATTTCTTCTCTTTCGAATTGTTTGAATCTCCAGGTTCTTCCGGTCCGGGTGCTCCAGCGGCGCATGTAGCTGTTTTACATAGGGCGGAGTCGTCGTGCAACTTCCCTGATCGCTCTTGCCCCCGCTGTTGTTGTTGCAATGCTTTTCCTAAGAAAGCATACACCCCTTGAAGTTTTTCACCATTGGAGTACATATCGTTGTTGAGGATGGCGACCGCTGCTTCCGCGTTTTCTGATGCGGTTTTGTATATTGGCTCGCCTCAGGCATCTTTGCCATTTACCTGCTTTTGCCAAGATGGGTTGTGGAACCTTTCTTTTGGCGGCAGTACTTCCGGTTTTTGCGATTCCGGGTAACCGCGTAGGTTTAATGCCAGATCTATTCTTTCTCTCGTATTCCTCGATTTCTTCCCGCATGAGCTTGATGTCAGCCTGGGTTTTTTGGAGGTGTTCTTGAGTTCAAAATAGATGGTGCTGCTGCCTTTGGAGAGCTTGCCTCCGGGCTTCCAGCACTTCAAGGGGCTCGTGTGGTCCCACTGGTGTTTGGAGTAATTCCTGTTCGTCCTGTTCTGTCATTGGCGGAACAGGGATTTCCTTCGTTTTCTTCTCCTCAGGTTTCACTCCGCTTGCATCTCCTACTTCCGGGCTTTCATTGGCTGGATCAGCCGATTTCTTCTTCCGGAGCTTATACTGGAGTTTTTTAGCAGCTTTGTGTTTCTTCTTGGAAGAGGGAGGTTTCTTACAGGGTTCTTCCTCTGTCAATTCTTTGACATCGGGGAATTTTGGAGAGGTTTCGCCTTCTTCTCTCTGTTCCTCTGGCGGAGGCGTTCTAGGGCTTTCCTGACTGGCGGCATCCGTGTTTTCAGCCGGTTTTGCCATCAGTACTTCGTGGAATCCCTCTTGGAAGGATTTGACCTTTCTCTTGAAAGCGTCTTCATCTTCGTCTTCGGTATCGAAGTGATCCGATCCGGGTTCCGACTCTAATCTCGCCTCGATGGCGGCTAGCATAGAGTCAGCTTCCGAGTTCGTCGTCATGTTGACGGATGTCGGATCTTCCACCTCTGTTGTGGGATTGTTGTTTTCTGCCTCTTGCACGGGATTGCTTTCATCCGTGTTTTCGGCGATCTCGGATTGCACCATGGCGATAAAGTGCGATTCCGCGGTATATCGAGCAAAATCCGGCATCATGGTCGTCTTTGACTGGGTATAGGGCGGGTGGGATAAATTTGCTTCCACCACAGAATCCCATTGCCTCTGCAGTTAATCCGATAAAGATGTTTGCAGACCCAATCGGTAAAACGCAGGCACTTACCAGATGATTCCGCACCGGCATGTATGATACATTGTCGATGAAGCGCCCGACGTCGTTGTCGAATTCCAAGCTTCCGACAGTTATGGTACTGCCGATTCCGCCAAGTATCCCAGATCGAAACATAACGCCTGACGTCACTGGCCCCACGGTGGGCGCCAACTGTCGAGACATCGTGGTAGATTTCATAGACGGGGGTGCCATGAGACTACCGATAGAGAAGTGGGGGGACGTGATTGTGTGATGGACAATGACACAGGGTTTTACCCAGGTTCGGTACGATGCAGTAATGCGGCGTTTCTACTCCTACAATCTTACTATTCAGGACTAAAGCCCGCGGTATTCAGAATACAATGTGAGGTTAGGTTAGCTACTCGACAAGGATCCACCTCTCGGCGAGTTAACCTCTAGCTTATTTTCCTCTATCTTTCTTATCCCCCGTTCGGCTTTATATAATAGTCGGGTTAGGGCTTACAAAGAAGGAAACCTAGAAGACTACGGTATGTGCTATCTTGGGCCTTCTACTCCAAGCCGGATCACGTGGGCCGTGATTCGGGTTCTTCTAGAATCCGACTTCTGTGCATCAGCTTACTGGGCCGCCCAATGGACCGTAGCCCATTACCATTCAGGCCACCCTGGTAATCCGGCACTTTAGACTACCATCTGATATACCCCTAATTGGTATATATCCGACATATGCGGTGTGTGTCGAGGGCCGGTTGAACATGTGCTTTGGGTTTAGATGATGTGTAGGTGTAAGTTCAGAGAAAACAACCCTGATCATGGCCACCCCCATCATCAAGTTTGTAGGTGTAGCGACTCTTGTCGCCGAGAGGGTTCCCTCAGATTGAGCGATGTTTTGTCTTGTAAGCCTTTGTTGAATAATTTAATACAAAAAATGTATGCACCATTTTATTGCAGATGCCGGGTGGTATAACCTCTATTTGAAAAAAACAGGTCTTAAAACCAAACATATGTTGAAAATAGGCCTTGAACAAAACATGCACGGGCTTTTTATTCTAAATACATTACACATAAAAATATTAACCATGTCCTGTTGCTCCATACATATTTTCAAAGTGACAAGACAATATATTAGTTCATTAATCTAAGACAAAATAAATAAAACCAAAATCGACATCCTTATCAACATGAAGGCATCAAGGATGCAAACGGCCACCATATCAACAAACGCAAAATCCAAAAATAAAATAAAAGTAACAGCCAGTAGTGCAATACCCACATATGACATCTTCAAACAGGGCACCACCTAGAGCCTCTTTTATTTATGGCGAGACTACAACTTAATTTCACACTAACGAAAAGAAGAAATGTCGATTAACATAGTCTTGTAAAGCGAGCCACTGAAACTCGATGACCAAGAATTTTGTTGTACAAGCTCTTCGTCTAAAGACGAAAGGGAGGGGGTCCAAAATAGGTTGTCGCCGAGAGGGTTCCCTCAGATTGAGCGATGTTTTGTCTTGTAAGCCTTTGTTGAATAATTTAATACAAAAAATATGTGCACCATTTTATTGCAAATGCCGGGTGGTATAACCTCTATTTGAAAAAAACAGGTCTTAAAACCAAACATATGTTGAAAATAAGCCTTGAACAAAACATGCACGGGCTTTTTATTCTAAATACATTACACATAAAAATATTAACCATGTCCTGTTGCTCCATACATATTTTCAAAGTGACAAGACAATATATTAGTTCATTAATCTAAGACAAAATAAATAAAACCAAAATCGACATCCTTATCAACATGAAGGCATCAAGGATGCAAACGGCCACCATATCAACAAACGCAAAATCCAAAAATAAAATAAAAGTAACAGCCAGTAGTGCAATACCCACATATGACATCTTCAAACAGGGCACCACCTAGAGCCTCTTTTATTTATGGCGAGACTACAACTTAATTTCACACTAACGAGAAGAAGAAATGTCGATTAACATAGTCTTGTAAAGCGAGCCACTGAAACTCGATGACCAAGAATTTTGTTGTACAATCTCTTCGTGTAAAGACGAAAAGGGGGGGGGGGGTGTCCAAAATAGGTTGTCGCCAACAAAGAGGTGAGGGTCCAAAACATTGATAATACGTCTCCCATGCCCGAACCTCCAAAGACTGGGCGTATATTTTCACCTCAAAGAAGCAAAACCCAAACTAGATGCCATGCGAGAGTCTAAAGATGAGGCACCATTGTCAGATCCTCAAGTAATGTTTCTCACCAAGGTTGACACTACACTAGGCTTCGTTGAATCTACACCTAGGAGAGAGGAGACAACCATACAATGGCACATCGGTAAGCCCTTCACGAAGAGTTGGGCGACGATGTTGCGGCACCATCCAATGAATAATGGAGGTGTGAAAGAAGGAGACGCCTTAACGAGGGCCATCAAGTAGGAATGCACTCCAAATCAGATATGAGATCTCGCCATCCAAACTCGGCCCACCACATCGGCCATGAGACATCGATAGCAATGTCTGCCAAACCAAATGTCGACAACAACCGTAAACAATTAAAACGATGTTGAGTGATACGAGCCATCGAGTTAACAACGTCAATCCTGGCCTTTCCTAGTCTGTACTTGTCTAAGTGGTAAGGTGACAACTCAGGGTATGACAAACTTATTTTTTGAGAATCAGGGTATGACAACTTTGGAAGGATGAATTTTGGCAAAAAAATAGGCTGAAGTGAGACGCTTCAGTCTTGAGTTATGCTGCTATAAGAGCATCTCTAATAGATCACGGAAAAACGCATCCGCAAAACATGTTGCCTAAAAATGATTTTTATGCAAGCCCATGAAAAAATACAAACCCAGCTAACTGACTGGAAAATAACATGTGAAACTACCGTGAGTGTACTAACACAACAACTAAATGCATTGGCAATAGGATTAAGAAAACCATGGATGCTACAATTGTTATTTTTTCTCGGTATATGGGGAAACTGAAATTATTGCGAACTTTAATTTTTGCATAAGATCTTTTCTTATGCAAATGGTTTTTTACTTGCGTTTGTGCCTCTGAGGTGCTTTAGTGCCTTGTTGTGCTTCTAGTCAACCTTCAGATTTTTTGTGTTAATATCAAGTAAAAAACTAACGGGTGTTTGTGTGCACACATGCCTATTGCATCATGTAATTTTGTGTTGCTTGTTACATGGAGGTAGGCTCAGGAAATCATCCAGCTCGCTCCGTTCAACCTTCTCAGGAAGAAAAGCCCACGTGGCTTGCTGACTAAGGCTTCCTTCTTCGTATGATGTGCACGAGCAACATGGGCCTTTACTATTTCTGGCAAGAACATCGCGTAAGATTATACGGTGCAGACTCACTGTGTAGACAGGACTAAGAACTTATTGACTTCACCTGAAGCTAAGTATCCACTCGAAATCTTCGATGTAGAGTACGAGCAGACCACGAGCAAACAATTACATTTTTAGTTGCTGCCTCTCTCCCGATACCTACCATTCCCATACAATGGATAACTTGAGTAGATAGCGAGTGAAAAATAATAAGAGAGAAACACGGATCAACCAACAAAGTTCTTCCATCACTGGAAAATAAAATCTCAATACAAATGGGTGGAAGGGAGCTTGTGCAAATATATGGAGTTATAGATGGTGGTAGTTCAACTTTAAATGTCTATAGTATTGCAGTTGAATGTTAGGCGCACATATTTTCTTGCACAGAGAGCACGGATCGTGTATAATATTAGGGCATGTACAATGGTTGATAAGACGTCTTATCTTAATTTTTTAGATAAGGCTAAAAAACATGGTGTACAATGGATTATCTCTTAGCCTTTTCTAGATTCGCTAAAAAAGTGGTGAGACAATTGTTGCTAAGAGATCATCTCTTAATTAAGAGAAGGCAAACCTTTTTTTTTATGTTTCTCTCTCCTCCAACTCAACAATTATCCGACGTGGCATCCCTAAGATAGCACCATTGTACATGCCCTGGTGCATCTAGTTACTACTATTGCAGTTAAATTTTAGGAAGTGGGAACAGTCTGAAACTACCCATGTGACGTCACTCACGTGTTGTAATGAGGAGATGACCCCTAGTAAGATTCAAACTGTGATTTGTTCTGCATATACCTCCTGTGACATGCATACTATACGATTGTGTGTACAAGCAAAGCTGTACTACTTATAAGAAGGGAGAAAGAGAAAGAGAATAACATTTGTCGATGTACATGCGTGACGGAATTCAGAGGAATGTAAAATATTTTGGAAGCACTTATACTCCAGTGAAGCGATCCTAAAGATAACTTTATAAAAGCATATTACATAACAATATAAGTTTGACAGAGTACCTGACTCACGTTCGTCTAAGCAGAACAGACTTGTAAAGTTAAAATGTGCATGCTATGCTATATGAGTTGAATTTGCGGCTCTAGTATGACTTGAGATGCCAAAGCTCAAAAGTGTCTGCTTCACCATGTTATTTTATGGTGATCCAAATTCATATGAAGATAAAGGAAAGTTCGGCCTTCGCTACGCGGAGGCCCGCCGCCCCCCGCGGTACGGTACGAGTTGATACCGAGTCGGAGTTGGATACACAGTTACCGACCTAGTTAGGTCAGGACCGCCTTTATATACCTCTTGTAAGGCGCCGCACGGGATAAGCCATACATTGTAAATCCCGACGCGATTGTAACCTCACCCGAAATAGTGAAGTATTGCTGGCTGGCGCCCGTGGTTTTTTCTCTTCCTCCTTGGAAGGGTTTTCCACGTTAAAATCTCGTGTCCCCGTTGGTTCGATCTTGCTTAATTTCATTGTTGTTTTGCTATTGCGTGTAACAAGTGGTATCAGAGCCCTGTTTCAGATTAGGGATTCGCGATGGCATCGATGAAGTTTGATCTACCGTTGCTGGACTACAAGACGAGGTTTTCTCTGTGGCAAGTAAAGATGCGTGCGGTTCTGTCGCAAGCATCGGATCTTGATGAGGCACTGGATTCTTTCGGGAATAAGGAAGCCAAGGTTTGGACTGCCGATGAGAAACGCAAAGATCGTAAGGCTTTGTCGTTGATTCAACTTCATCCGTCTAATGATATATTGCAAGAGGTGCTGTTGGAGAAATCCGTGGCTGAGTTGTGGGTCAAGCTGGAATCGATCTGCATGTCAAAAGATCTCACCAGCAAGATGCACGTAAAGATGAAGCTGTTCTCGCTCAAGATGCAAGATGGTGGTTCTGTCATGAGCCACTTGTCGATCTTTAAGGAGATCGTGTCCGACCTAGTGTCGATGGAGGTAAAATATGATGATGAAGACTTAGCTCTTCTGCTGTTATGTTTGCTGCCTAGCTCTTTTACAAACCTGCGTGATACCATATTGTTAAGCCGCGATGAACTAACCCTCGCGGAAGTTTGTGAGGCCCTGCAGACCAGGGAAAAGATGAAAGCTATGGTGCAGTCTAACCCATCGTCCTCCAAAGGCGATGCATTGCAGGTTCGCAGAACAGAGCAGCGAGATAACAACTACAACGACAACAACAGAGATAAAAGCAGGGGCCGTTCAAAGTCCAAAGGACGAGACAAGTTCTGCAGGTACTGTAAGAAAACCAATCACACCATTGATGATTGCTGGAAGGTGCAGAACAAGGAGAAAAGGAACGACACATACCAACCGAAAAATAAATCTGACGGTAATGGTAATGGTACTGGTAAGGCTGCTGTTGTTGCTGGTGATAATAGTTCGGATGGTGAATGCTTAGCTGTTTTTACTGCATGTGTTACCCGTGATGATGAGTGGATTCTTGATACTGCCTGTTCGTTTCATATTTGCTGTAACAAAGAATGGTTCAGTTCTTATGAAGCTGTGCAGACTGGAGATTTTGTGCGTGTGGGGAACGACAACAAATGTCACATTGTTGGCGTTGGATCTGTTCAGATCAAGACCCATGGAGGGATGACACGTACATTGACGGGAGTGAAACACATACCATCCATGGCGAGAAATTTGATCTCGCTGAGTACCCTTGATTGTGACGGGTACAAATATGCCGGAGGGGATAAACGCCTGAAGGTATCAAAAGGTTCTCTCATTGCTATGATTGGTGATATGAATTCTGCCAAGTTATATATTCTTAGAGGTAGCACTTTGTCTGGTACTGTTGCTGTTATTACTAATGATGATGCAAGTACAACTAACCTCTGCATAAGCGGCTTGGACATGAGTGAACATGGTATGGCAGAATTGGTGAAGAGAGAACTGCTGAAGAACTGCAATATGAGTAAGTTGCCGTTCTGTGAACACTGCGTGTTTGGTAAATAAGAGAGTTAAGTTCAATGCTTCTGTTCATAGCACTAAAGGTACATTGGATTATGTACATGCTGATTTATGGGGGCCTTCACGCAAGCCCTCTTATGGTGGTGCTCGTTATATGCTTACTATCATTGATGATTACTCTAGAAGAGTTTGGCCTTATTTTATTAAAACTAAGGATGATACTTTTGCTGCTTTTAAAGAGTGGAAAGTTATGATTAAAAAGCAAACCGAGAGAAAGGTGAAGGTGCTTCGTACTGACAATGGTGGCGAATTTTGTTCGCATGCTTTTGATGATTATTGTGTGTAGGAAGGCATTGTCAGGCACCACACCATCCCATACACACCTCAGCAGAATGGTGTAGCTGAGCGGATGAATAGGACGATCATCTCTAAAGCTCGCTGCATGTTGTCCAACGCTCGCATGAATAGGCGTTTTTGGGCTGAGGCTGCCAACACTGCCTGCTACTTGATCAACAGGTCACCATCCATCCCTCTTGACAAGAAAACTCCTATTGAGGTATGGTCTGGTGAGTCAGCTGATTATTCACAACTGAAAGTTTTTGGTTGCACTGCCTATGCTCATGTTGATAATGGAAAATTAGAGCCTAGAGCTATTAAGTGCTTATTTCTTGGTTATGGTTCTGGAGTAAAAGAATATAAGTTGTGGAACCCGGAAACCAAAAAGACTTTCTTTAGCAGGAGTGTTGTGTTTAATGAATCTGTCATGTATGAGGACAGTTTGTCAACTGATGTTATGCCTGATTCTTCTGATGAGGACGAACCACGAGTTCGTTTGCAGGTGGAGCTAGACCACCTGGATGAGGAGGAAACTGAAATTGATGAGGAGGATATTGTGCCGCCCTCACCTCCTATTGTGCAGCAAGAAAATTTGTCTATTGCAGAGCGCAGAGAGAAGAGGAATAAATGACCTCGTACTCGTTTAATTGAGGAATGTGATGTTGTTTATTTTGCTCTAAGTTGTGCAGAAGGTGGAGAATGATGCTGAACCTGCTACATATAATGAAGCTATTGCTTTGGTTGATCGTGACAAGTGGATTGGTGCATGCACGAAGAGATGCAATCACTTGAGAAGAATGGCACATGGGATATTGTGCGCTTGCCTAAACAAAAGAAGGCCGTCCGCTGTAAGTGGATATTCAAAAGAAAGGGGGCTTATCTCCCAGTGAGCCTCCAAGGTTTAAGGCAAGGTTAGTAGCAAAAGGTTTCAGTCAGATTCCAGGAGTGGATTATAATGATGTGTTCTCACCTGTTGTCAAGCATAGTTCTATTCGTACTTTCTTTAGTATTGTTGCTATGCATGATCTTGAGCTTGAGCAGTTAGATGTGAAGACTGCGTTTTTGCATGGAGAACTTGAGGAGGAATATACATGGACCAACCTGAAGGGTTCATAGTGCCTGGTAAAGAGGATTTCGTATGCAAGCTAAAGAAGTCCCTTTACGGTTTGAAACAGTCTCCTCGACAATGGTATAAAAGGTTTGATTCTTTTATGATGTCACATGGCTTTAAGAGGTCTGAATATGATAGCTGTGTGTACATTAAATTTGTTGATGAATCACCTATATACTTTGCTGCTATATGTTGATGACATGTTAATTGCTGCCAAGAGCATAAAAGAAATCACTACATTGAAGAAACAATTGAGTAGTGAGTTTGAGATGAAGGATCTTGGTCCTGCTAAGAAAATTCTAGGTATGGAAATTTCAAGAGACAGAAAATCTAGATTGCTATTTCTTAGTCACGAGAGTTACATTAAGAAAGTCCTTCATCGTTTTAATATGCATGATGCAAAGTCTGTTAGTACTCCAATTGCTTCACACTTCAAGTTGTCAGCATTGCAATGTCCTACTACTGACAAAGATATTGAGTATATGTCACGAGTTCCTTATGCTAGTGCTGTTGGTTCCTTAATGTATGCCATGGTGTGTTCTCGGCCTGATTTATCATATGCTATGAGTTTGGTCAGTCGATACATGGCTAATCCTGGTAAAGAACATTGGAAAGCTGTTCAGTGGATTTTCAGGTACCTTCGCGACACATCCAAAGCTTGCTTGAAGTTTGGCAAGACTGGTGAGGGACTCGCATGCTATATGGATTCAGATTATGCTGCCGACTTGGATAAGAGGAGATCCCTCACAGGTTATGTTTTTACGATTAGTGGATGTGCCGTTAGCTGGAAGGCTACCTTGCAGTGTGTTGTTGCACAATCTACTACTGAGGCTGAGTATATGGCTATTGTTGAAGCATGCAAAGAGGCAGTTTGGTTGAAAGGTTTGTTTGCTGAGCTTTGTGGAGATGATACTTGCATTAACCTATTTTGTGACAGTCAGAGTGCAATTTACCTTACTAAGGATCAGATGTTCCATGAGAGAACAAAGCACATTGATGTCAAGTACCATTATGTGCGTGATGTTGTTGCACAAGGTAAGCTGAAGGTATGCAAGATTAGTACTCATGATAATCCTGCTGATATGATGACAAAGCCAGTTCCTATTTCTAAGTTTGAGCTTTGCTCGAGCTTAGTTGGTATCACTGCTTAGCCCAATAGGCTATTTGGCGCCGAAGGTGTTTTTTCTTTGTGTGTTTCAGGTGAAGGTTCTCATTTATGCTACAAGAGGGAATTTGTCTCAAGGTGGAGTGTTATTTTATGGTGATCCAAATTCATATGAAGATAAAGGAAAGTTCGGCCTTCGCTACGCTTCGGCCCGCCGCCCCCCGCGGTACGGTACGAGTTGATACCGAGTCGGAGTTGGATACACAGTTACCGAACTAGTTAGGTCAGGACCGCCTTTATATACCTCTTGTAAGCCGCCGCACGGGATAAGCCATACATTGTAAATCCCGGCGCGATTGTAACCTCACCCGAAATAGTGAAGTATTGCTGGCTGGCGCCCGTGGTTTTTTCTCTTCCTCCTTGGAAGGGTTTTCCACGTTAAAATCTCGTGTCCCCGTTGGTTCGATCTTGCTTAATTTCATCGTTGTTTTGCTATTGCGTGTAACACACCATATATATGATGTAGTAGTTCGATGGCTACAATGATACATAGTGACTCCGACCGGTAATTGTCCTAGGCTGCATAATTTCTGCATATGCCACTAGGTAGTTGCACAACTAATCACGTATAGGTCATCTGAGAGTTTGCGTAGGCACAAAACACCATTTGTTGAATGTCAAGAAATGGAACAAAGGTCACCTTTATGTGTTGCCATACCACACATGTCAATGTTTGAAACTGAACAATACAAAGACGAATTGACAAAGTAAACAAAAAGGAAGACTTTTCTTCTCGTCTTTGTGACAGATTGACAAATCAGGTGACTACCCCACCTTGTAGTAATTTAAATTAGCTATAGCGCACTTCGCAGGCGAGGAGTTAAAGAGCCACACTACCGAAAGGGCCAAGTAGTCCAAAGAGGATATGTGTATGAACAATATTGCTCAATCCCACTCGTTGAAGATAGCCGTCTCGTGCACCTAGAACAAATAATATTTCCCGTTATGAATTAATGTTTGATCATGCTGCCTAGTTTTGCACCTTATTGTGTCCCGATTCCTCACATGTCTAGGTAATGATGTGAAAAGAGATCGAATAGAGCAATTTGTTTGATGTGGCCCGCATATATAGTTACATGGACAATAAGAGGAACCAACAACCGTAAGGTTTAATTGATTTCTCATCTCTAGTAAGATAGGAATAGGGATGCATATATAGAATGGACCGGGCAGAAAGACCGAGCAATGTGCTAGGTACTTCTACCTTAGTTTATTATGAGAAAATAAAATAAATAAATAAACGAGAGGGTAGAAGCCTATGAGCCTACGAGCGCGTGAGTAGATAGGGAAGCACCAACACTTCGTAAAATGAACAACTTGTTACCGCTCGTCTCTAGTTCACAAATGTTTGTGTATGCATATATGTTCTCATGTAATCAAGTCTTAAACCAACACATATGTCGAAAATAGGCCTTTAACAAAACATGCACATGGTTTTCATTCTAGAACCGGCATAAATACATTATATATAAAAATATTAACCATGTAATCTTGCCCCCATACATTTTTTCAAAGTGACAAGGAAATTTATCAATGCATTAATCTAAGAAAACATAAACAAAAACCACCTCTCTAATAACACGAAGGGATCACATATGAAAGTGGCTAACATACCAACAAACACAAAAGCAAAAAAATAAATAAAATAAAAGCCAATTAGTGCAATACACACACACCTCATCTTCAAATAGTGCATCACCTAGAACCTCATTGCTTCATGGCGAGACTATTTTTTTTACACCGATGGGAAGAAGGAATTTAGCACATCGTCTTGTGAAGCGAGGCAGTGAACCTTGATGACCAAAGCCTTGCTGGTATTTTGGCGATAAAATTGATGACCAGGAATTACATTGTATAGGCTCTCTGCCCGAAGGAGGAAGCGGAGCGAGAAGCTGACACCCTTCCCGAAAATAGGTTGTCGCCAACGAAGATGAGAGGGTCCAAAACTCCTCCCTCGCTTGAACCTCCAAACACGACGCTTATGTTTTCACCTTAAAGAAGGAAAACCCAAACTAGGAGCCATACTAGAGCCTAAAGACGTCACCTCCAATGAGATTTAGTGGCGTACATGAACAACGCCATTGTCAGATCCTCAAGTAAGGGTTCTCACCACGGTTCACACTTCACCATGATTTGTCGGATCTACTACTAGCGGAGAGAAGACAACCATACAAAGACACACCGCTAAGACCTCCACGAATAGCTCAGAGACGGTGTTGTGGCACCATCCAGCGAATAATGGAGGGGGGATCAGAAGGAGACACCTTAACGAGGGTCATCAAGCAGGAATACACTCCTAATCGGATATGGGATGCCGCTATCCAAACGCGGCCCACCACATCGGCCATGAGATATCAATAGAATCGAACTTAACCGACGATAACGACCGTAATGATGCTTAGTGACATGAGCAATCGAGTTACCATCGTCAATCCTGGCCGTTTCTAGTATGAACTTGTCAAAATGCTAATCGAAGGTGACAACTCAAGGTGTGACAAGTTTTCGTTTTTTGAGAATGGCATGACGAATTTGCAAGCACGAATTTCGGCAGAACAAAGAGAGGGCCCGTGTTAAGCTTCTATATAAACTTGACCGGCCCATATTGATCCACGCTGGATATTGTATGCCTCAAAATCCCGTAGCTTTGTCACCCAATCTCCCCGGCAGCCCAGCGGGCGAACGGATCGGCCCGCCCCATGTACACCCCAGGAAAGAAACCCTAGAAACATATCAGTTCACCCCCCTATAAATTTCCACCATCGCCGCCACCCAAACCCATCAGTTCATCCTCCTGCGCCTCTCCTCCCTCTTCCTTCCCCTGATCCCTCTCTGCACATATCTCTCCACAGAGTTTTCGATTGATTTTGCTTCCTCTTTTTGTTGTTTGGATGGTTGATGTGCGGTTGCAGCGGTGATGACAAATTTGTGGACTAGAGTTTCTGATACTACCTCTTCAGTAGTATTTGAAGACAACCCCTTGGCTGTCTGAGCTCCCAGATCTCATCGATTAATCTGCTCTTTATTTCTTTTTTTCTGTTTGCATCGATTGATTAGGTATCTCAGCGGTGATGATACATTGTGGACTAGAGTTTCTGATACTGCCTCTTCAGCAGTATTTGAAGACAACCCCTTGGCTGTCTGAGCTCCCAGATCTAATCTCATTGACCAATTTTTTATATCTTTCGGAAACATCAGCTGTTTTTGTTATGTCTGATTTTTGTGCCATGATGATAAATTGTCGAGAGTTTCTGATACTGCCACTTTAGTAGTAGTATTTGAAGACAATCCGTTGGTTTTCTGAGCTCCCTGATTTTCTCCAAATTGACGCCTCTGGTTTTGATTGTTTTATTTTTAGACTAGCTATAGCTTTTCTTGATTCGTTTCAAGCGTCCATTTACCAATTCCGGAGGATGATTTGTGTTCCTTGCGGCCTAATGGCTTGGACGCCATACGCGATTTTGTGGTGATATCCTGATTGGTGGCGTAACAGGTGCCAGCTTATCGTGGAAACGCCACATATATTCCCCATTTTATCAACACTTTGTCCTTTTACAGCTTTTTGGGATCTAAATGATGTGAAACTACGAAAGGGAAAGCGCCCTCTGTGGCGACCATGTCAGTTCTTTCATTTTGATAGGAAGATCTGATAGATTCCACAAATTCTTTTCTATTTGTTCTTTGCTAGTATTAGATTTTAGTCAGAAAGTTGTTTTGGTCCTGTGGATGATGAGATCACAAGTAAAATACAGTTATCCCTGTCTTACTTCCTTGGAAGGGTGCTGAGAATACTTCTAATCTGACACATCGACATTCACCTTTATTTAACTTGTTGTACTTTGAATTTTAGTTTTTAGTTAGTTTTTAGGAGATCTTAGCCGGTGATGATCTGTATTGGTTACTGAACAGGCACATTGTTGTCTGCATCTGTTGATATTCTTGCACTTGACTAGGACGGTCTGAGGCTATTTGATGATCAATAATAATAATTTTTTATTTTGTTGCATGTTTTTCTATTTCTTCTGATTTATCTTTGATTGCAGGTTCTTTTTCTATATGGCTGTAACATCAAATTTTAGCAAAGCTATGTTTAGCTGAAGTTGGATTCTCGTAAATTGGATGATTGTAATCTGTGCACTGTGAAACTGTATGCTGACTATGTAGCCCCATTTCTTTTGAGTATCATCAGCTGTAACATCATATTTTTGCGAAGGTATCTTTAGCTGAAGATGTGTTCTCGGAAATTGGATGATTGTAGTCTGTTCTCTGTGAAACTGTATCCTGATTATGTATTCTGCTGCATTATTTGGTTGCCACTGTATTCTGATTATGTAGCCTCATCTCTTTTGAGTATCATCAGTAAATCTACTACTCCGATCCGAATTAATGGTTGCACGATCACACAAGGCTTAGGCACCTTCTCCTGTTCACACAAGGCTTATGTAGAACATTATGTGGTTGCCATTACAAGCAACTATGTGTCACTTTCTTACAGTCTACCTTCTCCTGTTCCTATTTTACTTCCTTTGTTACGTCGATTTCTCTTAGCTGCTCTTATAAAAAACGAATCCATATTAGCGATGAGAATTTAGCAATTTTTTTTGGGGCGATTTAAAAATATATATACATTGTCACGGTGAATTATTGCCAATGTCACTCAAGAATCATGATGGGAACTTCATTTTACAAAGTTGCAATTCAAATTAAGAATATTACAAATTTGAAAATCATTGAAGAGCAAATGGATCTATGGTGTGCATCCTTTATTGTGGAACATCCGTACTGTTGCTGATAAAGCTTGTCGGCAGTTCGGCTGATTGCATTGCTGTGGTCAGCATATCTGTGATCCTCTCTTAACTATATTTTGGCAGCTCTGTCGCTTATCTTACCATATAGAACCTGCTCATAATCTATGGTGTGCATCCAACTTGTCAGCACTGTTCTTCTGGCTGACGTAATTGGGATCCTCCATTCAGGGTCCATACCATATCGAGCAAATAGGTTCAGGTTCTATCTCTTGTTTTTATCTGAATCTAGTTGGTTGTGAGCTTAAGCTTCTTAGAGTCCGGGTGAGGAATAATACCGTAGTTTCTAAAAAAACTGGTACATATATTGAGGATGCATTATGCTTGTCAAGAGAACAAATACTGGATATTAAATATGGTATAATGTTCAGTTGTTCACCATGACAAAACAGCAGCACATGGATATAGAGTCCAGCGAGAGCAATTTGTCGGATATACATTGTTCTTAGGCCTTCAAATCTGACGCGGCACGTAATTGCTGTATGCAGAGAGGGCCTTACCACGATCGCAGCACCACAGATGGCTGTATGCGTCAATGTTTGCAGTAGGTCGAGCGGCACGGTTTCCTGCAACTCTCCGTTGTACGAGATCGTTTGGATCAGCAGTGCACGGGCGTACAGACATCAAATCAAAAATTTGAACACGAAATTTCATAGACAAGTTTGGCAAAATTCTTTATTGAAATGTGTCGAAAATTAGTAGTTATGAATGATTTTGAATTGACGTATAAATGTGTAGGAAGGGGAGAGACAGAAATTGCCAAATTTAGCTTTGATACTCCCCTTGGGACTGATTCGACACTGGAAAATGGTCTTCCAGCCAACCGAACACGGAACTGGAAAATGGTCTTCCAGCCAACCGAACACGGAACTGGCTCCTCTAACGTTGAAGAGCAACGTCACAGAAAACTATGAAGGAAAGTCAGGGTATTTTAGCCTAAGCTTGTGTATTATGTGCTGTTCACAATTACTGTACATAATATTGTACATAATTAGTGTAGCATATATCATCTAAACTAATTTTTTGTGCACCATATTTTTTATTGCAACGAACTACAGTAAATATATAGCCTAGCTTAGCACAATACAAAGTTGAATCATATTAGCCTAAAATAATATGTGTGTGAAGAAGCAAAGTCTACCTGAGGTTGCTCTTCAACGTTAGAGGATCCGGCTCCACCGAACACGCCCTGTGCTTGAGGCAAGATAGAAATAATATATTAAGGAAAACCAAGTTCAGTAAAAACACGCATGTGACAAGATGAGTATGATGACACAGTTGGGGTTGATGCGAGAGAGCTGGAATGAAAGGTATTTGGGGCTGCTGGTTTATGTGGGGCAGTCAAGGATGAAAGTGTTTGCATACCTTAAAGACAGAATTTGGCAGAAGATTCAGGGGTGGAAGGAGAAGATGTTGTCTAAAGCGGGAAAAGAGATCCTTTTTAAGGCTTGTGCTCAGGCCATTCCCACCTTTGCAGGGTCTCTGTGAACAGATCTCCTCGATGGTGTGTAGGTATTTCTGGGCCCAGCAAGATGTTGAGAACAAAGTTCACTGGATGTCTTGGGAGAAGCTAACTATGTCAAAAAAGGAGGGGGCCTCGGATACAAAGACCTGCACAAATTTAATTTGGAGACCTGCAAAAATTTCATTTGGCTATGCTTGCGAAGCAAGGTTGGAGACTACTAAATAACTCGGATTCCTTGTGTGCCAGAGTATTGAAAGCGAAATATTTTCCACAATATCTTAAATAGGGTGGAGATTCTGAAACAGGGAGTGATAAAAAGAGTTGGTGATGGAACCACGATCAATATATGGCTGGATCCTTGGCTTCCAAGGAACTGGTCCCGATCACCAATCACTCCGAGAGGGAATATTGTGGTGCAGACAATGGATGAACTAATGGATCAGTATCATGGTGGATGGGACAATGTTCTGGTGAATGACATTTTCGGCCAAATTGATTCAAAACTTATCCTTGCCTTACCGGTTAAACCCGACATGGAAGATTTTTGGGCATGGTTCCCTGACCACAAGGGTTGTTTCTCAATGAGATCAACGTATAAACTCTGTAGACAATTGGAGAGTGTTGGCTCGGGTGAGCAAGGGACGAGTGATGGACATATTTTTAATTGGCTTGCTATCTGGAGAGCACCGTGCCCGTTAAAAATTAAGCAATTCCTTTGGAGAGTTGCACATAATAGTCTGCCTGTTCGTCGAAATCTCACTAAAAAGGGTATGCTTATGGATACAATTTGCCCAGTCTGTCAGAGATTAGATGAGGATGGTGCCCATATGTTGCTGAAATGTAAGCATGTGAAAAAGGTGTGGAGGGATTTGCAACTTGAAGAGTTGAGGAAAGAACGGGAGCAGCTTGAGGATCCGAAGATCCTGGTAGAAAAAATCCTCAACCTGCAGGGAGCCAAAAAAATGCTGGCTATAGTCGTGTGCTGGACGTGGTGGTGTACGTGCAACTCATGTTTAAAGATCGTCCAGTTGACGTTCGTCCTTCAATATTTCCTTGTTTTGACTTCTTACGAGCTGTAGGTATTGAAGAACGATTCTTAGAACTAACTGAGAATGCAGGCTTGAAGGATTATATGACCAGGGAGATGCCACAACATGCTAAACTGACTAGCATTTTTCCCAGAGTTTTGTATTTAACAATGATAATCATAGGCCTAATGTTGAGTTTATGATATATGATAAACCATATCAAATGCAACTATATGAGTTTTGTAGTATGCTTGGCATTCCCAATGAGGGAAGCACTAACATGACGTGTGTGCAGCCGGATGAGTTGAGAGACCTCTACTCTTCTCTTTGTTATGGAGACATGAGACCCTCACAACGAGGTAAAATTTCAAACATCTAGTTTCCAGCCATTAGGTACCTTTTAGAGGAGTGCTTGCTAGAGACATCTCGAGTAATATATCTAGTCATGATCTTGCTATCTTACTTGCTGCTGTTAAAGAAAGAGAGACATTAGAACATTGGTGCTTTAATTGCTCGACGTATTTTCACTAATAAAGAGAAAGGTATTATTTATGGTGGCATCATTGCCTCACGTGTTCTTGCATTAGCCGAGAAGGAAGCTGATGACGATGATTATGAGATCTCCATAGTGAGACTCGATTTTACTTTTATGATAAATCATGGTTTGATTTCTCGCAAGTCTACTTGGGGAGAACTTTATTATAAGCTGATGTTTTCACTAACATCATCAAACCTGTACTTGTTCGCTTGCTTGCACCTTTGTTGTTTAATCATGGTGCTAGGAACGAGTGGTCATTTTTGGAGGAGGAACTCAAGGCATATGATGCGCCCCCGGTCTTCCATGAACCTTCCATGAGCGAGGATGAGGACGAGCAGGAGAAGCCACAGGAGGACGAGGGAGCGGGCTCTTGTGGAGAGTATGCACCCTAGTACAACAACGAGGGAGGAACATCCTCATAGTAGCCATGGCCGCAGCCATAGCCTAGAGCCAGATAGGATTGGCCTCGATAGGATTGATGACCAACTTAGGTCAAAAGCCTAAGCTTGAGGAGAGTATGTATTCCGACCGACACTTTGTTCATACTTTCTTATTAATTACGTGCGTCGATATAATATTTGATACTTTTCAAATCCGTTCACTTTCTTGTTTCTTTCTTTCTTCAGAAAATAAAAAACCCAAAAATATTCTTATTTGTTCTCTTTAGTTTAAGTTTCGTTTCTTCTTGTTCTTTATTATCATTATTATTTTTTGTTTCGTTTCCTTCTTCTTGTTGTTTTATGTTATAGTTTACTAAAAGAAAACCCCAAAATATTTTTCGCTTGTTTTTTCTTTCGGTCTTATTCTTCTTTTCTTATTTAAAAAACACCAAAAAAATATTTCTTTCGTTCTTTTTGTGTTCCTTTCTTGTAGCCTTGTTTGTTGTTTTCTCTCAAAAACAAAAAAGACAAAAACTATTTCCTTTTATTATTTTCTTCTTTAGATCTTGTTTTCTTCATTTCCCTCCTTTTGGTTTTTCGTATGCTTCTTGTTTGCGTTCGTTCGTTATTTTAGTTCTCTCTTGATAAAACCAAAAGCAACAAAACAATTCTTGTTTCTCTTTAACTACTGAAAAAGTCTCTTTTTATTTTTATTGTATAGTTGTTTGCAAGTTCACCTCACATCCATGGTGACACTTGCACTTTATTATTATCTTTATATCATTTAGTTGTGCAAGTGACAAGGAAATAATGAAGATATATGATGAAGTGGACGTGACAGGAAAGCTGCTATGAAATCTATTTGTTTTCATTTTTGTACATGAGTTTATCTGTATGATCTTGTGTTAGCTCCTCAAGATAGATTGTTTTCTTTGTAATACATATTTCTTATGATTAGTCTCAATCATCTAGGAGTGTATAATGTGTTATTTAAATCAACATGAGCCGTTCATAGTATGGTATTGTGGTATCCTCCTTCGAAGAATTTATTTGGATTGACTAGGCACATGATTACACATGTTAATACTAAAAGAAAGTCTATCAAGCCTTGCTGATCCTTACTTAGAATAGTAATATCACCTCCATGCTTTATCCAATGATATTTTTGCAATGGGTGATTATGACCGTTATTTTTCTCTTAGTTGGCTGTTTCCCAATCTATTGCTAACCTTCACCTGTACCGAGTATGAGCTCTATTGGTGCATCCAAAATACTTGAGCCAAGTTATTCCATGAGTGTCCACTATATCTTCCTATGAATAGTATTTTACTAGAAGGACCTCCGCGCTTCGCTGCGCCTGCCGATATTCATTGAGCTTCAACTGCACTGTTTATCACATATGAGTAAGTTTTTTAACATATTTTTGTGCCCTCTCATCAAATCATGGATTAGTAAAAAAAGGATTACCAAAGCCGTGATGGCTCAAGAGATTCATAAATGGAGTGCAATAGCTGAGGTAAGTAGTAGTGTGAATACAATGCTCACACAGAAATTAAAGGAAATGGCATCTTACCAACATGATTTAAATGAGTAAGAGAAAGAGCGACAAATAATCCTCAGACCTACAGAAAAAGGCACTGGAAATCCAAGACAAAATATCTATAGGTCCTCTGGTGGACCAGCAACTAAACACGCTTGTAACATCGACCGGTACACATGGTGTTTATACCCTTTAACAAAATATAGCTATTTACATCCATGTAAAAATTTCACACTTCGGAAATCAAATAAGAGATATTCACGTCCACATAATCAAATATCGCAACGTTGTTTTCTCGAACTATATTTGCATCTTTCTGCTTGCCAAGCAACACGCTCTTGTGCTATATAGGCATCTTGAGTCCGACTCACCAGCGAAAAGAACCTTGTCTGAAATTTCAGGATCAACATGAGTGAGCGTTTCTGCATAAAACAAGCGTGTCAAAAATACTGAGCTTCAAGCTCTGGCAGTCTGATCCGTCGTGGCAGCACCATAGTTGTGGTAGGGAAATGATGATATGATTGCGGATTACTTGAAGAGGAACTATCTGACACAAAGTCTGCGTAAACCAACTCTCCTATATAGAGTTTGAGAACTTAGAACTCTATGTTCTCCTGGAGAATGGAAAAGTGCGAGTCAACCACCTCAACAGCATAACTCCTTCCAACCAGACTCACAATATCAGGAGGAATGATAACGTTTCTCAACAAGAAATGGTTCCCGAGCACATCACCCATTTTTCCAATTGAGTCCTTTCCAATATCACCCAAGAAAACCAAATCAATCACTACCTCTTTGTAAGCTGCCTTAATAACCTGCACCTTAAGAGAAGTGCATCCGATTAAAAGGACGAATCATAGACGGCAAATAGCAAATTTGTAGCACGGAAACATAATAGGGCTAGCAGTCCGGTCGGTACAATTATCATTTGTGCAATGGTCATCACAAGCTTCATCAGATCCCAGCTGCATTGGTCACACGAACGAAACCACCAATTCTGATTGGGAGCTAGATCTCATGGACTTTGATTTTGCATCTGAACACCATATTCTGCAAATATCCCACATTATGTAGAAAAAAAACATTTAATATAGTGTCGTCGCTATGGTAAAAACATGAAGTGCCAATTGTCGGGGGGTTACCCCCGAGTAGGGGTAAGGCAAGTGCTAAAGGCAAGATCAAGAGGCTGTTTGACCGGGTAGATGGCTACCCGGGTACTTGCTACCCGGTAGGTTTCTATCCGGCCGTACCCAGCAATGGCCAAGAGAAGATACCAAGGAAGTTACATTTGTTCGAGTAGAGAAGTTGGTCTGAGTAGACGGAGGGCAATCCTACTCGGGCCAGAAGTCAATGGAGCCGTTCTGACAAGGGATCCCGCGTATCCTGCGTCCGTACCGGCGTGCGGTTCAACTTACGGAGCGCGTGATTATCCGCGCTACGGCATGGCTACAGTGCGGTAGCCGCCTGACAAGTCCTGTCACTGACAGAGGGGACAAGACGTGCCTAGGGGCCTAACCTATCTCACTGACAAGGTGGACAAGTCCCATCTGCCGAACGGCGCGGCGACTTCCCGCACCCGCGTCAGCAAGAAGCCGGAGGCGTGCGTTGCTCTGCAGTGGGCATCTCCCATCAGGTCGTACCTTATAGTCTTTTTCTATTCGGCTGTGCACCAGTATATAAGGTGCCCTGGCCCCTCCCGCGCGAGGGACGTTGCCACACTTCGCATTTATTGCTAGAGCTTACAGTAGAGCAAGAGAGAACAACAGAGTGGCTACTCGGTGAGAGGCATACATTGTACTGTGGCTACTCGGTTACACACATATAGACAGGAAAGGCAGGAGTAGGGGTGTTACCTCCACACGAGGGCCCTGAACCTGGGTAAGATCTTGTTGTTTGAAGTGCTTGAGACATCTTAGCGCGGCGCTACTCGCCGTGCGATCCCTCGCCGGATACCTCCAGCGTCCATCGGCCCCAACACTTAAGCCATCCCATGGCGTCTGCCGTGATACCACCACGAAAGTTGGCGCCCACCGTGGGGCCAGCAGCGGCGCTGACTGGAGTTCACATTCAGACAGGACCAGTTTCCGCTTCAGGGGAGCACGTGGTCTGTGGTCTTGTCCACAGATTCGGCTCCTTCGACTTCGTCTCCGACAACGCCGGAGATTTCGGCGGCAGGCCCATGCCTGCAGGTGGCTCGGTGCTCTCCTTCGGCACGCACCTGGTCTACGTCGCCACCACCGTCATCCGCGAGTTCCCAGAGGTGGTGCTCGACGCGGAAGATCCTCCTGCTGTACTCGCTGCCCGCGAGAAGCCTTCCGGCTGCTCTGCGGACAGCGTGGAGGTGACGATGACAGGCCCGGCTATCGATGCCGGGAAGGGCGCGGCCGCTGCCGCTGGCGTCATCGAGGAACCTGTGGGTGCGAGGGTCCACAAGCCCTACGAGAAGGACTCAAACCTGCCTCCTTCCACCTCTGCGGTCATCCCGGCTATTCGCGCAGGCGCCACCATGCCGCTGGGCATGCCGCAACCCACCGAGGCGGAACTCGCCGCCATGAGGGCGCAAATCGAGCAGCAGCGTCAAGCGCTACCCGCTGAGACCCAGGAGCTGGAAAAGGTTAGGCTTGAGCTTAACCTTGCGCAAAATGAGTACAACGCTGCGCATGGCTTTACTCCTGTCGCTAGGCTGCCTAGCAAAGTAGGCTTTACGCGTCGCAACTTAGGTGCTGAGCTGGCCAGAGATGGTAGGGCTGCCAGCAAGTCTGCTGGTCTAAACACTGTTGATAGGCCTAGGTACAGCACCCCCGCCAAAACTCTTAGGGCTGCAGAGGCAGTGGCTGCTGTGTTGCCGCATCTCACCGGCGACGCGCGCGCTAGGCAGCAGGAGAGGCTTAACGAGCTAGTGCTAGAGGCTAGCCGGCAGAATGAGCAGTTCCGGAAAGCCAATCCGGGTGCTGGCGCTTCTCAGGTTGTGCACTCGCGTGCGGGCGGATCTATGGATCATGCCTTATCGCCGCTTCCCGGTAACGAGAGGGACCAGAGTGTGCACTCTGGGAAGAGCAGACAGATGCAGGTGTACGACCCTGCTGTCGCCACAAAACAGCTCGCTGTGCCGCGACAGCCCGGTCAGAAACACAACGCGGCAGGAGCAGGCTATCAGGCCACTAAAGCTCAGAGTAAGAGGCAAGGAGGAAACACCGCAGGGCCTTCTCGGCAATAGCCTGCTCAGCCTACTCGGCAGAGGGAGCAGCAACCGGCGGCAGCACAGCCGCGTGCGGCTGCGCCTGCAGCCAACCTGGTTGTGCAACCCGCAGCGGTGCAGCAAGACCGCTATGATGATGGTTACTCGGCCATGGGGCTGGCCGGGTATGCTGACCCAAGAAACATCGCTGATCGCGTGGGTGACCGCGTGTTGGAGCCCAGCGATGCAAGATACAAGCTAGACCGGATCAATCTGTCCGCGCAGCTCGAGAACAAGGGGCCACCGGGCCCAGAATGCTTTGGTCATCGCATCATGGATGAGCCATCTGTGAACCACTTTTAGCTGGCCAGGGGGACCAAGTGCTACAATGGGAGTACCAAGCCAGAAGACTGGCTGAATGACTACGTCACGTCCGTGCACATTGCAGGCGGCAACCGGAGATGGGTTGTGCGGTATGTGCCGCAGATGCTAGAAGGTCCGGCTAGGACTTGGCTAAACAACTTGCCCAAGCACAGTATCAACTGCTGGCTTGACTTTTCGGAAGCCTTCATCAGAAACTTCACCAGCACCTACCAGAGGCCGAATAGGCCGCAACAGCTGTCCGCTTGCAAGCAGCGAGAAGAGGAAACTGACCGCGAATATCTTACTCGGTGGAGCACCTTGAGGAACACCTGTGAGGGTGTGAATGAGGCTCAGGCCATTACTTGGTTTGCCCAGGGATGCAGGCATGACAGCATGTTGTGGCAGAAGCCGCAAAGAGAGATGCCGAGTACTCTCGCCGAGACAATCAAGATTGCAGATATGTATGCACTCGGCGATCCTACTCAGCCTCTGCTTGATTCTCCTGAGCCGAGAAGGAAGTTCCAAGATGGAAACAGGCGCAATGACTTCCGCAACAAGAGAAGAGGTGACCGGATTGATACTCGGTATGATCCCGAGGAGGTGAATGCTGTGACCACGGCTGCTGGGAGTAGCCAAAGGCAAAAAACTGCTGGAGCCCAATACGGGCAAAACCAGAATCAGGGCCAAGGCATCAAGAAACCTTACACTGCTCCCCAGCAGAGTGGCGGCAACTCGGATGCAGCTCCGAACTTCATCTTTGCAAACATGAAGGATGGGCCATGCAGCTTCCACACTCGGCATCCTACTAGGCCAGCCAACCACACTACCCGGCAGTGCAGCTGGTGGGAGCGCATCAAGAATGAAGACTTGCCCCCTCCTCCTCCTCTGCCGTCTGCGAATGCCAATGTGCAGTCTATTCGGGCAGCTGCTCCCAGGCCTGCAGCATTTCCAAGAAGAGAGAATGTGAACCAGGTGGCTTTAGGAGCCAACCGTAACTACAAGTACGACAACCGCAACCGCAACTTCTACACCCGCAACAACCGAGGCAACAACAACAACAACAACAACAACCAAGGAAACAACAACAACGGCAACAATGGTGGTGGAGACCGCAACCAGTACCAGGAACACCATGAGAGCTACATGATCTTCGTCACCGAGCCAGTCGACAAGCAGTCGCAACACAGGAGCGCGATGGAGGTAAACGCCGTCATCCCAGCTGTGCCTCACTATCTGCGCTGGTGCGACCAGGAGGTGACTTGGTCCAAGGATGATCACCCCAAGGTGATGCCCAATCCAGGTAGCTATGCTCTAGTGGTGGATCCCACTTTCCTAGGACCCAAGAAGAACGTCCGTTTCAGCAAGGTGCTAATTGACAACGGCAGCAACATCAACATCATGTATCTGGACACATTGAAGAAGCTTGGCCTTGCCGAGAACATGCTGCTACCCAGCAAGACCACATTCCATGGAATTGTGCCGGGAGTATCCTGTGCTCCAATCGGCCGCATCTGGATGGATGTCCTATTCGGCACCAGGGAGAACTATCATACCGAGTGCGTCCAGTTCGAGGTGGTTGATCTTCAGAGCCCCTACCATGCCCTTCTCGGTAGGCCTGCCCTCACCAAGTTCATGGCTTCAACCCATGCTGCTTACCTGAAGATGAAGATCCATGGTCCCAATGGAGTCATCACCATCTCGGGTGATTACAAGAGGTCTTTGGAGTGTGCCTCTGCTAGTTCTCAGCTGGCGGAATCCATGGTCATTGCGGCCGAGAAGAAGAAGATGTACGAGGTAGTGGCTATGGCGCAATCCGTGCAAGGTGGTGCGCCTGGTATGCCGAGTTCCCAGTACGGGACCGCGTTCCAGGCGTCCCAGGAGACAAAGAAGGTCCAGGTTGACCCTGAGTTCCCAGACCGTGTTGCCATCATTGGCGCCGGGTTGGGAGATAAATAGGAAAGCGAGCTCATCCACTTCCTCCGTGAGAATCGGGATGTCTTCGCATGGTCCAATGAGGATCTGCCGGGTGTCCCGAGGGAGTTGGTTGAGCACTCTCTACATGTGCGGCATGATGCCAAGCCGGTTAAGCAGGCTATGCACCACTTTGGTGATGAGAGGAGGAAGGCTATCGGTGATTAGATCACCAAGTTACTGATAAGCAACTTTATCATGGATGTATTGCATCCGGACTGGCTAGCCAACCCAGTTATGGTTGAGAAGAAGAAGGAGGATCCCAAGGCCGACACCGCATGGCGCATGTGCGTCGACTACACCGACTTGAACAAGGCCTGCCCCAAAGATCCATTTCCGCTACCCCGCATAGATCAGGTGATCGATTCCACTGCTGGTTGTGAGCTTTTGTCTTTCATAGATGCCTACTCTGGTTTTCATCAGATAGCTCTCAACCCTGTTGATCAAATAAAGACTACTTTCATTACCCCGTACGGGGCTTATTGCTATCGTGTCATGTGCTTTGGGTTGCGGAATGCTGGGGCTACCTATCAGAGATGCATGCAGAAATGCTTGCATGAACAAATTGGCAAGAATGTGCAGGTGTACGTAGATGACATTGTCATCAAAACGAATAAAACACATACTCTGCTTAGTGACATTGAGGAAACTTTTGCCAACTTGCGCAAGTACCGAATGAAGCTGAATCCAACTAAGTGCACCTTTGGCGTCCCGACTAGCAAGCTACTCGGCTTCTTGGTATCCAGTCGGGGCATTGAGGCCAATCCTTCAAAGATAAAAGCTATAGAGAGCACGTCTTTGCCGAGATCCCTGAAGGATGTGCATAAATTCACTGGATGCCTGGCTTCTCTGAGCCGCTTCCTGGGCAGAATGTGCGAGAAGGCCTTGCCTCTGTATCAATTGATGAAGAAGAGTGACAAGTTTGTCTGGACACCACAAGCTGATGTGGCATTCAAGGAATTGAAGGCCATGCTGGGTAGCGCTCCCATCTTGGCTAATCCGCTACCCAAAGAGCCAATGCTGCTGTACATTGCGGCTACTAACCGAGTAGTCAGTGTGGTGATTGTGGTGGAACGAGAATAGGAAGGCAAGACTGTGCAGCGGCCAGTGTACTATCTGAGTGAAGTGCTATCCAACTCCAAGCAGAATTACCCGCATTACCAGAAGATGACCTACGGCGTGTATCTGGGTGCCAAGAAGCTGAAGCACTATTTCCAAGAGCATCCCATCACAGTGGTGAGCTCCGCTCCCATCTCGGACATCATGGGGAACAAGGATGCAAGTGGCAGAGTAGCCAAGTGGGCGATTGAGCTAGCCGCGTACACTCCCTTGTACGCGAGAAGAGAAGCCATCAAGTCACAGATCCTAGCAGATTTTATGGTGGATTGGGCCGAGGTGCAGTACGAGCCTCCCTTGCCGGAAACCAATTACTGGAAGATGCATTTTGATGGCTCCAAAGTGAAGGAATGCCTTGGTGCTGGCGTCATGCTTACATCACCCAAGCAAGATCAACTCAAGTATGTGCTGCAAATCCACTTCAAGGCATCCAACAATGTGGCCGAGTATGAGGCCGTAGTACACGGCTTGCGAGTAGCAAAGGAGGTTGGCGTGCAGCGCATCATTTGTTATGGCGACTCGGACTTGGCGGTGCAGCAAGTATCTGGTACCTGGGATGCTCTGGATGCCAACATGGCAGCATATCGGTTTCTGGTGCAAACCATGACTGGGTTCTTTGAAGGATGTGAGTTCCAACATATACACCGAGCAGAGAATGACGCAGCTGATGAGCTGTCCAAGTTGGGGTCTTCTCGGCAGTTTATCCCGGCTGGGATTGCCTTGGAGCATTTGAGAAAGCCATCTATCAAGCCATCCCCCAACTCAGAGTCTATCTTCGTCCCTTCACTGCCAGGCGAGGAAGCTGTTCCCATGGAGATTGACTGGGAGGGTGCAAAAGAGAACCCGGGGACTGCCGTCTCCATCCAGGGGACTGCCGCCTACGACCCGGGGACTGTCCCTTCTTACTCGGGGACTGCCCCTCCTAACTCGGGGACTGTCGCATTCATCGAGGGGGTCATTTCCAAGTACTCGGGGACTCGTGACCTCGTCCTCAACTCAGAGAAGGCAGTGGTGGCTGATCCAATGGAAACGGACGAACCAGTGTTTCCCGTCCGGGAGACACCGAGTTGGGCTATGCCCATATTATCCTTTCTAAAGGACGGCACTTTGCCGAATGATGAGGTAACCGCGAGGCAAATTCAAAGGAGATCCAAGGGCTATACTATCTTCAGAGATGTGCTGCATAGAAGGAGTCCTACTGGTGTGCTGCAACGCTGTGTAGAGCCAGCGGAAGGAGAGGAAATTCTGGTGGAGATGCGTCAAGGAGAATGCGGGCATCACGCCTCTTCTCGGGCTCTGGTCAACAAGGCTTTTCGGCATGGCTTCTTTTGGCTCACTGCCTTGAAGCAAGCTGAAGACATTGTGAGAAAATGCAACGGCTGCCAAAGATTTGCAAGTAAGATTCATATGCCAGCTTCCGAGTTGAAGACCATTCCTATTACTTGGCCATTTGCAGTTTGGTGTTTGGATATGGTTGGCCCTTTCAAGCCGGCTAGAGGCAACATGACTCACACCCTGGTCATGGTTGACAAGTTTACCAAGTGGATTGAGGTGAAGCCTATTCGGAAGTGCGATGGAGCCACAACTGTGAGTTTCCTGAAGGATATAATCCTGAGATACGACTACCCACACAACATCATCACGGATAATGGCACAAACTTTGCTGAGGGTGCTTTTGCAAGGTTCTGCAGAGAAAAGCGCATTCGGCTAGATGTTGCATCTGTTGCGCATCCCGCCTCCAATGGGAAAGTTGAAAGAGCAAATGGCATGGTGCTATCCGGCATAAAGCCAAGGCTGATTGAGCCACTGCTGAGAACACCTGGGTGTTGGCTAGATGAGTTGCCGGCGGTGTTGTGGAGTCTAAGGACTACCCCTAACCGATCAACCGGGTACACACCATTCTTCCTGGTATATGGAGCTGAGGCCGTGTTGCCCACTAACCTAGAGCATGACTCGCCCCGAGTAACCCTCTACACTGAGGCGCATGCTAGAGAAGCTCGAGAAAATGACGTTGACCTGCTGGAAGAAGCAAGAGAATTAACCCTGTCACGTTCAGCTATCTATCAGCAAAACTTGAGGCGTTATCACAGACGGAAAGTTAACCCGATGGTTTTCCGAGAAGGAGACATGGTCCTTAGGCTCGTGCAGCGCACGGCCGGGATGCACAAGCTTTCCCCTCCGTGGGAAGGGCCGTTCATTGTGAGAAAGGCTCTGCACAATGATGCCTATTACTTAGTAGACGTGCAGGCACCCCAGAAGAAAAGGCCGGATAGAGCTGGAGAGGAATCTAAGCGCCCCTGGAATGTAGCTCTACTTCGACGTTTTCATTCATGAGCAAAATGTGTATGTATCCTCACCCGAGTTAAATTCTAGTCGGCACTCCGAATTCGAACTCGGGGACTGCCCTTGCTCAAATTGTTCCTTGTGTTCACTCTGTTTTACTTTGTCTATTCGGTTGAACCACTTAGAATTTCAAAAGCATACAAAGTAGTGTGTTTAAACCCACAGGACACTCTGTGACTCTGCTGCTGTCCGCAACCCGGCTTCATGGCAAGCCAGAGAACAAGCCAAAGGGTCAATGAACACATGAAAAATTGCTAAGGGAAGGAAATGTGTGGCAACCGAATAGAGTGTTTTTTACTATTTTGTCTTTTCGGCTAAGTGGTGGGCAGCGTTACCATGCTCTTTTCTAAGTGGCTAAGTATTTGAAACTCAACTTTGAACTCTTGTCACTCGACTACCAAAAAAGCAACAAGTTGCAGGTAAGAGCTGAGATAAAAAGGAAGAGTGGATAAAAAATGCAACTCGGGGACTTGCATAGAAACGCAACCCGACATTAAGCCAGAGTTGCTAAAATATCAAACTAAGTTAAAAAATGAGTAGCAAAGAGACAATAAGTGTACGATTACATCTGCACCCGACATCCCGGGGATCTGATAAAAGTTTAAGGTAAAAGTTTTTCAGGCATCACTTGGAGGTAGCGGCAGTGTTGTCCGCATCGGTTTTCTCGGCATTAGCATCAGCGTTGGCAGCTTGCTCAGAGGTGGCCGTGGCGACGGAGGTGAGATCAGCGGTCGAGGTGGACGCAGCGGACTGGGTCCTGAGTAGCGCAGCGGCGTCAGTTGCCGCAGCAGCAGTCGTGCCCAGCTCGGGAGCCGCCTGGTTGATCACCATCTCGGTGGTGATGGTGGTCCCTTGAGCGCTGGACTGCGGCTGCTCGGCATCCGCGCCGGTGGCCAACTCGGTCCCCACGCTGGCCTGCGCCTTCCCCTTCTCGGCTGCTCCCTTGGCGGCATATTCCTCGAACACGCTCAAGTCCTCCGACTCGGTGTCATCCTCATCGTCCTCCTCCTCATCTTCAGGCTCAGTATCTGGCTCGGGGAGGCCGTCGATGCAGGTGGCGGTGTCAGCGTAGGAGGCTATCTCATACGCTACTGCTTTCCGGCGAGTAACGCACTCGGGCTTCGTGGTCCACTTGGAGTCTTCACGCATAATGAGGACCCTGTCGAGATTGAGCTTCTCGTAACAGCTGGTGATGAAATGCAGCAGCTGATCAGCTCCTGCCCGAGCTGCAGAGGCGCGCCATTTCTTTAGCTCGGCCTTCACGCCGTTCAGCTTCTCGGCGATCTCGCTGAAGCTGTCTGGCGCAGACTGATCTGGCCAGAACAGATCGTGTAGCTTGTATGCAGTGGACACCATGGTGGTGCCCATGCCCTTGAGGGAGCGGAGTTGCGACTTGATGCTCAGGAGATAGTCGTTGATGGTAGACTTGGTGTCGATAGGCATTCCGGATGCAGCTCGGAGTTCTCTTGCCTTAGCCAGAGCAGGCCGCTAGCAGAGCGGAGATCAGGGAAGATATCTGAAATAGAAACTAGCAAAAGTTAGAATCGGAGGCAGAGAAGAGATGAAACCAGATAGAAAAGTAGCAGAGAAGAGAAACAGTCAGATGCAGAGAAGAGAAACAGTCAGGTGCAGAGAAGAGGAAACTTACGTTCCAAATCCACTAGCAAGGCCCCCAGTTTGATTTTCCAGTCCTCCTCGTCCAAAATGTGCCTGTCTTCAATGATGCGCGCGTTGGCGATCTGGAGGATGAGTTGCTCGTTGTGTTTCTTCAGCAACGAGAGCTCCATCTCAAGTGTCTTTTCTCTGGCCTTGGCAGTCTTCTTGACTTCATCCTTCTCGGCAGCTTGGTCGAGGGCATCCTGGAGGGCAGTTTTCAGCTGGACTTGCATCTGCTCGAACTCAGCTCTCTCAGCAGCGTGCTCCTTTTGGATCTCGGCTTCCCGGGTTTCCAGCTGTTGCCGCACCTCGGCGGGCATGAGGCAGTTTAGGTGCTGCTCCCGGAAGTTCTTGTATTCTTCTGCGAGAAGAACAACAGTGTCAGCAGAGAAACCGAGTAAAAAGAAACATAAGTACAGAAAAGGAAAGGCAACTCACCCTCGATGGTAGTGATTTTGCTATGGGCAGAGGCAGCGCAAACTTCGCAGTCACGATGCTTTTCGATCAATTCGTTGAGTTTGCCTCCAGAGTAAACAAGTTAAAGCAAAAAGCAAACAAACGGGCGTAAACACAAAACGCACAAACCGAATTGCTAAGAGCTTACCTTCCACTTCAGAAATCTGTAGAGTTTTGTCCAATGCCGCCTGCTCCATCGCTGCACTATCTTTCTTCTCGGCTTCGAGAGCCTCGAGGCGGTCCTTGGCAATGCGATGGTTCCAGAGCAGCCGGCAGAACAGTGCTGTCCTCTTCAAGACACTATTCTGTAAAAGAGAAGAGAAAAAGTATAGATATTTTGGAAGATTTGGCCCGGGTAGACGGCAACTCGGTTGAGTTTTCGTCTACTCGACCCGAATCTCGGGGACTGGGGGAATGGCTAAGAGGTAAAAAGTTAAGAGGTAAAGAAGAGAAGAGAAGAGAAGAGAAAAGAGAAGTGGCAACTCGGAAAACGCAAAGAAAGGAGAAAGTACTTACAACATAGGTTTGCTCCACGTCTTCGGCAGCTTTGCGCAAGCTGAACAGCTTCCCTGCCAGAGTGCAGGTGGGACTAGCGATCGTCATTGGAACAGAGCCGACATCGGCCTTGTTCCAGTCGACGCGGTAGTGATCAAGTGGACCCAGGTGAAGACCTTCCCACTTAGGGTTGCCATGCGTCTTGCTGTTCCAAACTTGGTCCACAAACCCTCCTCGGTCCATGATCGCGGTCAGGCCTTCTGTTTCACACTCGTTGTCTCCTGCCTCACGCGACAAGAGTTCTGGAACGACTGCTGCTTCCTTGCCTTTGGACTTGGACGCGGTCGCCACAGCTGGGCCTCCTTTCAGTGCAGATAGCTTCTTCTCGCCCTTGGCCAATGTGATCTCGTAGCGCTTGGACGCCTCCAGCATGTATTGTGGCCAACTGGCTTGGGCACGGGCAACAGCTCCTTCAGCAGGGCCGACAGATCCAGCAGCAGCCGGGTTGCTGCTAGAGGTGGGCGCGCCGATTGTTAACTATGTACTCTTTGCCACCTGCTTCACGGCTGGCGCAGTTGGTGGCTTGGGTGGCGGCATCTGGTCCCCAGCCTGCGCAACGTTGCGCGGTGGATTCTTCCGTGTAGGCGCAGCTCCTGACTTAGCAGTCTTCTTGGGGCTAGGAGCGCTGTCTTGCCGAGGAGCGAATGGAGGCAGTTGGCGAGGAGCTGCCAGAGGCACATGCTGGGAGGTAGTCATGGATGCAGTCTTTGTTGATGGAGGGATTGGCGCTTTCGGTGGAGTCGCCTGCTGGGTAGGCGGCACAGGGGGCCGGCTACCCGGCGCAGCATCTGGATGCGCTTGGCTCCGGCGGACGGGCTCCACCACTGTCTTTTCTACCCACTGCTCGGCAGCGGGATCAGGTTGGATGTCTATAACTTCTTCTACCCGCGGCCCGGCCGCGGGATCGTCTTGTATAGCAGCAGTGGCGTCCTGCTGCTCGGTGGTGTCGTCTTGCCGCTCCAGGGCGGCACGATCTTGCTGCTCGGCTTCTTCTTCAACTTTCTCCCCAGCTGATGCAGCTGGGGGAGAGGGGGGCATCTCGTCACGAGAAGCATCCTGCGCAGTCTGCTGTGCGTCAGGCTGCTGCTGCTCGGTGATTGGGTCATTATCACCAGCGCACGTGTTGTCGGCGCCGGTCTCTTCCTCTATCTTGATAGGAGAGGACGCACGCGTCCTGTCCTGCTGGTCTTTCTCTTCATCGTCGTCGGAGAGATTGACGAGTTTCTCAAGGTCCACGACGGCCTTCCTCTTGGAGCGAGTGGGGGCTGCAGCGGCATCAACGTCCAGTGGGGCGCTGGAAGAAGGAAGTAGTTCAGAAGAAGCAAAAGGAGAAGAGCACAACGAAAAGCGGTAACGAGTTGGTATTCGGATGGAATAACTTACCCTTTGCTGGTGGGGGGTTGTCTTCTGGCGGTGGTCTTCTTCCCGCCTGTCTTCTTGGCCTTCTTGGGAGGAGGCTCCTGGGCACCACTGCCAACCCTCTTCCGAGTGTTGGGAGCTGCCACAGACAGAGGATTAGCATCCAAGGGCTCATCGTCATCGTCCAGCTCAGGCTCCTCTGTAGAGTAGAAGAAGAAATAGATTCAGAAACAGAGAAGGGAATCAAGGTGCGTTGCTAGTAAGCAGAGAAGTGAACTCGGTCACCTTCGTCATCCTCGGACCAGTCCCGGATAGACGCGTCAGCTCGGGACTTACCAGGCTGATTGGCGTGAGGGATGCATAGGGTGTCTTGGGTGTCGTAGGCGGTCTCATCGTCCTCTGCTCGGTCCTCGGACCAGTTGCCCTCGAAGATTTCGGTATCTTCTTCTAACTGGCGATCGATGTGCTGTGGAGGCAAACATGAAACACTGTGAGTTGTTTTCTCGGCTAAAGATTTCTACTCGGAACAGCATGCAAACACAAAGCATATTCAGTTGAGTAGTCCTACCCGGTGTGGCATGCGAACACAAAGCATATAAAGCCAAAAGCATATTTAGTTGAGTAATCCTACCCGGCATGGCATGCAAACACTAAGCATATAAAGCCAAAAGGATATTTGTGATGTCCTACTCGGTGCAGCATACAAAGATTAAGCATACAAAGCTGAGAAACCATCTACTCGGTATCAAAGTGCAAAAACAAAGCACAGAAGGCTAACCTGTCCAATGGGCTTGAGGCGGCTATACGGCTCGAAGCCATACAACCAAGTGTCAGTGACCGAGGTCTGCATGATGGACCTGGCCCAGATGGCCACCTCGGCTTTGGTAAGCTCGAATGTTGTTGTCCTTGTGAAATCTCGGGGTCCTCCCATGTGGCACATCTTGTGCGATCGACGCTGCAGTGGGAGCACTCGGCGTGATATCCAGCACGCGATGGGATCGTCCCGACGGAACCCTTCCGAGATCAACTCGGTCAGGCGTCGCTACACCTGAAGGACATCCTCGATGGTCTTCTTGGGGTCGTAGCCCCAATTCTGCTGCGTGGGCCTTGCATTCTTGAACTTTGGAAGCCCAATTCGGTCCTCGATAGGCTTCCCCTCCTCGGCAGCAACATTCTTCACATACAGAAAACTGCGCTGCCACTTGCGCACAATTTCCAATCCCTTAACCCGCGGGTGATGCCCGGTCTTGCGCTGTATCATCATGGCGCATCCGGTCTGGGTCATCGTGCGAGCGCTCTCGGTGTGCCCAGGATTGGGGACACTCTGCTTTCGGAAGAAGAAATACCTAGCCCAGGTGTGGATGGTTGGGTAGACGCCTAAGAAGGCTTCGCACACTACGGCGTGGATAGAAAGCATGACAAGAGCATTGGGTGGAAGATGGTGTGGCTGGAGGCCAACATGACGGAGGAACTCAGCGAAGAAATCGGAAACAGGAAGGTCAAATCCCCTTTTGAAGTGGGACAGAAAGACTATGTACTCGTCCTTCTCAGGTTTGGGGATGATTTCAGTACCTGGGTGCCTGCACACGACGCCGGGAGGAACGCGGCGCGTGTTGACGAGACACTGGCAGTCTTCCGCCGTGACTTCTGATCCTTCCCAGCCGGCGCGGGCGGCGGCATCGTCGTCTCCGTGAGAAGCCATGGAGGCGGAGGCGCTCGTGGGAGATTGGAGGCAAAGGTGAGCGGAAGAGTTCCTCTTTGTCTCTCTCGCGGTGCGTGGAGCAGCGGCGCAGCAAGTGTTTGCGGTTGCGATGTGCTCGACGGCGGCGGAGAGGCGAGGGGGCGCGAGATTGGAAATGACAGGAAAGAGGAGAAGGGAACAGCGCGGGGGTATTTATTCTGCCCTGCGGATTGCCGTTACCAGTGGATTGATCGTGGGCCTCGTGGCATTGATCGTGGGCCACGATCGTGCGGCGTGGGTTAAGTGGCCGTTAGAAACGCACATAGCTCATAACGCGTGCGTAACGGGCGCAGTTAATCCCACGTCCAGATCGTGGGCTCTCGAGTACAACTGACGTGACCTAACGGGATAGTGGGCCCAGGTTGCAGTTACTGGCGCGTGGCCTGCTGTGTCCCTGGCATCGATGCGTCGGGGGCACAGGGGTGTGACGCGTGCCCCATAGCGACACGGAGAGGTGGATTCGCTCCATTTCAGCGGGATTGTGTTCGAAATTTCACTAAGTTATTTCACTCGGCATCACAGAAGAAAGATAGCGCTACTCGGAGAAGAAGAGATTCAAGCAAGAGTTAAAGGGCCATATGGAGATGCTACTCGGCCTCTTACGGTGTGAAGACAAGGTTTGTTTTTAAGCTGGCAGGGCCCAGTGAACAAGTTCGCAGGACTCTACCAGCTTCGGGGACTAATGTCGGGGGGTTACCCCCGAGTAGGGGTAAGGCAAGTGCTAAAGGCAAGGTCAAGAGGCTGTTTGACCGGGTAGATGGCTACCCGGGTACTTGCTACCCGGTAGGTTTCTATCCGGCCGTACCCAGCAATGGCCAAGAGAAGATACCAAGGAAGTTACATTTGTCCGAGTAGAGAAGTTGGTCTGAGTAGACGGAGGGCAATCCTACTCGGGCCAGAAGTCAATGGAGCCGTTCTGACAAGGGATCCCGCGTATCCTGCGTCCGTACCGGCGTGCGGTTCAACTTACGGAGCGCGTGATTATCCGCGCTACGACATGGCTACAGTGCGGTAGGCGCCTGTCAAGTCCTGTCACTGACAGAGGGGACATGACGTGCCTAGGGGCCTACCCTATCTCACTGACAAGGTGGACAGGTCCCATCTGCCGAACGGCGCGGCGACTTCCCGCACCCGCGTCAGCGAGAAGCCGGAGGCGTGCATTGCTCTGCAGTGGGCATGTCCCATCAGGTCGTACCTTATAGTCTTTTTCTATTCGGCTGGGCACCAGTATATAAGGTGCCCTGCCCCCTCCTGCGCGAGGGACGTTGCCACACTTCGCATTTATTGCTAGAGCTTACAGTAGAGCAAGAGAGAACAACAGAGTGGCTACTCGGTGAGAGGCATACATTGTACTGTGGCTACTCGGTTACACACATATAGAGAGGAAAGGCAGGAGTAGGGATGTTACCTCCACGCGAGGGCCCTGAACCTGGGTAAGATCTTGTTGTTTGCAGTGCTTGAGACATCTTAGCGCGGCGCTACTCGCCGTGCGATCCCTCCCCGGATACCTCCAGCGTCCATTGGCCCCAACACTTAAGCCATCCCATGGCGTCTGCCGTGATACCACCACGACACCAATTACCATAGCTTCATGGGGATTAAGGGTACCAAGGTGAGAGTGACATATTCTACACCTCTATAATTTCTTTGCCAGTGACATAGGCATCCTTGACCAAATAAGGTGCAGCGCTCAATGTGTAGAACACAAACCATTAACAGCCGTAATGTGTTCATGTGCCCATCGACGACAAGAGGTGAGTAATGCAGCAAACAAAGTGAACTACTGAACTGGTCTATGAGATGAAATGTTAGAGAGAAACAAACGGTCCTTATGTCTGATAGAGAGAATTGTGTGTTATGTTAAAAAAAAGTTAGATTTATGCTACCTGAAAATATAAAGAACATAAATATATCCAATCCTAGAAATTAATGCACGATGGTAAGGTAAGGTGTCATCACATGCAAAGTTCGAATCCAAAGTAAATCATGTTACATGTTTTTCTCTAAAAAAAGTCAACCCCATAAGCTTGCATGACCTGGTGCCTAAGGGCCCAACTGTTTATCAAGGTTTAGGACATATGTAAAGGAACTTATACATTACAATAGCGAATATCACAAAAGAGTTTAGATTCAAACTGTGTACCAGTGAACAAATGCATAAGAAATAAGTAATGTAAGGATAATTACCTATCAGTAGCATGTAGTGATGCATGCTCAGTTAAAACGTGATCCAAAAACCTGCAATTACAAAATAATTACCATGTTTCTATCTCCAATTTCTATCCTTGTACAGTTTCACTGGTTTAAACATAGGAAATGTATTTATAGCTTCCTACATTGATTATGTAAGATAATCAAAGCTAATGTCCATTTACTGAATTTTAATCGGTCCATGTAAAATTGAAACATTTTTGTTCTCAAATACGATTAAGATGGCTAAACATATGGAAAATTTATAGAGAATTTGCCGAAATAAAAGGTTTGCGAAAATTCTATAGGGTCATCAACTGACATGCTAGAGCTAATTTTCAATTTTTAACTTGCTACAAAAATTGTGAAGAATCGTTTGTAAATAAACAAGAGAATGGAACAAATGAACCAACTCTTGTCTTATTCCATTGATGTTCAACATATTTATACAAGGGGAAGGGACGCGATGAAGAGATGCATCCGTTCGTGAAGGGGTGCGTGGTATGTAGGTTGCCATTCTACTAACCGACATAGATTATTACATGGGAGGATTATCCCTTTTATTTAATCTACTAATTAAATCCTAACACTCCCCCTAATCCTTCCTTGTATTTGCGATCGAACATGTTTGGAATCATCTCTCCTCCAAAAACCCTGTGGGAAAAAATGCAAGGAGTAGTGTATGATATGTTGCTAAAACTCCTTTAAACCCAGTAGGAAAATAAGGAGAAAATGTTGCAACATATAATGGTTGGATATCCTGTTAAAACTCCTTCAAACCCAGTGGAAAAATAAGGAGAAAATGGTATAACATATTATTGTTATTGCCTCGTTTAACTCAATGTGAAGTAGATTCATAGAATATAGAGGACAATAAATATGTCGTGTATACCTTCCTAAAAACCTAGGTGGGGAAAACAGATAGTATGACATATGAACTTATGTTGATATTACCTCAGTAAAAACCTTGATGAGAACCTAGATAGTAAACTCATAAAGGGAAAAAGAGTGTAATATGATGCTTTGAACATGAATAGTACGGGAAGATAGTCCCCCTGAATCTTGCATATCTCGAAGCCGTCGAATACCAATTTCAGAAATATTAAAATTGGTAGAGACTTCGTGAACAAAGCAACAAGGACTTTGCATGATTTGGATTTGCAAGATGTTTATTCCCTGACTCTTCTAGAGTTCATAGGGATAAAACAATTGAGTGTCAATATGCATGGTGATATTGCTCTTCATGTATCATGTTTGCATCCATGCAACATAAGCAACATTATCTGTGTAGATAATGGTTTATGATTCAAGAGAACCAATGCCACATGACTAATGCATGTGGTTTATCATTCTGTGAAGCCATGTGTGTTAACACGTAGCATCATATCTCAGAATGATGGGAAGGTGTAGCAACCAGAGTCTGTTTGAAAGACGTCAATGGAGGGACACAATTGTACCATGTAGGTACACATTTTGGGGATTGGAGTAGTATCCAATGTCAGTGTCTGATGATATTGGAGTTCAGATTTCTCCGAAATATGAACAATAGGTCAATATTTTTAGTGCCTTGGAGATATCGAGAGATATTCTTGATCTCAACCAGTTGTGTTAGTGGGTCCAAGGGCATTGGGATATGAAACTATATGTCCCAACATCTCTTCTACATCTTTCCGTGGTTTGAGTAAATATTTCTCTACGTCTAGAGATCGAACAACCAGCATGGGGAATGGATACTACACGTCCATATTAAGTTTATCCAATATTTCTGACATAGCCAACTTAGTGTACCATAATATTTGAGTGAAGGAGTTCGAGATCTAGTCTCAAGAACTATTTGGTTTTATCCAAAATCTTCATCTCAAATTCCGTCTTGTATATGATCACGTGCTTCGTCATTCTAGGAGTAATCCTTGTGTATGACGAATACAAATTGGCAATCATCATTGTATGAGTAGTCCTTGTGTATAAGGAACTCACTGTCGGTTGTACCAAAATTTACCGACAACAATAAGTCATGTTGTGACTTATTGACTTTACACAATATATGTTGCGTTCGCATTTCGATTCGGATTGAGATTCCTTCGGGAACCATACATGTCAAATCTAGTGATCCACATGGATATGTAGTCACTACATCTACCAACTGCATAGATAGATGATTTTGTACTGCCAATTATATAAAGTATCGGAAATAAGGATTTCACTCGTGTCTGGAGATTAGGTCTCGGATCTCTGCGGGAACCCGACCTTATGCTACAAGACTTGCTTTCTCACCACCTTGTTGTTTTCGTTCCGTGTCTGGAAGAAAATACAATGAATTGCATAGAGAATTCATTTGGAAGAGAAAGGCTAATTCTTCTTGGATTGCCTCCTTCGATTGTTTCAGACCGAGTGAGTGGTTTACACTCTGCTATGGCCATAGTCTTTCGATCTAAATTCGTCAAGAAGGTTGTTGGCAATCATACAAGAGAAAATGTTTGTCGGCGGTTGTAGGATTTGGTTACATGATTCTCCAGTATCGATTGTTAGAGGAAATATCAAGAACCCTTGACGACTCTTCGTGATTTCCCAATACGCGTGAGTCTAGGTGTTCCGATGTCCCAGCCAGTGTGTGCAAGCTAAAGCCGGGTTGTGGAGGTTGTTGGAACGCGTAGAGATAAACGAAAACTTTCCTACGCGGTACTTCCAAGATCTAGCCGAGGTAGAAGGCCACGAGGATTACCACTAGACGCGCGGTTGCGGATTATCGATGCAGCGCGTCGATGCAGTGCAGTCCCACGATCCGATCCACCCGATCCAATCCCACGAACGTCGAAGTGCTGATATCCACACGTACGAGAAGGATCTCCGACGGCGGACTGCTAGGTCCGGTGCGACGGCTGGACTGAGTGGGGCTAGGGTTCCCAACGCATGGGAGTGGAGTAACGTACCCGCTGGGCAACCTGCGCCCCTCTTTATATAGCGAGTGGTAGTGAGCTTCACAACGCTTGTGGCCGATTCCCTCTGTGAGTCCGACTCACAAACTCAGTCCATTTCCGGTTCGGGTCCAACCCAACCAATACACTTGCTCCCGCTCTTAAGTGTGCGACCTTGCAGGTTCATGGCGACTTGGACACGATTGGAGTCCGACTCTCAATCGATCAATCGGTAGCGTCTCCTAGCAGAACGTGCCGACTCCCAAGTGCCATAGAGTCATGACGACATACCTTCCAATGTGACTTTCATCTTAGTCCTTTTTGCCTCACGATATACCTTGTCAAACTATAGGCGATTTATCGTCATCCCTTAATAGCTCAACTCTCTTCTCGGTCCGTGATATATGATTCATCTGACTAACTCTTAGTCAACAGACTCAGTTAACACTTAACCGAGTCACGCATGGCCATGCTTCCGGAATCATATCACTCGAGAGGGCCCAGAAAATATCTCTTCATTCGGAGGGGCAAAATCAAATCTTGATTGTCCACATCACGCAGCTTGCTTCTCATTGGACCCGAACTCTGCCTTTATAACTGCCTTGTCACGGAACAACGTTTGGCATAACCTAAGTCGGTGAGATCGTGCGACAATCTCAGGTCTAAGGATTACATTGATTGAGACATGCAAATGACGACTTGCTCGTTACATCTCAATATGGGTCAGTCCGACTTTCTAAACTCTTTAGCCAAGTCTGTGAACGTTGGAATGGCATCGCCATGCCCATGACAAGTGGAACCGAGTCATCAGCCAACACTCATATTAGTCTAGGGTGTGTGTGTCCAGCACAACCTTGATGACCAAGGACAATTTAGTATGAACAACATGAATACATAGTTACACAATCGAATCACATATTCAATGACATATATCAGATGTTCAAAACAAGGACGACTTAATGACTTTACGAATACATTGGGAATTACATCATACATGATTGCCTCTAGGGCATATTCCCAACAGTCTCCCACTTGCACTAGAGTCAATGATCCTGGCATCATATGCCTAGGCATCGAATGCCCATACCTCCCCTGTGTGCCTCATGCTTTGGCTGTGGTAGCGCCTTTGTCAACGGATCTGCAATATTTGCATCCGTGTGTACTTTGCATAACTTGATATCACCTTGTTCGACAAACTGGCGAATGAGGTGGTAACGCATGAGTATATGTTTGTTCTTATGGTGTTGTCTAGGTTCCTTGGCTTGTGCGATAGAACCGTTGTTGTCACAATATACGTCCAAAGGATTGGACGCGCCCTGAACCACACCAAGATCTATCAGGAGGTTCCTGATCCAAACTGCTTCTTTTGCAGCCTCCGAGGCAGCAATATACTCAGCCTCTGTGGTAGATGCAGACACGGTATCTTGCTTGGAACTCTTCCAGCTCACAGCCCCTCCGTTCATTATGAACACATATCCAGATTGCGAACGAGAATCATCTGAGTCGGTGAGATAACTAGCATCCGTGTAACCCTTTACACTGAATTCCTCATCACCTCCATAAACTAGGAACATTTCCTTAGTCCTTCTCAAGTACTTAAGAATTTTTTTAACCGCTGCCCAGTGGGCTTCGCCAGGGTCAGCCTGGTATCTGCTCGTTACACTTAGAGCATAGGAAACATCTGGCCTAGTACAATGTCGCACCCGGACTTCTAGAGGATACTCGCCGTTCCGTTGAACAGTAGTAGATTGGATTACAGGGCTTACCGGCACCCGCGTCCTCTTACGAGTAGGCCAACACACGTATGTGTGACAACCAACCCCTTATCTGTTCAGCGTCGACGTAAACTATCCCATAGAAATCAGGACACTTCCGTTGACGTACTTCAAAACATACACACATGGTACGTCAACGGCGTTGAACAACTGATATCACAACAGATCTCTACGACACAAAAGATTGAAATAAGTTGCAAATGGCTCTCATTAGAGCAGAGATAGCAAATACAACCACTCAGAGGGCACATGCCCCAACAATACATCATTACATCACAGCGGAAGCATTCAACATGTCTGAGTACAGACAAGAACCAAATAGGCCTAAGAGGCCGGAAACGAAAAGACGGAGCCCATCCACGAAGTATCGGATCCTGCCCGGGTCCGCTATCTACTCGTCAGCAGTCTCGTCATACTCCACGTAGTAGCCACCATGTAGATCTTCGGAAACGTAGGTCTGCGGAAACCACAGCCCCAAAGGGGTCAGTACATAAACGTACTGGCAAGCAAGACTCACAGTTCACCAAAGTGTAACCCGTCAACACCAAGCACAGATGCTTTGGGTTCAACGGAAAGAAGGGGATATAAAGGATGCTGCAACTGGCTGCTCTACACACCTACATAGTTTCTACCACTTCCGGCTAACAGAAAGGAGATAAGATCGTGTATAGTAACCAACTGAAAGATAACCTCGAACAAACCCATCCTGGATCTCGCCCCTTATCCAAAGAAGCAATCCGAGGATAACTCACGCAGTTGAATTAATGATGGTTCAGATTATTGTGTCAATGAGCCTTATTACTAGTCAAGTTGTTAATCATTGGGTGAAAGGTTGTTAATCATTAGGTTTAAGTTGTCCTGAGTACTTGTTAGCCAGTACTTTCACCAAGTAATCCATAACCGCGGAAAACACGGCTTCTCGAGAAGATTATCCCTGCAGGGTTGCACCAATTTGGCCGTACACGCAAGAATATCCCGCCAGACGGGAATCAAACCCACCAAGCGAGGTACTCTACACAACTCGACTCTTCTTCGCATCAAGCCCAAAGAACCTTGGGCGCACGGCTAATCGAGCCCAGAAGAAAATGGACCCTCATAGCACTCTAAGAACGTGTCCCCCTATATGCCGACTACAAAAGTTCCACCCTGGCCTGGGCTCGCAAAAACATGCATGCGGCAAATGGAAAACACGAACTAAATGAGGCGATTTGGACGAGATGCGAATCGAATCAAATTGAGGGGGCGCCCATACTCGCTTCCCACATGCGGTTAGTGCGCTCATCATGGATCAGTAGACAAGACCCTTTTCCTATTAGGGTCGACACTAGCAGGCCTCAAAACCACACAGGGCCTCCTGCCGGTGCCTTATCATCAAATTTATTATTTAACAATAACATTAGCATGATTGATTGATTAAACATTGAGCCCCCAGAACATAATGAAATGGTAACAGAAAGTAACGGGTAACAGACTCGAGCAAAACAACCTAAGCATGCTAGTAAGACACTGGCTCAACCAAAGGGGTGATAGGAGGGGAGGGGAGGCAATATCAAGGTTAAGGGATTCATGTGATGGGTTCGTAACAGAAACAACTACTACTAAGGCTAGCAGAAAAGAACAATGGAAAGTATCGGTAATCGATGTTGAAAGGAACACAGTGGTTCATGTGAGTGATAACTTGCCTGCAAACCCAGTAGCCTGGTACTGAGCTAACTCCTTAGAAGGGGTGTCGTAAGTATCGTCGGTCTCAACGTCGTCGTATATCCGGGAAGAAGCAAACAAACAATGCAGAAAGATAAACAATCAATATCATGGCATAGTGCACAAACATGGGATGATGCATGACCATTTAATTGATGCATAGAAATAAACTAGTTGACAAGATAGAAACATGATTAAATGGACCCACATGCAATTGGATTGCATATGAAAAGCCCATGAATTATGGTTGAATTAATTGTTTTTCAACTAATCAACTTGTGTAAGTGAATTAGCATGATGCATGGATGAGGAAAACAACAAAATAACAACAATAGAACCAAATGGAAATAAGGTTTACCAAGTTTGGAAATTCATTTATTAAGTTATGGAATTTTGGTTATTTAAAGCTGTTACACAAGAATTTGTTGTTTTCACCAATTTTAATTGTTCAAAATAGATAACAAAGTTTATATTTGAAAAGAACACAAGAGTTTGGGTGGATTACATGTTTCACTTGTTGAAAAAGGATTTGGAATAACTTATTTATGAATTAAACAAGTGTAAGCAAGAATTAAATGAAATTAATTCAAACATGAACTTATTTGAATTTTTATTTGTTCAAAGCATTAAAACAAATTCATATTTGAAAAGTTTATACTTTTAGGGTAGGAAAACATATTTTATATGTCCCAAAAGAATTTGTTTTGATCAAGTTATGAAATTACCAATTTTAAATGAATTAAACAAGGTTTAAATTATTTAACCAATTTTAATTATTCAAAACAGAAAACAAAGTTTATATTTGGAAAGAGGGTTTAATTTTGCATGGAAAACATATTTCATTTGTGGAAATTGGATTTAAAATGAGCAAGTTATTATTTTGGCAATTTTAAATGCATTAAACAAGAAACAGTTGTTTTCAGCAATTTAAATTATTCAAAACAGCAAACAAAATTTATATTTGGAAAGTACATGAAAAGTTGATTGGAAAACATATTTAGTTTGTGGAATTTGGAATTTTTATGCTCAAGTTATGAATTTTGCAAGTTTAAGTGATTTAAACAAGAATTCAAATGTTTTACCAATTTAAAATATTCAAAACAGTAAACAAATTTTATAGTTGGGTAGAACATTTAATTTGGGACAGAAAACATATTTAAAAAGTTAAAATTGGAGTTGGGATGAATTAATTATGCATTTTACAAATTAAGATACAAATCTGCCATTTTTAATGCACTAGGGACTTAGGAATAATTTGCAGGGGCTAGAAATAATGTTACAGGGGCTTAGTTGTGATTTCTGGTAATGTTCTGTGACAAAACAATGAAAAATAAAAAGATTGTTTTTATTTGGGAGAGGGGGGACTCGATCCCCTCACCTCCTGCTTCCTGCACAGGGAGCTAACCAGTGGGATGGGTGCGGCTGGTTTGTAACAGAAGGGGAACTGTGTGGGGTTATGGTTCAGATAGTGGGCTTAACTGAAATTAAACAAAAATTGCGCAGAAAGGAGTGGGGCTGGGATTCGATCCCGTGACCTCCAGTGCGCGCACAAGGGTTGCTGCCACTGCGGTAGGGTGAGCTGTTGTTGACAGAGAAGCAGCGGGGGGAGGTTGAGGTCTTGCCCGCGCGTGGTGTTCTGAACTGTAACTGAATGGTTCAGTTACCGGTCGTTGGCAGATCGCCGGCGAGCAGCTATGCAGCGTGCGCGCGGCTGCGCGGGCGCTGGGGTGCGGGCAGGCGTGGAGGAGTGCACCGAGGGGGAGAGGGAGGCGAGCGAGGGGAAGGAGAAGCGGGCGCTCACCTTGAGCGATCGATGGAGGAGGTCGAGGCGGACATGCAGAGGGCGACGGTGGCGGTTCGAGCGGACGGCGGTGGCGGCTCCGGCCATCCCCGTCCACGCCGAGGTGATAGAGAGGAAGCCCGCGGTGAGGGCTTTCCATTCCCGCCCTCACCGCGGCCAGAGGGGCCCCGGACGGCCGGCGATCACCGGAGCAAGGAGGCCACTTTCGGGTGAGATACAGAGAACAGAAGATACAGAGGGGTTCAGAGAGAGAGGAGGAAGAGAGAAAAAGGATGGAGGCGGTGGAGAGGGAGGAGAAGGAAGGGGTGCGGCTAGGGTTAGCAGTGGGGGAGAGGTGGAGGTTTTAAGGGGAGGGGTGGAGGAGCTCCACCGTCTGTTCTTCTCTGATGCAACGTGGGGGTGCTGGATGTTCAGCCGTACGTGAGGTTGAAGAAAAGGGGGGGTGCTGGGCCAGAAGGGGAAAAGAATGGGCTGGGCCTTGTGCTCTCTCCCTGGTTCCTTTTATTAATTGTTTCGGTTTTTTTTTTTTTTTTTTGCAGCAAATGAAATTGGAAGAAAATGATGCTTTTGGGATTTGCAAAAATTCCAGAAAAAATTGGGTAGCCTATTTAGGTCAAACACAACCAAAAGCCAAGTTTGGAATTCAAAAACATTTGTATTTTTGGTGTTGTTTGGATAGGTTTCAAATTTGATTTAATTTGGATATTGATTGAAATATTTAAGAAAAGAAATTAATTAGGGTGATCATATGATTCTAATTGGAAACAAATGAGCACCTTTGTTTTGGTTGTTTTTATAATTTCAAATTGGGGTGCTGTTTGGTGATTTGATTTGAATTTGAGTTTGGAAATGCAATTTAGAATTGTTTAATTGAAATAAAACCACCATTTTATTAGTTGATCAAACATGGAATAAATGGAAACAAAAGATTAGATTGTTTTGGTAATTTTCATAATTTTCCAAATGGGTGATGTTTGTACCATGCAATTGGAATTGAATAAATTTGGATTAAGTGAATTATTAAAAGAACAATTAAATAGTTTGAGCTTTTCATTCTTAATGGAATCAATTGGATGTTTTATTTGAAATATCATTTTGGAAATTGTAACATCACAAGTATGAAACAAAAGGTTTGAATTTTGGTTTGAAATTCAAATAGAAAACAAAGGAAAACAGTTGGAAAACAAATGAAAACAGAGGAAAACAAAAGGAAAACAAGCAAAACAATTGCAATCAACATGATGCCATGATGCAAAAACATAAAATAACAGATAGCAAACATTCTAAAGGCTATTTTTCATACTTGGGATGTTACATACAAATCATGGCATACACGATTGATCCGATTGCCGAAGCATATGGAATCACACTCATCCGACTTCGCTCATCAGTCGTCGAAGGACACTGGGTCTTGCTAAGTTTTATACCATGCGACATCGGTAAGAATCCCTTCTTAGACTCTTCCATTTTGAATTTCTTCAAAACTTTGTCCAGATATGTACTCTGACTCAATCCAATGAGCCGCCTTGATCTATCTCTATAGATTCCGATTTCTAATATGTAAGTCGCCTCACCCAAATACTTCATTGAGAAACTCATTTCCAATGATTCTTTGGTTTCTTGCAACATCATGACATCATTTCACATCAGTAATATGTCGTCCACATATAAGATTAGAAAATTTACTTTGCTCCCACTAAACTTCTTGTATAAACAAGAATCATGATCGCTCTTGATGAAGCCAAACGATTTGACTACCTCATCAAAGCGAATGTTCCAACTCCGAGATGTTTGCTTCAACCCATAAATGGATTTCTGAAGTTTGCATACCTTGTCAGCATTAGCCGGATCGACAAAACCTTCGGGCTGTATCATATACACGTCCTCAGTTAAATTTCCATTAAGGAAAGTCGTCTTGACATCCATCTGCCATATCTCATAGTCGAAATAGGCTGCTATGGCTAACATGATCCGAACTGACTTAAGCATCGCTACGGGCGAGAAGGTCTCGTCGTAGTCAACTCCTTGAACCTGTCGGAACCCCTTCGCGACAAGTCGTGCTTTATAGACGGAAATATTTCCATCCATATCAGTTTTCTTCTTAAAGACCCATTTTCACTCGACGGGTCTTGCACCGTCAGGCAGATCAACCAAATTCCAAACTTGGTTTTTCATCCATGGACTATAACTCGGATCTCATGGCTCCAAGCCATGACTCAGAATCAGATCCCACCATCGCTTCCGAATAAATTGCCGGCTCATTACTGTCTAAAAGTAAAACATCATGAGCATTTTGTAATCTGGCAGATCTCCGTGTGGTTCAGGTGCTGTTACCGGTGTAGGTACCATGACCGGCTCAGTCTCCAAGGCTCTTGCCGACTCGCCCCTAGACGGTTCCTCTCGAATTTCTTCAAGTTGCACTGTGCTCCCACTGACTCCCCGATTGAGAAACTCTTTATCAAGGAAGACACAATTCCGAGCGACAAACACTTTGCCCTCTTCCCGGTTGTAGAAGTAGTACCCCAAGGTTTCCCTTGGATACCCCACGAAAATACACTTATCTGACTTGGGCGTGAGCTTGTCCGACTGAAGTCGCTTGACAAATACTTCACAACCCCAAATCTTAAGAAAAGACAAACTTGGCCTTTTGCCAGTCCACATCTCATGCGGTGTCTTCTCTACTAACTTTGATGACACTCTGTTTAGTGTGAACGCTGCAGTTTCTAGACAATAGCCCCAAAATGATAAAGGTAGATCTTCCCGACTCACCATTGATCGTACCATGTCCAACAAGGTCCGATTTCTCCGTTCCAATACACCGTTTCTCTGCGGTGTACCCGACGGAGTGAGTTGAGGAACTATTCCACAGCTCTTTAGATGGTCATCAAACTCATGACTCATGTACTCGCCTCCACGGTCTGACCGTAGAAACTTTATTTTCTTGTCGAGTTGATTTTGTACCTCACTCTGGAATTCCTTGAATTTCTCAAAGTCTTCCGACTTGTGTTTCATTAAATAGATATATCCATACCTACTCAAATCATCAGTGAAGGTAATGAAGTACTCATAACCACCTCTGGCTGTCGTGCTCATTGGACCACATACAGCACTATGTATTAATTCCAACAAGTCGGACGCCTTTTCACAACTCCTTGCAAAAGGTGTCTTGGTCATTTTGCCTAGTAGGCATGATTCGCATGTCTCGAATGACTCTAAGTCGAACGAAGTTAGAAGTCCATCATCATGGAGCTTCTTCATGCGCTTCCAACTTATATGACCAAGCCGACAGTGCCAAAAGTAAGTCATATTCAGATCATCTGGTTTCAACCTTTTAACATTTATGTTATAGACCGATTCACTATCACGATTCAAAATAAATAACCCGTCCTGAACAGGTGCAAAGCCATGAAACATATCTTTCAAATAGAAAGAACAACCATTATTCTTAATATTCGACTCATAACCTTGTCTCATCAAACATGAGGCGGAAATAATGTTTCGACTAAGCACTGGAACATAATAACAATTATTCAGCTCCATTAAAAATCCTGAAGGTAAATGAAGTTGCATCGTGCCGACTTCCAACGCAGCGACTCTCGCCTTGTTGCCGACCCGAATATCAACCTCTCCTCTTGCCACGCTCCTAGTTCTTACCAGTCCCTGCAACGAGTTGCATATGTGAATAACTGATCCGGTATCATATACCCAAGAACTGTTAGGTGCATCAGCAAGATAAATGTCTATAACATTGCACACAAGCGTACCTGAGTTGGAAGTCACACCTTCACTCTTGGCTTTGTCAGCCAAATACTTGGTGCAGTTCCTCTTCCAGTGGCCATCCTGCTTGCAATAGAAGCAATTGGCTCCGGCTGTAGGAGAAGGCTTAGTCTTTGAGGAAGCGCTCTGGACGAGGCCATGGGCGGTGCCTCCTGACTTATCATTCTTCTTCTTAGTCCAACAACTCTTCTTGAACTTAGCCTGATTCTGCACCATCAACACTTGACTGGCGCCTTTCTTAAGATCAGCCTCTGCCGTCATGAACATCCCATGTAATTCAGTGATCTTCTTATCTATACCATGCATATGGTAGTTCGAAATTAACGGACCATACACACTAGGAAGAGAGTTCAGAATTATATCAGTAGCGAACTCTTCGTTAATTGGGAAGCCCAGCCTATCCAGAGACTGCACGTAACCAGTCATCTTGATTACATGCAGTCATGCAGACTCAGTGGATCGCCGTCTTTGAGCATACAGCCCAGCAAATCTTGAGAGACTTGATACCTCTCGGTCTTTGCCTGAGCCTGGAACATACTTTTGAGGCTTTCGATCATATCGTAGGCCTCAACATTCTCGAACTTCTGCTGCAAGTCCGGTTCCATGTGTGCAAGCATAAGACAACTAATTTCCGTAGACTCATCTCTAGTCTTACGGTAGGCATTCATGACAGCGACAGTCGCATCATCATCAGGCTCTTCTGGAAGTGGAGTTTCTAGAACATGTTCTTTCTTGTGATGCTTGAGGACTATCCTCAGATTACGGTACCAGTTGGTGAAATTAGTTCCATTAAGATTATCTTTTTCTAGGATTGACCTCAACGCAAAAGTGGACAACTGAGGAAGGTTGCTAGGTGCCATTGATCTACAACAGAAAATATGCAAAACACTTAAGACATGTATTCATAAAAGAGCAGGCATATTAAACGTTTTAATACTTATGCTCCCACTAGAACCAACACCCCTCCGATGGTTACTAAGTGATTCAAGATCCTAAATAAGCAAGCCGACTAGTGAGCTTTAGCATCACCGCTAGCCGTCAAGTGATCTAGGTAGGCAACACCTTGCCAATCGTATCCAATACGACTCCTGTTAGTTGGGTGGCATCACATGCCCCGTCTCCCAACCTACCTCGCCCCGAGCCCCACAACCGTTGTGATGGACTCGTCTAGATTACCAAGTGGTTCCGCTGTAAGAGTCCGACTCAAACCCACCTAATCGGAAAGAATTGGTAGCACCTCAATTTTATGAGCCCACTACCAAGAATGTCCGACTTGTGATGGTGCAGCACTGGCGGGGCGACCGACTAGACCTTCTTTGAGGGATTAAAAATATACCAACTATCTAAATAGAGGTAAAAAGAGACATAACAATAACACAAATAAAGCAATTATAATGTGAAATGGTATGGCTCTCTTCATGGTGATCTCCATCTCCATGCAGCTTGTAAGTCGACTCGTGCCAACTGTTGTCACGTGCCATCTTACTCCATGTAGCCGACTTGTACATCGACTTGCATGTCTTCCGGATTCTCCAACAAGCTACACTAGCTAGTAAATGAAAATTACATAGAGAATCCGACACGCAGGCTAGTATACAATAAAATGATAGCACCTAGGCTCCAGCTGGCTGACAAAAACATGATACACAGATCATGTATGGATTACACACATCACATGCACATAAGCCATACCATTCATAACTTCCTGCAAAAACAAGTTATGTATAGACGCGATATCTACCGGTGTTGTGAATCTCGTAACGACATCTAAGGCGCTACGACAGGGCGAAGCTCGACGATTTTGGAAAACGCAGATCTCATCTGTATTCCGATCATGGATTTCTTCATCGGATAAAACGATTTTACCCAAATATGATCCGAATTCCGATTCAATCAAACTCTTTGATCTTCAATCACCACAACTGGATTTATGTGTCACGGTATACCCCGATGGCGGAAACCGACCGGTAGGGGTAAATTGTTCCACGAACTTAGCAGTATGATCACGGAAACCAGATCATCCATTAACCCCGAGTACGATTGATCCAATCAACCTTATACAAAACCGATCTATCTCATAGAACGACCACCAAAACCAAAACATCACTTAGATCCAATCTAATGCTAACTACATATCACATATGTACGGATCTCGGGCCTAATACCAGAAGCTACCGCTCTGATACCACTGTTGGAACGCGTAGAGATAAACGAAAACTTTTCTACGCGGTACTTCCAAGATCTAGCCGAGGTAGAAGGCCACGAGGATTACAACTAGACGCGCGGTTGCGGATTATCGATGCAGCGCGTCGATGCAGTGCAGTCCCACGATCCGATCCAGCCGATCCAATCCCACGAACGTCAAAGTGCTGAACGTACAACACCTCTGCCGGTATCCACACGTACGAGGAGGAGCTCCGACGGCGGACTGCTAGGTCCGGTGCGACGGCTGGACTGAGTGGGGCTAGGGTTCCCAACGCATGGGAGTGGAGTAACGTACCCGCTGGGCAACCTGTGCCCCTCTTTATATAGCGAGTGGTAGTGGGCTTCACAACACTTGTGGCCCATTCCCTCTGTGAGTCCGACTCACAAACTCAGTCCATTTCCGGTTCGGGTCCAACCCAACCAATACACTTGCTCCCGCTCTTAAGTGTGCGACCCTGCAGGCTCATGGAGACTTGGATACGATTGGAGTCCGGCTCTCAATGGATCAATCGGTAGCGGCTCCTAGCAGAACGTGCCGACTCCCAAGTTTCATAGAGTCAAGACGACATACCTTCCAATGTGACTTTCATCTTAGTCCTTTTTGCCTCACGATATACCTTGTCAAACTATAGGCGATTTATCGTCATCCCTTAATAGCTCAACTCTCTTCTCGGTCCGTGATATATGATTCATCTGACTAACTCTTAGTCAACAGACTCAGTTAACACTTAACCGAGTCACGCATGGCCATGCTTCCGGAATCATATCACTCGAGAGGGCCCAGAAAATATCTATTCATTCAGAGGGGCAAAATCCCATCTTGATTGTCCACATCACGCAGCTTGCTTCTCATTCGACCCGAACTCTGCCTTTATAACTGTCTTGTCACAGAACAGCGTTTGACAGAACCTAAGTCGATGATCCACAACTCGGATTGTGCGACAATCTCAGGTCTAAGGATTACATTGATTGAGACATGCAAATGACGACTTGCTCGTTACATCTCAATATGGGTCAGTCCGACTTGCTAAACTCTTTAGCCAAGTCTGTGAACGTTGGAATGGCATCGCCATGCCCATGACAAGTGGAACCGAATCATCAGCCAACACTCACATTAGTCTAGGGTGTGTGTCCAGCACAACCTTGATGACCAAGGACAATTTAGTATGAAAAACATGAATACATAGTTCCACAATCGAATCACATATTCAATAACATATATCAGATGTTCAAAACAAGGACGACTTAATGACTTTATGAATACATTGGGAATTACATCATACATGATTGCCTCTAGGGCATATTCCCAACAGAGGTTTCCCTTCCACTGGGTGTATACTACCTATAAGGTGTATGTCAACGCTAGGTTATCTTGTATTTACCGACTTAGAGGATTCCTCCTCAATTGCCTTTGTTGCTTGTAGAAAGCTAGATCCTTGTTAGAGGCCGTACTACTCCCCCTCTATTTAGGAAAGAGGAGTTGAGTGGTTTTTATTGGTGCCTCCACTCTTACGGACGCATTTCTAGCCGGATTAAAGGATTTTATAAGACCTTTCATATCAGTAAATGAATATGGCAGGATATTTGCAATATGTTGCAAATGTGTGAATTTCGAACGTATAGTCCAAATTTTTGAGTATGTGGATATAAGGTGGAACGTGGAGTCCCAATTGATTTCATGGCATTCTATGTGGTACTTAAAGTCCCCCCCTAATGCCTGGAAATAATCCATCCTTCAATGTAGCAATCAACGTACTGGGCTATGAATAGATACCCTATAAGGGGTTCAAGGTACTTGGTGATCGACGAAGATCAGTACCCCACATAGATATCTAGTATGTGGGCCCAATTATGTATGTTGCGGTGGTGAGATCGGTACGCGTGAAGCGCTTCCGAACTTACACAGATGGGAAATGCACAGAGGATTTCCACATATCATTTGTAGAGGGGAAGGACTGCTATGTGCAGATAGACAGTTAACAACGTGTAAGACTGCGTGCCTCCAACGTGAAGTTGGTAAATTGTAATTCATCAACAAAAGTCTTGCAATAAGTTTGGTCCTCTTATTTAGGGATTCATCCAAACCAGTATGTGTATGGACATATGAGACGGAGTGTTGAGCTTAAATTCTAGTGCCATGAAATAGTCAGTGGAGGCACTTGAAGAAAATTATGCAGCATTGTCCAGGAGGATTTATTTAACTTAACTTTCTAGATAACGGGCATGTAACTTATTACTTCCCTCGTTATCTTGGTAAATTCATGGTTTTGTGTGGATAGACTACACATATGTGACCATCGTCTAGATGCGTCAACAAACACCATAAAATACCTAAATGGTCCAGATAGTGGTTGGATGAGACCAGAAATCCTTGATGTGTTCAAGGAACTGAAGTGGTCCAGCTTTTATTTTGAGGATCTAGAGCCTCAAAATTAGCTTCCCTGTGGTGCATGATGTGCACACAAAGTCTTATGACAGAGGAAATTTGAACTCAAACAAATTGTGACCAATGAAATTTCATTATATGCAACATGTTCTACGGGTTGGATGTTTGTATGTGTAGTACAATCCAAACAATAGAGAGAGTATTGCTTTTAAATACTTGTTCCTCATCCATTGGATTGACTCCCGTAGATATCCATATATAGAGATTTTCCAGTATGGTAATCATATATATATATATATAATATATAGAATCTTATGTATAGCAGAGTGATGATACAATATATTGTGAAATACAATACTTATGTTCTATTACGACATTACTAATGGACATTAATAGAACGATCACTAAGGAGATAGTGGGACTAGTCGAAGTCTCCAAACATGTCGATTGAGGCCTACTCAACCATCATGTTCTCCGTGCTTGTAGGGTCATCTGACGGACGGAGAGTAACGGAGTTGCAAGGTCCCGAGGGAACGTCTTGCGAACAACCAGCTCCATCGGTGCCATTTGGATGAAGGTTGAAATTTTCTTCTAACCTTTTCCCTCGAGGTGTGTTGCATCCCTAGGATTGCTGGTACAGAATGACCAGATGCTTTGGGGTCTTGCACTTGTTAGTGGGTGCGTGTAGCATCCACACTTGTGACAAAGCTTAGATTTGTCTAACTTGGTCTTTGCAGTGCCATTCCCATGGTCTGAGTTTCTAGGCTTTCTGTTCATGTTCTGCATTTGCTTACCATTGAAGTTCGAGGGCTTTCCTTTGAAGTCAGCATCAAACTTTCGTCCATTCACCATATTCATATGAACTTTAGGTAGAGGTTGGGAACCTACCGGACGCCGAGAGCCATTCTTAGCGAGTAGCTCATCATGCTTTTTTTCTTGAAGTAAAATATGAAAAAGATCGGAATAGACTTGGTAGTCACGAGCACGGTACTGCTACTGGAGGATCCTGTCAGATAGGAGCATAGTCGACAGAGTTTTCTCTATATTATCCGCATCAGTAGGTTCCTTCCCGCAAAAGCGCAATTTGGAACTGATCTTATGAACTTCATGATTGTACTCCCCGACAGACTTAAAGTCATGAAGTCGGGGGTGTGTCCAATCATGGAGTGCTCCGGGCAACACAATTTCCTTCTGCTGTTCATACCTCGTCTTGAGGGCCTGAAACAAAGTAAATGGGGATTCCTCCTCCAAGTACTCATACTTAAGATCTCCGTGAATATGATGCCTTATGATTTATAAGGCGGTATATTTCCGGTCATCTCTCAGCGGGGAAACTCCAGCGGGAAGAGGGTCTTCCGGATTCTGGATTGCGCGCACTATCCCATGGGGCGCAAGGGGGATCTTGATGTCCATGGCCCAAGTAGAATCTGTAAATGATGCAAATGGTTTGGGAAATAGGTTCCTCAGAGCACACAATTCATTCATAAGCTTTGCTTTCTTTGACTCCAAAAAAGGATGATTCTATTCTCTTAAGAGTAGGCCGAATCCCCGTGAAAATGTTCCCGGGATATGAATGAAAATCTTCAACATCTTCTTCCGGTCCCATGGTGGAATGCCTTTATGCCAGCCTTTGTGGCCATTGAGATCGAGTATATCGAACTCTTTTCCAGCCATCAACTACCTACATGGGTAAACCAGAGAATATTAATTTACGTTTGGTAAATTAAAGTCCATCATGGTTATATCGTAATTAAAAATGCAAAATAAATGAAGATTCAAGAAATGGGCTTGAACTCATTAGTGTGGACCTCAAATTGTTAAGCATGACACGTTGTAGATAATCACCAAAAGATTATTTTTTGGAGTAGATCTAGCAGCATTAGCGGAGTAATACTCACGCTTCGAATGTCTTATGCCATAATTTAATTAAATGTTCGGGAGAGCACATTAACGATCATAACGCCACAAATGACAAAATGTAGGATTAAACGATAGGTGTAGATAAATCTACAAAATACCTTATGATCCCAAAACATCAATTTGACGAAATCACTTTCAATTTTGCATTAAAATTTGCAAGAAATTTTAAAATCTCTATTGCAAATAGACTTAAAAATCTCGACATGTACGATGCAAATATAGTTATGTCTTAGATAGGCTGTAATACATTGTACTGCACATGAAAATAGTACTGAACTAGAACAGCGTAACCACTTACTAAGGCTGGTGCCAACCGGGGCGGTAGCGCGGGGCGGTAGGGGCGCTACCGCCCGGTGGCGGGCGAGAGGAGGCGGTAGGGGCGGGCGGTAGGCGGCGGCGGGCGGTGGCGCTGCCGCCCGGGCTATAGCCCGTGTCGCCCGGCTTGCCGCCCGCATAGGCGGGGCGGTAGGGAGGGGTCGGGGCGGTAGGGAGGGGCGAGAGGGAGAGAGGGGGGCGGTGGGATGGGGGGCCGGGCGGTAGGGCGGGGCGGCAGGGAAGAGCCGTTGGGGGCCAACGGCTAGCTGACGTGGCGCCCCCCTATTGGTCCACGTCAGCTAGCCGTTAGGGTTACCGTTGCTGTCAAAAAAAAGTGAAAAAAAATTCGAAAAATTTGAAATTTGGAGCTGATCCCTCCTATAAATACCCCCCCATATGCTGCACTCATTCCACACCAATTTCATCCTCTCTACTTTTCATTTCCACCCTCTCGACGCCATGTCTTCGTCAAGCACCAGCGATTCGAGCGAGGGACTGGAGGGTGAGATGATCGCCGCAATGCAGGCGGCAATGGAGGCCGAGTACGAGGCGGCGCTCCAAGCGGTGCCAAGACCGCCGCGGCGCCGTCGACAGTTCATCAGGCGTGATCGTGTTGGCGCCGCCGAGCGGCTCTACGACGACTACTTCGCCCCCAACTGCGCTTATCCTCCGAGCTTCTTCCGGCGAAGGTATCGGATGAGGCGATCCCTTTTTCTACGCATTGTGGATAGATTGGGTGAATACTCTCCGTATTTCACCCAAAGAGTTGATGCTCTGAACCGTACGGGTTTTACTCCGCTACAAAAGTGTACTACGGCGTTGCGTCTGTTAGCTTATGGATCCGGTGCTGATACCATAGATGAGTGGCTTAAGTTAGCTAGACAAACTTCGTCAGACTGTCTAGATCGATTCTGTGAGGGCATCATCGACTGTTACGGTGAAGAGTTTTGCCGTCGACCTAACGTCGAGGATACTCAGCGTCTGTTAGCGAAAGCCGAGGAGCGCGGCTTTCCGGGCATGCTAGGGAGCATAGATTGCATGCATTGGCAGTGGAGGAACTGCCCAGTTGCGCATGCCGGTCAGTTCACAAGGGGAGACATCAAACACCCTACCGTAATCTTAGAAGCCGTTGCGTCGTATGATCGTTGGATCTGACATGCTTTTTTTGGAGTCGCCGGGTCCAACAACGACATCAATGTGCTCAATCAGTCTCCATTGTTCACGGATGTGCTTAGAGGAGAAGCACCCACAGTGGACTTCACGGTGAATGGACACCATTACAACTGGGGTTACTACCTTGCCGACGGCATCTACCCCTCCTGGCCGGTGTTCATGAAGGGTGTTACTCTTCCACAAAAGTGACAAGCAACGTGTCTTCACTGCTGCTCAATCGTGTTGGCGCAAAGATGTGGAGTGTGCATTTGGAGTGTTGAAGTCTAGATTCAACATTTTAGCAGTTCCCGGACGCTCCTACTCCATGCGCACTCTTGGGTTGATCGTGCGTGCATGTGTCATTCTGCACAACATGATCATCGACGATGAGCGTGGTACCAATTTGGAGAACACCTATGAGACAGTTGCGAGCAACGTCGGCCCTCCAATACATACCAATGCACCACCAAGCCTAGCAGCAAGGATTCAGATGGACAACGAAATGCAGGACTCGCCGATGTATACACAGCTCCAGGGGGATTTGATTGAGCATGTGTGGGCTCATCAAAACTAGATTATGTAATTTTCTCATTTTTTATGTAATTTTTATTTATTATTATGTAATCGGTACAATTTTAGTTGAATAAAATAATTTTTTCTATTATTTGCAATGTTTTTAATCTTCAAAATATGTGTTGACGTGGAGGAGAGAGAAAAGCTGATGTGGCAGAGAGAGAATCTTATAGCCCGGGCTATAGCCCGTGCACTGGCACCGTGCCCGTGAGAGTGGCGTGAGAGTGGTGAGAGAAGGTGACGTGGCGGGGAATATAGCCCGTGAATAGTGGGCGGTGCATTGGCACCGGCCTAAAAGTGGTACTAGTGAAGCGATAAAGCAATTAGGAAATAAACAAAGTATAGGCTACTCGTGTCTTTTATTCCTTGGGCATGCACATGGCACATGGGCCACGTAGCGCACACAAACTGGTGCCTTTCTTCTCTGGTCCACCACCGAACGAGAGCCACCCAGGAAAAGAAAATTCCCCACCGCTTCAACTCTATCCAGAAACAAAGCGCATAGTCCGCTGGGGAGAGAGGCTCTCGCCGCGCTCGTTCTCGTCCGAGGATTTTTCAGGGAGCAGGAAGCCCGGCGTGACGTTGTACGCTAGCCCGAGCGCCGCTGGATTCCATGTGCCAGCGCGTTTGCTTGATGGCTTGCTCGTCAATCGAACTCAGAGGGCCAGAAGACGGCGGTGAGCGTCTGTGCGGGTCGATGGTGAAGAAGTGACGGGCGTCGGGAAAGGCAAGCCCGGCGGCGCGTCGCCGGCGACGACAGAGCCGCTCACGCCAGAGCCAAAGGAAAAAGGCAGAGGCTCTGTCGGTGCGGACACGAAGGCCAGCGCATCACCGTCGCGGATTTGCACTTAATCTGCGGGCAGAACGCCCACCACCGTCGGCAGCGTCGGGAGCGACGCGCCGCCATGGCCCCCTACAACCGCTTGGGTCGGATACTGCAGCGGCGCGCCCCCGTCTTCTTCGCGTTCCCGCGGAGGACGAATCTCCAAGGAGGTGCGTGCCGGGCGCGACGCCGTCCGCCAAAGCGAGCGCCGCAGACCTCCATGTGCAGCGCAGCGCAACCGGAGCCACTGCTCAACGGCGGCCGCTGGTCAGAGCCACAGAAGTCGCTGGGCCCGGCCATGGCGGGGAGAAGCATGTTAGAGTATCTGTCACGATACGTGACTTGGTCAGATAAAGACTCCACCGCCTCTACGCTTATCCAGCACACATGCAGGATGGTGATCGCTGTAGCCCTAGCATGCAGGATCACAACCATATTCAGTTAGTGAGTGCGTGTGTGTAGTCTCCCTCTCTCTCTGATCTCCTGTACCTCTATATATACTTGTAACTGAGATCTTAATAAAGCAGCGACTACAGTGCTATTCATGCACACGAAATACATTTATCCAAACTTACATGGTATCAGACTGATCTCCGATCCTCCTATGGCGCAATCCTCCAGCTCCGCGCCTGTCTTCTCCGACGCGATCAGCGGTCCGGCGACGACCACGACCACGACGCCTTCTTCCTCTATGCAGTCTACCTCGCCCATCGCCGCGGAGCTCCTTCAAGCTCAGCTCCAAGCCCTCGAGCAGGTTTCTCCTCTACCTCTTGTCGCTGCACCTGGCATCACCCCCTCTGTCAGCATGCACGGCATCCACATCCGGAACATCATCCCGGATCGACTCGAGCTCTCCACCGGCTCGTACTCACAATGGCGCTATCTCATGGAGCTCTCCATCGAGGAGTACAACGCCCTCGACCACCTGACGCAAGACGCCCCGATCGCACCAGATCGCGAGTGGCGCACCGTCGAGATCATCCTCAAGCGCTGGATTTTCGGCTCCATCTCGCGCGAGCTGGGCGCCATGATCCTCGACCCCGCCAAGACCGTGCGGCAACTCTACATCGCCCTCGGCGAAATCTTCCTCAACAACAAACGGACGCGCGCCGTCCACCTCACCACGATCTTCACGATCAGCGCCAGGGCAGCCTCGGCATCGCCCAATACTGCGCACGCCTCAAAACCATCGCCGACGCTCTGCGCGACGTCGACCAGCCGCTCTCCGACAACGCGCTCATCACCGTGCTCACGCGCGGTCTCCACGAGCGCCACCAGATGACGGCGAAGATCCTCCAAGCGGGCACGTACACCTTCGACGACGCCCGGAACATGCTCCTCCTCGACGAGATGCAATCTCGTGCCTCCGACCGCGTCGCCTCTCAATCCGCCCTGATCGCCCTCGGCCGCAACCACGGTGGTGGCGGTGGCGGCGGCGGCCATGGAGGTGGCGGTGGTGGCTATGGAGGCGGAGGCGGTGGCTACGGAGGCGGTGGCGGCTACGGTGGCGGCGGTTACGGAGGAAACGGTGGCGGCTATGGATCCGCGCCCAACCCCGGCCCCTCGCGTCCACCTTCGACCCATGGCGGCCTCGGCACCTACGGCTCCAACTACGGCACGCCCTCCTCTCCGTCGCCCAATCAAGGGAAGACCAAGCGGAAACGCTACACGAATAATGGCGGCTACACCTCCTCCGGCAACCACCATCAGCAGGCTCCTGATCCGCGCCCGTGGACAGGTTATGTGCAGGCGTGGCCTGCACACCACCAGGCGCCCCGCTTCCCCCAGCCGTACGGCATACTTGGCAGTGGGCCGCGCCCACAGGCGTTCAGCGCCGTCACGCCTCCCTACTACGGGGGGGTCCCCTACGGCGCGCCTCCAGCGGTGATGCAGTCACCGTCCTACGGCGTCCCTCCGCCCCTGCCTCCCCCTCAGATGCTGCACCACGCCTACGGCCACCACTCCGCACCGCCCGTCGACTACAACGAGCCCAACGCCGCGCCGTCATCTGCACCTTCCTTCGAGCAATCCGCGCTGATCGGCGCCCTCACGGACATGTCCCTGCAAGGTTCCACGTCTCGCCCATGGGTTGCGGACTCCGGCGCCTCGGCCCACCTCTCCGCCACGCAAGGTAACCTCGAACGCTCTCGGCCTGTCTTTAACATGGCACCGGTAATTGTTGGCAATGGCAGCACCCTGCCTATCTCCCACCTCGGTCACTCCACACTGCACACCTCCTCCCGCCCTCTTCTTCTTCCGAACATACTCGTTACCCCTAACATTGTGCATAATCTTCTCTCTGTACGCCGTTTTACCACCGATAATAATCTATCCATGGAGTTTGATCCGTTTGGTGTGTCTGTGAAGGATCTACGCACGCGGGCTCTTCTTCTCAGATGCAACAGTGAGGGCGATCTCTACCCTCTCTTCTCGCCGGCGCCAACTCCACCATCGTCCGCCCCCGTCGCTCTTGCTGCAGCTTCATCGACCTTGTGGCATCGCCGACTCGGACACCCTGGAGCATCCACCCCTTTTCATAAAATTCCCATTGTAATAATCGGCCCGGCTTTTGTTCCTCTTGCCAATTAGGAAAGCATGTCAGACTTCCATTTTACCCATCTACTAGTTTTACTTCCGCTGCCTTTGAATTAATCCACTGCGATTTGTGGACAGCCCCTTTGTTAGTCTGTCCGGATTCAAATATTATCTCATAATTGTTGACGATTTCATCATTATATGTGGTCCTATCCAATTCGTCTCAAATCCGATGTCCACTCCATTTTCGTGCAGTTTCATGCCTTTGCCCGTACACACTTCCATCGCACCATCGGTACTATCCAGTGTGACAATGGCAAAGAGTTCGACAACTCTGCCAACCGCGCCTTCTTCGCACCACACGGCACCGTCATGCGCTTCTCCTGCCCGTACACTTCCGCCCAAAACGGTAAAGCCGAACGAGCAATTCGTACCACGAACGACGTCCTCCGTACCATTCTTCTACACGCATCTATGCCACCAGACTACTGGGCTGAAGCCCTACATACAGCCACCCATCTCCTCAATCTACGCCCAACCAAACCCCTACACCTTGGCACACCTCATGAGGCCCTCTTCTCCTCTCCACCCACCTATGATCATCTGCGAGTCTACGGCTGCTTATGCTTTCCTAACGTCCTCGCAACATCCCCCCATAAGCTCGCTCCCCGTTCCATCCCATGCGTGTTCATTGGCTATGCACCCGAGCACAAAGGCTATCGCTGCCTAGACCGCACCACCGGCCGCGTCTACACCAGCCGCCATGTCACTTTCGATGAGGATACTCTCCCCTTTGCCTCCACTCTCACACCCATAGCCACGGATTATTCCTTCGCTCACGAACCCGATCCCTCCGCCCACCCAGACCAAACCGTGCTTTACTATCCTACCGCGGCAGCAAAACCTCCAATTTCTCCTGCCGTGGCACCCCAAATGGCCCAAAACTCTGCCGTGAGCCCAAACACCACGGCAGCACCTATTACCTCACCTCCCGGCTCCCTAGCTGACGCACCACACACCCCACCTGCTGCGTCCCCTCCTAGTAGCCCTCCTCCCGCTCCTACCAAACCACCTCGCCGTGCTTCCACCCAAGCTCACCCTCCCTCTCATCCTATGATCACACGGGCTCGGAATGGCTCCCGTCCCCGTCGCATTCTCAACCTAGCAGCCACTGTCCCTATTTCGCCCATACCCTCTACATATCGTGTCGCTCTCTCGGATCCACACTGGTCCGCAGCGATGCGCTCCGAATTCGACGCTCTTCTTGCCAACTCCACTTGGACCCTTGTTCCCCGACCACCTGGCGCCAACGTTGTCTCCGGCAAGTGGGTTTACCGCCACAAATATCACTCCGATGGCACCCTAGCTCGGTATAAAGCACGTTGGGTCGTTCGTGGTTTCTCCCAGGAACACGGAATTGATTACGATGAAACGTTCTCCCCCGTCGTCAAACCAAGTACCATACGAATCATCCTCTCTCTTGCCGTCTCCTCTCATTGGCCAATTCACCAATTAGACGTCAAAAACGCCTTTCTACATGGGCACCTATCTGAAACCGTATTTTGCCAACAGCCCAAAGGTTTCGAAGATTCCACCTATCCTAATCATGTTTGCCTATTACAAAAATCCCTATACGGTCTAAAACAGGCACCGCGAGCTTGGTTCACTCGCTTTACACATTTCATCACTTCTATCGGTTTCATTCCTTCCAAATCCGACACCTCTCTCTTCATCTTTCATTCTTCCACTAACATTGCTTATCTCTTATTGTATGTGGACGATATCGTTCTTACTGCCTCATCCGAGCCCTTCCTTCATAAAATCATAGAACTTCTTGCTTCTGAATTTTCTATGACAGACCTTTGGGTCGCTTAGCCACTTCCTTGGGATATCTGCTACCCGTAGTTCCTCTGGCCTACACCTCTCTCAACGCCAATATGCACTCGATGTTCTCCACCGCGCGGGTATGCATGACTGTCACCCCGCCAAAACACCGATTGATGCTGGTTCTAAACTTTCTCTCAACACCGGAGAACTCCTTGATGATCCCACCCATTACCGTAGTCTCGTTGGCGCTCTCCAATATCTCACTCTCACGCGCCCTGACATCTCTTACGCAGTTCAGCAAGCATGTCTGTTCATGCATTCCCCTCGCACTCCACACCTAAATCTTGTAAACGAATTCTAAGATACATTCAGGGCACCATTGATTTTGGAACCAACATTATACCTTCTCCACCACCTCTCTTGTCGCTTACTCGGACGCTGACTGGGCCGGATGCCCAGACACTCGTCGTTCCACCTCCGGGTTCTGTGTTTTTCTTGGCGATAATCTCATTTCTTGGTCCTCTAAACGCCAACAAACCGTGTCACGATCCAGTGCCGAAGCCGAGTACCGTGCTGTAGCTCATGTGGTAGCCGAGAGTTGTTGGATTCGTCATCTTTTGCAGGAACTATGCCGCCCCATACAACGGTCCACCGTCGTCTACTGTGATAACGTGTCGGCCGTGTACCTGTCTGTCAACCCAGTGCAACATCGCCGAACTAAACACATCGAGATAGACATTCATTTTGTCCGTGACAAGGTCCAAGTTGGTGATGTTCGTGTTCTCCACGTTCCCACTGCATCCCAATATGCAGACATATTCACTAAAGGTTTATCAACTGCTGCTTTCACTGAATTTCGAGCCAGTCTCACCGTACAGGAACCTCCCGTCGATACTGCGGGGGGGTGTTAGAGTATCTGTCACGATACGTGACTTGGTCAGATAAAGACTCCACCGCCTCTACGCTTATCCAGCACACATGCAGGATGGTGATCGCTGTAGCCCTAGCATGCAGGATCACAACCATATTCAGTTAGTGAGTGCGTGTGTGTAGTCTCCCTCTCTCTCTGATCTCCTGTACCTCTATATATACTTGTAACTGAGATCTTAATAAAGCAGCGACTACAGTGCTATTCATGCACACGAAATACATTTATCCAAACTTACAAAGCAGTGCGCATCTGCGCGACAGGACTGAGACGAGCGCTTCAGCCGCTGGTCGTGAAGACCAAGCGTTCTGCAGAGAGCAGCACCACGCCGGGAGGCCATCGTCGCGGGTGCCGCGCACCGCAAGGATGCAAGCCGTGCGACACCGCGGGTATGGCCAACGCGGAGGCAAGCGCAAACGCGAGCCTTCCGAAGGTTCGCACATGACCGGCCATTGCCGGCGGTGCGCGCCGTGCGATGTCAAGATTGGGCTCACCTTGCCGTGCAGAGGAGGCGCCGATTGTCCGCCGTCGTCGGTACATGCGGGACGGCGCACTTGTTTTTCTTCCTTCGATCTCAGCCTGAGCGATGCTGATAACGTGTGAATAATTGTTCGTAAAGAAACAAAAGAATGGAACAAATGAATTAACTCTTGTCTTATTCGTCTTATTCTATTGATGTTTAACATATTTATACAAGGGGAAGAGACGCGATGAAGAGATGCGTCCGTTCGTGAAGCGGTGCGTGGTATGTCGGTTGCCATTGTACTAACCAACATAGAATAACATGGGAGGATTATCCCTTTTATTTAATCTACTAATTAAATCCTAACAAAAATAAGCTTGCTAAATTTGTTTTTTTGTCGAGTCTGAAAAGACCATATTCTTAGCCATAAATTAGGAGAAACACTCAACCTAGAGATCAGGAAAAATGCAATATCAAAAGGAAAGCAACATATCAGAGCAAATGTGGTAACGCTTGATTGGACATGCTGAAGGAGCTACCAGTGCTCATAATTCCTAGGGATCTTAGTTTGTTGAAAGGATTTCCGCTAGAGTCCCGAAAATTTGCCTCACAACATTATTAGGAATGCATCTGCAAAAGAGAAATCATTAGACTATGATTAAGAGATGAGTATCTTGTGTCTGGTGAATATTGGTAAGGACTAAGTTTTTTCACTACCTTCGACTTCTGTTGAAGACATCACTCTTATAAGATAACTGAAGATGCATAAGTTCAAAAGAGATGCCTAGGTGGTCATACAACTGCCGTAAATAAAGAGAAAAAACTTGACAACCTGTATATATATGTTATGCCGGTTATATTATCCCAAATACGATCCTTTCCCGTTCTTGAGAAGGTATGTATGTAGTCAGAAATACAAAAATCAAAGCTCTGACTATTTGCATACGCTGATATGCATATCAGATTCCTAGCATAAGTTTGTAAAAATAAAAGAAACTATAAATATTACACGCTATATGAACACTTCTGTACAACTAATTAATCATGTCTAGATTCCCAAAGATCATGAAATACAATTGGTCATGGATGAAACACCGTGTACCTTTTTTTTTCTTCTATATGTCGGATAATAAATGTGGTTCAGCATTATACGGACACTTGGGTACATCTAGTAATTTAGATCCCGCTGATAGCACTTCGTTCTCTTGTCAGCTCAGTACCAGGTGAAGTTCCATATGATTCTACTTCTTTATGAACTCATTCCTTTGGCTTTTCACAATCAGAGGTTTATTGTACATAGACAAATAAACAGAGAATACTCAGCAGCCAATATAATACTTTTGCATTGTTCCTACCCCAGAATAATGAATTTGTGCATTGCAGTTTCAAAAGAGTGAAAAATCTTGGAAAAAAAAACTAAGAGGGACGCAGGAGCCAAAGGGTGTGTGTGGGTGTGGGTGTGTGTGTGTGTGTGTGGGTGGGGGGGGGGGGGGGTTCAGAGGCTCCCGAGCTGGCGCTAGACAGGGCGTTACCGCGGGTGGAGCACATATCCGGGGCACCACGCCTAGATATAAACGCTGAAAATATGGCTCGGGAGGAGCCGGACGGAGCTGAAGCCGCTAAAGCATGATGGTGCGAGGTACCGTACCTGATATTCCCCGTGGATATGGATGCAGCAGGACCAAGCCGAAGCCTCCCTCCCGCTGGGATACCGCGGTGCGCTTCGAAGTACGCCTCAAAACCACAGGGCCATGGATGTAGCTGGACGATGGTTGATTGTTTGTTGGGGATGGCAGTGGTAGCAAGAGGCCATGGGATGCAGCAGCGCCTTGTGGGGAAGCCATGGATGCATCAGTGGGAGAGAAAAGAATGGTCAAAGGCTCAGGAATAGGAGGAGAAGACAAAGTGAAAAGGGAAGGGTCCGAACCGACCTAGAAACGTACCGTCATAATCCACTACTAGGAAAATGGCTATAGGAGTGATGATACCCGTGACGCACATCACATTTGGCGCGTCACGCCTATTACCCGCGGCGCACCACTTTTCTGCGCGTCGCGCCTAAAGGCATAGCCGCGGCGCACCAAATGGAAGGCACGTCGCGCCTATGTGTGGGGCCGGGGTGGCGAGCCTCCGAGGCATACCCGCGACGCACCCACCCAGCGGTGCGTCACGGCTATGTTGGGTAGCCGCGGCGCACACTGCGGTGGTGCGTCACGGCTATCTTTTCCACGGGTGCGACGCGGGTACCTATCTTTGGTGCGCCACGGATTAGTTACGCGTGACGCACACAGCTCTGGTGCGCCACGGCTATAGGTGGTATAGAGAGAGAGAGGCGCTCGATCGGTCGTTTCCTTCTCCTCGATCTGAAATCGTGATCTCTGTAGCCACCATCGCCGCCACCTTCGTCGCCTCCCGCCTCCTCCCTTTCTTCTCTCCACCGCATGCCGCACGCCTCCTAGCCCCGTCGGCCCTAGCTCGCGTCCCTAGCCCCTTCGCCCACCACCGTGCCGTCCAAGAGCAGGAGATACCCGCCACCGCCGCGCCGCGCCGTAAGGAGGAGGAGGAACCCGCCGCGCCGTCCAGGAGCATCGAACCGCGAGGAGGGAGCCGGACCGGGACGCCAACAAGCACCTCCAACGAGCATCGTTTTCGCCATCGCGTGAAAGGTGAGTCCATCCCCCCTTCTTCCCCACCTCCGACTGGATGGTTCATGCCAGAGTTCATGCCATGGTGCCTTGTGATATTCCTGTGGGGTTTCGACTGGAGGCTTGGGAAATTTTCCCAATGGACTATTTGGTACATATTGTTGTGGAGGATTTTTTCCATCCCTGTGATGGAAACAGAAGTAATTTTTGGTTGGATGATTTACTTAGGTATTTGTTTGGGATATCTGTATGCTATGGAGAGTATCCTAGGGAGCTTTCCCTATTCTAGAGTTGTGGAATCATTTGGGAATTTATTCCTGTGTTTATGCTGTGGAAAATTCCACTAGTGTTCATTCCCTGTCTCTTTACCCGGTGGATTGATCATTGTTGGACAGAGCACACCATGATGTGTTGCTCCAATAATCTCTATGGGTGTACTTAGTGTTGATAGGTGTTACTATGAGTTTCAGGTTCAGAGAATATGCCATCATCACATAGTTTAATTTTACTGATTACATCTTTTTGTGAAGTTGTGTTGAGGTACTGCTCCAATGGACTAGTGCCCAGCAACTATTTACTAAAGGCTTGAGCTTAGAAGAATTTTATTGGTCCATGACTTGTGCTCCTGGTAGTCATTTATACTTCTAAGATCCTGGGACTATTAGTCTTAGAACTCCAAGGCAACTTATCTGATAAGAAAGTTGCTTGTATCCTTGATGATGCCCTGGGCCAGTGATGCAAAGTCTGAGGCTATGATCCATGTAAGAACATTTACTGCTTCGAGTTAAATTCAGTTGGGATCGTATCCTGACGCTTTGCTGTTGTAGCATCAACTGTTTAATATAGGTTTGGACGTTTTGCTCATCATCCTCATCAGAAGATTCCTATCCAATTGGCTAGTGACTAGCAGCGAGTGCTAACTAGTTAATTTACCCATGAATGACTAGCTCAGTTATAGCTTACAGCGATTCCCCAGCTGTTGTGCTCACCTGCATCTAGCTGCAATGTGTTTTATTATTTAATTTGCCTCCTACTTTTAATTGCTTAGAACATAACAGTGCACAATAAGAAGACTGATTATTATTTAATAAGCATGCAAACATGTCATAACAGTGCACAGTAAGTTAGGAATGGCAAGTTGACCAGGCCTGCTACTTCAGTTCCTAGCTTGGCCTTGTGATGATTCCACTGGATCTGTGATTTCACTGGTTCCTGGTGGTTGGATTAACTTGTGGAGATTGATTTGTGGTGAAGGTTTTTGTTGTATGTGTGCTTGCTGTGTGCTTGAATCATGTTTTGGAAATCTGTCCGGCCATCGAGCCGTTTAAAACTTTGCAGGGAATTCAAATGAGTTGCCCATTTTCGCCGAAATGTTGATTAATTTCCGTTTCGGCCAGAATCGGGCACTCTAGTGTTAGAAAATTAGCAAAGGTCATGCCGAAATTTTCCCGTGAATTTAGGACTTAGCCGTTACAACACAATGATAATCATGCTCTCTGTTACAACACAATGATAATCCTAGTTTCCTTTTCTTAATTAAAAGGAATCCTTGTTTTGTGATAGCTATGCTCCTCTAACCTCTATGTGTACTTTCTTAATTAAATAGAACATGGCTTGCGAAGTATGTCGGTCTCGATGTGCTGAAGGACGATTCACGGGGGCTTCTTTTATGCTTCAACTCCACGACGGTGACGTTGATTCGTTGGTAATTAACAATTCTTTTTATGTTAACTTGTTCTTTCGTTTTACTATCTAGCTTGAGACTTGTGTTTATTAACAAAATATTCTTTATATTTCTTTTTTAGATTCTACCATGCAATATTCGCGAAGAATTCAACGAGTTAGTTGGCAGTAACGTTGATTACAATGTTCACGGGACCACCTACATTCTTCGAGTGAAAAAAGAAAGAACGAAGACCTACTTCTGCGGGCATGCATTGCAGGCTCTCATCGCCACGTACAATTTAAGCGGACGTGATTACATTCACTTCCATGGAAGGACCGCAACCTCGCATCAAAATTGTGTATATGGGCGAGATTGCGAGCGAGGATGGCGGGAGTGAGGAGGAAACTGAGAACACCGAGGATATGGACACTGAGGATGATATGGACGAGGAGGACCCATGGAAACATGTGGTGGTTGCTCAAAGAGCGAATCTTAGCGAGTTTGAGAAGGACCGTGTCCTTCAGAAACTTGCCCAGATAGATAGCTACATCGGGTCCCCTTTCGTGCATCGCATCACCAACACTAACGTCTCCAATGGACATGTCATGGTATGTTTCTTAACACTTTCTTATTCGTATAGTTGCTTATGTTCTTAACACTTTCTTATCCGGTATTTGACATTGTGCTTTTATTCTTTCTTGGAATTGTGTGTTGTAGAAAATACCTTTGGCGGTAGCGGACAGTGCTGGCATGGAGCATATGGGTACCATTGGAGTACGCCGTGGAGAATCAGGACCTGTCACCGTAGTTCCGATCACCAGGGATAACGCTGATGGTCGGGTCATCCTCAACTCTCAAGCATGGAGGCAGTTCCATTCCGCAAGAGGTGGTATGGAGGTTGGCCGAGCTATTCTGATCACCATGAGGGATAGTGACATCGCCAACTTGGACATGATGATGGTCATCGACTACATCCGCGCCCGCTAGATAGATTATGTGGTGATGATCGAAAATATGTAATATGGTTGTTTTCGAGACTAACTCCTGGATTTATTAGTAGTATATATGTTTGTTTTCTAGACTATGTAATATTTCTGCTATGAAAATTTATTCTATCAATTGCATACCTGTGTTTGAGCTATTGATATTCTTCTGTATTTTGTGTACTGACATTCTTCTGTATTTGAGCTGTATATACCTGTATAAATACGGTACTGCCTTTTTTAAAAAATACAGCATAGAATAGCCGTGACGCACCTAAATTACTAGCCGTGGCGCACCTTCGGAGTTACCCGTGACGCGCCACGCAATAGCCGCGGCGCACCGTGCCCGTGCGTCACGGGTATAAATAGGCGCGGCGCACCTGCTAGGTGCGTCACGGATAAACCAATAGGCGCGGCGTGATAGCCGTGACGCGCCCTGGTGCGTCACGGATAAGCGAATTGGTGCGTCACGGGTAAGCTTTTTCCTAGTAGTGATCCAACCAAACTCAGAGGCGTGCCGACAAACAACGTAAGACGACCTTGCTGGAGCAAGGAGGGCTCTCGAATAACCCTGGGCTTAGATCTCTTGGGAGATAGCCATTCCAAGTAAATCACTTGTGTGCTACCCTTTAAACATTCAAAATTATTACTCCATATTTGTTCCTATATTTTAGCTCATGCGGAAGTGGTAGGTAGTTATTTATTACCCATGGTAAACTTTCACCTTTTTTACTTTCCCGCATAATGTGCTTTTCCTTAATACTACAAAAAGAGCTGGCAAGCGGGTGCCTAGTCCACCAAAGATAAAATACAACAAAAACAAATAAACTCTTCTTCGGACTTTGTACCTGAAAAATCAATAAACAATGGCTAGTGATGAACAAAGGAGAAGAGGGATGTATTTAGTTGCTTATGACCATTCGTTGACAAAAAGCATACACCTCTCAAAATTATTTGCATAACACATGTTTTAGAATGAAACGATCTAGGACATGAGTGATCCCTGCTTCCCTCTGCGAAGTTCCTATATTTTACTTTTATGTCGAGTGTCCGTCACTATTTGAGCACCAATTAGGATCGCATAATTTTCATTATGAGTATAATGTGCATTGTCCCAGAATATTATTGATAGATGTATGATTGTGCATTACTTATTATAAAATATTTATATCCAGTCACTATTTAAACTTCAGAAGTGCTCTACAATTTATGTTTTGCTTCACAATAAAGGGCAAGCGAGATACTACTTTACCATGTTGTATTATGATCCTCACAGCTTTGTTGGTGTTAATAATTTCATATAATTATTATCGTCTAGTTCGTTGTGATCTTTTTATGAGTCAACATGGTTATTAAGTTTTTAATATTACCATAGGTCTTGTTATACACTTGTGAAAACACGATCCTAGCATACATTTCTGAAAATCATATGAAGCAAATGTGTTTATCAAAGTTTTTATCACGTTCAGTGTGTCAACTGAATTACTTGAGGAGCAACAATAAGCTAAGCTTGGGGGGAGTTGATACGTCCTAAACGTATCTAATTTTGAAAACACTTTTGCTACTATGTTGCCTCTAATTTGCATGATTTGGATGGAACAGACAGGGACTGATGCTATTTTCAGCAGAATTGCATTGGTGTATTATTTTTGTGCAGAAATAAAGTTTTGGGAAAATTCTAGAAAAATTTGAAAATGAGTTTTTGGATCAGAAGATCCAATAGAGCTAGAAGGGCACCGAGAGTGGTCCCACCATATGGCCAGGTGACCTGGGGGCGTGGCCCCACCTAGACCTGTGTAGGAAGGTTGCCTTGGCCCACCAGTCACCCCTCAGGCCCCCCTTTTGGTGTATATGCTCCTCCTCGACCAAAAACCCCAAGATGCCTGGCACTTTTACTTTTCACGATACATAGCCACCAGAACTCTCTGTTATTCCTCGGAGAGTCAATGTGGAGGTTGATTCTGGCCTCTTGAGAGGGGAGATCATCACTATCATAAACACCAACGTCTCTCCATCAACCAACAATGATTCCCCCATCCATGTATGAGGAATTCCCTGATGTAGGCAGAGGGGATGGTAGTGATTGATTGAGATTGGTCATGTAATAGATCATCAAATTGTTAGGGCATGATGCCTAGTATCCATATTTGGTGTTAACCACCATTGTTGCAACTCGTTATTCTTAATGTTTGTCACTAGGGCCTGAGTGCCATGATTTCAGGACCGAATATGTTATGTTTTAACGAGTATATTAATTGTTTTAGTTCTTATCTATGCACATATTATATTTTCGAACCGGAGACCCCAATGTGACATATTGTAATATCAAAGGGGTATAATCAGGATTACATATATCCATTGAGTGTTAATGCTTTGCTTGGGTGCTTCATAAAAGAAGTGCCTTAACTACCATAAGTTCCATGATTGGCCCCACTGAAACGAGATGGTTGGAAAAAAGATATTGTGCAAGTTCTTATAGTAGGTACACACAACTATATTTGGGAGACATGCCTATGTTTGCTTGATGCTTGATACTCATTTATTATTCATTATATCGTGCCCTAGGTTATTACTATTACATGATCTATCTCACCCATGCAACGCCTGCTCATCCGTCCCTATGCCTACGGTGCTTTTAATCTTGTCGTTTACCGCAATTACTTTTATTGTTACTATTGATATAGTTACTTTATTACTGTTGTTACTATCACACTACTGCTTCCAATTATAACTCAGTTGCTACCAATAAGTTGTGTCCAACAAGTACTTTTCCAGGTGCAGCCGAATTGAAAACTCAGTTGCTAAGTCTTATAGGTATTCTTTGGCTTCCCTTGCTCCAAACCCATAAATTTTGTTTTTATTCCCTCGAAGAATTGTGGGTTATCAACGATCAATTAAGATGGCTCTTGGGGTTAATCCCCGTCCCGGCAGGATGCGAGAGGAGGACCTTCTGACCCCCGAAACTAGGTTTTGATGGTGGCGGAGCTGTGAATCATTTCTGAAAAATCCTACGGGTGGGGGGGGGGGGGTAAGTTTTAGGTCACGGGGATTTTAGATGCCAAAGGGCATTGTGAGGCAACCCCGAGGGGATAGGATGGGTTGAGGGCGCGACCTAGGGCCCACCAGCGCCGTCAGGTCGCCCCCTTTCTGTGAGCCTCCTATACAGCTCCCCTTTGGACTTCGTCTTTGTTCTTTGTAAACACGTGCCCTTGAGTTTTCATGGATTTTACTAGAGATATTTCTGTAATAGTTTTTCTAAAACTCAAAAACAACAAAAACAATAATTGGCATCTTGTCAATAGGTTAGTCCGGGAAAACGCCCTAAAAGGATATAAAAAGGCAATGGTTTATAGTTGACATTAATGTAAAACCATGTAAACTAAGATCAAGTGAACCAAGGCAATGGTTTATAGTTGATATTATACAAGAATGCATAAAACAAGAAGAACAACAAACTAAGAACTTTCATTGAGTAATACTAGAGGACAGTAAAACTGTGCAAAGTATATTATAGATGATTTAAGTATCAAGAACAAAAGCACAATCCTTCTATAAGCTTCAAACAATCATATCAGCGTTAGTCAAGATCAAGCCAAGTGATAAGAATATGCACATTAATAAGTCATCTATTCTAACTGTTTACTCAACCGGTGAGCACAAGTATTGGTTCCTGGCACCAAGATGTTATGGCTAAGACAACATTATGGGAGGTTTGGAAGACCAATGGAAAAAATTCTCACAGAGCTGAAGTGATCATTAGACAAGAGGAAGTCTTATGATCAAAACTATGCAAGCAACAGTGATTGCCACACAACAGATGCATATAGAGCTATAAGTGTATGAAAGCTCGCCAATGGAACTAGTGGGGGGGGGGGGTGATGTCTACGCACGCTTCTATTCTTGTAGACAATGTTGGGCCTCCAAGTGAAGAGGTTTGTAGAACAGCAGCAAGTTTCCCTTAAGTGGACCACCCAAGGTTTATCGAACTCAGGGAGGTAGAGGTCAAAGATATCCCTCTCAAGCAACGCTGCAATTAAGATACAAGAAGTCTCTTGCGTCCCCAACACACCCAATATACTTGTCAGGTATATAGGTGCACTAGTTTGGTGAAGAGAGAGTAAAATGCAAGTAATATGGATGATAATAAGTGATAATAGAAATCTGAAATAAATATGGCAGCAAGCAAACATGTATCAGAATAGGCGGAAACGGTGTTTCAATGCTTGGAAATAAGGCCAAGGGATCCTACTTTCACTAGATGACACTCTCAACAATGATCACATAATTGAATAACTAGATATCTTCTCTTCACTATGCTACTCTTAACCACTCTCCGGTCGAATAACAACACCAATCCATGCGTACGGCTTTAACAACACTCCTGAGAGTAAGCACTTTCCCAACCAAGTAACCCCCATTCTATCACCATGGTACCTAGATGGTTCCACGTAAACACCACAATTTCATAGAGTTATCCAACACAAAATATAAATATAATGCTAAACCGCACGGTGCACACTTTGTCACCTATAAACCATGATCAAAGCGTTTACGAAGATCTCATAACAAATAATGAACACTAATCATTGCATAGGGCTGCAAAAAACATTCCTTAAAGTAAGCATTCCCATGTCTAGTTGACCCCACGCTGTCACTATGAGTACCCTAGATGTGGTACTAGACAAACACCACAATTCATAGAGGAGACACACACACGATGTGCACACTTTCACCTTCACACCATGGGACAAGGTGACTCCAAAGTTCATATTAATAAAGCACTTGAGTAGCAAAAGATGAAGAGTAACATCTACAAATTCAAATAGATTACAAAGCTCATGATCACATATAGATCACACCATGGGAGATAGAGATGAACCACATATCTACCGGTAGAGCCCTCAGCCTCGAGGGAGAATTACTCCCTCCTCATCATAGGAGACAACAACAGCGATGAAGATGGCGGTGGATTCGATGGAGATGGTTCCGGGGGCACTTCCCCGTCCTGACAGGGTGCCAGAACAGAGATCTGTCCCCCGAAATTTGTCGGTGGCGGCGGCAGAGCTACGGATGTATTTTGTGGAAAAGGTCGATGTTTTTAGGGTTTACGCCTCGGGGAGTATATATAGGAGAAAGGGCGATGCCGGGTGGGGGGGTGTGGCCAGGGGGCCCACACCACCAGGTGGCGCGGCCAGGGGGACCACACCACCAGGTGGCGCGGCTAGGGGGGACCCACGCCACCCCATGGTGTGGCCACCCTGTGGCCCCCTCCGAGGCTCTTCGGGGCTTCTAGAAGCTTCCGGGACTTCTAAGACTTCTGACTTTCGTGGGGTCCAATTCCGAGAATATTTCCAGAACAACTTTTCTGAAACTAAAAACAACAGAAAACAAGGAACTGACACTTGGCATCTTGTTAATAGGTTAGTCCCGGAAAACATGTAAAAATGCTATAAAGAAGGGAGAAAACATGTAGCAATTGGCATAATATCAACATGGAACATCAGAAATTATAGATACGTTGGAGACGTATCAGGGGTGCATCCATCTTAATTTATCATGAAGACTACAACACTTTTGAGGAGGCTCATCATTGGAACATACAAACCAAGTTCTATAATGAAAGGTTCCACACATAGTTAAATAAGTAAAAAAAATGAAAACTCTCTACAAACTGAAGTATAGGTGCTAACATAAGCACAAGTGTGTAATAAAGGATAATAATGCTACCCCCTCTTTTTTTGTGTGGTCTTGGTGGCTCTTTTATTTTCTCTCATTTGGCCTATTTGGAATTTTTTAATCCTCACTGGTAGGATCAACACTCTATATGAAAAGAATAAGCACACTTAGTGGAGATATGCCCCAAAGACAATAATGGTCAGTTATTATTCTGTATCCAAGTTCATTATTAAGTTTATATCATCGTGCTAGAACCGCTATGGTACTTGAAAATTGAGTTTTCAAAGGAAAACTTTTGTGCGAGTGTGAAGATATAAACAGACACGTGTTCCCAATCTTGTCTCCACGATTAGCTTGCATGTTGTGAGATGATTACGTTGTCCTGGTCATGGACTTTGGTAAGTCTAGCAACCATAAGGGTTTATTGTTAGAGTGACAATAGTACCGAACCCACCTAGGTATATGATCTTTCTAAGAGATAAACAATTGTAATGATTTAGCAAAGTGGATATGAAGTTTCATTGACTAGGATTCCTACACTATGAGAATATCTAGTGATCGCATGTTTGATAGTTATACTTTGAATGTCATCAAACGTCTACTGTTACAGGAGATTATAACATTGAAATTTGGGTATGACCTAGAGTGTGTAATGAAACTGAGACCATTCAAGAATAGTAATTAACTCCCCAGGCGATGAAGAGATACATGTCACACCCCAATTTTTGGATCCTTGTACTATAGTTCAAGGAGACAAAAATGTGGGCCAACAATTTTTTTACAACAACATGTTTGTTTGAACCAACATGTGTATGTGACAATATTCATATATGAAATGCAAGATTTGTTTCATTTTAAAACAAATACAAATTTTCCCTGAAAACACTTTTATGTTTTCCCTGATGTTTTCCCTAAGGGACTGAGTTATTTTTATTCCAACACTAGGATCATGCTTGTTTGCATCTTGATTTAAACTATTAGCTTTGTTGGATCCAAGAAAAAAAATACAAAATGATTTATGGTAGTTTTCTTTCAAGTTTTCTATTGAAACTTTTCCCTGAAAATATAGCCAAGTACCTATTTTCCACACTTGTTTTCAATAGGCTATAATATTCCATTTTGTGTTTTATTGACTTGTATTTGTTCTCTGATATGTGGACTACAAAACTACAAGCTTGGTTTTATTGATGGACTTTGAAAACAATCATTTGCATGTTTGTTTTTGTGGAATAAAAATAAGACAGAAAAAGGGATTTTTAGAAAACAGAGAAAAATAGAAACTAGCCCTTTTTCCACTTTGTTTTCATAGCTTTATTTTTCAAATTTGTTTTTGAAAGTTCAAAACATGTTTAACAATCTCCAACTTTGAAAACAACATTTGGATTCCATTTGGTCCATGAAAACAAGCTGAAGTTTTTGATGATTTTAACTGTTTCCAACACTTAGCTAGCATTGCTAAGTCCCTAACTGAATTTTCCGAATTTGTCTGAAATAGCATTTTTACAAAACTTTGGCAGTTGTTTTTATTTGATTTTTGTGCAAACATTGAAGCGGGACTTTTCCATTTGTGTTCACCGATGATTGGACTATACTTTGGTGCTTTCGTCTTGCTTCTAGAAGGTCCAAGGGGTGAGATTTTCGAGAGTGCAAGAGAGGGGACAGAGAAGTGAGGGGCATGCCCTGGCCACACTGTGCATGCCCACTGTGGCCATGTCACTGCCTTGCCGCCCTCAAACGCCGCCTAGTAGTTGTCCTCGACCACCCTCTACGCCCTAGACGTGATGCCGTCCCTCCTGCACGTCGTGCACGCCCTGGAAACCCGACCCCGTGCCGGAAGGGACACACCCGAGAGCGCCCCCGTGTCAACGACCACGTCGCCATGGCTATAAGCCATTCCCCGTGCCCCTTCCTTGCCACTGCCCTCCCTACACTCCACAAACTCGCCTCGAGCCGCTGGACCGAGCCCCGAGCTCTCTATGAGCTCCACGGGAAAAAATATCGACGCCGGCCACCGTGGCCACTCCGAGAAGGTGGAGTCTGTCTCTGTTGTTCCCACCCCATTTCTTTGCCACCTGTGCATTCCCCGTAGCCATACCAACCGACCTAACAGCCCCACTGTTCCTCTCGCTTGCAGGACCACCACCGTCGTCGATCTCGCCGCCGCGGTCGCTCTACCTCAGCGCCACCGTCTGGAGCCGCCATCGTCAACAAACCCCGCGCCTCTCCACTGCCCCAACTCCCTGCTACCTCCCCTACCTCGCTCCACGACACTGCAACCCCCTCGAGGAGCACAGCGCCGCCGTCCCCTTTTCTGTCGCGTCCGATGAGTGAGAATGGAGGGAGGGGAAGAAGATGCACGTGGACCCTTGATCCTTTGATCAACGGCTCCAGCTGAATCCACCCTGTTCCCGCTCTTTTCCCGCATGCACTGGGCCGCGCTGCGTGTTAGTTGGGCCGCGCAATAGGAAATCCAGCCCACCCTTGTGTGGTTCCTTTTTATTTTAATTATTGGCAGAAACTTGTACGATTTCTTTTGTCTTGTCAAAAATAGTTTGGGTGCAAATTAAATTCAACCAAATTTTTTTCTAGTAGTTTAGCTTTTTCTTGAACATCTCCAAGTGGTAGATCTAGGTTTGGTTGTTTATATTTGCCTTGGTATCAAAAATTCCACAGACTGTCCGTGAGACCATTTGGTGAATAAATTTTTCTTTATGTATCCAAATTGGTCAAATAAAATTGTTTTGAGTATCGCTTGAGTAGATATATCATTAGGGATTTACCTTGTATCAAGGAGAGTTACCATTGGGAAGTGTCATCAATTTTGGTAAAAGACCAATAGGAATTTCTAGGATTTTAAGAGAGAGTTTAAAAATAATTTTTGATGTGGATCTAATTGGATGAGCTTTTGTACGAGTAGACCTATAAAATTCTAGCTTGGATTAATTTTTAGAGCCATAGATTATTTTTGGCATGCTTAACTAGATTTTGCACTTTTCTGTTATTAGTAGATTTTGTGGAAAAAGTTTTGATTAAATGTTTGGTTGATAGAATCTTGTTTCCTAGCATAAGTGGATGTGTTTCTATATGTTATTAGGCTGTTTTATTGCAGCACTATTATGTTAGGAAGTTTGTGCATGTTTGGAAAACAAATAGAAATAAAAATAGTCTCTTATTGTTCTTCTAGTATTTTGTTTGAATTGATTTTGTGAGCTAGCTTTGTGTGTTTGTTACCTAGGTTTTTGATGTGGTTATGTTGATTCCAATACCATTTTGGTACTGAGATTGTGATGTTTTCATCTCTGCTATATTGCACTTTATTTTATAGTAAAGCATGTGTAGCATTTGTTTGTTATTTCACTTTGTTGTTTCCACTAGTATGAGTAGTGTGTGATTGTTTGTTTGGTAGATTATTAATTTTCTCAAGTGAGAACAGAGGCATTGTGACCTCTAATGCTTTGGTATATTAGTGGAACATCCACTGGTCCCATTGCATTTTGGTTAGGAATACAAATTCCCTACCATACAGTTGCTTGTTAGTGACTTATATCACTATATGAGTGTCCAGTATTTTCCACTAAGGAAAGTAGATGATTGCTCTACTTAGTTGATTGAAGTGTGTAGTAATGCTTTGTGACTACTAGTATGTTTATTTTAAGTGCATTTGTTGATATGGTGTTCCCTTGGGAATATCATGTTAAGGAGTGATTGATTGTTGTTTTGATTAAATTGAGTGTTGTTTGCAAATAGAAATATTTTCCTAGTGTTGGTAAGTTGTGTGTGGATATAAATTCCTTGAGTGTTTTGATTTTAGAAAGTATTGATTGAGAATGTATTGGGTGCATAGATACTTGTTGTATAGCATGTTACTTTGGTGATATTTATTTGATTGTTAGGAAAGCATGATTTATTAGATGTGGTTGATTTTTGCTAAGTAGTTGTTTTCATAGAATTATTTTAGTATAATTATTTACTACAATGTGTAAGGTGTATGTTATGTTAGTAGTTATTTATATTCATGTGTTGCTTGTTTAGGATAATGCATCCTTGTAGTGTTGTTTGTTTCTCTAGTATTGTATTAGTGTCACCACTAGATTTTATGAATTGCTCTAGTATTGTTTTTTTCTAATTTATGAGCGTGTGTTACCCTAGCATGTTTAGCATGTTTTTACTTTTGTTATTATGACTTGACTCCTTGAGTTCCTAGTTGTTATTAGTTGCAGAATGCATTACTTTCTTATAGCATGCTTGTGTAGTAGTCTTTCTTACTAGTATGCTATTAGTGAATCCTGTTGTTATTCCGTTTTCTAGCATAGTTATCTCTTGTGAATATTGTGTTTTAGAGTGTTTATTATTAATTGTTATATGTGATTTAGCCACTGGTTAGTTTGGTTATATTTATGCTTGAGTGATTCCTTAGTTTTTGTGTAGATGTGAGCATAGCCAGTAACTAGCTTGTTCATTTGTGGTTTGCTTTGCTGTTTGGAATTGTCTGATGAATTATTGTAGCATGAGTATTGTACTAATGATATGTTTGAGTTTAGTCTTAGTTATTTATCTATTCTTTGAGTTAGTGGTAAACTTTTTTGGTGATGCTTGCTTCTGTTGTTGTTAATACCCACTGCCATGGGTATTGCTTTGAATGATTTCTATTACTTTAGTAGTCTCACCTTTGTGACCACAAGATATTTTTTAGCCTCTTATATGTCTTGGTATGAGAGTGGTACACCCACTCCACCTACGATATTTAGGATGTGGATTATGGTTTTCCTAACCATATGCTTTTCTAGTGCTAGTTTTGTACCCTGAGTGTTTGTGAGGTAGTTTTCTCGTTAAACATTTTGAGTGATTGCGCTAGTATAAGTTTGCTTGATGTATGTTTTGCTTTGTTTTATTGATTGCCTTCTTTGGTTCTGAGTGTGTGTATTTTATTCTTTTACGGCGTTAGAAAATGAAGAAGAAGAAGGAGTTGTAGAGTTGCGTGTCAAGTTCAAGCTTCTTCAAGGCCAGGGACAGAAAGAGTTTTCAGGCAAGCCATCCTCATGATTGCTACTACACTTATCATTATCTATCATGCATATTTTACTTCTAAAAGTTTTACAAAACTTTGTTTATCAAAAAACTATTTTTGAGTGACTACTACTACTATTAATATTATATAAGCTATTACTATGACAGTAGTTGAAACTTGGTGTTACCACGCCCATAGCCACCATATGGTATTATTACCACCAAAAGTAAGTTCATAAGTGGACACCCCAAAAATATGATTTGTTCAAAACAAAGGCTTTATGGAAAACCCGGTGGAAAGGCGAAGCCTTATCCACAGGAGAATTGTCGAAGTGGTCATTTTTGGGAAAAATGTGTTTTAAAAATTGACACATAACCTAGTCTTCGCCGGACAACCTTTACCGTAGTGCCACTCTACCCAAACATGGGCACGAGGCTTAATTTGAATTTTTTTTTTGTTAGTGTGTGTTCTATCTCAATTAGCTATAAGGGGACGGACTCCCTCGAACCAAAATGTCGCCAAGTTATGAAACACATGACATACAAAGTGTGGGATTAATTTCTCCTCCGGCCGCAGCAGTTGGGTCTCCTATCATGGCAAGGTGGGACCTGATGCCAGGGAGATCAAACCCACCTGAAGAGATAGTCATTTACTAGATGGTTAGGATCAATTATCAGATGTTTACATACTGTTGATACAGTCCGTGGTTGTTCAAGGCGGATGTTCTGGATCTAGTGGATTGTGTACACCTCCGCAGAGTCAAACTTTTCTGAACAGCCGCGTCCTTGGATATGGACAGTTGAATGGCCATGTAGCTAGCATCGTGTCAATGTTTTCAAAAAGGAGTTTTGAAAAGGGATGTGGACTTGTGAAGTTTTAAAAAGGAGAAACTTTGTACCGGTGAGGTAAAGGTGAGGAAAAGCCGGATTTTTTTTTACAAGAAGTTTTGCAAAGAAAAACTTTCTTTTCTAAAATAAAGTTTTACAAAAACTTTTGGACATGCAATATCTACATTAGAAAGAAAACTATATAATTTTCTTTTGAAGTATCTTCTTGAACAAGATACAGAGCTTTTCAAAATCAACTATGATATATCCTTCATATATCATGGGTAGTGAACCCTATGTATAGCCTACCTTCTCCACCATATAATCATACCTGCATTCTATAAGCTTCATGACTCTGGATGGCACCCACCGGGTTCGGGGCCGGGTCGGCGCCCCCCATACCCGCCCCATTTAACTTGTCGGGTCTCATTTCTTACCATACCCACGACCCAATCGGGTTCGGGGCCCCAACGGGTACTCATTTAAGGAGCGACACCGACACATATAGGAAATAAAATAATGGAATATTGGGATGAGGTTGGTTAGAATAGACACGTGTGTACATGTGTTGTCTCCGGGATGCCAGATTCCAACGCGTCCATGTGATGTGTGAGGTTTGTGGTCCATACCTCGTGGACGTGTGGTTAGGACTAGGATTATTAGGGATATGATTATGACTTAGAGCGGATGCGGGTCTACGGGTACGGGTCTGTCACCCCCATACCCGCCCCATTAGACCTGGCGGGTCGAACATTTTACCAAACCCTCCCCATTTAAGGCGGGTACCCGTCGGGTTTGCGGGTTTCGGGGCCCCATTGCCATCCGTATCCATGACGGGTGTCTTGCGGAGTACATTCAAATGTACTCATATTGGTTTCGTCCCTGGTATTTACTTGCCAGACTTCGAGAAGGAGCCTTAGAAGGAGATCTACATGGAGGAGTACTGCACTGATGGCCTTGCAAACTAGGATCGTCTCCCGGTCAGCAGCCTGTAGGTTAAGGCGTGACTTGGGCTCTACTACGTTGTGTGTTTTTTGTCTTCCACTGTGTGTTGTGTGTTTTACCTGCGTGGCAATTGTATTAGACTTGGTCATGTGATCATGACTCTTTTGTAAGTTCTTCTGTAACCGTGTATTTGGATATTGTATCTGTATGCCAACTTGATATGTTGTTCACGACTGGTGTGATCTGGGATCGTGAATGTATTTATATCGGAGGTCCTTGAACAGTGGTTCATGGGGACCTTACAGAGTTGGTATCAGAGCTATCTTGAACTTAGGAGACCTTAGTTAGCATGGACGTTAGCCAGTACTCTGAAAAGTTATTTTATAAAACAAAGTTACCAGTATGTCTATGTACCAAAATATTCTATATATTCCATCCCCTCAGTGTTTTTGAAAACTCTACTTATACTAAATTACCTTTGATCATCTTAAAATTTTGCACACTGTTACCTAACATAAGCTATTTAATTTTTTTGTGTAGATGGCAGTTGTCTTCACCGAGTCCTTCCGGCTGGGTACGTATGCACCTTGCTACCGCCTCTTTGAGGAGGATTTTATCAAGATGACTCATATTATCGGTTGCCCAGTACCTGAGTTGAAGGGAGCTCAGATTCACCATGATGGACAGGAGTTGTCCTGGTTGGTCGTCTGTACCATTTGTGCTCCTTTGCTAGCACCATCGACCCGGATATCACTTATGAAGTGAAGGAGAAAAATTGGGAAGATGGTATCCTTAGAGTGATGCAGCTGACTATCGCGAAGCTCGCGAACTTCTTTCGCAGCAAGTTTGAAGGCACCCCCTATAGATACTATGGGAGGCGCGATGAGGACAACAAGCCAATCGATGTCACTGAAGACTTTGTCTTTTCTCGTCATTTCCATCACATGGAGGGACATCTGCACAACACTCAGTTTGCCCTTGATAGACTCATATGAGAGTTTGACACCCGAGGAAGAGAGATAGACCAGCTGGATAAAGACCTGAGAGTTTAATCTGCTACAGAGCGCCGTCTTGTAGCACAAAGGAAGACCCTGAAGTACGTTGACTGCCACCTTCGTGCACAAGTGAGAAGCCTTCAGTTTCAGCTTGCAACCAGCCAGGCTACAATTGAAGATTTGGAGGAACAGCTACACGCATCCTCGAGCACTTAGGATTGCTAAAGGATGTTAGGAGTTTGTGTTGTTCCCACCCAAGATGCTTGTTTGTGTTGTGTTGTGTTGTGTGAAAGCTGTTAAGAACTATGTGTGAGCTAGATGTGTTGTAAGACCTATGCTTTTGCTATGTGAAACCTAAGGTTGAGTTATGCTTGTTGAGACTCTATCTCATGTGTATGTTAGTCTTGTTTGTGATTGCTTCTTAGATGCTTGTCTGCTATTGATCTACCGTTCTCATCTCTGTTATGGGCCGGTTTGTTTCACAAGTTTTCAAAATAAAACCACTCTTTATTTCCTCTCGTCTTATACCATTCTTTTTCTTCAGTATGGCCAGCGATTTACCGCCATCACCGGAGCCAACTGTTGCTCAACTGTTCACACTGATAATGGAAGACCGTGAAGCCGCTCGTGCAGACCGCAATGCCACCCTTGGTGCCCTACAACACTTGACTCAGCTTAGCCTTGCTAATGCCGAGGATAATGCTGTCCTTATAATGGAGCACCAGCGCCTGCTTGCTGGTGAGAGTTGCAAAAGGAAGATAGTGACGCCAGGATAACCTAGTTCATGTGTGACTCGTAGTACCCTACCTGCGATGCCACAACCCCCAAGGAAGCGTGTGAATGTTAGGCCTAAAACAACGGGTTGCTATACTTGTATACAGGAAGGACATTTCTCTCGCGAGTGTTCCCGGAAGAATCGTGTTCTAGTTCATCCCGATGAAACCCAAGAGACCCAAGGTCCAACACAGAAGAAGCGAAAGAGTTTGATGAGCGAATCTCAAGACCAACAAGACGTTGAGGAAGCACCTGCGACTCATGCCATAGTTGTTGGTACATTTTCGAACCAAAACTGTGACCACCATAGTTTTTGTTTGACTTCATAGGCTGAGAAATCCGATGTAATGTAACATTAGTAATGTCCCTTCGGACTAATTAAAAATATCTTTGAAACTAACGGCACTAACGTACTATATCTAACTCTAGACTAACACCTAACTCAGTTTTAAAATTACTAACAAAATTTTCAAAACCAAGGAGAAAGGTGCCTTAGGATGGTTTATAGATGTTTGATAGAAATAGGAAGTTGAAGGGACAATTGGATTTCTGAAACTATGATTTTACTAGACAATAAGAATCTGTCGTGTTTTTGGGGGAAAAACCAGATCTTAGGATATAAGATTGTGGAGATGAATTTGAGTTTTAGAATGGGAGTGAAAGTTTGAGGAGATTATGGAAAGTATTGGAGTTGAACCAAGGATATGTTATGATATATATACATAGGGGCTAACAAGTTGTGGACCCCAAAACTTTGGAAGTTATCTAGGGCTGAAATATGTAACATGGAAGAAGTGATTGGAGGTTTAGAAATTTTGGTGGAAACTATTGAATTTTTAGGAAGCACTTGCTAAATGATGAGGATTGGATTTGATTATGAATAGAATATTGAGAAGAATTTGTGGTATTGGAACGAAGAGGATAATGGTTTGCATAATGGATTCTCATACTGGATTGTTATAGAAATATGGATTGAAGTAGAAATATTATGTTGGATTGGAATAGACATTTCGATTTTGATAAAAGGCATATTGGAGAAATATTAGATTTGATATAGGAAGGAATTGGTGGTTATAAAAGAATGATTTTTGGATTGTAGAAAAAATCAATATGGCTTGGAGATCGTAGATGATTATTCTTGGTGATATATTTTTGGAGCTTGTCACGCTCTGTTGAGATTGTTTTGAGGAAAATGCTTAGCATTGATGATGAGATAGGAGTTTGGAGAGTTTGAGAGGATTTATATAAGTAGTCAGAAAGTGGATCAGATCCCAAAGTTATGGGTATATGATTATTGGATTTTGGCTTAGCATTAGCACTATGATAGTGGAGAAAATAACCTTTGAGGGACACAAAGGATATGAGACTTGCTTTTCTAAGGATATTTTTAGATTAAGAAAAAAAGATAGTGGATTACTTGGATTTTAGGAAAGGAGCAAATGGAAAGCTCTTGTTTAAGAAAGATTGGTGGATATCCGATGGATTGAAATACTTAATGATGAGAGAGTTATGCCTCAAATGATATGATAATGGGATGATAATCTTAGCTTGATATCCCAGTGATGGTTCTAGTGACTAGTTGGTAGTGGCAGCCCTATCAGAGATATGGGATTGGAAAAACTAGTAGATCATGTCTAAAGAGTAATCCATGGATGACTATTATGGTTTTGAGGAATACTAAGTTCGAGGTTTAGAACATGGCACCCTAACCTTTGGAAAGCTAACCTACCGGTGGATTTTGGTAAGATTAATCAAAGGGGGGAAGCACCTGTGTTTAATGTTACCAACTACCATCACCTGTTTTTGTAGACTAATGTTCTAACATTATTGTTTTGGCCACACTCTCTTTTTGCTTGCCTGCGAATGTCGGGACGAGATTCTTTTAAGGGGGGAAGATCTGTCACACCCCAATTTTTGGATCCTTGTACTGTAGTTCAAGGAGACAAAAATATGGGCCAGCAAATATTTTTTACAACAACATGTTTGTTTGAACCAACATGTGTTGTGACAATAGTCATATATGCAATGCAATATTTGTTTTATTTTAAAACCAATACAAAATTTCCAAGAAAACCCTTTTATGTTTTCTCTGATGTTTTCCCTAAGGGACTTGAGTTATTTTTATTCCAACACTTGGATCATGCTTGTTTGCATCTTGATTTAAACTGTTAGCTTTGTTGGATCCAAGCAAATAAAAATACAAAATGATTTATGGAAGTTTTCTTTCAAGTTTTCTATTGAAACTTTTCCCTGAAAATATAGCCAAGTACCTGTTTTCCACACTTGTATTCAATAGGCTATAGTATTCCATTTTTTTTATTGACTTCTGTTTGTTCTCTGATATGTGGACTACAAAACTACAAGCTTGGTTCGATTTATGGACTTTGAAAACAATCATTTGCATGTTTGTTTTCGTGGAAGAAAAATAAGACAGAAAAAGGGATTTTTAGAAAACAGAGAAAAACAGAAACTAGCCCTTTTCCACTTTGTTTTCATAGTTTTTTTTTTCAAATTTGTTTTCAAAAGATGTTTTTGAAAGTGAAAAAACATGTTTAACAGTCTCCAACTTTGAAAACAACATTTGGATTCCATTTGGTCCATGAAAACAAGCTGAACTTTTTGATGATTTTAACTGTTTACAAATCTTAACAAGAATTGCTAAGTCCCTAATTGAATTTTCTTAATTTTTCTGAAACAACATTTTTGCAAAACCTTGGCAGTTATTTTCATTTTATTTTTGTGCAAACCTTGAAGTGGGAATTTTCCATTTGTGTTCACTAGTGATTGGACTAAACTTTGGTGCTTTTGTCTTGCTTCTAGAAGGTCCAAGGGGTGAGATTTTCGAGAGTGAAAGAGAGGGGACAGAGAAGTGAGGGCATGCCCTGGCCGCACTATGCATGGCCACTGTGGCCATGCCACTGCCTTGCCGCCCTCAAACGCCGCCAAGTAGTTGTCCCCGACCACCCTCTACGCCCTAGACGTGATGCCATCCCTCCTACACATCGTGCACGCCCTGGAAACCCGACCCCGTGCCAGAAGGGACACACCCGAGAGCACCCCCGTGTCCACGACCATGACACCATGACTATAAGCAATTCCCTGCGCCCCTGCCTCGCCACTGCCCTCCCCACACTACACACACTCGCCTCGAGCCGCTGGACCGAGCCCCAAGCTCTGGCCACTCCGAGAAGGTGGAGCCCGTCTCCATCGTTCCCACCCCGTTTCTTTGCCACCTATGCGTTCCCCGTAGCCATACCAACTGATACGTCATAAACGTATCCTTAATTTTTGATGTTCCATGTTGTTTTCATGCCATATGCTACATGTCTTCCTTACACTTTATGTCATTTTTATCGATTTCCCGGGACTAACCTATTGACAAGATGCCATAGAGCTAGTTCCTGTTTTCTGCTGTTTTTAGTTTTAGAATAGTTGTTCTAAAAATATTCTCGGAATTGGACGATTCAAAATCCAGAAGTCTTAAAATTCCCGGAGGGTCCACGGAGTCCTGAAGAGACCCGGAGGGAGGGGGGCATAGGGTGTCCACACCATACGGTGGCGCGGGTCCCCTGGCCGCGCCACCAGGTGGTGTGGGCCCCCCTGGCCACCCCCCGACATCGCCCTTTCGCCCATATATACCCCTCGATGCATAAACCCTAGATGAATCAGCCTTTTCCACAAAAAACATCCGTAGCTCCGCCGCCACCGACAAGTTTCGGGGGACAGAAATCTATGTTCCGGCACCCTGCCGAACGGGGAAGTCCCCACGGAGCCATCTCCATCGACTCCACCACCATCTCCATCGCCGTTGCTGTCTCCTATAATGAGGAGGGAGTAGTTCTCCCCCAGGGCTGAGGGCTCTACCGGTAGCTATGTGTTTCATCTCTCTCCCATGGTGTGATCTTTATGTGATCGTGAGCTTTGTAATCTAGTTGAATAAGTAGATGTTACTCTTCATGTATTATGCTACTCAAGTGGTTTTGTTATGAGATATCCGTAAAAAAATTGATCACGGTGTAAAGGTGACCGTGTGTTCATCGTGTGGTTTAGCATGATATTTATTTTTTCTGTTGGATGGCCCTATTAAATTGTGGCGTTTGTTTAGTACCTTCTAGGGCGCTCATAGTGACAGAGTGGGGTTAACTAGACAAGTGAATGCAAACTTGAGGAGTGCTATTATAGCCCTACGCAATGAATTGGTGTTTGTTATTTGACCGGAGAGTGGTTCAGAGTAGCATAGTGAAGAGATGATATTTATGCATTCAATTATGTTATCATTCTTGAGAGTGTTCACTTGTGAAAGTATGATCCCTAGGCCTTGTTTCTAAGCATCAAAACACCGTTTACAATCAGTTCTGCTACATGTTTGCTTGCTGCCATTTTTATTTCAGATTGTTATTATCACTTATAACCATCCATATTACTTCACTCTCTCTTCGCCGAACTTGTGCACCCATACAACTGACAATTGTATTAGGTCTGTTGGGGACACAAGAGACTTCTTGTATCGTGATTGCAGGGTTTCTTGAGAGGGATACCTTTGACCTCTTCCTCCCTGAGTTCGATAAATCTAGGGCAATCCACTTAATGGAAACTTGCCGCTGTTCTACAAACCTCTACACATGGAGGCCCAACACCGTCTGCAAGAATATAAGCATGCGTAGACATCAAGCCCTTTTGTGGCGCCGTTGCCGGGGAGGTAAGGTAAAAGGTTCTCATATCGTCGTGCGTGAGTGCTCGAAGTTATTTCCTTTAGATTGTGCAATTATAGCTTTTTGTTTCTTTTTTTTATTTTCACTAGTCAGGCTTAATGGAAAACAACAAAAATATGAGAGAACTCTATAATCTTTATCTTGAGTTATGACATGAAGTGTTTGAAGAGAAAATTAAAAAACCTATGGAACTTTATTTACATGCTAGTAGCACTGTTATTATATGAATTCTTTGAACACCATTGTTTCCAATGCTATGGAAAAGTCTAAGCTTGGGGAAGCTAGTTTTGATGAATATGATATTTTTAGTCCCCCAAGTTTTGAGGAGGAAATTTTCTTTGATGATACCTTGCCTCCAATATATGATGATTACAATGATGAACATGCTATTTTCAGTCCACCTACTATTGAGGAGAAAATTAATTATGATTACAATATGCCTCCTATGTTTGATGATTATGGTGATGAGAACGATAATGCTAGCTATTTTGTTGAATTTTCTCCCACTGCTATTAATAAGAAGGGCTATGCTTATGTGGAGAGTAATAATTCTTTTATGTATGTGTCTCATGATAAGAATGATTCTTGTAATACTTATATTGTTAATTTTATTCATGATGCTACTGAAAGTTATTATGAGAGAGGGAAACATAGTCCTATGCATTTCAAAAATATCAAGTTTTCCCTCTTTATGTTGAATTTTTTTAAGTTGCACTTGTTTTGCTTTCCTATGCTTGTTGCTTTGTGTTTTCATGACTTGTTTTTCTACAAGATTATTTTTAATAGGAAGTGGGTTAGACTTAAATTTGTTTTACATTTGCTTCTTGATGCTCTCTTTTGCTTCAAATAATATTTATCATGTGAGCATCTTTTCAAATTATAATGCCTAGCTAAAAGGCGTTAAAGAAAAGCACTCTTGTGAGATAACCAATGGTTTTATTTTTCTGTGTTTTCCTTGAGTCAAGGGGTTGTACACTTCTGTAGTAACTCGTTTGTATATTTGTTTTCATGTTTTGGTAGTGCCAAGTAAGGTTTCTGACGAGAGCTGGAGTTGGTTTTCGGATTTCTGTGCAGGAAACAGATTTCCGCTGTTCACCGCAAAAAAACGTATAATTCACAGAAAAACAGAATGACCTGAAATTTCTTGTGCTAGGATAATTATGCAACTTTTTTGTTCTTTAAGTTTTTCGATCTAAGCAACATAAGTGCCTAGAAAAAATTCTTCTTTACAGACTGTTCTGGTTTTGACACATTTGTCCATTTTTCTTGCATTTGCTCTTTTACGATGTCAAGTGGATTTCTTTGCTTCACGAAACATCAGTGACTGTAGATAATGTTTAAAAGAATTAATAGCACTGGTGCCATACAGAACCCATGATTATTTAATTGTTGCACTAACCCTCTAATGCGAATTACTGTTTGAGTATGGTGTGAAGGAAGTTTTCAAGGTTCAAGAGAAGAGGTGATGTATGTGATCAAGAAGAGTGCAAGGTCAAAGCTTGGGGATGCCCCCGTGGTTCATCCCAGCATATTTATAGAAGACTCAAGCATCTAAGCTTGGGTATGACCAAGGCATCCCCTTCTTCATCAACTATCTATCAGGTCACTTCTCGTGAAACTATATTTTTATTCGGTCACATCATATAAAATTTACTTGGAGCGTCTTTTATTTTTCGTTTTGTTTCGTTTTGTTTTCTTTAGTTTTCTTTGCTGTAGTTTACGGTTGGATCCTACCATACTTGTGCGGGAGAGAGACACGCTCCGTTTTCATTGCTTAGTACACTCTTGTTTCCATTCTTATTGTTCTATGAGTGTTCACTTTTTGCTAGTACTGTGTTTAGCCTTGTTTTCCCCCATCTCTTTTTTAGAGATGTTAGTTCTAGTAGAGTTATGTTAGTACTCTCTTGTTTCATTGCTATATTATTTGGAGAGTTTTTGTTGTTTGGTGTTTGATGGAAATAGAAAATCCTACATGTGGTAGATGGTATAATGAAAAAGCTTGCATATGTTTGTAGATCACTAAACTATTTCACATGATTATTTGATGTTGTTTTGAGATATTAATATGCTTAATGGTAAACTTGTTGGTTTAGTAAAGTAAAAACAATTAATGGTTGGTCTAGAAGCTTGAAACTGTGCCACACTCAAATAACCAGTTGATAGGATAATGGTATATGACTTCCTTTGCTGATAGCAATCATGATAGCTTTTGTTACGCGCTACGGTCGAGGTAGACAACATTGACTTGTCACTGCTACAGACCCTCTTGGAGTGATTTTTATTATTCCTTATGACATCATGATTTTATTTGGAATCTTTACCTTCTGAGTTCTATGTTGCGGTTTTCTGGTACTTCCACCATCCATATTTGCTAGCCTCTCCGGTACTGTGCATTGCTCATTCTCACATTGAGAGTTGGTGCAAACTTCACTAGTGCATCCAAACCCCATGGGATAACTTTGTTCTTCTAAACATAAGACAAAATTTATCTTCCTCAAAACAGCCACCATACCTACCTACCATGGCATTTCCATAGCCATTCCGAGATATATTGCCATACAACATCCGTCATCATTATGTTACTTGTCATGCTTCATTGTTATTTTGCATACTGCTACATTGGCAGGAGCATTTAGTTTTATTTACATCAGAGACATTTCAGTTTGAGTTATGAGTACTAAAAGTGTGATGATTCATTGTAAAATAGAGTGTTGCCCCTACCAACGAGGTTATAAATCAAGAAAATAAAAAATAAAGAGAAAAGGCCAAAAAGAAAAAAAAGGCAAAAGAGAGATAATAAAGAGAGATGGGGTAGCACTACTATCATTTATTCCACACTTGTGCTTGGTTGGCATCATTACTTCAGTTTGGAGAGAGTTTTCATATTATGACTTACATAACTATGTGGGGAACTTACATTATAGAACTTGGCTTGTATATTCCAATGACGAGCCTCCTCAAAAGAGATCTAGGTCTTCGTGAGCAAGCAAGTTGGATGCACCCCCACTAGTTCCATTGGAGAGCTATCATACACTTATAGCTCTATGTGCATCTGTTATGTTCACTTTCAGTTGTGTGAGACTTTCTTCCATCGACCATCCAAACCCCCTAATGTTCTATTAGCCATAACATCCTGGTGCTAGGGACCAATACAGAACGCTTGCTTGTTTTAAGTGCACAATTATTTGAATGATTTTCCTATGTGCATATTGTTGTCACTTGACTTGATCCTAACAGGGCTTGTTGTGAGATTTTGATTCCTTGGATGATTATATTGTTGTTCTTGACGCTTAAAACATCTCTAATATACTTTGCACAGTGGATTGTCTTTTAGTATTGATTCATTGAAAGGTTTTACTTTGTTATTCCTAATGGTTTATACATTAATATTTGATATCAACTATAAACCATAGCCTTTATTCATTTGATTCTAGTTTACATGATTTACATTACTATGATGATCAAGTTTATGTTGGTAGAATGTCACCTCAAAATTATTTGTTTTGTCGTTTACCTACTCGAGGACGAGTAGGAACTAAGCTTGGGGATGTTGATACGTCATAAACATATCCTTAATTTCTGATGTTCCATGTTGTTTTCCTGCCATATGCTACATGTTTTCCTTACACTTTATGTCATTTTTATCGATTGCCTGGGACTAACCTATTGACAAGATGCTACAGAGCCAGTTCCTATTTTCTGTTGTTTTTAGTTTCAGAAAAGTTGTTCTACAAATATTCTCGGAATTGGATGATTCAAAAGCCAGAAGTCTTAGAATTCCTGTAGGGTCCACTGAGTCCCAAAGAGAACCGGAGGGGGGGGGCATAGGGTGGTGCGGGTCCCTGATACGTTGAAAATGTATCTCCTTTTACGAACACTTTTCCAATTGTTTTCCTCTAAACTTGTGAGTTTTGGATACCACTAACACGGACTAACGCTGTTTTTAGCAGAATTAACTTGGTGTCTCGTTTTTGTGCAGAAAAATCAACTTTGGGAAATTGCCCAGAAAAGACCCCATTGGCCCTAAAACACCAGAAGACCCCCGGGAGCTAGAAGGAGACCCAGAGAGGGGCCAGGAGGTGGCCAAACACCCCCGGCGCGCCCCCTAGGCCGCGCCACCTGGTGGTGTGGGCCACCCAAGCACCCCCTCAGACTCCACTTTTGACTACATATTGCCTTCAACCCTAAAATGAGAGGGGGTTCGTCATATTCCACAGAAACACAACAGAGCGCCGCCGCCACCCCGAAACTCAATTTCGGGATCAGAAGTTCCTGTTCTGGCACCCTGCCGGGACGGGGATTCGAAGGAGATCATCGCCATCGACACCGCCACTCCTTCTCCATCAACAGTCCATGTTTCCCCGTCCATGGGTGAGTAAACCCCAATGTAGTCTGAGAGGGAATGAAGGGATTGGATGAGATTGATCATGTAATAATGCTAGATTGTTAGGGAATAGTGCCTAGTATCCATTGTTAGTGTTTTCTACCATTGTTGCAACTTGTTATGCTTAATGCTTGTCACTAGGGCCCGAGTGCATGATTTCAGATATGAACATGTTATTGTTTCATGAGTATAATTATGGTTCTTGATCATACCTGCAGGTTGTTTACACATGTCCTTGTCAAGAACCCGAGGCCCCAAAGTGACAGAAATTGGGACAACCGGAGGGGATTGCTGCGATGTGAGGATCACATGTGTTCACGGAGGGTTAATGATTTGAACTGGTGCTTTATTAAAAGGAGCACCTTACTTATCAGTAGTTTACCTAGAGGCCTCGCTGCCACGGGATGGTAGGACAAAAGATGTTGTGCATGTTTCTCATTGCGAGCACGCACGACTATATTGGAACACATGCCTATGGTTTGCCTACAGGTTTGATACTTTATTATTATTATCTGCAATGCCCACGTTATTATTATTACATGATCCTTATTATCCATGCAACACCTGTTCATCCATTCCCTCTATGCCTACGGTACTCCCATCCTGCTATTTTCCGCGATTGCTACTGCTATTACTATTTTACTACTCCTGTTATTTTATTTCTACTGCTGCTATAAAGTTGTTACCACTGATAAATTGTTGCGAGCAAGTCTACTTTCAGGTGCAACTGAATTGACAACTCAGTTGTTAAGGCATATAAATATTCTTTGGTTCCCCTTGTGTTGAATCAATAAATTTGGGTTTTACTTCCCTCGAAGACTGTTGCGATCCCCTATACTTGTGGGTCATCAAGACTATTTTCTGGCATCGTTGCCGGGGAGCATAGCTTTATGTATTTGCTCACTTGATCGTGATATTGTTTTATGCAATCCATTCATCATGGCAAAGACTCGTGATGGAAAATTTCCCGTATCACCATCCACTACAAGAAGAGGTACAACTTTGAACACCTTTGCTGCTCTTGATTCACCATCTGTTATGAGTAAGCTTCTTACTCCACGACATGCTACCCACACTGTTACTTCTGGTGAGTCTGAGAATGCTTCCGATACTTTTGATGATGCTTCTACTGTGCTTGATGATACTGGTTCTCTAGGTCCTTTCCTAGATATTGCTACTATTGCTAAATCCAAACAAATTAAAAATGCTAAAATCCCTGTTGAAATTATTGTTACACCTGTTAATTCCACTAAGTATATTGATGATCTTGATGAAACCTATATTGAAGTTAATGATGATTTTATTGAAGAAGCTCGTGCTACTACTGGAGCAAGTGCTCTTAAGAGTCTTTTTGCAAGACATGATGTTAAATATAAATATTCTCTTGATACTAAGTTTGCCACGTCTCCCATACACATTATAGACAAGGATTATGATTTCTCTTTAGATTTATCTTATATATCTATTGTTGAGAAGGAACCCTTTTGTGGACTTGAAAGTAAAAGTGCTATGGAACACATAAATGAGCTTTCATCTATGAGTAGTTTATTTTATGATGATACCAAGATGCGTGCTTATTTTATTAACAAGATTTTTCCTTTTTCATTAAAAGATGAAGCTAAACTTGGTTTAACAATCTGCCACCTGGATCTATTACTTGTCCCATGGATTTGATTAATGCTTTCTTTAAAAAATATTTCCCTGCTAGTGCTCAACATGCTGTTGTGCAAGGAATCTTTAAATTTGAGCAAACTAAAGGAAAAAAATTACCTGAATCTTGGACAAGATTTTGTGCTTTAATAAGAGTTTTGTCTGGTTATCTTTTTTATCTTGATTATATATTTTATAATGGACTAATTGTTGAATCTAGGACATACCTGGATAGTTGTGCTAGTTGTGTTTTCAGGAAAAGAACTCCAGAACAAGCTGAGGAATTAATGGCTAAAATAGCCAAAAATAATGATGATTGGAATATACCTGAGCCTACACCTACAATAGAGCCAACACCAATACCAACACCCAAGAAGAGAGGGATGATTGAATTAAATGATGAAGTGATTAAGGAAGCCAAGAAATCTCTTAAAGAGAGGGGTATTAAATCTGAAGATGTGAAGAATTTACCTCCTATAGAAGAATTATGTAAGCCTATTCCTCATCCATCAACTGTTGAGGTACACTCTCTCCAATACTTTGATAATAGAGATATTCCCTACTCTAAACCACCTGATCAATGCTTAGATGAATTTGATAATTATGTTGTTAAGCAAGATAATTTTAATATGAGAGTGCAAAATCATCTTATGGAAAACTCTAGAGCTATTGATAATTTGCATGGTATTATTGAGAGAACCTCTAATGATGTTAAAATGCTTGTTAAACATTTTCAAATGGTTCAGGCTCAGATTGATAAACTCGCTAAAGTGCAAAAAGACATGCTAGCGAATGTTTCTAGAGATAAACATGTTTGTGAAATAACTACTAGAAGTGGTGTTTCTACTCAGGGCCCCTTGTATCCTGAAGGACATCCTAAAAGAATTGAACAAGATTATCAGCAACCTAAAAACATTAGTTCTCCTTCTAAGAAAAATAAGAAGAGACATAAAATTGTTGTAGAATCTTCTGAACCTGTTAAAGATCCTAATAGTGTGTCTATTTATGATGCTAAAACTGAAAGTGGTAATGATAAAAGTGATGCTTCTGATAAAGAAGAAACTGTAGCTAAACCTAAAAAGAAAACTAAAACTATAAAGTATACTAAGGAGGATTTCATTGCCAATAAACATGGTAAAAAATAGATCCTTGGGTACAAAAAGCAATGCCGTTTCCTACTAAGAACCACAAATCTAAGGAATAAGAACATTATAATAAATTTTGTGAGTGGATCAAACCTTTGTTCTTGGAAATTCCTCTGACTAATGCTATTAAGTTGCCTCCTTATTCTAAATATATGAAAGATATTGTCTCAAAGAAAAGGAAAATTACGAATGAGGAAATTTCTACAATGCTTGCTAATTACTCTTTTAATGGTAAGGTTCCAAAGAAGCTTGGAGACCCTGGTATTCCAACTATTCCTTATTCCATTAAAAACAATTATGTTAGAACTGCTTTATGTGATCTAGGAGCTGAAGTTAGTGTTATTCCTTTTTATCTTCATACGAGACTCTCTCTTGAAAAATTAATACACACTTATACATCTTTGCAAATGGCTGATAAATCTATTGCTATTCATGTTGGTATATGTGAGAATGTTCCTGTTCAAGTTGCTTCTATTTGTTTGAAATTAACTGACTTTGTTGTATTGGAAATGCCTGAAGATGATAATATGTCTATTATTCTTGGGAGATCTTTTCTTAACACTTCAGGGGCTGTTATTGATTGCAATCAAGGAAACGTAACTTTTAATGTTAATGATAAAGAGCATACTGTTTATTTTTGTAGCGCCTACCTTTTAATAAAGATAGAACACCTGTGTAACCTGCTATTCTCGGGATCTCTGATAGCATACACAAGACAAAATGAAATATTCATTGCAATAGCATCATTTTACATCGTTGATCCAGTGGATAAGAAATAAAATAGTCTTACAAATGGCATAGTCAACATGGACTAGCCCAATTAACAAGGTTTCAAAGTAAAAACAGCGGAAACAAATCATCAATGAGCCTTCTTCATCTTCATGGCCACAGGAAGAACATGTTGGCGATAGACTCGAGATCCTAAACGAAATCCTCACTCGTCTTCAGATTTATTTGCACGTTGGAATATGCAGCCCCCACGGGGGAGGAAGTCAGTACAAACAATGTACTCGCAAGTGACACTTGTATGGTGGCAGTTTTGAGGAATACACTAGCTACATGATATTTGGCTGGTGGAGTCTGGGCTATTTGCATAAAGCCAATTTTGTCCTATATTTGTAAATCATTTAAAGAAAATGAAAACATCTATACAATCATTCATGGCTAAACCACCATAAAGTTGGACAAATCATCATGGCTAAACCACCATGAAGTTTGTTAAATCATCATGGCTAAACCACCATGAAGTTTGAAAGTCATCATGTCTAAACCACCATGAAGTTTGATTGTGGCATCATGGCTAAACCACCATGTGCCCTATAAAGGGTTTCTACCATATTTTATTTCTTTCAAAAAAGATGAGGAGATCCTTCGGCACCAACTCTGTCTAGCTGCTCAACTGGCCCATAACCGAGAACACGGCTAAGATCTTAGTTTTTAATTCTGTAGAGGTTGTGCACTTTCACCTTGCCACTCATTTTCCAAGAGATAAGAATGAGACAAGATCTTTGGGAAGTGGGATTCAACCATACCAACATGACTCGACGCTCCTAAAATTCTACCACCCAATGTCATACAACAGGATGAACCCCCACAACTTACTTAATCTTGGCAGAGCCCATATTACCTCAAGGCTGCACTGGAAGCTAACTATACAGTGAAGACCTAAAAATCTCTTTAATCCTGGGTGGCGATCCACAAGTGTACTCTCAGGTGACAACCAGCACATTCATGGCTAAACCACCATGAACATGGTCCTGAGTAGCCACTCAACATAATCCAAGCAAGGTTCAATCCACCCAGGCGTTTCATTGGGTTGTTAATTTTCAATTTTCAAAACATCACAACCCAACAAATAACATCAATAGTTGTGATAGAATTCTATCATAGCTAAACTAGTACCTAGCAGGGGTTTCAGGTTGGCTACACACTACTAGGTGTTCTGAGCATAGCAGATACTTGGAAAATAATAAAATCACCTGTCATGCATGCTACTGAGAACACTAATGCAATTAAAAACAAAAGTGGGACATGAGTATCAGTTTCCTTGTGGAAGTTGGTATAGAGGAACTCTCTTTACAAATAGAACGTTGCTCTCCGTACAATCTAAACAATAGAAGTAAACACAATAAACAAGTAATTCACCAACATTCAAACAAATACAACAACAAAAATAATACAAAGGCATAACAAGTTATTCAACTGGATTGGTTTTGAACATGGGAAAAGGTTTTGACACATAATTCAATATGCAAAAAGATTTATGATGAGATGGTTATTGTTTGGTCTTGTATGGACAATTTCAAATTTATCACAATAATTCAATTTATAAAATGGAATGATATTGGTTTCGGTTAGGTTTAACACATAATTCAATTTGAAAAAGGAATTATGGTAAAAGGTTTAGCGTTAGCTACTAGGGAAAGGGTTGGTCAAGGTCACAAATATGACACAAGGTTTGTCTTAAGGGTTTTAGAAAACAAATCATGATCAACATGATTCGTTTCATGGCTTTGGTTAGTAGGGTTGAATAAATTTACAATATGGCTTGTAAATTTACATAAGGTATTGGGCTAGGGAATTCTGTTCCAAAAGTTAATTTCGATAAGTTCAACATGAAATGGGTGTTGGTTTTGATCAAAATGATCACACCACAATTTTACTAAAAAGGGGTTTCCATCAAACAACACTTGATTTATAATGGCTTATTACTATGGATGGTTTATATGACAAGGATTACATGGAATGGGTTCTCTGGTCACAAATGGTTACTAAATGGAACAATTTTCCGGAAGGAAACTAAATAAAATTATTTATAGAATTAAAACTAAGTGTAAAATACTTAAATGGCTATTTAAATTCTAAGCTCCATTTTAATTGGTTCAATTATTATTTTGGGTCATCTGGTATGAAAGTACACATCCTAAGGATTCCAAAAATATTTTATGTGAATTTTTTTGGATTTATAGAATTTTAATTATGCCAGAATTCATTAAACAAGAATATTTAACTTTTAACCAAATTAAGTTTATCAAATTTGAATTTGGAAATGGCCAAAAGTTTCTACATGTTCAGGGGATTTCAAAAAAAGTCTAAGTTTGTTAAATTTGGACTTATGGTTAAACAATTATGATGATTTGAAATTTCAGGGGCTATTCTGCAAAATGGACAATTTAATTCTATTCGGGAAATAACAGGAAATAACTGGCTGCTGACTGGGTGCCACGTGGCGCTGACTGGATGCCATGCAGTGCTACGCTATTTGCCGGTACCCCTTCGTTAAGTGGTTTAACATGGGCCGTTGGATTTAAATCCTAAGGTGTAGGGCTAGGGTTACCTCACCTGCCGGAATTAGTCGCCGGAGATGGAGAGCACGGCGGCGCTGCACCTCGGGATCGAGGCTGGCGATGATGGAGGAGGTCTCTAGGCACGAGGAGGCGAGGGCGACGCGCGGCGTTTCACCGCGAGACCGATGGTGGCCTTGGAGCGCTCCTTCGTTTCCTCTGCCGCTTGCGACGCGTGGACGGAGGAGGCACAGGCTCCGACGAGGTGTAGAAGACCACGGCACGACCGTTTCCGTGCACTAAGAGAAATATTAGAGGGTTAGGACGACGTGCAGGGTCACAGGGAGTCGAAGGGGATACACAGAAGCGTGGGGTACTGACGGAGTCGGCCGGAAACGGCGGTACACGGTGGCGGAACCGAGAACTCCGGCGAGAGATTTCTCTGGGCACGAGGCACAATTTGACGGGGAGGCAGAGGGGAAAGGAGAAGGGGATGACGGGTCATGAATAGTGGAGGCTTTTGGATGCGAGGAGGGCCGTGGGATGGAGATCGTGCGAGCTCGACGGTTTCGGCCGCGGGAGTTTCGGGAGGATGGGAAAGACTGACATCACGGTGACATCAGGCTTAGGTCATGGGTGGGCCCCACATGTCATTTGCACACAGAGAGAGAGGGTGAGTGCGCGCGGGCTGGGCTGTTGGGCTGGCTCGCTAGGTCTATGCTGCGCGCGCGCGTTAGATAGAACATGGGCTTAGCCCTATTGAACGGTCTCCACCTTTTTTGTTCTCTTTTTTTTTCCCGATTTCTTAAATAAGACATATGTTTTGTTTTAATAGTCCAAATGAACTAAATTTTGTTTCTATGGTTTTATAAAAACAAAACCTTTAATATAATAACTATCCTGTGTTATTTTCGAACATATTTAAATTTTGAGTTTTCAAAAGGGGTTTGAAATTCATGGGGTACTTTATGTCTATTCAACATAGAGTTTAATAAATCTCTTTTGGGCTTAAATAGAATTGTGTAAAATATTACATGTTATAATATTAAGTTTTGAAACATATCAGCATTGTTTTCTTACTAACTATTTTTGAAAGGGTTTATAATCTTTAAAGTCATTTTTAGAGAACATAATTTACTTTTGGTCTCTTAAAAATATTTTTGAGATCTAAAGTATTATCAGGAGTGATAATTCCAAGAAATAATTTGAAAACAAAATGAGACCATTTTGGAATTTAAAATACTTGGAAAAAAATATTTATTTTGGAAACAATTTTGGGGCTTAGTGAAATACGGGCCAAAATTGGATTGGCAATCTCCAACACTTTGGAAAGATATTACTTTTGTGTTGTGTTTTCTTTGTTTTTGGTCACTTGCATTAGTGGAAAACAAAAGTTTTAAATTTTTGTGATTTTTGAGTTTCTCCAAAAATCAGGGATGTTAAAATTTTCCCAAGAAGATTGATAGAAGATATGGTTTAAATTCAATTGAAAATATTGAGACCATTAAGATTGGAGAATTTTATTGTCCCATTCCAGTGCCACCAAAAGAATATGAAATTATTACGATTGGTACTATGTCTATCAAGGTTGAGGTAACATAATTATTTAGTGTTGAAGAAATTTTTCTTCATATGAAAATTATTCTCGTAACAAGACTTGATCACCCTTGTTAACAAAATGATTTTGAATGAAGAGGACAATGTTTTCACATTCCCTTTTATGTTTTCGCCATGATTACTTCCAGTATCACCTTGCTACTTTAGTACAATCATGTTTCCATCATCCATAACCTTGTTTTCACCATCCATCCTTTAGTTTTCACAGTGATTTCTCTTGTTTTCACCATGTTATGTTTGTTTTCACCAACCATACTTTTGTTTTCACCACTTCCATCTTTGTTTTCACTAGGTATTTACACATTGGTGTGTCATAAAACCTTTGTAGTTCTGGTTTTGGTTTTGTTTTCCACCCTTTTCACTTTTGTTTTTCTGGTCTTTATTAATTATTAAAATCTGGAAATACCTCAAAAATAAAGTTTCTCGAAAATTCCAGAAAAATTATAATAATTTTTATTCAAAATGAGGCAGAAAGCCATCTCGGAGAGCCCAAGAGGACCCACCAGTCAGGCCCACCATAGGGTGGCGCGGCCTGCCCCTGGTGGCGCCAACACATGGTGTGGGCCCCCCGGCCCTCCACTTATTCTCTCCACTGCCAAAGTCTTCTCTCTCACCCCCCAAACTGAAAATAATTCCCGGAACCCGTGTTCTTGCTGTTCTTCCTCAAGATTTTTGATCTCTTTGCTCAGCCCATCATTTGTGCTGAAATTTGGTGCATTTGCTCTCCGGTATATGACTCCTCCGTTTATCCAAGTAGAATTTTGTTTCGTGGCGTATTTCTTGTGTATTTTGGTACAGTAATTGACAGCTTATGTGAGTTTTCATGCTTGATTTGAGTAGAAATAATTTAGTTTTGATGCATATTTAGCTTTCCTATGTCTCTATAGTAGTTTCCACCTTATAGTTGCTTGATATCAATTTTTGTGATGATTGTTGAAAAATTTCAGAGATGGAGCATAATGTACATCAACTAAACCAGCATCAGTTGGAGTTGGATGAGGTCATGCCTATGCACCGAGAAGAAAGAGTTTTCCCGTCAATCTATCCGTGCCAGGAATTCATGCATATTACGGGAATTCTGCAGGATTTTTACACTCTTGTGCATAATGCAGGTTTGGATAATTTCCTTGAGGATGAGCCTACCCAACACATCAAACTAACCATGGCTGTGGTGCATGATTTTCGTTTGAAATGCTATTAAGGTACCAGAGTGGGGTTCATGTGAGAAGATAAAAGGGCAGCCTAAACCCCTACTGGAACTATATGAAGAGATTTGTCAAGGCAGGAGCTTCACAGGGGAAAGTGGTAAAATTAGAGATATTCAACTCCCTAGCATTTGATACTTTGCCTATTTTATTTCTAAATGTGTGTTAGCTAGGAAAATAGCCAACAAGTTGTCTTTCTATGATCTAGATTTTCTTTCAGCTGCTTTAAAATGCGATAGGTCTTATAACTTTGGTGCTTTAATTGCTTACCGTCTCTCGCTTAACCGTGAGAAGGGAGGAATTTGTGGAGGTTTCATTGCTTCGCGCTTGCTAGCTTTGCATGGTTTGGAGCCACACCCTCTAGACCTACAGTTTCCTATAGAAAGGTTGGACCTTGTTTTACGATTCAACATAGGTTTCTTTCTACCCCTTCTCACTTGCACAATTTATCTTTTGAAATAACTTTCTCCAAACAATCTAGGTGGAGAGTTACTAAAATTATTAGAGAAGTACTTTTGCCTGCACATCTTTTGTATAATCTTAATTACATGCAAGGATGGATACTTTCTGAGAGTGACCTGGACGCATACCTTGAGCAGCAGCCCCAGCATGTTGAGGATGCCGGAGAGGGGGACGATTTTGATTTCGTCCATCCCTCCGACACCACGGGGATCCCGTACCAGCAATCTGGATATGACTATGCGCCTGCTGCTTCATCTTCTTCTTGGGCACCCGAGTACGACCATGCAAGGGACGATCCACCACAGTGGGGAGGCTTCTCGCGTTATGGGTGATCTCCACTTAGGCCAAAATCCTAAGCTTGGGGGGAGGTACACCAACATCACACTCATTTATATATCATGTTCGGTCAGTTCTTTCTATATCCATATTTTCGCTTCTTTCGTTTTATTTCACTTTTTTTTCATTTCGTTCTTGTTTTCCAAAACACAAAAAGACCAAAAAAAATCGGTTGTTTCTCTTTGTTTCTTTCTTTTCTTTTGTTGGTTTGCTTTTATTTTCTCGTTTTGGTTAGTATTCAAAAAAATCCAAAAAATATTTTGCTTTGTTTACTTGTTTCTTTCCGTTCTTGTTTTAATTCGAAAACCCAAAAATATTTGTTGTTCTTCTTTGGATTTTTAAAGTTGTTGCAGAGTTCAACGGATTTCCGTGTTTCCGTTGGAGCTTAATTATCATTCTATATTATTCAATTCACAACTGAAGAGCAGTAATGAGGATTTACGACAATCCGAGTTGTGGTGAGAGGCTGGTATGAACTCTATTTGTTTTAATTTTTTGTACACATACTCATCCATGCGAACATGCTTAGTTCCTTCATGTAAGGTGTATGTTATTTAATTGATGCTTTCTCCTGTTTAGTTCCAACTTATTAATAGAAGGTAGCATGTCGTATAGATGTTTGCTTGCATTGTTTTATTCATAGAAGGGTATGACATTGTGGTATCTCCCTCTGATTGTTTCGCTTGAATCGACTTGGCACATGCTCACACATGCATAAGACTGAAAACAAAAAGTCACTTAGGACTCAATGATTTATATTGCCTTAGAGTATTTGTATCACTTTTATGCCCCTATTAATTTTGTTTTGTCACAAGCATGATTATGATAGTTGTTGCTCTCTCGATTGTCGCTCCCCGTCTCTTACTTGCCTTTACTTGTACTGAGTATGAGCTCTACTCATGGATCCAACTCCCAAAAACCAAAGTCTGCCTATTGTGTCCACCATACCTGCCTATATGTGGCATTTAACCACCACTCCAAGTAAATTGCTCATGTGCTACCTTTAAAACCATCTAAAAATTATTCCTGTTTTGTGCCACTGTTTTAGGTCATGAGGACGTAAATAGAGAATCTTTATGTCACTTGTTGATTGGATTTCACACCCTGGACTAGTGTCTTCATCCGATTATCAAAATTCATAGAAGAGCTGACAGCGGGGTGCCCAGCCCCAAATAATAAATACAAATTATCTTCACTCTTTTTGCCCCTGATTTATCAGTCAAAGCATAATTGTGTAAACAAAAGATAAAGACGAATGACCTTCTACACCAGTTGCATCCTTCAAATGGGAGCCGTTCTTGTGAAATATAGTTGGCTTGTGACATAATGTATTTTCTTTTTACCATTCGTTGACATAGGCATACACCTCTCTAAAAAAATGTTATCAATACCTCTACTTAATAAAATAAAAGCTCTAGCACATGAGTGATCCATGCTTCCCTCTGCGAAGGGCCTTTCTTTTACTTTTATGATTGAGTCTTCACCTTCTCACTTTATGCACCTTCTTGAGAGAAATAGTTGTTATTCTTAGTGTAATGTGCCTTACCCAGAACACGGTTAGTTGTGGTATAACTTTGATGCTTCTATCTTTGATATCTTTATTTTTAGTCTTCATTTGAATTTCAGAGGTGCCCTGGCATTTATGTTTTGCTCCACTATTAAAGGAAAGCGAGTACACTTTATTCTACCCTATTATGAGCATTACAATCTTACAGATTGATATACTTCATGTTGTCTATTATTAGTTTGTTGGCATATTTTCATGGTTTGCATAACTGCTGGGTAGCCTTTATTTTTGATACATCATATTATGAATTTCCTCAGCACCTGATCATATAGTGAGTATATTAACATCATATGAAACAAATGTGTTCGTAAAAGTCTTTTATCGCACTCAGTTGTCACTGCATTACTTGAGGACAAGCAATAAGCTAAGCTTGAGGGAAGTTGATAGGTCGAAAACTTATCTCCTTTTCCGAACACTTTTCCTCTAAACTTGTGAGTTTTGGATGCCACTAATACGAACTAACACTGTTTTCAGCAGAATTACCTTGGTGTCTCGTTTTTGTGCAGAAAAATCAACTTCTAGGAAATTTCCCCGAAAAGACCCCATTGGCCCTAAAACACCAGAAGACCCCCGGGAGTCAGAAGGAGACCCGGAGAGGGGCCATAAGGTGGCCAAACTATCCCGACGCGCCCCCCTAGGACGCTCCAGCTGGTGGTGTGAGACACCGAGGAACCCCCTCGGACTCCCCTTTCGACTACACATTTCCTTCAACCCTAAAATGCAAGGGGGTTCGTCATATTCCAGAGAAACACATAAGAGCACCGCCGCCACCCCGAAACTCAATTCGGGGATCAGAAGTTCCTGTTTTGGCACCCTGCTGGACGGGGATTTGAAGGAGAACATCGCCATCGACACCGCCCCTCAACTCCATCAACCATCCATGTTTCCCCCGTCCATGAGTGAGTAAACCCCAATGTAGGCTGAGAGGGATGGAAGGGATTGGATGAGATTGATCATGTAATAATGCTAGATTGTTAGGGCATAGTGCCTAGTCTCCATTGTTAGTGTTTTCTACCGTTATTGCAACTTGTTATGCTTAATGCTTGTCACTAGGGCCCCAGTGCCATGATTTCATATCTGAACATGTTATTGTTTCATGAGTATAATTATGTTTCTTGATCATACGTGCATGTTGTTTACACATGTCATTGTCCGGAACCCGAGGCCCCAAAGTGACAGAAATTGGAACAACCGAAGGGGATGTCTGCGATGTGAGGATCACATGTGTTCACGGAGTGTTAATGCTTTGCTCTGGTGCTTTATTAAAAGGAGTACCTTAATTACGAGCAGTTTCCCTTGAGGGCCCGCTGCCACGGGCTGGTAGGACAAAAGTTGTTGTGCAAGTTTCTCATTGCGAGCACGTACGACTATATTGGAACACATGCCTATGGTTTGCCTACGGGTTTGATACTTTATTATTTTTATCTGCAATACACACGTTATTATTATTACATGATCCTTGTTATCCATGCAACGCACGTTCATCCATTCCCTCTATGCCTACAGTACTCCATCCTGCTGTTTTCCGCGATTGCTACTACTGTTACTATTTTACTACCGCTCTTATTTTATTTCTACTGTTGCTATAAAACTGTTCCCACTGATAAATTGTTGCGAGCAAGTCTACTTTCAGGTGAAGCTGAATTGACAACTCAATTGTTAGGGCATATAAATATTCTTTGGATCCCCTTGTGTCAAATTAATAAATTTGGGTTTTATTTCCCTCGAAGACTGTTGCGATCCCCTATACTTGTGGGTCACCAGTCCCCCTGGCCACGCCACTAGGTGGTGTGGGCCCTCTGTACACCCCCCAGCATCGCCCTTTCACCTATATATACCCCCCGATGCATAAACCCTAGATGAATCAACCTTTTCCACAAAAACATACGTAGCTCCCGCGCCTCCGCCAACAAGTTTCGGAGGACATAAATCTCTATTCCGGCACCCTGCTGGACGGGGAAGTGCCCCTAGAGCCATCTTCATCGACTCCACCGCCATCTCCATCTCCATCGACTCCACCGCCATTATGAGGAGGGAGTAGTTCTCCCCTGGGGCTGAGGGCTCTACCGGTAGCTATGTGTTTCATCTCTCTCTCCCATGTGATCGTGAGCTTTGTAATCTAGTTGAATAAGTAGATGTTACTCTTCATGTATTATCCTACTCAAGTTGTTTAGTTATGAGATCTCCGTAAACACTTTGATCACGGTGTAAAGGTGACAATGTGTGCACCGTTTAGCATGATATTTATATCTTGTGTTGGATGACCCTACGAAATTGTGGCGTTTGTTTAGTACCTTCAAGGGTGCTCATAGTGACATCGTGGGGTTAACTAGACATGGGAATACAAACTTGAGGAGTGCTATTACAGCCCTACACAATGAATTGGTGTTTGTTATTCGACCGAAGAGTGGTTCCGAGTAGCATAGTGAAGAGATGATATTTATGCATTCAATTATGTTATCATTGTTGAGAGTGTTCATTAGTGAAAGTATGATCCCTAGGACTTGTTTCTAATCATCAAAACATCATTTACAATCAGTTCTACTACATGGTTGCTTGCTTCCATTTTTATTTTAGATTGTTATTATCACTTATAACCATCCATATTACTTGTATTTTACTCTCTATTTGCCGAACTAGTGCAACTATACAACTTAAAATTGCAATAGGTGTGTTGGGGACACAAAAGAATCTTGTAAAGTGATTGCAAGGTTGCTTGAGAGGAATACCTTTCACCTCTTCCTCCCTTTGTTCGATAAACCTTTGGTAATCTACTTAAGGGAAAATTGCTGCTGTTCTACAAACCTCTGCACTTGGAGGCCCAACACCGTCTACAAGAATAGAAGCATGCGTAGACATCAAGCTCTTTTGTGGCACCATTGCCGGGGAATTAAGGTAAAATGTTCTCACATCCTCGGGCGTGAGTGCTCAAAGTTATTTCATTTAAATTTTATAATTATAGATTTTTGTTTCTTTTTTTATTTTCACTAGTCAGGCTTAATGGAAAACAACAAAAATATGAGAGAACTCTATAATCTTTATCTTGAGTTAGGACATGAAGTGTTTGAAGAGAAAATTAAAAAACCTATGGAACTTTATTTACATGCTAGTAGCAATGTTATTAGTATGGATTCTTTGAAAACCATTGTTGCTAATGCTATGGAAAAGTCTAAGCTTGGGGAAACTAGTTTTGATAAATATGATATTTTTAGTCCCCCATGTTTTGAGGAGGAAATTTTCTTTGATGATACTTTGCCTCCAATATATGATGATTACAATGACAAACATACTATTTTCAGTCCACCTACAACTGAGGAGAAAATTAATTTTAATTAGAATATGCCTCCTATGTTTGATGATTATGCTGATGAGAATGATAGCTATTTTGTTGAATTTGCTCCCACTGCTATTAATAAGAATGACTATGCTTATGTGGAGAGTAATAATTCTTTTATGCATGTGGCTCATGATACGAATGTTTCTTGTGATAGTTATATTATTAATTTTATTCATGATGCTACTGAAAGTTATTATGAGAGAGGGAAACATAGTCTTATGCATTTCAAAAATATTAAGTTTCCCTTCTTTATGTTGAAATTTTGAAGTTGCACTTGTTTTGCTTTCCTAAGCTTGTTGTTTTGTGTTTTCATGACTTATTTTTCTACAATATTATTTTTCATAGGAAGTGGGTTAGACTTAAATTTGTTTTACATTTTCTTCTTGATGCTCTCTTTTGCTTCAAATAATATTTATCATGTGAGCATCTTTTCAAATTATAATGCCTAGCTAAAAGCGTTAAAGAAAAGCACTTCTTCGGAGATAACCCATGATTTTATTTTTTCTTTGTTTTTCTCTGTTTTCCTTGAGTCAAGTGTTTGTATCTTTCTTTTAATGTTTTGGTTGTCTCAAGTAAGGTTTCTAACGAGAGTTGGAGTTGGTTTTCGGATTTCTGCGCAGGAATCACATTTCTGATGTTCACCGTAAAAAATCGTATAATTCACAGAAAAATCATAATGACCTGAAGTTTCTTGTGCTTATTGCTCGGCTAATTCCGCAACTTTTTTGTTCTTTAAGTTTTTCGATCTGAGCAACGTAAGTGTCTCGAAACAATTCTTCTTTACATATTGTTCTGGTTTTGACAGATTTTGCCATTTTTCTTGCATTTGCTCTTTTATGATGTCAAGTGGATTTCTATGCTTCACGAAACATCAATGGCTTTAGATAATGTTTAAAATTATCAATAGCACTGGTGCCATACAGAACCCATGATTTTTTAATTGTTGCACCAACCCTCTAATGCGAATTACTGTTTGAGTATGGTGTGAAGGAAGTTTTCAAGTTTCAAGAGAAGAGGTGATGTATGTGATCAAGAAGAGTGCGAGGTCAAAGCTTGGGGATGCCGCCGTGGTTCATCCAAGCATATTTTTAGAAGACTCAAGCATCTAAGCTTGGGGATGCCCAAGGCATCCCCTTCTTCATCAACTATCTATCAGGTCACTTGTCGTGAAACTATTTTTTTATTTGGTTACATTATATGAAATTTACTTGGAGCGTCTTTTATTTTTAGATTTGATTTTCTTTAGTTTTGTTTGCTGTAGTTTACCGGTTATATTCTATCATACTTGTGCGGGAGAGACACACGCTCCGTTTTCATTGCTTAGAACACTCTAGTTTTCATTCTTATTGTTCTGTGAGTGTTCACTTTTTGCTAGTACTGTGTTTCACCCTTGTTTTCATGCATCTCTATTTTCAGAGATGTTAGTTCTAGTAGAGTTATGTTAGTACTCTCAAGTTTCATTTTATTATTTGGAGAGTTTTTTGTTGTTTGGTGTTTGATGGAAATAGAAAATGCTACATGTGGTAGATGGTATAATGAAAAAGCTTGCATATTATTGTAGATCACTAAACAGTTTCACTTGATTATTTGTTGTTGTTTTGAGATATTAATATAATTAATGGTAAACTTGCTGGTTTAGTAAAGTAAAAACGGTTAATGGTTGGTCTAGAAGCTTGAAATTGTGCCACACTCAAATAACCAGTTGATAGGATAATGGTATATGACTTCCTTTGCTGATAGAAATCGTGATAGCTTTAGTTACGCGCTACGGTCGGGGTAGCCAATAGTGACTTGTCACTACCACGGACCCTCTTGGAGTGATTTTCATTATGACTTATGATATCATGATTTTAGCTGGAATCTTTTAACTTGTGAGTTCTATGTTGCGTTTTTCTAGTACTTCCACCATCCATATTTGCTAGCCTCTCCGGTACTGTGCATTGCTCATTCTCACATTGAGAGTTGGTGCAAACTTCACTAGTACATCCAAACCCCGTGGGAGAAATTTGTTCTTCTACACATAAGCCAAAATTTATCTTCCCCAAAACAGCCACCATACCTACCTACCATGGCATTTCCATAGCCATTCCGAGATATATTTCCATACAATATCCATCATCATTATGTTACTTGTCATGCTTCATTGTTATATTTCATACTGCTACACTGGCAGGAGAATTTAGTTTTATTTACATCAGAGACATTTCAATTTGTGTTATGAGTACTAAAGGTGTGATGATTCATTGTAAAATAGAGTGTTTCCCCTACCAGTGAGGTTATAAATAAAAAATAAACAGAAAAGGCCAAAAAGAAAAAAAGGCAAAAGAGAGAGGGGGTAGAACTACTATAATTTATTCCATACTTGTGCTTGGTTGGCGTCATTACTTCAATTTGGAGAGAGTTTTCATATTATGACTTACATAACTATGTGGGGAACTTACATTATAGAACTTGGCTTGTATATTCCAATGACGAGCCTCCTCAAAAGAGCTCTAGGTCTTCGTGAGCAAGCAAGTTGGATGCACCCCCACTAGTTCCATTGGAGAGGTTTCATACACTTATAGCTCTATGTGCATCCGTTGTGTGGCGATCTATGTGTTCCCCGTAGCCATACCAACCCACATGATACCCCTGTTGGTCCTCTAGCTTGGAGGACCACCGCCGCCGTCGATCTCGCCGCTGACGTCGCTCGGCCTCAGCGCCACCGTCAGGAGCCGCCATTGTCGACAAATTCCAGGCCCCTCCACTGCCCCAACTCCCTGCTACCTCCCCGACCTCGCGCCACGACGCCACAACCCCCTCGGTGAGCACAGCGCAACCGTCCCCTTTTCCGTCGCGTCCGATGAGTGAGAAGAGAGGGAGGGGAAGAAGATGCACGTGGACCCTTGATCCTTTGATCAACGGCTCGACTTGAATCTGCCCCGTTCCCGCTCTTTGCTCGCGCGCACGCGTGCACTGGGCCGCGCTGCATGTTAGTTGGGCCGTGCGATAGGAAATCCAGCCCGCCCATGTGTGGTTCCATTTTCTTTTAATTATTGAGCAAACTTGTATGATTTCTTTTGGCTTGTTAAAATATTTTATTGCAAATTAAATTCAACCAAAATTTGTGCTAACAGTTTAGCCTTTTCTTGAACATCTCCAAGTGGTAGATCTAGGTTTGGTTGTTTATTTTTGCCTTGGTATAAAAAATTCCACAAACTGTCTGTGAGACCATTAGGTGCATAAATTTTTGTGTATGTATCCAAATTGGTCAAATCAAATTGTTTTGAGTAGCCCTTGAGTATATATATCATTAGGGCTTGACCTTGTATCGAGGAGAGTTACCATTTGGAAATTCCATCCATGTTGGTAAAATACCAGTAGGCATTTCTAAGATGTTTAGGGAGAGTTTAAAAATGATTTTTGATGTGGATCCAATTGGATGAGCTTGTGCATGACTATATCTATGAAATCCTAGCTTGGATTAATTTTTAGATCCCTGGCATGCTTAACTAGATTTTGCACTTTTTTGTTATTAGTAGATTTTGTGCAAAAAGTTCCGATTAAATGTTTGGTTGATAGAATCTTGTTTCCTAGCATAAGTGGATGTGTTTCTATCTGTTATGAGGTTGTTTTCTTGCAGTACTAGTATGTTAGGAAGTTTGTGCATGTTTGGAAAACAATTAGAAATAGAAATAGTCTCTTATTGTTTTTCTAGTATTTTGTTTGAATTGAATTTGTGAGCTAGCTTTGTGTGTTTGTTACATAGGTTTTTGATATGGTTATGTTGAGTCCAGTACCATTTTGGTACTGAGATTGTGATGTTTTCATCTCTGTTAGCCTGCACTTTATTTTATAGGAAAGAATGTGTAACATTTGTTTGTTGTTTCACTTTGTTGTTTCCACTAGTATGAGTAGTGTGTGATTGTTTGTTGGGTAGATTATTAATTTTATCAAGTGAGACCAGAGGCATTGTGACCTCTAATGCTTTGGTATATTAGTGGAACACCCAATGGTCCCATTGCATTTTGGTTAGGAATACAAATTCCCTACCATACACTTGCTTGTTAGTGACTTATATCACTATAGGAGTGTTTAGTATTTTCCACTAAGGAAAGTAGATGATTGCTCTACTTGGTTGATTGATGTTTGTAGTAATGCTTTGTGACTACTAGTATGTTTAGTTGAAGTGAATTTGTTGATATGGTGTTCTCTTGGGAATATCATGTTAAGGAGTGATTGATTGTCGTTTTGATTAAATTGAGTGTTGTTTGCAAATAGAAATATTTTCCTAATGTTGGTAAGTTGTGTGTGGATAGAAATTCCTTGAGTGTTTTGATTTTGGAAAGTATTTATTGAGCATGTATTGAGTGCATAGCTACTGGTTGTATAGAATGTTACTTTGGTGATTGTTATTTGATAGTTAGGAAAGCATGATTTATTACATGTGGTTGATTCTTGCTAAGTAGTTGTTTTCATAGAATTATTTTAGTATAATTATTTACTAGCATTTGTAAAGTGTAAGTTCTGTTAGTAGTTATTTATATTAATGTGTTGCTTGTTTAGGAGAATGCATCCTTGTAGTGTTGTTTGTTTCTCTAATATTGTATTCGGGTCACCACTAGATTTTATGAATTTCTCTAGTATTGTTGTTTTTCTATTTTATGAGTGTGTGTCCTCCTAGCATGTTTAGCATGTTTTTACTTATGTTATTATGACTTGACTGCTTGAGTTGCTAGTTGTTATTAGTTGTAGAATGCATTATTTTCTTATAGCATGCTTGTATAATAGTCTTTCTTACTAGTATGCTATTAGTGAATCATGTTATTATTCCGTTTTATCTCTTAGTTATCTCTTGTTACAAGTGATTGAGCCACTGGTTTGTTTGGTTATATTTATGCTTGAGTGATACCTAAGTTTTTGTGTAGATGTGAGAATAGCCAGTAACTATCTTGTTCATCTGTGGTTTGCTTTGCTGTTTGGAATTGTCTCATGAATTATTATAGCATGAGTATTGTACTAATGGTATGGTTGTCTTTAGTCTTAGTTAGTTATCTATCTTTGACTTAGTGGTAAACTACTTTGGTGATGCTTGATTGTGTTGTTGTTAATACCCACTGCCATGGGTATTGCTTCGAATAATTGCTATTACTTTAGTAGTCTCACCTTTGTGATGACAAGATATTTTTTACCCTCTAAAATGTCTTGGTATGAGAGCGGTACACCCACTCCACCTATGATATTTAGGATATGGATTATGGTTTTCCCAACCATATTATTTTCTAGTGCTAGTTTTGTACCCTGAGTGTTTGTGAGGTAGTTTTATCGTTAAACTTTTTGAGTGATTGCGCTAGTATAAGTTTGCTTGCTGTATGTGTTGCTTTGTTTTATTGATTGTCTTCTTTGGTTCTGAGTGTGTGCGTATTTTATTATTTTATGGCGTTAGAAAATGGAGAAGAAGGAGTTGTAGAGCTGTGTGTCAAGTTCAACCTACTTCAAGGCCAGTGACACAAAGAGTTTAGGCAAGTCATACCGATGCTTGCTACTACACTTATCATTATCTATCATGTATGTTTTACTTCTGAAAGTTTTACAAAACTTTGGTTATCAAAAAACTATTTTTTAGTGACTACTACTAATATTAATATTATATAAGTTATTACTATGAAAGTAGTTAAAACTTGGTGTTACCCAGCCCATAGCCACCATATGGTAGTATTACCACCAAAAGTAAGTCCCTAAGTGGACACCCTAAAGATATGATTTTTGCAAAACAAAGGCTTTATGGAAAACCCGGTGGAAAGGCGAAGCCTTATCCACATGAGAATTGTCGAATTGGTCATTTTTGGGAAAAAGGCGTTTTAAAAATTTACACATAACCTAGTCTTCGCCGGAGAACCTTTACCGTACTGCCACTCTACCCCAACATGGGCACGGGGCTTAATTTGAAACTTGTTTTTGTTAGTGTGTGTTCTATCTCAATTAGCTATAAGGGGACAGACTCCCTCGAACCTAAATGTTGCCAAGTTATGAAACGCGTGACATACAAAGCGTGGGATTAATTTCTCATCCGACTGCATCTATGACTAATAATCCACCCTCCGAATATCATCCGAACAAACGATGGGTATTAAGTTGCAAGAAACCGATAATTGCAGTAAGCAAAGTGTGTAATGTAAACAATTACATCATCCTTAGACAAAGCATTGTTGTTTTCTCCCTAATGGCAACAACACATCCTCCACCCGTCACGTTTCTTTCACTCGATCACAGATGCAAAGGAGGCATGAACCTACTATCGAGCATAAATACTCCCTCTTGGAGTTACTAGCATCTACTTTGCCAGAGAATCTACTAATAACAGAGAGCATGAAAAATCATAAATAACATAAGCATGAAGATAACATGATAGATTGATAATCAAAAGACATAGAATTAAACATTCATCAGATCCCAGCAAACACAACATGTAGCATTACATAAAGATGATCTTGATCATGTTAGGCAGCTCACAAGATCTAAACATGAGGTACAAAGTGGATAGAAAAACCATATAGATACTGCTATGGACCCGTAGTCCAGGGATGAGCTACTCATGCATCACTTCGGAGGAGGGCATGGTGGTGTAGACCCCTCCGGTGATGAATTTCCCTCCCGGCAGAACCCTCCCGGTCTCGGGATGACAATGACGGCGGCCTCGGGTGTTTTTCGAGGAAAAGTGGGATCTCTTTTAGGGTTTATTCCTCGAGGGGGGGCTAAATAGGCGAAAGGGCAGAGGCGGTGGAGGTCTGGGGGCCCCACACCACCCCTCGCGCGGCCAAGGGGGGGGGGACCGCGCCACCCTATGGTGTGGCCCCCCTAAGGCCCCCTTCGGGTCTCTTTGGGACTCCGTGGAACCTCCGGGATTTCTAAGACTTCCGGGCTTCAAATTTTCCAATTCAAAGAATATTTCCAGAACAACTTTTCTGAAACTAAAATCATCAGAAAACAGGGAACTGGCTCTGTGGCATCTTGTCAATAGGTTAGTCCGGAAAATCAATAAAAATGACATAAACTGTATAGCAAACATGTTGGAAATAACACGAAAACAATCATGGAACATCAGAAATTAGGGACATGTTTATGACATATCAAGGGTGTGAAGATATAAACAAACACATGTTCCCAATCTTGTCTCTAGGATTAACTTGCGTGTTGTGAGATGATTATGTTTTCCAGATCATGGAGTTTGATAAGTCTAGCTACCATAAGGGTTTATTCTTAGAGTTGCAATAGTACTGAACCGACCCAAGTATATGATCTGGCTAAGAGATAAACAATTATAATTATTTAGTAAAGTGAATATGAAGTTTTCATTGACTAGGATTCCTATACTATGATAATATCTACTGACCGCATGTTTGACAGTTAAACTTTGAATACCTTTAAACGTCTACCATAATAGGATATTATAACGCTGACATTTTGGGTATGACCTAGAGTGTGTAATGGAATCGAGATCATTCAAGAATAGTACTTAACTCCGCTAGATGATGGAGATATACACCCTATGTGCCCTCTCACTGTCACCGATGTCAACCAATCGTCTAGCTAGACACAGTGTGATTTATCAGAAGGACATCGGGATATGTATGAGAAAAGAGAGCGCTATTGGTACGAGTATTTTATGTGTTATGATCAAGGAGTTTGATGAGAATATAGCACATTGTCTCACCTCATGATATCATTTGCATCATGTAGTTAAGGAAATAAGTGCAATTAGTAATTTTAAGGTTCCCTCGTTCTTTGTGAACACACAGGAGCCATCATGGGTGTCCATGTCTCCGCTGTTGGTTATTGTTCGCTATGTTCCCGAATATGTCTATGTGTTGCCAAACCTTTACAAGTCACATGCTTAAGCCATGTCAACATTTTTTTGAACGTGTTTTATTAGTTTATTTTTCTTTGATAATGGCCGGAGTCAGTCCAGTGTCACAAGAACAATTCTAGAGTCATGCAGAGGTGTTCCGTTGAAGTTACTATGAGAGAGAAATAATGCCAGGAGAGGGTGGGATTATTTTGGACAAATACGGAGGACATGAGATGTCTTGAGATATTAGAAATATGCTTCTCACATCGGTAGATAAGGTCTATGATTTATGTATAGGGGGTCAGAGGGTTCCGGGAGAATTTCGGGAAAAACCCTAATGGGGGGTGGGAGGGGCAGAATTGCCCAGGGCAACACTCAAGTATTAGGTGGATGACATGTGGGCACAAGGGCCACACATGATGCACAACATCTCCCCATAAATATTCTTTGTTTTATTTTTGGAGAAAAAATAAAAGGCCAAAAGTTGAAGGAACAAAAAAAAGGAAAGTAAAAAGTGGAAGGGGAGAGGACTTCCAATTGGGAGTTTAATCCAAGTTGGGAAAGGAGGAGGGGTTCGGCCAGCCCGTTGCCCTACAAACCTACGTACCCTTATGGTAGGCTACCTCCGCAACCCACTATATAAAGGATCCCACCCCCATGGGATCAAATACATCAATTGGCCTATGTGCCTATTCTCTCTCTATTAGAATTAGAGTCTCTTTTAATTGAGTTTTTGATGTGTCCTCTCCCAATTCGAGCTTACTCTAATCTCTAATTCTCTCTCATGTGTTGAGAACACACATCTCATATATCTCTAATAAAGTTGATTAGATCTACCACCAAAGATACGATCAAAGGATGTTCTCTCTTTCTTAGCGCCGAGTACTCGACGACGCAACACTGGCAGGTTGACGCAAGTGGTTGCGTGGATGTATAAGAGGGATTACACATGCGATACTTGACGAGGGAGCTTAGCGACATCCTTGTAGCTAGGACTAGTTGTGAGGATATACAATTATTTAGAATCTACCACGACTACATCGTTCTTTTACCGCCGGTAATCGTAAGTGCTAGATAATCGCATGTATGGGTATGTCTCGTTACCTTCATAGCTGATCTTGACGGTTACGTTGGGAGAAAATTTTAAATTCTGCAACGTACACCAGTACACTTTTGGTATTCATAACTCATAGTGAATAAATATAATATATAAAACTTAATGCCTCTACTAGTGTAGCAGGATGTGCAATGATCTAGCGTAACATGAAATAAATGAATAATGAAAAAAGACTCATAAACCATCATGTCGGCTATATATGATCATGAAAATCAATATAAAACAATAAAAAATGACACCAAGTCATGTAATGTAAGATGGAAGTTGTATGGCAATATATCTCATAACGGCTATGGAAATGCCGTGATTGGTAGGTGTGGTGTCTATTTTGAGGAAGATATATGGGTTTATGTGTAGCAGAACAAGATGAAGTCCTCCCACGGGCTTTGGATGTAGTGGAGAAGTACGCACCTAGTCTCATTGTGAGAAAGGGCAATGCATAACACCGAAGAGGCTAGCAAATATGGATGGTGGAAGAGCATGAAAACCACAACCCAACATTAGTAAAAAAGAATTCACAAGTTTATCAATCGAAACTAGCTGCATAATTAATCATGACATATTGAATACCACCTCGAGGGGAGCTATGGCAAAGACACAAGTGTCCAGTTGGGGTCCCGGACCATCAAAACATAATCAAAATCACAATTGATCATTATCCACCACTAGAAGTTATGCTCGATTGTATCATCAACTAATGTTTTAGGTGTGACACAGTTTCAAAATTTTAGACCAACCATTAATAAATTTTACTTCATTAGACCAGTAGGTTTAACCATTAAGAAATTTTATATCTCAAAACCATTGCTTATATTCAAGTGACTCAATTTAATGATCTACGAGATTATACAAGTTTTTCACCATACCACTAACACAACCGTTTCTATTTCCAACATATTAACCAAGCAACAAATCAAAACAAGGCTTTGATGGCGGCGGAGTTGTGAATAGTTTATGAAAAAATCCTCAAAGGGAGTAAGTTTTAGGTCATGGGGGTTTTATATTCCAAATAGAAGCAATAGGCGACCCCCGAGCAGGGAGGATGGGTTGAGGGGGCGCCCTAGGGACCACCTGCACCCTCAGGACGCCCCCACTCTGTATAGATCCTCTCCGGCTCCCCTTTGGACTTTGTCTTCATTCCGGGTAAAAATATGCCCTCGAAATTTCGTGAAATTTTTCGGGAATATTTCTTTAACAACCGAATCTAACAAACAGCAAAAAAGAGAAACTGGCACTTGGCCTCTTTTCAATAGGTTAGTCTGGTGAAATTCCCTAAAATAATATAAAAAGATAGTATAAAAATTTAGCAATCGTATGCAACAAGCATGCATGGAAAATACAAAATTATAGATACGTGACACGTATCATCCCTCCGTCCACGGATAAGTGCACTTCTAGCATTTATCCTTAGTCAAAATTTTCAAAATTCAGAGAAATTTATAGAATCTAATAACAACATATATGGAATAAAAATGGTATATTTTGGAACTTCATGTGAAGACGAATGTAGTGACATAAATGCTATTATGTTTTCCTATAAAATTGGTAATAGGTTTGACTGGGAACAAAAGATAGAAGTACACTTATTTACAGACAGGGCGGTGATACTTCCAAAACGTATATACTTTTCCGAACACTTTTGCTATTGTTTGCCTCTAAACTTGTGAGTTTTGGATACAACTAACACGGACTGACACTGTTTTCGGCAGAATTGCCTTGGTGTCTTGTTTTTGCGCAGAAAAATAAACTTTCGGGAAAATGCCAAGAAAAGATCCCGGAGACCTTAAAACACCTGAAGACCCCCGGAGCCAGAAGGAGTCCCGGAGAGAGGCCACACTGAAAGATGTAGCATCCCAAATTTTAATAAAGATGGAATACCTGTGTTATTGTGCTAGTCCCTGGATCAATTGCTAGCACCACAGTACAAAATGAAATATCATGCAAATGCATCAAAATCTATTACATCGCATGATCCAGTCTTTACAAAATAGGAATTACAACTTGCATAGTCTTAGAAGACTAGCAGGAAACTAAGATATACATCGGAAAACATAGTACAACATTGAGCCCATCTTCTTCATGTGCCACAGGCAAAACATGTTGGCGATAGTCTCGAGATCCTAAACGAAATCCTCACTCGTCTTCAGAAATATCTGCAATATGGAATATGCAGCCACAAGGGAGTCAATACAATTTAATGTATTGGCAAGTAACACTATGTTGGATATAAATGGCAAGACTAGTACTACATGCTTATTTGGCTGAGTGGAGTTTAGGCTAAGTTTGCATAAAGCCAGTTTTGTCCTATCTCTTTTGTAAAACAAACTTTTCTTTTCAAAGGGTGGCAACATTGGATTAAGATCCAAGCACCACAATACTGTTCACTTGGTCAAAATTTTACTTATTGAAAATGATGAGATTCTTCCGTCAATCCTTGTCCAGCTGCTCATAGTTGTCCATAACCGGGGACACGGCTAAGATCTTAGTTTGTTGACTCTGCAGAGTTTGTGCACTTTCACCTTCAGACTCAAATCAGCCCAAACTCCTATACACCCTGAGTGCATTAAGGAAAGGAGAAGATTGAGACGAGATCTTTCAGAAGAAATTCCACCACCGTTTGGCTTACCCGTTCCACCTATAATTATGCTACATCTGCTTGTAAGCCTAGTGAGTTCATTCAACTTAGTTGATCAAGACAGAGCCCATATGACTAAAGGCTGCACGGGAAGCTACTAAACTTAGAAGGACATAGTAATCTCTTTGTTCCTGGGTGGCCATCCGCAAGTGACAACCTCAAGTGGAATAACCCTTAGATAAGGGCCCTGAGGAAACACTCAACATAACCCAGTCTTACCACTTCCACCCAGGTGGTTCATTCATTAGTTATACTTAGGATTTTTCCTCAACATCTAGTAAAACAATTTGTAACATTGCATAGCACCTAGTAAATTCTAAGGCTATCAAAATAACAAGGTAAAAGGGATGGCTACACACTACTAGGATAATAGCATAGCATAGTATAACTTAGTAAAATTTCCTATCATGCATACTACTAAAAATCAACTAATGTATATAGAAAATAATGGGTAGTTGATGGTGTGTTACTTGCCTTGTTGAAGTTGGTGAAGATATCACACTCTCTTCACAAAAGATCGTTGCTCTCCGTACAATCTATTCATTGAAAACACAATAACAAAATAAACAAGCATCCTAGCAATCAAACACATAGGTGGAGAAAGCAAACATAACAGATAACATAACAAAGGAGTTGGACCCAGTTGGCTAGGACAAGGTCAAGGTTTGAGTTTTGAAAGATTCATTCCATAATGGTTCAATACATTGTTATGGAGTTTCCAAGGGTTTACTTGGAAAGGACTAGGTTGAGTTTGATGTGATCTAACTTTATTATATCCATACTTGTCGAGGAAGTTCCAAGAGTTCACTAAGAATAAACATATTACTTCTTCAACTAAAGTAATACATGCAAACACTTGGTCATATTCACCTTCAAAAATATTTGAGTGACTATGTTAGTATTTTCCATTGTGGTTAGGGTAGGTCTACTAACTTCATCATCAAAGGGAAAATATTACTAAGTCTTGGGTTTTCCATTTGGGTCAATGGTTGGACAAAAACAACTTGTATTCTTCAAATTGTGTGAATTGCTTCTAGACCTCATGTGATTGCTTTCTTGAAGATCATCTTCATGCTTCTATGTAGTCTTGTTCCTTGGATTCTTCTCTTGGTCTTGATAACTTCTTCAGGGCTTTCACTTCACTAATTGGTTTGGGTATGGGATGGGCACAAATACCACAAAGTCATGAGAAAGAAATAAGAAGAAAGATAAGAAGAGAGGGGGAGATGTTTTCTTCTAAATTTCTTCACACTTGTACTTCTTGAGTTTTCTTCTAGGTGTGGAGTCCAAGTCTTTTCTTCAAAACTTCTTCATTGATCTTCCTTGTAGCTCTTCATGTTTCCACTAAGTTGATATGAAGTTTCATTTCTTGTGCTTGAGTCTTGATCTCCATTTTGCTGACTTGGTGATTTCTTGAAGCAAGAATGGGGGGATGGAGGAATAGAAACTAAAGTTCACTACTTGGTACTATATGTGATTGGCACATTCTAAGGACATGGCTTGGATCCAAATAGACATAACATCAAGGAATAACAGTTGAAAACAATTTCTAAGACATGGTGAAAATGGATGTATCACTATGTGGGGTTTTTGGTCAAATAAATCATGGCTATGGTCCAAGGGTGTCCAAGATGGTTGGGAAATGATGTCTCTGGTTCAAGGTTGTCAAATGAAACAATTTTGCAAAAGGACCTATATTGAAAATATTTATAGAAATTAATCTATGTCAAAAATACTCAAATAGACAACTAAATTCTAAATTCAATTTTAATTTGTTCAATTATTATTTTGGGACAGAGGATATGAAAGTACACATCCTAAGGTTTCCAAATATATTTTATTTACAATTTTTGGATTTGTAGAATTTGAATTATGCCAAATTTCACCATACAAGCATATTTGAATTTTAACAAATTCAAGTTTGTCAAATTTGAATTTGGACAGTGCCAAAAGTTTCTAGATGTCAAGGGCTTTTCGAAAAGTCCAAGATTGCTAAATTTGGCTAAGTGGTTTAAAAGATATGATGATTTGAAGTTGTAGGGGCTTTTCTGCAAATCTGCCATTTAATTTTATTCCGGGAGAAAATCGAATTTTCCTGCGGATAAGGTTGCGCTGACGTGGCTGTTTCCTATTGGCTGATACCGGTTTGATTAAATGATTTAAACAGGGCCCCTAGATCTAGATCTAACGGCCAGAAATAAAAGAGAGAGAGAAGGGGTTCTCACCGGACCTAGGTCGCCGGAAATGGTGGCCGCGGTGGTGCTGCTCACTGGAAAATGACGATGCGGCGCTCCGGTTGTGCTCGAGCTCGATGGAGACCACGGGGAGACTCAGGGAAGCACAGCGAGGAAGATGGTGACGATGGCACGGCTCCACGGGCTCAGTAGCAACGGCGGCGGGGTTATCCCGAGGCGGACGTGCTGTTTGCTCCAGCGAGCTCGATGCGGATGAACAGATGCAAGAGAAACAACCAAAAAAAGAATCAGAGAGGTGCGCACGGGCATGGTAAACCAAGGGGAACCAACGGGGACGGAGGTGATGGACTACCTTGCCGGATTTCGAGGATCACGGCGGCGGCACGGTTCAACTCCGGTGACAAATCTCTCGGGCGTGGGGGAATGAAACAGAGGGAGAGTATAGGGGAAGTGGAGAGGGTCTCGGGTTCTCTTTATAGGGCCAGAGAGGGGGGGCATTCATGGCCTTAATGGCCTGGAATCGAGCGGCGAAATTTTTGGCCGTGATAGAGAGGTTTCCAAACAGAGGAGGAAGAAGGATGACGTCAGCAATTTTTTTTCCTTTTATTTCTGTTTATTTGATTTAATCATATTTTCTGTTTTATGACTCCAATTAATATGAAACAAAATTCTAAATTCTTATTATTTCAAACACTTCCCAACAGTACCACTTTTGTGGGGTTTTCATCATTTTTGATTTTTTCAAAATACAAATTCAAATGAATTCATAATTGTCTTAATATACCAATTAAATGAGAAAAATTAATAAAATAGGGAAATGGGTTTGGGAAATTTTCATAGACTAAAATATGGTTAATTATTATTTTCCAAAACCATTTCAACTTGTTTCCATGATTTTATAATTTTTAAATAAGATGAAAACATCATAGTCACTTAATAGAAAAATTTCCTTATTTATTTGACTTGGGGTTTAAAAAAAATAATGTGATTTTCTCAAATTAAGATGTTGTTTTCCCAATTGAAAACATTATTTTTTTAAAGTTACTTTACTTGTTTTCACAATCTTATATTTTGAAAAATAAATAAAACTCTAATAATACTTTAAGGCCATTTTTAAAATTTAGTAAATAATAAATTGATGTTATTATCTAAATAAAATTTCAAAGACATTTTACATGTCATATATTATTTTTGGAGAGTCATTTTTAAACCATTCTCACATTTTATAATTTTAGGATATGAAGGATTTATATCAAATAGTTAATGTTGTTGATCAATAAAATTTAGAATAAAACTACAAGTCATGATATTGTTTTCCAAAACCCTCTTTTATGTTATTATCAAGCATTGCATTTTTATTTTCACACCTTTATGTTTAAAACTTGGAATAACAACTAAAGGTTATTATTAATAATTTTATTCTCCTCAAATACTTTTAAGGCCTAGAACTTTATTAAGGGTTACAAAGAATTGAGTAATGTTGCCATAAACTATTTTCAAAGTAATATTACTTGTTTTCATAAACAATTTATTTCTATAGCACTATATTATTTTGTTGATTGACATAACACTTGGAAAACAAGGATCCAACTTATATCTATTTTGGGGTTTTCAATAATAGTGAAACCCTTTTTAGAGATAAGAAGAAAAATATTAGAGATAACAATTCTCTAGTTTTTATATATCAAAGATATTTTCAAGATCATAATTGGGTTGAAAACATGTTTGGTGTAAGGGTTTGCTTAAGAAGAATTATTTTATTTATGTAGAATTATTTATTTTGAAATGACTTTAGGGTTTATGGAATAGAGGTATATTGGATTTTCATTTCAAAAACATTAGAACATGCATTGTTTTCTTTTGTTTCTTGCATCTCATTTGGTTTTTGGTGACTTACTAAACATGAAAACAAAAAGTTTCAAATTTTTGTGATTTTGAGTTTTCCAAAAATCAGGGATGTTACAGACTACCACCCTTAAAAGAAATCTCGTCCCGAGATTTGGGAAGGTTAGAAAGAAAGATTTGGGTAACTTGATTCCAAACCAACTGGATGGGCTACCACCCTTAAAAGAAACTTTTGTGGGTAGTCTATTTTCATTAGATTAGAGTGTAGATTTATTTGAGATTGGCTTGAGTAGAACTTTCCTTTGTGGTAGAGGTGTAGACCAACATAGGTATGTTGAACTACCTTTGACACTGAGGGGTCACTCTTTGGGTCAATCAAAAGTCCTTTGGTCACTCTCAACTTGGTCTTTTGATGTCCTTGGCAATCTTCCATCTTGTTGGTTGTCATCATTGAAGGTAAACACCATGCTATTTCTAAAGAAACTCTCATGGTAGGCAAATTCTTCCATTGCTTGATAGCTCCAAGGTTGGCTTGATCCTTATTAGGCAGTTGGCATTTTATCATGGATGTGATTGTTCCTTCACACAGAAGAAGGAAATTTGATACTAGCATTCCTCAAATGGGATGGCTTGTGTATCAATAGGGTAAAGGTTGTATGATTCCAAATGGTTCTCACTATGGTGGGTGAATGGTATGGTGTTGGATTGGTCTAGTAGGAATGAGTAGAGATTTAGAGAGATGGCTAAGGAAGGTTCTTATCCAAAATAGCAGATCAAGGAAACTCATCTTACAAACAACACATAACAAACATATAGCAACACATTCATCACACCAAACAACATAGGTTTTAGGAAAACAACTAATATTGTCATACCACACTCATTGGTATGATAAATACACTAACACGTTAACGCTGTTCTAACCAAGTAACTAGATTGGTGGTCTCATCTATATCTTCTTGAGTTTCTTCAAAAATCTTCCCTCAATGTCTTGGGGTATTCTTGATTGTTGTGAAGTATTGGTGTATCTCCAAGTTTTCTTCAATTGTCTAGAGTGTAGGTATTCATGTGGTGAAATACTTCTTGCACTTCTTGGTATGATCATCAACAATCTTGTCTTGATGGTATTGAAGAGGTAGGTCATCTAGAAAATTTTGAAGGTGAATAATAGATGAGATGGTATGAGAAGAATTAAGATGGTTGTTTTGTTTCTAGAAATTTTGAACATAGGAAATTTTTCTATCCTAGGGTCTTCTCCAAACTTAGGGTCTCGAATTCTACAGGCAACACAATGCTCTGATACCATTTTGTAGCATCCCAACTTTTAATAAAGATGGAATACCTGTGTTATTGTGCTAGTCCCTGGATCAATTGCTAGCACCACAGTACAAAATGAAATATCATGCAAATGCATCAAAATCTATTACATCGCATGATCCAGTCTTTACAAAATAGGAATTACAACTTGCATAGTCTTAGAAGACTAGCAGGAAACTAAGATATACAGCGGAAAACATAGTACAACATTGAGCCCATCTTCTTCATGTGCCACAGGCAAAACATGTTGGCGATAGTCTCGAGATCCTAAACGAAATCCTCACTCGTCTTCAGAAATATCTGCAATATGGAATATGCAGCCACAAGGGAGTCAATACAATTTAATGTATTGGCAAGTAACACTATGGTGGATATAAATGGCAAGACTAGTACTACATGCTTATTTGGCTGAGTGGAGTTTCGGCTAAGTTTGCATAAAGCCAGTTTTGTCCTATCTCTTTTGTAAAACAAACTTTTCTTTTCAAAGGGTGGCAACATTGGATTAAGATCCGAGCACCACAATACTGTTCACTTGGTCAAAATTTTACTTATTGAAAATGGTGATGAGATTCTTCCGTCAATCCTTGTCCAGCTGCTCATAGTTGTCCATAACCGGGACACGGCTAAGATCTTAGTTTGTTGACTCTGCAGAGTTTGTGCACTTTCACCTTCAGACTCAAATCAGCCCAAACATCCTATACACCCTGAGTGCATTAAGGAAAGGAGAGATTGAGACGAGATCTTTCAGAAGAAATTCCACCACCGTTTGGCTTACCCGTTCCACCTATAATTATGCTACATCTGCTTGTAAGCCTAGTGAGTTCATTCAACTTAGTTGATCAAGACAGAGCCCATATGACTAAAGGCTGCACGGGAAGCTACTAAACTTAGAAGGACATAGTAATCTCTTTGTTCCTGGGTGGCCATCCGCAAGTGACAACCTCAAGTGGAATAACCCTTAGATAAGGGCCCTGAGGAAACACTCAACATAACCCAGTCTTACCACTTCCACCCAAGTGGTTCATTCATTAGTTATACTTAGGATTTTTCCTCAACATCTAGTAAAACAATTTGTAACATTGCATAGCACCTAGTAAATTCTAAGGCTATCAAAATAACAAGGTAAAAGGGATGGCTACACACTACTAGGATAATAGTATATCATAGTATAACTTAGTAAAAGTTCCTATCATGCATACTACTAAAAATCAACTAATGCATATAGAAAATAATGGGTAGTTGATGGTGTGTTACTTGCCTTGTTGAAGTTGGTGAAGATATCACACTCTCTTCACAAAAGATCGTTGCTCTCCGTACAATCTATTCATTGAAAACACAATAACAAAATAAACAAGCATCCTAGCAATCAAACACATAGGTGGAGAAAGCAAACATAGCAGATAACATAACAAAGGAGTTGGACCCAGTTGGCTAGGACAAGGTCAAGGTTTGAGTTTTGAAAGATTCATTCCATAATGGTTCAATACATTGTTATGGAGTTTCCAAGGGTTTACTTGGAAAGGACTAGGTTGAGTTTGATGTGATCTAACTTTATTATAACCATACTTGTCGAGGAAGTTCCAAGAGTTCACTAAGAATAAACATATTACTTCTTCAACTAAAGTAATACATGCAAACACTTGGTCATATTCACCTTCAAAAATATTTGAGTGACTATGTTAGTATTTTCCATTGTGGTTAGGGTAGGTCTACTAACTTCATCATCAAAGGGAAAATATTACTAAGTCTTGGGTTTTCCATTTGGGTCAATGGTTGGACAAAAACAACTTGTTATTCTTCAACTTGTGTGAATTGCTTCTAGACCTCATGTGATTGCTTTCTTGAAGATCATCTTCATGCTTCTATTGTAGTCTTGTTCCTTGGATGGATTCTTCTCTTGGTCTTGATAACTTCTTCAGGGCTTTCACTTCACTAATTGGTTTGGGTATGGGATGGGCACAAATACCACAAAGTCATGAGAAAGAAAATAAGAAGAAAGATAAGAAGAGAGGGGGAGATGTTTTCTTCTAAATTTCTTCACACTTGTACTTCTTGAGTTTTCTTCTAGGTGTGGATTCCAAGTCTTTTCTTCAAAACTTCTTCATTGATCTTCCTTGTAGCTCTTCATGTTTCCACTAAGTTGATATTGAAGTTTCATTTCTTGTGCTTGAGTCTTGATCTCCATTTTGCTGACTTGGTGATTTCTTGAAGCAAGAATGGGGGATGGAGGAAATAGAAAACTAAAGTTCACTACTTGGTACTATATGTGATTGGCACATTCTAAGGACATGGCTTGGATCCAAATAGACATAACATCAAGGAATAACAGTTGAAAACAATTTCTAAGACATGGTGAAAATGGATGTATCACTATGTGGGGTTTTTGGTCAAATAAATCATGGCTATGGTCCAAGGGTGTCCAAGATGGTTGGGAAATGATGTCTCTGGTTCAATGTTGTCAAATGAAACAATTTTGCAAAAGGAACTATATTGAAAATATTTATAGAAATTAATCTATGTCAAAAATACTCAAATAGACAACTAAATTCTAAATTCAATTTTAATTTGTTCAATTATTATTTTGGGACAGAGGATATGAAAGTACACATCCTAAGGTTTCCAAATATATTTTATTTACAATTTTTGGATTTGTAGAATTTGAATTATGCCAAATTTCACCATACAAGCATATTTGAATTTTAACAAATTCAAGTTTGTCAAATTTGAATTTGTACAGTGCCAAAAGTTTCTAGATGTCAAGGGCTTTTCAAAAAGTCCAAGATTGCTAAATTTGGCTAAGTGGTTTAAAAGATATGATGATTTGAAGTTGTAGGGGCTTTTCCGCAAATCTGCCATTTAATTTTATTCCGGGAGAAAATCGAATTTTCCTGCGGATAAGGTTGCGCTGACGTGGCTGTTTCCTATTGGCTGATACCGGTTTGATTAAATGATTTAAACAGGGCCCCTAGATCTAGATCTAACGGCCAGAAATAAAAGAGAGAGAGAGGTGGGCCCCTAGATCTAGATCTAGATCACCGGACCTAGGTCGCCGGAAATGGTGGCCGCGGTGGTGCTGCTCACCGGAAAACGACGATGCGGCGCTCCGGTTGTGCTCGAGCTCGATGGAGACCACGGGGAGACTCAGGGAAGCACAACGAGGAAGATGGTGACGACGGCACGGCTCCACGGGCTCAGTAGCAACGACGACGGGGTTATCCCGAGGCGGACGTGCTGTTTGCTCCGGCGAGCTCGATGCGGATGAACAGATGCAAGAGAAACAACCAAAAAAAGAATCAGAGAGGTGCGCACGGGCATGGTAAACCAAGGGGAACCAACGGGGACAGAGGTGATGGACTACCTTGTCGGATTTCGAGGATCACGGCGGCGGCACGGTTCAACTCCGGTGACAAATCTCTCGGGCGCGGGGGAATGAAACAGAGGGAGAGTATAGGGGAAGTGGAGAGGGGCTCGGGTTCTCTTTATAGGGCCAGAGAGGGGGGCATTCATGGCCTTAATGGCCTGGAATCGAGCGGCGAAATTTTTGGCCGTGATAGAGAGGTTTCCAAACAGAGGAGGAAGAAGGATGACGTGAGGTATGACGTCAGCAATTTTTTTTCCTTTTATTTCTGTTTATTTGATTTAATCATATTTTCTGTTTTATGACCCCAATTAATATGAAACAAAATTCTAAATTCTTATTATTTCAAACACTTCCCAACAGTACCACTTTTGTGGGGTTTTCATCATTTTTGAATTTTTCAAAATACAAATTCAAATGAATTCATAATTGTCTTAATATACCAATTAAATGAGAAAAAAATTAAAATAGGGAAATGGGTTTGGGAAATTTTCATAGACTAAAATATGGTTAATTATTATTTTTCAAAACCATTTCAACTTGTTTCCATGATTTTATAATTTTTAAATAAGATGAAAACATCATAGTCACTTAATAGAAAAATTTCCTTATTTATTTGACTTGGGGTTTAAAAAAAATAATGTGGTTTTCTCAAATTAAGATGTTGTTTTCCCAATTGAAAACATTATTTTTTTAAATTTACTTTACTTGTTTTCACAATCTTATATTTTGAAAAATAAATAAAACTCTAATAATACTTTAAGGCCATTTTTAAAATTTAGTAAATAATAAATTGATGTTATTATCTAAATAAAATTTCAAAGACATTTTACATGTCATATATTATTTTGGAGAGTCATTTTTAAACCATTCTCACATTTTATAATTTTAGGATATGAAGGATTTATATCAAATAGTTAATGTTGTTGATCAATAAAATTTAGAATAAAACTACAAGTCATGATATTGTTTTCCAAAACCCTCTTTTATGTTATTATCAAGCATTGCATTTTTATTTCACACCTTTATGTTTAAAACTTGGAAAACAACTAAAGGTTATTATTAATAATTTTATTCTCCTCAAATACTTTTAAGGCCTAGAACTTTATTAAGGGTTACAAAGAATTGAGTAATGTTCCATAAACTATTTTCAAAGTAATATTACTTGTTTTCATAAACAATTTATTTCTATAGCACTATATTATTTTGTTGATTGACATAACACTTGGAAAACAAGGATCCAACTTATATCTATTTTGGGGTTTTCAATAATAGTGAAACCCTTTTTAGAGATAAGAAGAAAAATATTAGAGATAACAATTCTCTAGTTTTTATATATCAAAGATATTTTCAAGATCATAATTGGGTTGAAAACATGTTTGGTGTAAGGGTTTGCTTAAGAAGAATTATTTTATTTATGTAGAATTATTTATTTTGAAATGACTTTAGGGTTTATGGAATAGAGGTATATTGGATTTTCATTTCCAAAACATTAGAACATGCATTGTTTTCTTTTGTTTCTTGCATCTCATTTGGTTTTTGGTGACTTACTAAACATGAAAACAAAAAGTTTCAAATTTTTGTGATTTTTGAGTTTTCCAAAAATCAGGGATGTTACAAAAGATCATCGTCCGTTTTGGTAATTATATGACAACACAACTATTTGATATAATGTGTGTTCAGTAGATGGAAATGCCCAGGTTTAACACGTTCACTTATTCTATGGGGCAAGTGATCATTTTATATGAAAAGTGCAAGGAGAAAGGAATCCAGGAAAGTGCAATGTGCAGGAGCGGAGGCTCCGGTGAATCCACCGGAGGCTCCGCCCAGGCTCCGGTGGGGGTCCGGTGGGGGCTCCGCCAAAACCCCTCTCTGGAGCAAACGAGCGGACCCAGGAGCGGAAGTTCCGGTGGGGCTCCGGTGGGCGGAACCTCCGCCAATTCCACCGGAGGCTCCGCCGCCCTCCAACACATGTGCTGCACGCAAAAGGGATCAGGTGTGGTTCCGGTGGAAGCTCCGCTTAAATGCCCTTATGTTTGAGAAGAGCGGAAGTTCCACCATAGCCTCCGGTGGACATCCTGTGCCCTCCGTTTACCTAGTGTAAATGGCCTCCGGTGGGGGATCCGGTGGAAGCTCCGCTTAACTGCCTTTCTGTTTGAGCAGAGCGGAGGTTCCACCGGAGCCTCCGGTGGGCGGAACCTCCGCAGGATCCACCGGACCCTCCGCCCAGTATTCCAGCACATACGAGCTGGTGCGCTGCGCAGCTATGAAGTGTACTGAAGACCACCGGAGCCTCCGGTGCCCCTGGACTGCAAACGGTCACTTAAATGCAAGGGGTATAAATACCCCTTCCCCTACCTCTTAAATGCCAAACTTTTCCCATTCTCTCTCCTAGCCATTAATGAAAGCTTCAACCACCTAGATCTCCCACTCCGTCCACCCAAACACTCCCAAACTTGGTGGAGAGCTAGAGGAGACCTAGATCCACACTTCCACCAAAGGAATCTCAAATCCATCCACCACAACCTAGTAGATCTAGAATCCTACTTGAGGCCTAGAAACCTTAGTAGATCTCGTGCTTGTAGTTTCCACCTTGTTGCAAGAAGCTACGGATTGCTTGAGAGCCTCCATCCATCTTGTGGAGTGACCTCAAGTCCTTGTAAAGGTTTGGTCAACGCCTTCAAGTCGACCTCATAGTGGAAACGAGCATCTCCCTCACCGGAGAAGCTCAAGGAGACAAGGTGTGCACAACCGTGCTATTGAGGAGCGCCTAGGTGGCTCCCCACCTCTCCAACATAGACGTACTTCTCTTTGAGAAGGAACTACGGTGAATCATATCCTTGTCTCCTTGTTTACACTTGTTGTTTGCTTTACTACCTTACGCTTTACTTCCGTTGCGCATAACGTTTTGTCCACATAGGTTGCTCACCTAGTTGCACATCTAGAGAACCTTACTTTATCTTGCTAAACCCCACTAAAAAGAAAAGAAAAGAAAAATTGGTAGTCAACCTATTCACCCCCCCTCTAGTTGACCATAGTGCACTTTCAATTGGTATCAGAGCCTCGGCTCTTACTAAGGGCTTAACCGCCCAAGAGTACAATGGTCGATGAAAATGCCCCCGGAAGTTCTAGTGCAGAAATCTCCAAAATGGCCGACACTATATATCTACCTACAAGATACGGTTTGGAGTTCTCCAAACCGAACTATCTAAGGTTAGCTCTAGTGTTAGCTCGGAGGTGTCTAGCATAAAGAAAATGATGGAGGCACTGATGGGGAAAACCGAGGAGTCCACGGAACCACCCCTCAGCACCAACGATGTTAGCTCGGACGAAGAATCCATTCCGGATATCGACGAGATGGAAGCTAACATCGCTTTAGCTAAGGCGAAAGCCAAAGCAAAAGCCGATAAAAAGGCTAAGAGTGGTGGGAGCTCCGAGGGCTCCAAGTCTCAATCGGCCAACGGTTCGGGGTCTCACTCTAAAGTTCCACCACCTCCCAATTATGATTCTATCCACCCTATTGCCACTATGCCACACATTTAATGTTGGAGTTCCTCCCATGCTTAACACTAACGAGTTCTCTTCTTGGAAGTTCGATATGGAGTCTCACATTTCAGGATCTTGCACCGCTTTGTGGAGAAGCATTCTCCATGGATTCCACCCTCACGATCCGAACAACTTGACTCCAAGAGAGGATGTGTAATTCCAACTCAACAAGACCGCTCTTGTGACTATCCAAAAGGCTCTCCCAAGAGAACATATTGAACACATTCGCGGTATCAAGACCGCCAAGGAAGCTTGGGATAAGCTTGACTCCTTGTTCCAAGGCAATGCAAGCATCCAATCATCCAAATACGATGTTTCTCTTGACAAGTCCGAGAACTTTGTCATGCATGAAGATGAAAGTCCCGAGGAGCTATATAGAAGAGTGGTCACCCTTGGCAATCAATTAAGGGACTTTGGAAAGGAGGAAATCTCCGATGAGTGGATCAAGAGGAAATTTGTCAAGGCCATAACCCCTTTTGAGAAGAACCTCTCCACTAGCATTCGAACAAGATCCGACTACAACTCACTCAACTCCATTGGTGTCCTTAGTGAGTTCATAGCCATATCTTTGTCTCACAAGAGCGCGGATGATGCTCTTGCTTGCTCAAGAGGCCATGGGAAGTCTCCTAACCTTGCCTTAAAGTCTAAGGCCATGGACAATATAGAAGAAGTGGATGATGATGATGATGATGATGATGATGATGATGAGGACTATGAGGATACATACAAGGGTGCCCACAAATGTATTGCTCTTTCCATGCAAGGGTATTGGAAGAGATGGGAGGCTCACAAGGCCGGTGCCCCTAGACCTTCAAGGAACAAGACCTTTAGGAAGAAAGGGGAGCGGCCAAGGACATGTTACAATTGTGGAAGTGCGAACCACTTCGTCAAAGAGTGCCCTTTTGAGCCACGAGAAGAGAATGAAGGGAAGCTTGTTCGCAAGGACAAGACAAAGCTCCACAAAACAAGAACCTCGCTAGAAGATCCCAAGGCTCTATATGTTCAAGAGGGCCCAACATTGGAAACATACTACTCCGGAGATGAAGGAGAAGATGAAGTCGTAGGTGTCGCCCACGTCGCCATAGCTACGACTTCCTCTTCATCGGTCTCTCTATTTGAATCTCCCAATGAGAAGGCCGATCCGACCTACATGTCTCATGGCAAAAGCCACCGCGGTAATATCTTCCACCTCCAAGTCTATATCACTAGCTCTCCCTCATTATTGGATTGTGTAGAAACATTGTTGATGATGAGGAGGCCAAGAACCTAGGATCTTGGTTGTGTAGTCTTGAAGGTGAAACTAAAGAAAAGGTAAAAGCTCTCCTAAGGCAACTTGATGAGGCTAACTCCCTCATCGATGAGAAGGAGGAGATCATCATGACCTTAGAGAACCATGGCGGTAGCAATCATAATCATGATGACGAACTCATCAAGGCTCTTGAAAAGGAGAGATCCATGAGAGCCTCTCTTGAAGAGAAACTATCTAGTCTACAAGAGACGTATGCTATTAGTGTTTCAAAGCTTAGAAAAGATAACGAGAAATATCTTGCTAAGCTTAAGAAAGAACATGCCAAATCTCTTGTTTTACTTAAAGAATTTGAAGAGGAAGAGTTAAAGCTAGGAATAGCCCATGAAAAACTTGTCGAGGAGCATGACAAACTAAAAGGGGAGTTTGCATCTCTCAAAGAAATTCATGACAAACTTGCAAAGTCTCGAATCAAGCTTCTAGCTCAACAATCTAATAAGCATGTTGCATCTTCATCAAATAGCATTGTTATTATGCCTACCTCTTCTACTACAACTAACATTGTAGGAAAGGAAAGAATTCTCAATGATGCAATAAGCTCTCAAGGTGCCAAGAAAGGAAAAGAGGGACTTGGCTTTGTTTCCAAGTCAAAGAAGAAATCCAAGAGTGTCACCTCTCCCTCCAAAAATGTTATCTTTGTGAAAGAGGGTGAGGTGCCCAAAGAAAAGGAGACCAACGCCATTATGGGTGGTGATACCTCTAGGGGGATCATCACTCATAATGATTTTGCCGGAAAGTATAACCCATCTTATGTTCTTATGAAATCTAGAGATGGACATGTTTATGCTAAATACGTTGGTACTTCTTATGGTGATGATTATCATTGGACTATTTGGGTTCCTAAGACCCTTGTGACTAACAAAAGAGGACCCATTGAAGGATGGGAACCTAAATCAAGAAATTGACCTGTTGTAGGGAAACGCTTCCGGAGCACATAGATGGACAGTGGATAGTGGTGCATCCCAACACATGACCGGAAGCCATGACGCAATAAGTAATATTGAACCTCCTCTACCACATCTCAATTGCGTTACAATTGGTGACAAGTCCGAGCTTAAGGTATTGGGACGAGGCAAAGTAGCTATCTCAAATGATTTATCAATTGAGAATGTTCTCCTTGTTGAGTCCCTTGGCTATAACTTGATGTCCGTTCTTCAACTTGCAATTGTGGTTTTACCTCGTTCTTTAATAAAGAGAGTGTGATTGTCACTTGGGAGACTTCTCTTAAAGTAGCCTTTGTTGGGTTTGTCGAGAACGGCATGTATGTAGTGGACTTCTCTAAGGAAGACACGTGTGTCGCGACATGCCTAATGGCTAAAGTTGATGTGGGATGGCTTTGGCATCGCCGACTAGCCCACACCAATATGAGAATGTTACATGACCTCCAAAGTGGCAATCACGTTCTAGGACTAACCAAAGCTAAGTTTGCTAAAGACGTGTGTGTAGCTCTTGTACCTTTGGAAGCAACATGGAGAACAACACCCAACCAAGACAACTATCTCCACCACAAGAATTCTCGAGCTCATTCACTTAGATCTCTTTGGCCCACTATCTTATGATAGCCTTGGAGGAAATAAGTATTGCTTGGTGATTGTGGATGATTATTCAAGATATTGTTGGGTGTATTTCTTCAAGAGGAAAAGTGAAACTCAAAATAGATTCATCGAGTTCATCACTCTTGTGGAGCGCCAACACAATGCTACCATCTTGGCCATTCGGAGTGATAATGGCTCGGATTTCAAGAACTACACCGTTGAGGGTTTTCTTAGTGAAGAAGGCATTGCTCATCAATATTCCACTCCCTATACCCCTCAACAAAATGGTGTTGCGGAGAGAAAGAACCGGACTTTGATGGATGCGGCTAGGACTATGATTGCGGAGTTCTCTTCTCCCTATAACTTTTGGGCCGAAGCCGTCTCCACCGCTTGTCATGCTACCAACCGGCTCTATCTTCGCAAGATCTTGAACAAGACTCCCTATGAGATTCTCATGGGCAAGAAACCGGATGTATCTTATTTCAAGGTCTTCGGTTGCAAGTGCTTCATTCGCAAGAAAGGAAAAAGGTTGTCAAAATTTGAGACTAGATCTTATGATCTTTGGCTATGCCAATGCTCACGCCTATAGAGTCTACAACAAGTCCACCGGGCAAGTTGAAGAAGCTATAGACGTAGTGTTGATGAGGACAACAGCTCCCAAGGGGGGCGTATAGATCATGGTGTTGTAGGAGATGCAATTCCTCCCATCGTCATAAGAAGAATGGGGATTGGTGAATAATTCCCATTGAGGGTTACCGGATGACGGAGGAAGGACTATGCCCCACTCAAGTGGAGCCATTGACTACACCCATTGATCAAGCTATCCAACAAGATGCACCAAGCCCTCAAGCAACTATCAAGGCCAAGCTAATGAACAAAGCCAACAACAATCTAAATCATGATCAAGATTCTATTATTGTTGAGAATGCTCAACCTAGTGTGATTCATCACCCATCTTTGATCAAGGACGAAATGAAGATGGACATCTCCGATGAAGAAGGTGATTCTCAATCAATATCCAAGGAATCTTTGGAGGAGATACTAGCTCGTAGAGCAAAGAGAAGGCTAGAGAATCTTGAACGAGCGGGTCATACAGAGGACATGATTCTTGGACAAGTTCGTGGAAGAGTGGTTACTAGAAGGCAATTGGCGGATTTTAGCAAGGCTCATGCTTTTGTCTCTTTCATTGAACCCAAGAAGGTATATGAAGCTATCGAAGATCAATATTGGCTTGAAGCCATGCATGATGAACTCAATAACTTCGAGCGCAACAAAGTGTGGAAATTAGTGCCAAGACCCAAGGATTGCAAAAATGTCATTGGCACCAAATGGTGTTCAAGAACAAGCAAGACAAAGATGGCATTGTCATTCGCAACAAGGCAAGATTGGTGGCCCAAGGTTTTTCTCAAGTCGAAGGTATCGATTTCGGTGAAACTTTTGCCCCCATAGCTCGCCTTGAATCCATTCGTATCTTACTTGCCTATGCATCTCATCATAACTTCAAGTTACAACAAATGGATGTCAAAAGTGCTTTCCTTAATGGTCCCATTAATGAGTTAGTATATGTCAAGCAACCTCCGGGTTTCGAGGATCCCAACCACCCCGATCATGTCTATAAACTTGATAAGGCGCTCTATGGACTTAAACAAGCTCCACGTGCGTGGTATGAGCACCTTAAAGAGTTTCTAGTAGACCGCGGGTTTAATGTTGGTTAATCGATCCCACCCTCTTTACCAAGACGGTTGGAGGTGACTTGTTCATATGCCAACTCTATGTGGATGACATCATTTTTGGGTCTACTAACACCTTGTTCAATGAGGAGTTTTGCAAGCTTATGACCGATAGGTTTGAGATGTCTATGATGGGAGAGTTGGAGTTCTTCCTTGGCTTTGAAGTCAATCAATATTATGAAGGGACTTTCATCAAACAAGCCAAATACACTCAAGACATGCTCAAGAGGTTTAATATGAATGATGCCAAACCTATGAAGACTCCTATGTCCACAACAACTGACTTGAAACCCGACCCCAACGGTAAAGAGGTAGATCAAAAGGTATACCGCTCCATGATTGGCTCTTTTCTCTACCTTTGTGCATCTAGACCCGATATCATGTATAGCGTAGGTAAATGTGCAAGGTTTCAAGCCTACCCAAGGCAAAGTCATTTGGAAGATGTGAAACGAATCTTTCGATATCTAGTTCATACCCCAAACTTCGGTCTTTGGTACCCCAAGGGTTCAAGATTTCAGCTCATTGGATACTCGGATGCGGATTATGCGGGAGAGAAGACGGATAGGAAGTCCACATCCGGGGGTTGTCAATTCCTTGGCCGCTCCTTGGTATGTTGGTCTTCTAAGAAGCAAAATTGCATTGCTCTCTCCACCACCGAGACCGAGTATATCTCCGCGGCAAGTTATTGTGCCCAATTGCTATGGATGAGGCAAACCTTGAAGGATTATGGTATTCATTTTAACAAGGTGCCTCTTCTTTGTGACAATGAGAGTGCTATCAAGATCGTCTACAACCCGGTTCTTCATTCCAAGACGAAGCACATTGAGATCCGTCATCATTTCATTCGGGATCATGTTGAGAAAGGTGATATTGATCTCTCATATGTCTCCACGACGGATCAACTTGCCGATATCTTCACGAAGGCCCTTGATGAACCAAGATTTCAAGCTTTGAGGAATGAACTAAATGTCATAGATTCCTCCAACTTCACTTGAAACCTTGCATATCTACCCTCATTATGCATGCTATTAGGCTTAGATGTAGGCATGGACATAGGGGAGCACTACTCAACTCATGAATATGCACTCCTCCTATTATGCAAAAAATAAATCATCATTGCATATCTAGTCATTTGTGACTTATTATGCTTAATTGTGAGTAGTAATTTTGGACCCAAGATATATCTTCGCGGTGCCAAGTTACACACTCAAACATGGTGGCCTCGGCCACCGACCATTTTGTGTGTTTTGGATCTTTCACGCCTATCATATCTCCGTCTTGACAACTCGTAAGGGTTCGGTCTTCTATCTTTTTGTTGCTTTTTGCGGACCCCGTCGAGTAATGTCTCTCGTATACCAGTGACGATTTTCCAACCCAAGCCTCCTTTGCCCAAACCATTATTTCTATCGAAATGCTCGTGTTTTTACAATCTTGGCGCGCGAAATTTTGGCTGGGCGGAGGCTCCGGTGGTTCCACCGGAGGCTCCGCTGGCACATATTTGCTCAGCGGGCTTGAAAAACTGTTTAGTGGACAAAAGAGCCGGAGGCTCCGCTGGGGGGAGCGGAGGCTCCGGTGAAACCACCGGAGGCTCCGCTGGCGGAAAATTTCGTGGATAGGGGTTGGGGCGTGCGGGGTAAAGTGAGATCCCATCTCATTTTCCCCACCCGCCCCTTTCTTCTTCCTCACGAACGGCCGCCGCCCTCAAGCCTCTCGCCGCCGGATTGGGGAGCTCCACCGCGGGGATACCTCCTCCTTGCCTTGGGACGCTCCGGGAACCTTCCCTCCTTCCTTTTTCTCCATGGACGACGCGGGTACGTGCTCTCTCTCTCTCATCTAGTTGATGGATGAGATGCATAGGAGTTCATGTTCTTTGCCTCTAGATTCGTGGATTTGGAGTTTTAGGAGTGGAATTTCTCAAGTACAAACCCTAGTAACCTAGATACGGCGTGTTAGGCTTGAATCGTTGCGGTTGTTGGGAGGTTTGCCCTAACCCTAGATTATTCAACCCTAACACCATGTGTATCTAGGTTTCTTGGTTTTGTGCGTGCCTTACCGACTCGAGCATTACTCTTTATTCATGATCTTCTTGCTTTCTCTCTTAGATGCTTCCGGTTCTAAGGGAAAAGGGCAACGGTACAAGACCACCGGCCGCCGCAAGCCTCGACCCGTGGATGAGATTCAAGCAGAACTTGACAGCTCTCAAGGCAAGCGCAAGCGCTTCCCGGCTCCCGAGAAGACTTTGCCCAGGAGGAACACCGCACCAACCGCCTCCAAGATGTCCGAGGCTATGTTCTTGAAGGAAAGGCGTGAGAACCCGTATGTGGTTGCCCGTGATCGTTTGATGCCCCAATTCCGGGGTAAGGATCCACGCTTTCACACCGTCTTCCAAGGGCAAATTTATAGTGATATTTTGATGAGGAAGCCGAAGGAAAATGTCGTCCCTCAACACGCCATTAGTATTGGGCACATGGAAAGGAATCACACGTACTTTGGGGAGGCTCTTGAGATCATTCAAAAATTTGGTCTTGGTCCCATCATTACTCTTCAACAAGATTTCGACGAAGAGCTCGTTTGTCAGTTTCTAGCCACGGTTCATCTCTCCAATGAGACCAACCGTAATATGATTTGGATGACTAATGGTAGACAGCTTGACATCACATGGAAAGATGTTGGTATCATTCTCGGTGGCTACCCGGACTTTGGTCCTTTTGCTAAGGGAGAAGAGTTTGCTAACGGATGGTTCCGAGTTCATGCCATTAACACCGCGTCTCTTCCCAAGGATGGTCTTACTCCTCTCTATCATTGGAAGAAGTACGGCGTTGGGTTCGTGAAGGGTCTCTATCCCACATATGACATCATGTTGCGCATCTATCGCGAGACCATCAACCCAAAGGCGGGCAATGTGGATGAGATTCAAGGTTTCTTGAAGAACCTAATGCTCCTTACTCATCAACACCGGATGGATGACACTCCTCGCAAGCTTGATGTGCTTGATTATATTTGGAATGAGTTGTGGCATGCCATTGTCAACCGGAAGAATGCTTGCTTTGGGCCGTTCATCATGAAGATCATCCTACACGTATGGAATAAAAAGTTTCCGAATGAACCTCTTGATGATGAGCATTGGATCTCTCACACGGAAAAGAGACTTTTCATGAAAGATCACACGGAACCCGTGGTGCATCCCACTCCCGCCATTCGCAAGCACAAGGCTAGGCCTCGCATCATTGTTGATGAGGAAGAAGACGAGGGTCCATATCAACCTCCTCCCTCTAGCAATGCTTTCAAATGGATGGCAAGAGCTCTCAAGAAAGTGTTTCGTTTGAACAAGAAGATAGAGCAACATCAATGTGAAGAACACTATGATAAGGAACTCAAGAACCGCAACAAAGCTCAAGCTTCTCGTCAACGTCTTCGTGAGGAAGGCCTCTCCATTGAATCCCCGGTTCTTGATAGCATCACCAATTGGGACGATTGGCAAGCAAAGGACTCGAAGGGCAAGATTATTGAGTGGTCCGAGGAAGAAGGAGATGAAGCCACTAGCTCTCACCGCCGTGATCCCTCCCCGGCTCCGGAAGCCTCCTCCTCCTCCGAGTGATTTGGGACGTTTGCATCTTGGTCTCTCTCTTTTTGGTATCTTGATGCCAAAGGGGGAGATATTTATATTAGGAACAGGCATTTGAATGGGTCTCCCTCAAGGTTCTTTATTTGCATCTTTTATTTTGCTTGAGGGAGTTTGGTTTCTTATTGGATCACTTGGAACTTCGGCTTCTCTACAATATTCCTATCTATCGTGAACATCGTCATATTATGTTTGTGTGAACCTCGTATGTCATATTATGTTCGTGTGAACCTCGTATGATGTTATTTATGTGTTATATGTGTACTGTGATATTGTTGTCATGTTATTCTTATATATCATGCCTAAATGCTCTCAATATGAAAGGAGCATACCTTTAGGGGGAGCTCCGTTCATATTGTGTTTATAATCATACAAATAGTTATGTTGTCATCAATTACCAAAAAGGGGGAGAATGAAAGATCATCGTCCGTTTTGGTAATTATATGACAACACAACTATTTGATCTAATGTGTGTTCAATAGATGGAAATGCCCAGGTTTAACAGGTTCACTTATTCTATGGGGGCAAGTGATCATTTTATATGAAAAGTGCAAGGAGAAAGGAATCCAGGAAAGTGCAATGTGCAGGAGCGGAGGCTCCGGTGAATCCACCGGAGGCTCCGCCCAGGCTCCGGTGGGGGTCCGGTGGGGGCTCCACCAAAACCCCTCTCTGGAGCAAACGAGCGGACCCAGGAGCGGAAGCTCCGGTGGAGCTCCGGTGGGCGGAACCTCCGCCAATTCCACCGGAGGCTCCGCCGCCCTCCAACACATGTGCTGCACGCAAAAGGGATCCGGTGTGGTTCCGGTGGAAGCTCCGCTTAAATGCCCTTCTGTTTGAGAAGAGCGGAAGTTCCACCGGAGCCTCCAGTGGACGTCCGGTGCCCTCCCTTTACCTAGTGTAAATGGCCTCCGGTGGGGGATCCGGTGGAAGCTCCGCTTAACTGCCTTTCTGTTTGAGCAGAGCGGAGGTTCCACCGGAGCCTCCGGTGAGCCTCCGGTGGGCGGAACCTCCGCAGGATCCACCGGACCCTCCGCCCAGTATTCCAGCACATACGAGCTGGTGCGCTGCGCAGCTATGAAGTGGACTGAAGACCACCGTAGCCTCCAGTGAAACCACCGGAGCCTTCGGTGCCCCTGGACTGCAAACGGTCACTTAAATGCAAGGGGTATAAATACCCCTTCCCCTACCTCTTAAATGCCAAGCTTTTCCCATTCTCTCTCCTAGCCATTAATGAAAGCTTCAACCACCTAGATCTCCCACTCCGTCCACCCAAACACTCCCAAACTTGGTGGAGAGCTAGAGGAGACCTAGATCCACACTTCCACCAAAGGAATCTCAAATCCATCCACCACAACCTAGTAGATCTAGAATCCTACTTGAGGCCTAGAAACCTTAGTAGATCTCGTGCTTGTAGTTTCCACCTTGTTGCAAGAAGCTACGGATTGCTTGAGAGCCTCCATCCATCTTGTGGAGTGACCTCAAGTCCTTGTAAAGGTTTGGTCAACGCCTTTAAGTCGACCTCATAGTGGAAACGAGCATCTCCCTCACCGGAGAAGCTCAAGGAGAACAAGGTGTGCACAACCGTGCTATTGAGGAGCGCCTAGGTGGCTCCCCACCTCTCCAACATAGACGTACTTCTCTTTGAGAAGGAACTACGGTGAATCATATCCTTGTCTCCTTGTTTACACTTGTTGTTTGCTTTACTACCTTACGCTTTACTTCCGTTGCGCATATCGTTTTGTCCACATAGGTTGCTCACCTAGTTGCACATCTAGAGAACCTTACTTTATCTTGCTAAACCCCACTAAAAAGAAAAGAAAAGAAAAATTGGTAGTCAACCTATTCACCCCTCTAGTTGACCATAGTGCACTTTCACACACCACCCCTGGGCGCGCCCCCTAGGCCACGCCACCTGGTGCTGTGGGTCCCCCAGGAACCCCCTCGGGCTCCCCTTTCAACTACTTATCGCCTGTAACCCTAAAACATCAGAGGTTTCGTCATATTCCAGAAAAACACCACAGAGCGCCGCCGCCACATCGAAACTCAATTCTGGGATCAGAAGTTCCTGTTCTGGCACCCTGCCCGGACGGGGATTCGGAGGAGGTCATCGCCATCGTCACCGCCACATCTTCTCCATCAACCATCCATGTTTCCCCCGTCCATGTGTGAGTAAACACCGCTGTAGGCTGAGAGGGATGGAAGGGATTGGATGAGATCGATCATGTTAATGCCAGATTGTTAGGGCATAGTGCCTAGTATCCATTGTTAGTGTTTTCTACCGTTGTTGCAACTTGTTATGCTTAATGCTTGTCACTTTGGGCCCTAGTGCCATGATCTCATATCTAAACATGTTATTGTTTCATGAGTATAATTATGTTTTTGATCATATCTGCAAGTTGTTTACACATGTCATTGTCCGGAACTCGAGGCCCCAAAGTGACATAAATTGGGACAACCTGAGGGGATGGTTGTGATGTGAGGATCACATGTGTTCACGGAGTGTTAATTCTTTGCTCTGGTTCTTTATTAAAATGAGCACCTTAATTATCAGTAGTTACCCTAGAGGCCCCACAGGAAATGGACTGGTAGGACAAAAGATGTTGTGCAAGTTTCTCATTGCGATCACGTATGACTATATTGGAGCACATGCCTATGGTTTACCTAGTACTTGGATGCTTTATTATTATTATCTGCAATGCCCATGTTTATATTATTACATGAACCATTTTCTCCACGCAATGCACGTTCATCCACCCTCTGTGCCTGCGGTACTTTCATCCTATTGTTCCCCGCAATTGCTACTTCTATTATTATTTTATTCTTGCTGTTATTTTACTACTACTGCTCCTATAAAAATGTTAGCATTGATAAATTGTTGCGAGAGAGTCTACTTTCAGGTGCTGGTGAATTGACAACTCAGTTCTTAAGGCTTATAAATATTCTTTGGCTCCCCTTGTGTCGAATCAATAAATTTGGGTTTTACTTCCCTCGAAGACTTTTGCGATCCCCTATACTTGTGGGTCATCAAGACTATTTTATGGCATCGTTGCCGGAGAGCATAGATTTATTTATTTGCTCACTTGAATGTGATCTTGTTCGCTGCAAACCTTTCATCATGGGTAAGACTCGTGATGGAAAAGTTCCCATATTACCATCCACTACAAGGAGAGGTACAACTCTGAACACCTCTGTTGCTCTTGATTCACCATCTGTTATGAGTAAGCTTCTTACACCACCACATGCTACACACACGGTTACTTCTGCTGAGTCTGAAAATGCTTCTAATACTTTTGATGATGCTCCTAATGTGCTTGATGATACTGGTTCACTAGGTCCTTTCCTAGATGCAACTATTGCTAAATCCAAACAAACTGAAAATGCTGAAATTCCTGTTGAAAATGCTAGTACACATGTTAATTCACCTAAGTTTATTGATGATCTTGATGAAACCTACATTAAACTTAATGATGACTTTATTAAAGAAGCTCGGGCTACTACTAGTGCAAGTTCTCTTAAGACTCTTCTTGCAAGACATGCTGTTAAATATAAATATTCTCTTGATGCTAAGTTTGCTACATCTCCCATACATGTTAGAGACAAGGATTATGATTTCTCTCTAGATTTATCTTATATATCTATTGTTGAGAAGGAACCTTTTTGTGGAACTGAAAGTAAAAGTGCTATGGAACACATGAATGAGCTTTCATCATTGAGTAGTTTATTTTCTGATGATACTAAGTTGTGTACTTATTTTGTTACCAAGATATTCCCTTTCTCATTGAAAGATGAAGCTAAAACTTGGTTTAACAATTTTTCACCTGGATCTATTACTAGTCCTATGGATTTGGTTAATGCTTTATTTCAAATATATTTTCCTGCTAGTGCTCAATATGCTGTTGTGCACGATATCTTTAACTTTGAAAAAAATTGAAGGAGAGAAATTGCCTCAATCTTTGTCAAGGTTTTGTTCTTTAATATGAGCTAGCCCTGTCAATCTACTACCTAAAAATGAGCTCCTAGATGTCGCACCCGGACTTCTAGAGGATACTCACCGTACGAACTGAACAGTATTCTGATGGGATTACGGGGCTTACCGGCACCCGCGTCCTCTTACGAGTAGGCCAACACTTATGAGTGACAACCCATCGCTACTGTTCACCGTCGATGTAAACTATCCTGTAGAAATCAGGACACTACCATTGACGTACTTCATACCATACACACATGGTACGTCAACGGCTTTGAACAAAAGGATAACACAACATGCCTCTAAGACACAAAAGATCGAAATAAGTTGCAAATGGCCCTCACTAGGGCAGAGATAGCAAATACAATCATCCAGAGGACACATGTCCCAACATAGCATCATTACATCTCAGCGGAAGCATTCAACGGGGTCTGAGTACAGACAAATCCAAATAGGCTTAAGAAGCCGGAAACTGAAATAAAGACGGAGCCCATCCACGATGTCTCGGATCCTGCCCGGGTCCGCTAACTACTCGTCAGCAGCCTCGTCAAACTCCACGTAGTAGCCGTCACCTGGATCCTCATAAGCGTAGTCTGCGGAAACCACAGCCCCAAAGGGGTCAGTACATAGACGTACTGGCAAGCAAGACTCACAGTTCACCAAAGTATAGCCCGTCAACACAAGCACAGATGACTTGGGTTCAACGGAAGGAAGGGAAAATATAAGATGATGCAACTGGCTGCGCGAACCAACTACAGAGATTCTACCACTTCCAACTATTAGAACGGGGATAAGATCGAGTGTTGTAACCAACTGAAAGATCACTTCAAACAAACCCATCCTGGATCTCGCCCCTTATCCAAAGAAGCAATCCGAGGATAACCCACACAGTTGGTTAAAGATGAATCAAGTTATTGTGACAATAATCCTATTACTAGTCAAGTTGTTAATCATGGGGTGTGAGATTGTGAATCATTAGGTTTAAGTTGTCCTGAGTACTTGTTAGCCAGTACTTTCACCAAGTTAACCATAACCGCGGAAAACACGGCTTCTCGAGAAGATTATCCCTACAGGGTTGCACCAATTTGGCCGTACACGTATGAATAACCCGCCAGGGATGCCTCCCACCAAGCGGGGCACTCAACACAACTCAACTCTCCTTCGCATCAAGCCCAAAGCACCTTGGGCGCACGGCTAATCAAGCCCCGAAGAAAAGGGACCCTCATAGCACTCTAAGACCGTGTCCCCCTATATGCCGACTACAGAAGTTCCACCCTGCGCTGGGCTCGCAAAAACATGCATGCGGCAAATGGAAAACACGAACTAAATGAGATGATTTGGACGAGATGCGAATCGAATCAAATTGAGGGGGGCGCCCATACTCGCTTCCCACATGCGGGTAGTGCGCTCATCATGGATCAGTAGACAAGACCCTTTTCCTATTAGGGTCGACACTAGCAGGCCTCAAAACCACACAGGGCCTCCTGCCGGTGCCTTATCATCAAATTATTATTCAGTAATAACATTAGCATGATTGATTGATTAAACATCGAGCCCCCGGAACATAATAAATAGTAACAGAAAGTAGCGGGTAACAGACTCGAGCAAAACAACCTAAGCATACTAGTAAGACACTGGCTCAATCAATAGGGTTGTAGGAGGGGTGGTGAGGAAATATCAGGGTTAAAGGATTCATGTGATAGGTTCGTAACAGAAACAACTACCACTAAGGCTAGCAGAAATAGACAACGGAAAGTATCGGTAACCAGGGTTGAAAGGAACACAATGGTTCATGTGAGTGATAACTTGCCTGCAAACTCAGCAGCCTGGTACTGAGCTAGATCCTCAGAAGGGGTGCTGTAAAGATCGTTTGTCTCAACGTCGTCGTCTATTCGAGAAGAAGCAAACAAACAAGACAGAATATAAACAATCATTATCATGGCATTGTGCACAATCAAAGATGATGCATGACAAGTTAATGCTTGCATCAAAATAAACTAGCTAACATAATAACACAATTTAAATGGACCCCTATGCTATTTTGAGTGGCATATGGGAAAGGGTCCATGAATTAAGTGGAAGCAAATGATTTACAATTAATTATTATGTGAAAGTTGTTAGCATGATGCATGCATGATGATAATAACAAGATAACAACAAGTAACAATAATAGATGCAAGTGAAAAAGGTTTTGAACATGTTTGGAAATCATTTATTAAGTTTGGAAAGTTTGGTTACTTAAACATGTCACACAAACAATTATTGTTTTCATCAATTTAAAGTGTGCAAAACAATTAACAAAATTTATATTTGAAGAGATCATCAAATTTCAGTTGAATTACATGTTTCAAATTTTGAAATAGGAGTTAGGATGAATTTATTATGAATTAAACAATATTAAACAAGTTTTAAATGAATTTAAAACAAGTTTGAATTTTATTTGAATTTTGTTTGCTCAAAACATAAATTCAAATTCACATTTGAAAAGTTCACACTTTGATGGTTTGAAAACATATCTTGCATGTTCAAAAATATTTTATTTTGAGCAAGTTATGATTTTATCAAATTTAAATGAATTAAACAAGTATTAATTATTTAGGCAATTTAAATTATTCAAACCATGAAACAAATTTTATATTTGAATAGGATATTCAAAATGGTATGAAAAACATATTTTATTTGCCTTGTTTGGAATTAGTATGAATTATTTATTGAATTTAGCAATTTGCATTTGAATTATTCAAATTTGAATTTTAAATGCATTTTGAAAATTCAAAACAGGAAACAAAAGATACCAAAAGGTAGACAATTGAATTTAGACTAGCACACATATTTTATTTTCAGTTTTTAGAGTTATAAAATAAAAGTTATAAGCAAAATACTTTCAGGGACCAATCTGTGATTTAATTGGACCTGGATTTGATTACAGAAAATTTAAAATTCGTTTTATACGCACAGGAGATACACCCAGTCACTGCCAGGGGGGCCCAAGCCTTGCTGTGCTTGCGTGGCCACATGAGTGACTGACAGGGGGCCCTCCCTGTCAGTACTCAGCCGAAAAAAGACGGGATTTTTATCCCGCGAGGCCGCGGGTCGAACTCGCGACCGCGCGCTCGCAAGCGTTTGATCTGAACCAACTGCGCTGTTGCGCGTTTCCTGTCAGGTAACAGGGCGCAGGGAGGATATAGTTACAGGAGCGGATCTGAATTTTTCTGAAGATCAATTCCTTCCGCGACTGACAGAACATCGCGGCTCGTCGGCGTTCTCCGACGTGCTCGCGCTCGCGGTGCTGGCTCTGGGTGTGTGCGTGTGTAGATCTGGTGGTGCAGATGCTAGAGCAACAGAGGGAGAGAGGAGGAGATGGTGGCTTGCTCACCGGGGTGGTTTCCGTGGAGGAGCTCGACGGCGAGCGGCAGCGACGTGGATGGCGGGGCTGCTCCCGTGCTCCTCCCAGCTGCGTATGGTGTCCAAAAGAGGGATGGAGGGGTGGCGGTGCGATTCCAGTAGTTAGCTAGGTGCGTGGAGTGGCATGGCGACGGCGGTGAGCACGGTTTCAGTCGAGGTTCTCCGGTGAGGTGGAACAGAGAGGGAAGGTGGCCGGGAGAGGGCAGACGGCGGCGGAGAAGAGGGGCTAGGGTGGTAGGTAGGGTTAGGGTTGGCGGCGCGCGGTCCGCGGGGTCTTATAGGGCTCGGAAGCCAAGGGTGGCCGTCGGCTGCCGCCGTACGGCGACGTGGCCTGCCCCGATGGCCGCCGTACTTCGAACAGAAGGAGTGCACGCTTTTCAAAGCGGTACGCGCGCGCTGTAGCGGGCTGGGCTGCGGGTTAGTGGGTTAGGTGGGCTGGGGTGGTTAGCTGACGCGCGCTAGCTAGCTGTTGCTTATTTTTTTTTATTTTTTTCTCTTCTGTTTTTTTTTTGTAGCAATAGAAATTGGAAGGAAATGTTAGGGTTTTTGGTTTTAAAATTTTTGAGAAAAATCATGGGGACTTGTCATCTCAAAATCTATCAGTTGGCAAGTTAGTTTTTTGAAATTTCAAATTTTACTTGCTGTTTGGAAAATAACCCAAAATTGAATTAATTTCCTTATTAGATGGATATTAATAAAAATCACACTTTTAAATAGGGGAACCCTATGATTAAATTTGATTAAAACATTAGAATAGTTTGTTAGCTTTCTTGAGTTGGAATTTGGTGCTGTTTGAATTTGAGTTTGAGTTTGAAAACAATTTGGGAATTATTTATTTGAAATAGAAGCACCATTTTATTAATTGATAACTATGAAATAATATGACAACAAAGGAGTTGTTTTTATTTGAGATTTTCATTTAAAATTGTTGTAACAGAGCAAGTATGAAATAACCATTTGAATTTGTTTGAGTTTCATTATGAAAACAAGATAAAACAGATGCAAAACAAATAGTAATAAATGCAACAAATAATTAAACATGATGACATGACGCAATACTTGAATTAAAACAAGAAACAAAACATTCTAAGGGTATTTTCATACTTGGGATGTTACAAAACGCCCCCCCCCCCCTTGAAGGAATCGCGCCCCGAGATTCCTTACTGAGAAGTGAAAAGGTCCGGATACTTCTTGCGAAGATTCTCTTCGGTCTCCCACGTTGCCTCTTTATCGGAATGATGCGACCACTGCACTTTCAAGAACTTGGTGCTCTTGTTGCGAGTCTTACGCTCGGTCTCATCGAGAATACGAATAGGGTGCTCCTCATAAGATAGATCATCTTGCAGTTCAATGGAATCATGATCAACTGCACGATCTGGGTCTTTGAAACACTTCTTGAGTTGTGACACGTGGAACACATCGTGCACCTTGGATAGTTTTTCTGGAAGTTCAAGACGATAGGCATTTTCTGCCCGCCGTGAGAGAATGTTGAAAGGACCAATGTATCTTGGTGCAAGCTTTCCTTTCACACCAAAACGATGAGTGCCTCTGAGGGGAGTTACACGGAGATATGCCTTGTCACCAGGTGCATAGATCATATCCCTGTGCTTGCTATCATAATAGCTCTTCTGACGAGACTGAGCAATCCTGAGATTGTCACGAATGATACGAACTTTCTCCTCGGCTTCCTTAACAATGTCAGGGCCTAAGAGTGAACGTTCACCAGCTCCAGACCAATTGATTGGACTCCTGCATCTGCGACCATACAGTGACTCAAATGGTGCCATGCCTAGGCTTGCCTGGTAGCTGTTGTTGTAGGAGAATTCAGCATATGGAAGGCAATCCTCCCATTTCATGCCAAAGGAGAGACCACATGCTCTGAGCATATCCTCGAGAATCTGATTAACTCTTTCGACTTGCCCCTGAGACTGAGGGTGATAAGTTGTGCTGAACAGAAGTTTGGTGCCCACTGCTTCTTGAAAACTCTTCCAGAAATGAGAAGTGAATATGCTTCCACGGTCTGAGCTTATTTCCAATGGAACACCATGAAGAGGAACAACCTTTGCTGTGTAGAGCTCTGCTAACTGGCTAGCTGAGATAGTTTCCTTGACAGCAAAGAAGTGAGCTACCTTAGTGAGACGATCAATAACAACGAAGATTGCATCGTTGCCCTTTTTGGACTTTGGAAACCCAGTAACGAAGTCCATTTCAATCATGTCCCACTTCCACTCAGGAATTTTCAGAGGTTGGAGTAGACCGGCTGTTTTCTGATGGACTGCTTTAACACGTTGACAAACGTCGCATTCAGAAACGTATTGAGCAATTTCACGTTTCATGCCAGGCCACCAATACAGAGTCTTGAGATCCTGGTACATCTTTGTACTTCCAGGGTGGATGGAAAGAGGAGTTTCATGAGCCTCCTTGAGAATGATATCCTTGAGACTTTGAATCTGAGGAACTGCAATGCGTCCTTCGAAGAACACTGTTCCCTTGTCATCAATTGAGAAGGACTTGAATTTATCATTGCCTTCTTTGATGTGCTCTACAATCTTCTTGATTTCATTATCATGAAGTTGCTCAGAACGAATCTTGTCCTCGAGAGTTGGACTGGCTGTCAAGCTAGCAAGGTAACCTTGAGGGACAAGACCAAGGTTCAGCTTCTGGAATTCTTCATGAAGTGGAGGTTGGCTTTCCATGATCATGAGATTATTGCAATATGACTTGCGACTGAGAGCATCGGCCATAACATTAGCCTTGCCTGGAGTGTAAGAAATGGTGAGATCAAAGTCTTTAATCTTTTCAATCCATCTCCTTTGCCCGAGGTTTAGATCTGGTTGAGTGAAGATGTATTTCAGACTCTTATGATCGGAAAAGATTTCAGTTTTGTTACCCAACAAGTATTGTCTCCATTTCTTGAGGGCAAACACAACTGCTGCAAGTTCTAGGTCATGTGTGGGATAGTTTTGCTCATGTGGGTTCAACTGACGTGAAGCATAAGCCACAACTTGACGTTCTTGCATAAGAACTGCACCCAGACCTTGGTGACATGCATCGCAGAATATCTGGAAAGGTTTGGTAGTATCTGGGCCAACCAGAACAGGTGTGGAAGTGAGTTTAGTCTTCAGGAGATTGAAACTCTCATCACACTGTGGAGTCCAAACGAACTTCTTGTCCTTCTTTGTGAGATCAGTGAGAGGTTTGGCAATCTTGGAAAAGTTTTGGACAAAACGACGGCAATAGCTAGCCAAGCCAAGAAAACTTCTGACTTGCTTCACCGTCTTAGCGGGTTTCCAATCAACAATTTCCTTAACCTTTTCAGGATCAATGGCTATGCCTTTGGCAGAGATGATATGACCAAGGTAAGCAACTTCTGGAATCCAGAACTCACATTTGGAGAACTTGGCATATAGACGATGCTCGCGAAGTTTCATGAGAGTGAGACGAAGGTGTTCTCCATCTCTCCTCGTAGTAGACTAGATGTCATCGAGATATACCACAACGAACTTGTCGAGGTATTCATGAAAGACAGAATTCATGAGTCTTGAGAACGTTGCCGGTGCATTGGTGAGACCAAAAGACATGACGGTGTATTCATATAGACCGTAACGAGTGGTGAAAGCTGTTTTTGGAATATCTTCCTTTCTGATCTTTATCTGATGGTAACCCATCCTCAAGTCCAACTTTGAGAATATTGAGGCTCCAGCAAGTTGATCAAAAAGATCATCGATACGAGGAATTGGATACTTGTTCTTGATGGTTTTCTCGTTGAGAGACGATAGTCAACCACGAGTCTTTTTGTTTGATCCTTCTTGGCAACAAACAGAGTTGGGCAACCCCAAGCGGAGGAACTAGGCTGAATGTAACCTTTCTCCATGTACATATCGATTTGCTCCTTCAACAATTTCAGTTCAGGAGGAGCTATCTTGTATGGATGCTTAGAGATTAGAGCAGTACCTGGCTCAAGTTCGATCACGAACTCAACTGCTCTGTCCGGAGGCATCCCTGGCAATTCTTCTGGAAAGACGTCAGGGAATTCACAAACCACCGGAACATTTTCAATTGCAGGAAGGGGTTTGGCATCGAGGTTGAACAGCTGAACAGAACTTGATCCATATGGAGAATAGACTATCTGGCCCGAAGGGTGAGAGAGAGTTATTGACTTTTGAGCACAGTCAATTTTTGCTTTATGGGTCTTCAACCAATCCATACCCAGAATGACATCAATGTCAGAATTTCCCAGCAACATGAGTGAAGCAAGGAATATGCGACCTCCAATTAGGATTTGATTGTCCATGCTTATCTTGGAAGTAATCATTTTAGTTCCCGGAGAGTGAACATAGATTTGATTGCTTAGTGGAACCAGAGCTAGATTGTACGTTGTAGCAAAGATCTTTGACACAAACGAATGCGATGCTCCAGTATCAAACAACACTTTAGCTGGAAAAGAGTTTACAGGTAATATACCGAGAACGACGTCAGCAGCTTCCTCAGCTTTGTCGGCCTTGATATGATTCACCCTCGCGGTCCTCCCGACAGGCCTGTTGTTGGAGTTGAAGGCTTTAGCCGGGGGAGCACGAACCATTGCCTGGTTGGTGTTGGGGCGAGGAGGTGGAGGTAGCTGCCTCTGAGTGCACTTATCAGCGTATCGTCCAGTCTCCTTGCACTTGAAGCAAGTGACGACACGAGCAGTGCCTGGCCTTGGCTGCCCCATTGGAACCCTCTGACCCTGCATCTGAAATGGGTTGGGTGGGCGGGGAGCAAAGCCTGGAGAAGCTTGGGCATTTGGAGCCCGAGTGACAGCACCATTTGGCACCCAGATGCGGCGCTTCTGCGGAGGGGTGGTCATGTTGGAGGAGGAACCACCCTCACGCGAGTGCTTGCGCGAATCCTCGAATGCCTTGCGCCCATTCTCCTCATTGAGCGCGGTGTTCACGAGTTCCTCGAAGTCCTTGCACTTGACATTTGTGAGAGCGTACTTCAGTTCCGGGTTAAAACCTCGGCGGAACCTTGCCATCTTCTTGGCCTCAGTGGACACTTCGTCACCAGCGTATCGAGCGAGGCGATTGAACTCGGTCTGATAGCTGATAACGTCCAGCTTGCCCTGCTTGAAGGAGCAGAACTCTTCACGCATCCTTTCCATGAGACCATCTGGGATGTGGTGCTTCAGGAAGGCATCCTTGAAACAACCCCAGGTGATAGGATATCCAGATCTCATGGTCTGATAGTTCTCCCACCAAGAAGATGCCTGACCCTTTCGTAGGTAGGTGGCATACTTGACCTTATCTTCCTCAGCAACATGTGCGATCTCCAGAGTCCTAGCTATGTCACGGATCCAGTCATCAGCATCCAGGGGCTCACGTGTTGCCACGAAAGCTTTCGGGCCCAAGCTGAGGAACTCCTTGATGTTAACCCGTGGAGCATTCTGGTTGTTGTGCTGGTTAGCCTGGATCTGGGCCATCTGAGCCACGACCTGAGTCATCTGAGTCAACAGCTCCGTGAGCGGAGGTGGTTCAGGCGGGTTGCTCCTTGTTGGCGGCATCCTGAATAGACATTCATTTTAGCACACAACAGAAAAAGGATAGACTTGGTAACCGAAAGATAGATTATTCCGACGCATGAATAGATAACCAACAGGTACATCATCACATGTTCAAATACATCAGAATATCCAACACACCAATACATGGTTCGACAGACAAAGGATAACTAAACATAGCTAGGAATGGATACATCGGTACTCCCATGCTCATCACGCAGGACGGCGGTGAGTAGTACGACGGGTGATACGGTGCGGAGGAATCCCACGGAAGTAGGTAAAACGACGATCCACGTAGATCGGGACTGCTCTGAGAGCAACTCTCGGTGTGGTGAAGTAAAAAGCGTCGTCTCCCTGTGCTCCAAAGCGTGGAATCCCAGTGTAACCAGCTCCGAGGTTGAGGAGTGGACCTCTGATCGGCTCGTAACCTCCAGCATCTGGTAAACTACGTCCAACTGTCTGGTGGAAACGGGCAAAGCGCTCATCTCCAACAAAGTCTGTGGTGTACGTAGCCAAACGAGTCAAAGCAAGATAGAGCTGCTCCCTGACTGAGGCTAACTCCTGAGAAAGTGTGGTGGCAACAGCGTCACTGTGCCTCACAAACTGAGCGGTGGTGTGCAGCCTGGTGTTATCGTGCTCGTAGACATCCAGGTTGTCGTAGAGGGTGAAGTGAGCTCCCGCTGACGTGATGTAACCACGGGGGATGTGGCGATAAATAGAATCGTCAAATCCCCAGTAGTCAGCACGGAGGACGGTGAGACTCACGTAAGCTGCCTGCTGCACGGCCATATCCACTGTGGAACCTACTGCCTCGTAGCGGTGGACAACGCTCATGCCATCATCTGACAGAATGTAGACGATAGCCTGGTAGTAGGTCTGGTCAAACTCTCGCTGCTGCTCGTAGACCTGGTACTCTGGTGCCCAATGGAACCCCAGATAGGTGACCATGTCTCTCAGCATCTCCGGATAACCGGCGGTGCTCTCACAGCGAGTCATCCGAACCACCTGCGGGAAGAACCTGAGATCCTTCTGCAGATGATTTGGGAGGTTTTGATTAGACGCCGGTAGAGAACTGGTTTGGAAAACAACAACAAGGTTCAACGGACGAAAAGGATGTTGAAAAGAACATGATATTGAAGCAACATCGGGAAACACGAGACCAAAAACTCCTGAGGTACTACGGAGAACCCAAAACACGTGAAATCCTAACTTGAAAGTTTAGGTGAGAAGAGAAAAACAACGTTGCACTTCCTTACCAGAAAAGGGTGGGTGGGTGGGGAAAGAAGAAAAATGGCAGAATTCCTACTCTCACGTTTCATTTTTATATAGCTACAAAATAGTTTCTAGACTCAACTGCGACCAGTAAAAAGGGATCCTACATGCAGACAGGCTCTGATACCATTTGTCGCACCCGGACTTCTAGAGGATACTCACCGTACGAACTGAACAGTATTCTGATGGGATTACGGGGCTTACCGGCACCCGCGTCCTCTTACGAGTAGGCCAACACTTATGTGTGACAACCCATCGCTACTGTTCACCGTCGATGTAAACTATCCTGTAGAAATCAGGACACTACCATTGACGTACTTCATACCATACACACATGGTACGTCAACGGCTTTGAACAAAAGGATAACACAACATGCCTCTAAGACACAAAAGATCGAAATAAGTTGCAAATGGCCCTCACTAGGGCAGAGATAGCAAATACAATCATCCAGAGGACACATGTCCCAACATAGCATCATTACATCTCAGCGGAAGCATTCAACGGGGTCTGAGTACAGACAAATCCAAATAGGCTTAAGAAGCCGGAAACTGAAATAAAGACGGAGCCCATCCACGATGTCTCGGATCCTGCCCCGGGTCCGCTAACTACTCGTCAGCAGCCTCGTCAAACTCCACGTAGTAGCCGTCACCTGGATCCTCATAAGCGTAGTCTGCGGAAACCACAGCCCCAAAGGGGTCAGTACATAGACGTACTGGCAAGCAAGACTCACAGTTCACCAAAGTATAGTCCGTCAACACAAGCACAGATGACTTGGGTTCAACGGAAGGAAGGGAAAATATAAGATGCTGCAACTGGCTGCGCGAACCAACTACAGAGATTCTACCACTTCCAACTATTAGAACGGGGATAAGATCGAGTGTTGTAACCAACTGAAAGATAACTTCAAACAAACCCATCCTGGATCTCGCCCCTTATCCAAAGAAGCAATCCGAGGATAACCCACACAGTTGGTTAAAGATGAATCAAGTTATTGTGACAATAATCCTATTACTAGTCAAGTTGTTAATCATGGGGTGTGAGATTGTGAATCATTAGGTTTAAGTTGTCCTGAGTACTTGTTAGCCAGTACTTTCACCAAGTTAACCATAACCGCGGAAAACACGGCTTCTCGAGAAGATTATCCCTACAGGGTTGCACCAATTTGGCCGTACACGTATGAATAACCCGCCAGATGGGATGCCTCCCACCAAGCGGGGCACTCAACACAACTCAACTCTCCTTCGCATCAAGCCCAAAGCACCTTGGGCGCACGGCTAATCAAGCCCCGAAGAAAAGGGACCCTCATAGCACTCTAAGACCGTGTCCCCCTATATGCCGACTACAAAAGTTCCACCCTGCGCTGGGCTCGCAAAAACATGCATGCGGCAAATGGAAAACACGAACTAAATGAGATGATTTGGACGAGATGCGAATCGAATCAAATTGAGGGGGGCGCCCATACTCGCTTCTCACATGCGGGTAGTGCGCTCATCATGGATCAGTAGACAAGACCCTTTTCCTATTAGGGTCGACACTAGGAGGCCTCAAAACCACACAGGGCCTCCTGCCGGTGCCTTATCATCAAATTATTATTAAGTAATAACATTAGCATGATTGATTGATTGATTGATTAAACATCGAGCCCCCGGAACATAATAAATAGTAACAGAAAGTAGCGGGTAACAGACTCGAGCAAAACAACCTAAGCATACTAGTAAGACACTGGCTCAATCAATAGGGTTGTAGGAGGGGTGGTGAGGCAATATCAGGGTTAAAGGATTCATGTGATAGGTTCGTAACAGAAACAACTACCACTAAGGCTAGCAGAAATAGACAACGGAAAGTATCGGTAACCAGGGTTGAAAGGAACACAATGGTTCATGTGAGTGATAACTTGCCTGCAAACTCAGCAGCCTGGTACTGAGCTAGATCCTCAGAAGGGGTGCTATAAAGATCGTCTGTCTCAACGTCGTCGTCTATTCGAGAAGAAGCAAACAAACAAGACAGAATATAAACAATCATTATCATGTCATTGTGCACAATCAAAGATGATGCATGACAAGTTAATGCTTGCATCAAAATAAACTAGCTAACATAATAACACAATTTAAATGGACCCCTATGCTATTTTGAGTGGCATATGGGAAAGGGTCCATGAATTAAGTGGAAGCAAATGATTTACAATTAATTATTATGTGAAAGTTGTTAGCATGATGCATGCATGATGATAATAACAAGATAACAACAAGTAACAATAATAGATGCAAGTGAAAAAGGTTTTGAACATGTTTGGAAATCATTTATTAAGTTTGGAAAGTTTGGTTACTTAAACATGTCACACAAACAATTATTGTTTTCATCAATTTAAAGTGTGCAAAACAATTAACAAATTTATATTTGAAGAGATCATCAAATTTCAGTTGAATTACATGTTTCAAATTTTGAAATAGAAGTTAGGATGAATTTATTATGAATTAAACAATATTAAACAAGTTTTAAATGAATTTAAAACAAGTTTGAATTTTATTTGAATTTTATTTGCTCAAAACATAAATTCAAATTCACATTTGAAAAGTTCACACTTTGATGGTTTGAAAACATATCTTGCATGTTCAAAAATATTTTATTTTGAGCAAGTTATGATTTTATCAAATTTAAATGAATTAAACAAGTATTAATTATTTAGGCAATTTAAATTATTCAAACCATGAAACAAATTTTATATTTGAATAGGATATTCAAAATGGTATGAAAAACATATTTTATTTGCCTTGTTTGGAATTAGTATGAATTATTTATTGAATTTAGCAATTTGCATTTGAATTATTCAAATTTGAATTTTAAATGCATTTTGAAAATTCAAAACAGGAAACAAAAGATACCAAAAGGTAGACAATTGAATTTAGACTAGCACACCTATTTTATTTTCAGTTTTTAGAGTTATAAAATAAAAGTTATAAGCAAAATACTTTTAGGGACCAATCTGTGATTTAATTGGACCTCGATTTGATTACAGAAAATTTAAAATTCGTTTTATACGCACATGAGATACACCCAGTCACTGCCAGGGGGGCCCAAGCCTTGCTGTGCTTGCGTGGCCACATGAGTGACTGACAGGGGGCCCTCCCTGTCAGTACTCAGCCGAAAAAAGACGGGATTTTTATCCCGCGAGGCCGCGGGTCGAACTCGCGACCGCGCGCTCGCAAGCGTTTGCTCTGAACCAACTGCGTTGTTGCGCGTTTCCTGTCAGGTAACAGGGCGCAGGGAGGATATAGTTACAGGAGCGGATCTGAATTTTTCTGAAGATCAATTCCTTCCGCGACTGACAGAACATCGCGGCTCGCCGGCGTTCTCCGACGTGCTCGCGCTCGCGGTGCTGGCTCTGGGTGTGTGCGTGTATAGATCTGGTGGTGCAGATGCTAGAGAAACAGAGGGAGCGAGGAGGAGATGGTGGCTTGCTCACCGGGGTGGTTTCCGTGGAGGAGCTCGACGGCGAGCGGCAGCGACGTGGATGGCGGGGCTGCTCCCGTGCTCCTCCCAGCTGGGTATGGTGTCCAAAAGAGGGATGGAGGGGTGGCGGTGCGATTCCAGTAGTTAGCTAGGTGCGTGGAGTGGCATGGCGACGGCGGTGAGCACGGTTTCAGTCGAGGTTCTCCGGTGAGGTGGAACAGAGAGGGAAGGTGGCCGGGAGAGGGCAGACGGCGGCGGAGAAGAGGGGCTAGGGTGGTAGGTAGGGTTAGGGTTGGCGGCGCGCGGTCCGCGGGGTCTTATAGGGCTCGGAAGCCAAGGGTGGCCGTCGGCTGCCGCCGTACGGCGACGTGGCCTGTCCCGATGGCCGCCGTACTTCGAACAGAAGGAGTGCACGCTTTTCAAAGCGGTACGCGCGCGCAGTAGCGGGCTGGGCTGCGGGTTAGTAGGTTAGGTGGGCTGGGGTGGTTAGCTGACGCGCGCTAGCTAGCTGTTGCTTATTTATTTTATTTTTTTCTCTTCTGTTTTTTTTTGTAGCAATAGAAATTGGAAGGAAATGTTAGGGTTTTTGGTTTTAAAAATTTTGAGAAAAATCATGGGGACTTGTCAGCTCAAAATCTATCAGTTGGCAAGTTAGTTTTTTGAAATTTCAAATTTTACTTGCTGTATGGAAAATAACCCAAAATTGAATTAATTTCCTTATTAGATGGATATTAATAAAAATCACACTTTTAAATAGGGGAACCCTATGATTAAATTTGATTAAAACATTAGAATAGTTTGTTAGCTTTCTTGAGTTGGAATTTGGTGCTGTTTGAATTTGAGTTTGAGTTTGAAAACAATTTGGGAATTATTTATTTGAAATAGAAGCACCATTTTATTAATTGATAACTATGAAATAATATGACAACAAAGGAGTTGTTTTTATTTGAGATTTTCATTTAAAATTGTTGTAACAGAGCAAGTATGAAATAACCATTTGAATTTGTTTGAGTTTCATTATGAAAACAAGATAAAACAGATGCAAAACAAATAGTAATAAATGCAACAAATAATTAAACATGATGACATGATGCAATACTTGAATTAAAACAAGAAACAAAACATTCTAAGGGTATTTTCATACTTGGGATGTTACACTAGATATATTTTATAATAGACTAACTGTTGAATCTAGGACATACCTGGATAGTTTTGCTGGTTGTGTTTTCAGGAAAAGAACTCCAGAAGAAGCTGAGGAATTATTGGCTAAAATAGCGAAAAATAATAATGATTGGACTATACCTGGGCCTACACCTACACCAGATCCAACACCAATACCAACACTCAAGAAGAGAGGGATGGTTGAATTAAATGATGAAGTGATGAAGGAAGCCAAGAAATCTCTTAAAGAGAGGGGTATTAAATCTCAAGATGTGAATAATTTACCTCCTATAGAGGAATTATGTAAGCCAATTCCTCCTCCATAAACTATTAAGGTACACGCTCTCCAATACTTTGATATTAGAGATATTCCCTATTCTAAACCACCTAATCAATGCTTAGATGAATTTGATAATTATATTGTTAAGAAGACAAGTTTAATATGAGAGTCAAAATCATCTTATGGAAAACTCTAGAGCTATTCATAATTTGCATGGTATTATTGAGAGAACCTGTAATGATGTTAAAATGCTTGTTAAACATTTTCATATGGTTCAAACTCAAATTCATCAACTCACTAAAGTCCAAAAAGATATGCTAGCTAATGCTTAGAAAAACACGTTTGTGAAATAATTAATAAATGTGGTGTTTCTACTCAGGATCCCTTGTATCATGAAGGACATCCTATCAGAATTGAACAAGATTCTCAGCAACCTAAAAATAATAGTTCTCCTTGTAAGAAAAAGAAGAAGAGACATAAAATTCTTGTATAATCTTCTGAACTTGCTAAAGATCCTAATACTATATCTATTTCTGATGCTGAAACTGAAAGTGGTAATGATAAAAGTGATGATTATGATAAAAAGAAACTACAGCTGAACCTGAAAAGCAAACTAAAACTGTGAAGTATACGAAGGAGGATTTCATTGCTGATAAACATGGTAATGAAAGAGATCATTGGGTACAAAAAGCAATGCCTTTTCCTAATAAGAAACACAAATCAAAGGAAGAAGAACACTATAATAAATTCTGTGAGTAGATGAAACCTTTGTTTTTGCAAATTCCTTTGACTGATGCTATTAAACTGCCACCTTATTCTAAATATATGAAAGATATTGTATCTAAAAAAAGGAAAGTTCCTAATGAGGAAATTTCCACTATGCTTGCTAGTTACTCTTTCATTGGCAAGGTTCCAAAGAAGCTTGGAGATCCTGATATTCCTACTATCCCTTGTTCTATGAAAAATAATTATGTTAGAACTGCTTTATGTGACTTGGGAGATGGAGTTAGTTATATGCCTTTCTCTCTTTATAAGTGACTCTCTCTAGAAAAATTGATACACACTCATATGTCTTTGCAAATGGATGATAAATCTACTGCTATTCCTGTTGGTATAAGTGAGAATGTTCCTGTTCAAGTGGCTACTAGTTGTTTTATATTAACTGACTTTGTTGGGTTGGAAATGCCTGAAGATGATAATATGTCTATTATTCTTGGGAGACCTTTTCTTAACACTGCAGGGTCTGTTATTGATTGCAATCAAGGAAAAGTAACTTTTAATGTTAATGATAAAGAGTATACTGTTTATTTTCCCAAGAAGATTGATAGAAGATATGGTATAAATTCAGTTGAAAATATTAAGACCATCAAGATTGGAGAATTTTATTGTCCCATTCTAGCACCACTAAAAGAATATGAAATCATTATGATTGGGACTATGTCTATCAAGGTTGAGGTAACATAATTATTTAGTGTGATAAGCAAAGTTTCGCTTCATATAATTTTTTTTGGTAACAAGACTTGATCAACCTAGTTATAAAAGTGATTTTCAATGAAGAGGACAATGTTTTCACTATGTTTTCACCTTCTCCATTATGTTCTCACCATGGTTACTTATGTTATCACCTTGCTACTTTGGTACAATTATGTTTTCCATCATCCATAGTCATGTTTTCATCTTGGTTATGCATGTTTTCACCACTTCCACCTTTGTTTTTCTTTGGTTATTTTCCCATTGAAGTGTCTTAGAACCTCGGCAGTTCTGATTTTGGTTTTGTTTTCCACCTTTCCACATTTGTTCGTCTGGTTTTAAATTAATTATTAAATTCTGAAAATACCTCGAAAGTGAAGTTTCTCGAAAAATTCCAGAAAAATTATAATAATTTTTTACGTCAAAAATAAGGCAGAGAGCCACCTAGGGAATCCCAGGGGGACCCACATGTCAGGCACACCATAGGCTGGCGCGGCCAGCCCCTGGTTGCGCATGGGCATGGTGTGGGGCCCTCTGCCCCCTCCACTAACTCTCCCCTGCCAAAGATTCCCTTCTCTCACCCCAAACTCAAAACATTTCCTGGAACCCGAGTTCTTGTTGTTTTTCCTCGAGATTTTTCGATCTCTTTGCTCAGCCCACTATTGTTGCTGAAATTTGGTGCATTTGCTCTCCGGTATGTGACTCCTCCGATTATCCAAGTAGAATTTTATTTGGTGGAGTATTTTGGTACTATAGGTGACAACTTACGTGAATTTTCATGCTTGATTTAAGTTGAAATAATATATTTTTGATGCATGTTTAGCTCTCCTACAAGTCTCTATAGTAGTTTCCACATTATTATTGCTTGAAATCAATTTTTGTGATGACTGTTGAAAATTTCAGAAATGGACAACCACAACTTTGGAGAAATATTTAGGAGTTATGCACCTATAAGAACAAGGCCCTCACATTCATCTACTCTATTGAGGCCATCCTATAATGAGTACCTTATTGCACCAAACATCGATGACGCGGGAGGCAATGGAATTGCTAATACATCTAGTTTCCCTTGCTATACATTTTGAGAGGTGCAGGTATACTTGATGACTTCTTGATGCTGATTGAAAGGGTTGGTTTAACCAACTACATGCAGGATGAAAGTCCCCAATATGCTATTCTGAAAAAAACTGTTGTTGAGAGTTTTAGATTTCATAACTCACCATATAACCCAACTGTTGCTTTTAAGATATATGGTAGTCATTTTTCCCTGTCCTTGGACAGTTTTTGCAGCATTATAGGTATCAACGCCTCCGGGATAACGTGCAAGATTCAGGAGACACCCACTGATCTTATGGAGCTCTATGGATGAGTTACCAATGATGATTGCCGCTCAGCTCAGCGCGGGAAGATAAGAAATATTCAACTTCCTGCTATGAGATATTTTACTTACTATCTTGCCACTAGTATCCTTGGTAGGGAGAACACTAGCAATATCTCAAACTATCATCTTGTTTTTCTTGCTGCTGCACTTAACCGTAGCGACAAGTATAACCTTGGTTCTCTCATTGCTCGTCACCTAGCTGATAAGGGACCCATTTATGGGGGCATTATTGCTACACGTATATCAACTACTCTAGGCTTTCCTCTTTCATCCCATGATGAATTGATAGCTCCTTATAGACTTAATCTTGCTGCCATGAAGGCTCATCATTTTATTACTTCTAACTCTACTGTCGAACATTTAATATATAGAGTTTTATTTGTTTACGGAGATAAGAGGGAAGTTATTTTGCCGCAACCTGTTTTGTTCAAAGTTGACAGCGCGCTTGATTGAGTTCCATAGGCAGCAGATGAGGCGGAATGCGCCTTCCGACGACTACACCGCGCAGTACACAGGGGCGTCCTCGAGCACATACCAGGAGGATGGCTCATCCACGGCGAAACGGGGGCGCCACCTCATGGACCGCTTGGGATTGATCTCCACTTAGGCCAAAAGCCTAAGCTTGGGGGCGCACCGACATCACACTCATTTATATATCATGTTTCTATCGGTTCTTTGTATATCCATATTTTCGTTTCTTTCGTTTGTTTTTGTTTTTTTCCGCTTCTTTCGCTTCTTTTTGTTTTTATTATTTTGTTCTTTCTTTCCGAAACAGAAAAAGACCAAAAATATTTCTGTTGTTTCTCTTTATTTGCTTCTTTAGTTTCTTTTGTTGGTTTGCTTCACTTTCTCGTTTTGGTTAAATTTATAAAAAATCCAAAAATATTTTGCTTTGTTTCCTTGTTTCTTTCTGTTCTTGTTTTAATTCGAAAACCCAAAAATATCTGTTGTTCTTCTTTGGTTTTGTAAATTTTGTTGCAGAGTTCACTGGTCTTACGTGTCTCCGTTGGAGCTTGGTTATCATTCTATATTATTCAATCCACACGAGTGAAGTGCAATAATGAGATTTACGACAATTCAAGTTGTGGTGAGTGCTGGTATGAACTCTATTTGTTTTATTTTTGTACATATACTCACCCATGTGAACATGCTTAGTTTGTTTATGTAAGGTGTATGTTATTTAATTGATACTTAGTAGTTCGTGCTCTCTCATGTTTAGTTCCAACTTATTAATATAAGATAGCATGTCGTATAAATCTTTGCTTGCATTGTCTTATTCATAGAAGGGTATGACATTGTGGTATCTCTCTTTGATTGTTTCGCTTGAATCGACTTGGCACATGCTCACGCATGCATAAGACTGAAAGTAAAGGTCAATTAAGCCTCGATGATTTATTTTGCCTCAGAGTATCTGTATCACTTTTATGCCCGTGTTAATTTTGTTTTGTTGCAAGCATGATTATGACAGTTGTTGCTCTCTTGATTGTCGCTCTTCGTCTATTTCTAGCCTTCACATGTCCTCAGTATGAGCTCTACTCATGCATCCAACTCCCAAAAATCAAAGTTTTCCAGATGTGTCCACCATACCTACCTATATGTGGTATTTAACCGCCACTCCAAGTAAATTGCTCATGTGTTACCTTTAAAACATTCAAAAAAATATTCCTGTTTTGTGCCCCTGTTTCAGCTCATGAGAACGTAAATAGAGAATCTTTATCTCACTTGTTGATTGGATTTGACACCCTGTAGTAATGGCTTCATCCGCTTATCCAATTGATAGAAGATCTCGCAGCAGGGTGCCCAGCCCCACATTAATACAACAAAATCTATTTACTATTTTTGCCCCTGATTTATGAGTCAAAGCATAATTGTGTAAACAAAGAGAAAGAGGGATGACCTTCTACCCAGATGTGTCCTTCTATGGGAGCAGCTCTTGTGAAGTCTAGTTGGCTTGTGACGTACTGTATTGTCTGTTTACCATTCGTTGGCATAAGCATACACCTCTCTAAAAAATGTTTTCAATAACTCTGTTTAATCAAATAAAAAACTTTAGCACATGAGTTAATCCCTACTTCCCTCTGCGAAGGGCCTTATTTTTATTTTTATGCTAAGTCTTCACCTTCTCACTTTATGCACCTTCTTGAGAGCATGACTGTCATTCTTAGTGTAATGTGCCTGTCCCAGAACACAGTTGATTGTGGTATAACTTTGATACTTGTATCTTTGATATCTTTATTTCTAGTCTTCATTTGAACTTCAGAGGTGCCCTAACATTTATGTTTTCCTCAATTATGTAGGGAAAGCGAGTACACTTTATCATATCCTATTATGAGCATTGCAATCCCGCGGATTGATATACTTCATGTTGTTTATTATTAGTTTGTTGGTATCTCTTCATGGTTTGGATAACTGCTAGGTGACTTTTATCTTGCATATATCTTATTATGAATTTCCTAAGAACTTGATCATATAGTGAGTAAATTTACATCATATGAAACAAATGTGTTCGTAAAAGTTCTTTTATCGCACTCAGTTGTCACTGAATTGCTTGAGGACAAGCAATAAGCCAAGCTTGAGGGGAGTTGATACATCTAAAACGTATCTCCTTTTCTGAACACTTTTTCTATTGTTTGCCTCTAAACTTGTGAGTTTTGGATACAACTAACATGGGCTGACGCTGTTTTCAGCAGAATTGCCTTGGTGTCTTGTTTTTGTGGAGAAAAATAAACTTTCGGGAAAATGCCAAGAAAAGATCCTAGAGACCTTAAAACACCTGAAGACCCCCGCAGCCAGAAGGAGTCCCGAAGAGGGGCCACACCACCCCTGGGGGCACCCCCTAGGCCGCGCCACCTGGTTCTGTGAGTCCCCCATGCACCCCCTCAGGCTCCCCTTTCGACTACTTATCGCTTGTAACCCTAAAACATCAGGGGTTTCGTCATATTCCAAAAAAACACCACAGAGCGCCACCGCCACCTCGAAACTCAATTCTGGGATCAGAAGTTCGTGTTCTGGCACCCTGCCCAGACGGGGATTCGGGGGAGATCATCTCCATCGTCACCGCCACCTCTTCTCCATCAACCATCCATGTTTCCCCTGTCCATGTGTGAGTAAACACCGCTGTAGGCTGAGAGGGATGGAATGGATTCGATGAGATCGATCATGTAATAATGCCAGATTGTTAGGGCATAGTGCCTAGTATCCATTGTTAGTGATTTCTACCGTTGTTGCAACTTGTTATGCTTAATGCTTGTCACTTTGGGCCCTAGTGCCATGATCTCAGATCTGAACATGTTATTGTTTCATGAGTATAATTATGTTTCTTGATCATATCTGCAAGTTGTTTACACATGTCATTGTCCGGAACCCGAGGCCCCAAAGTGACATAAATTGGGACAACCAGAGGGGATGGTTGTGATGTGAGGATCACATGTGTTCATGGAGTGTTAATTCTTTGCTCTGCCGCTTTATTAAAATGAGCACCTTAATTACCAGTAGTTTCCCTAGAGGCCCCGCAGGAAACGGACTGGTAGGACAAAAGATGTTGTGCAAGTTTCTCATTGCGATCACGTATGATTATATTGGAACACATGCCTATGGTTTACCTAGTACATGGATGCTTTATTATTATTATCTGCAATGCCCATGTTTAGATTATTACATGAACTATTTTCTCCATGCAACGCCCGTTCATCCACCCTCTATGCCTACGATACTTTCATTCTGCTGTTTCCCGCAATTGCTACTGCTGTTATTATTTTATTCTTGCTGTTAATTTACAACTACTGCTGCTATAAAACTGTTACCATTGATAAATTGTTGCGAGAAAGTCTACTTTCACGTGCAGGTGAATTGACAACTCAGTCCTTAATGCTTATAAATATTCTTTGACTCCCCTTGTGCCGAATCAATGAATTTGGGTTTTACTTCTCTCGAAGACTGTGGCGATCCCCTATACTTGTGGGCATCATGCGGGTAAGTTGAGAGGTGGATACAACTTAAGAACCTCGTATGAAATCATTACTACATGCAAAATAAAACAAATACCTTGATATTCGCGCACAAATTCTTCCAATTAAACCATTAACTTTCCATATTCTTGATTAATCAAAAATCAACACTACTAGGAAAAGTCTAATGCGTGACGCACCAAAATTGCATAGCCGTGGCGCACCATGGTGCGCCACGCCTTTAAAATAGTTTTGACACACCATATTTTGATGCGTCACGGCTATCTCGTTTACCCGTGGCGCGCCGCCTGTTTGGTGCGTAACGACTGTCTTTAGTTACCCATGGCGCACCGCCTGTTTGGTGCGTCACGGCTATTGATTTTGAATTTTCTTTTAAAAAGGCGCGACAGATCCAGATCTGGATCTGGCCGCCCAAAAATTTGAAATTTGAAAATCGAAAACAGAGAGGAGGCCGGAGTGGAGGGCGGTCGCCGGAGTGGAGGTGGCTGCCAGATAGGAGGTCGCCGCGGTAGTGGAGGAGGTCGCCGGAGAGGAGGTGGTCGCCGGAGTAGAGGTGGTGGTCGCCGTAGTGGACACGAGGAGGTGGTCGCCGGAGTGGATGTGAGGTGGAGGCGGTGGTGGTGGTGGTGGTGGTAGGAGGAGGAAGGGAGAAGAAGAAGAGAGAAAGAAGATAGAATGGAGAGTGGAGGAAGGAGAAGGAAGAGAAAGAAGAAATGAGAGGGGAAAGGAAGAAGGAAGAGAAAGAATGGAGAAGAGTGGAGGAATGAGGAGGAAGGGGAGTATATGTAGGTGGAGGGCCTCTCCGGGGTTCGAAATTTGAAAATTCTGCCCAGACTTAAGCGTGGCACACCAAACATGTGGTGCGTCACGCCTATCTGCAATACCCGTGGCGCACCAAACATGTGGTGCGTCACGGCTATATTTGCCCACCCAGGCCCCTAGCCGCCCAGCCCCCACTCATAGCCGTGGCGCACCGTGTGGATGGTGCAACACGGCTATGCCCATAGGCGTGGCGCACCAAGACCCACTAGTGGTGGTGCGCCACGGCTACTTGGGCGTGACGCACCGAGGGTATGATTTCTCCTATACCTGTTTTCCTAGTAGTGCAATGTTACATAATAATTTTCACATCTCATTCAGTGTAATTTATGTGGCCTTGAAAGAGCAAAAAGAAGTGTCATCAAGTGTCTCAACTAAGTCTAATATCTCAAATAAATTTACGATGCAAGTTCCGGTATCGTGGAGTGGGAGGAAGATGTACACGTAGGGAGGAAATTTCTTGGTGGCAGTTAGGTTGCGCGCGAGATTAGTGTTGCGGTAGCGCCGGTTTGCCTCAAATTTGGGCATTCGTTGAAGATGCTCTTCGGAGTTGTGCAAATGACGTCGTTTTTTTTTTGTGCGACCCATTCTTGTTGTGTCGTTTCGAGTCCTTGTTCCAGTTCAATCAGCCTAGTACTTCCTCCATTTCTTTTTAGTTTGCGTATTAGTTTCGCTAAAAGTCAAACTTACTAAAGTTTGACCAACTTTATAGAAAATACTATCAACATTAACAACACAAAGCCAATATCATACGATTAATCATAGAATATATTTTTCATATTATACCTATTTGATATTTCAAATATTTATATTTTGTTCAATAAACTTGGTCAAACTTTAGAACGTTTGACTTAAGACAATTCTAATACGCGGAGTAAAAGGAAAATGAGGGAGTATCATATAGTGAATGATGCTCCCACCGTGACTAGTGTTAGCTCCGCAATTTTCGGTATCAAGCTAGAAGCGAGGAAGGATATACAGAAGTCTAAGCCATTTTCGGTACCTTCTCCGCAATTTTGCATGTAGATTCACTTATTTTATTATATATGTATGTGGTCAAAATTAAAATAGCTTATAAAAGTGAACGGAGGAGTATCAAACTAGAAGCGGGGGAGGATATACACAAGGCTGAGCCATTTTCGGTACCACCTCCTTGTGACATCCCGGCGACTGTGGCCGCAGCACGACTGAATCCCCCTGTGATCGAGACGTCCATTTGTCTTCCTGCTTGGACTGTGGCCGCAGCACGACTGAATCCCGCTGCTAGGAATCGGATGCCGATATATGGCTTCCTGTCGGACCAGGCCCAGGCCGTACGATTGAAAGAATAATGACCGTCGGATTTTCACAATAATGCCAATCTTTCCGTGAAACCAGTGCCAGACTGCATGCTTCCACAATAAGTTCGTAATTTATGGGATAGGCAATTAATTGCTGCCCAATCTAGATTTTCATGATTCTCGCTGTCCACTCTAGTTTTTACGGATTTATAGGAAACGAAATCATGTCTTGAAGAAAACTAATAAAGTCAGTAAAATTTCAAGCATGCTGCGCTTCCGGCAGGACGTAAATAAATCTTTCCAATTGTTATTGAATTTTGCTTCCGTTGCAACGGAATTTTGCTTCCATTACTATCTAATTTGATTTGGGCCTGAATATTGCTTCCAAGATGAACGCACCAATTTGGAAGCACGTCAATAATTAGTTTCTAGAAGCTTTGTTGTTGTGCGTGGTAGCATAGCACACTCCAGTTAGAAGCATGATTAGTCTGTTAAGAAAATCTGAAGTATACATGTATTGTGAAACTTGTAGCATCCCATTTTGTGTGACTATAGAAGCTTCATTCTCGTGCTCTGATAAAAAATTAGTGTTTCATACATTCACCTGGCATATTTTCGACAACGAACACATGTGTTTCATACATTCACCTGGCATATTTTCGACAACGAACACATGGCAAATTCATCAAAATACACAAATTTTGTACTTTTATATGACATGTTTTCTACATGTTACAAATTTGCTTAATTATACATGGCGATCTTTTTCTTGGATACATCGAATGTTCACAACAATGTGTGTTACAAACACTCGATTCATTTCCTTAGGAAGCATCGAGACATCAACCGGAATGATTTAGCGCTTGAACGACATCATGTAGCCACGGGCTCCCTCGCTTGTTGGTACTCCTCGTCGACCAAAGCCACAACCATCAAAGGTGAAATGCATTGGCGACTTGCTTGGGATATGGGATCAATGCGTAGTTCAGATCCTATTGGTGGCATCCACCTAATTTGGAATAAATATTCACATAAAAATTGAATAATTGAAGCATCGGATTTATGATAGTGCGTCACATTGAGGACTTTATAGAAGAACAAAAATTTGAAAATCAAAATCTAATAATGAAATTACAAACGAATACATGGATTTAATCTTCGACAATATAAAAACACGAACACTATTTAAAATACAATTATAGTGAAAATTTAAGCAACAAATGCAGGAAGTAGAAACATGGTTATATTTACGCAAACTCTCATGAAATAATAGAAGCATGCTTTGGAAGCATCAATTTTATGCTATCTCAACAACACAAGTACCATGTAGAAGCTTCGAAGCCTGAAAATTTAACTTGTAGTAGAACTTCGGATTCATGTATACTCTGAAGCAAGAGATTATCTCAAAATAAATCATTTGTATTGGAAGCTTTGAACTTTGTAACTGGAAGCACTGATATTTCATTTATTTTTCACTAAATTTATCTATAATGTATCCAAATTCATATTCCGTAAAATACTTGGAAAGCATGGAAGAGGAGAAGCATGCATATTACTCCCACCGAGCAAACTTAATACAATACATGGAAGCAAAGAATCTTGAGAAGCACATAAATTCTTCATGCACAGTGTAACCAAATCAAGGTAGAAGCATTTTTATTTGAGTAAAAATGAATGCATCAATGGTTGCCGCCAATATGTATGTATATACATTACATAGACCCATCTGCTAGATCAAAGTTGAATAGAACATTTAGGCACAGACCACGTAAGCTTTTTGCATGAACATCGCTACTACCAGCATAAGAATACGGTAAACCAAAAAATGAGCACGCATAGGTTAGCAGAAATCATGGATTGGGAATAAAATTAAAAATACAAACATGAACCCTTTCCTAGATCATGCATCGGCTGTAGCCTTGTTTTTCCAACTATCCACGTTACCGATGAGTATTGGAATAATGGATTTAATGCACGCAAAAAATCCTAAAACAATACAAAAATGAGAGCTCGTTATTTGTATTACCTAGATCAGCCGATATTGAGATGACACACGCGCGGTCGAAGCAGCCAACGAGTCGATGCTTCGGCCGGAAACAATCGTTGTCTGCCACGGATGAGCCGCCTCCGACGCTTACTTCCCCCAACCTCATGTCAACTCAGCAAGGTCTCCACCTAGGGGAGCGCCATCACGAATGTGAGCCGGGGCGCAGAGTCGACTGAATCAGCGCGGTTTCTGCCGGAATCGAACCAGCAAGACGTAGTGGAGGTAGAGGATCCGGGCGGTGGTGGAAGAACGAGAGCAAGCGAGGCGATTGGGAGCGGATCGTGCGAGGCGAGCTTCCGTGTGGAGCGAGCGAGCGAGGGGATGAGGAACGGGGTAGCTGGCAGCTGGCCACAGTTAATTTCAGTGCGCCAGTTACGGCAGACAAATCAAGGCTTAATTTTTAGTCAGAATAAAAGTCAAATCGGAATCGTCCAGTTGAAACGCGATCAACGGCATTCGAGAGGCCGGCCGATTTGCTTCCAATCGGCCCACGATATGTAGTATTTACCTTGTCTTTCCCGTACCATCATTTTCCAACCCTGCTCGATTGATTATAACTGCACCGTGTCGTCTCCTCCTCGTACGCTCAGATTTCTAGGTGTATTTTTCTTTATTTCTCTGGATTTTCTGGATAATTACAAACCGCAGCCTCTCACATCAACCTAATCCATAACGAGCTAGGCCAAGCCATGCACGTAGACACTTAACTAAATTAAACTTAAACATTAAAGCAAGCAAGATTATTGCTAACAGAAGTTTCGATGCAGCTTCTCCCCGTCGATGACCGAAGCGCTTGCGTAGGAGCTCTTGTCCTACAATCCTGATCGCATCACCTCATCTCGTACGTGGAGGGAGAAACGCAGCACACCGGTCTCAGGTACGCCACGTACGCGTGGTATGGGTCAACCAAGCACACCCACAGGACGACATCGATATCCTTGTTTGACAGTATTAGAAGTTAGAACATGACATGAGCGCTCACGTAGCATCGCCAACTTTTGGAGACAAACTGGCAAACGTGGCGCAAAGCCATAAAACCGTGATTCACCGAGGAAATTTCAGACTTCTTAGGGCATCTCCAGTCGTTGCGCCCCCAGGGCCCAAAACGCCGCCGTTTTGGGGCCGTCGCGGCGCTAAGCGGCGCTATTCTGGAACCTGGGGGGGGCAGGCTTCCCAGTCGCTCCCCGAGCCCATGATTCGGTCCAAACAAAACGCAATTTGAAAATAGACGATTTTTATTGAATTTAGGCGAAGTGCGTACATATTCGGCGCGAATTTAAAAAACTAGAACTGAAATTTAAACTAAACTAGACTAGAAAATCTAAAGAAGGCCGAGGCTGGCGGCGATGGCCTGGCTGTAGTCGCCGCCGCCGTCGTCGTCGTCGTCGTTGGGGCCGTCGCCGGGGCGCTTGCTGGTCCCCTGTCCGGCGTCGCCGCAGCCGCCCCACCTGCTCGCCGCGAGGGCTTGCTGGATCTCGTCGTCCTCGTCGGTGTCGGGGTCGCGGACGATGTAGACGTTCTCCTTCTGCGGGGGCGGGACGCGGAGGCGGGCCGCGTTGGCGGCGGCCTCTCTGTCGCGCACCTCCTTGCGCTTCTCGGCCTCCGCTAGCAGGCGGCGCTGGAGCTCCAGCTTTGCCGCGGTGCTCTCCTGCAGGCTCCACGACGCCGCGGCGTCGGCGTCGAGCGGCTAGAGCGTGTCCAAGGACAGCTGTTCCGCGACCTTCTGGTCGGGCCACTCGTCCTCGTCGTCGCCGGCGTCCTCGGTCTTCGGTCGAACCACGCGTTCGAAGCGTGGCTCGCCGATGCGGAGGACGCCGCCGCTACGCCTGCGGGCAGACGCCCCGGTGTTCAGAAAAGGGGGAAAGTAGAGAGGGATTGGGCGCCGGAGGAGCTCGACGTCGCCGACGAAGAGGAGGCTCCCGTCCGGCGCGCTGCCCACGACTGGGCCTGCCGGGGCGGCATCTCCAGGCGCGGCTCGTCGCCGGCGTGGATGTGGTCGAGGACGGCCTCGATGGTCCTGTTGGGGACGCTCCACCAACGGCGGCGCCCGTTGGCGTTGAAGCGGCCGTCGACCGGCCCGTTGTCGTTGAGGGAGGCGAGCTCCCTCTCGCGGCGGCTGATGAGGTGCTGCCACCAGAATTCGTCGACGCTCGCCTCCGGGAAGCGGTCGAGCGCCGCCATGGTGTCGCGCGCCTCGCGGATGGCGCGCCGGAACTCGTCGTCCGTGTTGGGGAGGGGAGGCACGGGCACCCCTCCGCCGCTGAGCGCCCAGCGGCTGTGCCCAGCGCCGGAGCTCGGGAGGCGCACGTCCGGCGAGCATGGGTAGCCCGCGCGGTACAGCGCCATCGCCTCACCCCGGCGAAGGTTGCGGCGGGGGAACCCGTTGGCCGCTGTGCCGTCCTTGTAGTTGGCCATTTGCGTGGGAGAACGGGGGGAGAGGAGAGCGTCGAGAGGAAGAAGAGAAGAGGGAGTGCGCCGGTGGAAGAATGGCGAGAGCGGCGAGCGGCGGGGGGATTTTATAGGCGGCCGGGCATTTACTGCGGCGCGTCCCCTCGCTGCCGCCCGCCACGCCATTACGCCGGCAGCCTTTTGAACGGGCGCATGCACTGGGCGGCCGCCACACCATAAACGCCGGCAACCTTTGACCGACGCGCGAGCCGAGAAGATGATCACGGGGCGGTTCTGTTCCCGCGCTTTTCTCGTCGCGTCGCTGACAGAGCTGCCCACGCGCGCGGCCGCGCAGTTTCGCCCCCCAGGCCGAACCCAGCGGGCTGGGTTTGGGCTGGGTGCCGCGGCGCGAAATAGCGCCGAAACGGCGCTATTTGGGCCTCTGGGGGGCGAGTGGTGAAGAAACGGCGCTATTCGCCGCTTCCGCCGCGAAAGAGCCCCCTGTGGGGCTCTGGGGGACGGCTGGAGATGCCCTTAGCATTTCAATAGTAAGAATTGTGACTTATAAAAGTGGACGGAGGGAGTAGACAAGTTTCTAATTGATACCCGTACTTTAGTGGTAATCTATTAAAAAAATACGATATATGTATGATCGGTGACTTGATGCGATACTTAGATAGTGCCTCTCTAGTCAGCTTTGACTCGCTTCGGCTTTGTTTCCCTCGATCTCTTGTCGATGGCCAAGGCGAACTTTGATAAAAATTCATACTCAATCTGAAATGCTTTCGGTGATTCAATCTCGTTGCCCCGAGTAATATGGAAAGTTTTTGAGCTAACAATCAGATTTTAAAGTTTGGGGATTTTTCAGAAAAACTTTCAACCACTTTTTTTTTTTTGATAAAAATTCAAGCATTGCAAAATTTCTAAAAGCATCCAAGAATCTGATCTCGATGAGATGAGTGATCTTGAAAACATTGAGCTAATTTTGATAGGCCAATGAAACTTTGGGAAGCTTTTGTATAACTCTCAATCAAATTTTAAAAACTCAAACTCTAGTATTTCAATCTCTCTGCCATGAGTATGTGGAAAAGTCTGAGCTAATTTTGACAACCCATTTACAAGTTTAGGCATTTTTATAACTCTTAACCAAATTGGTAACATATCCAAATTTCTCTTTTTTTTGCAAGGAAAGGTTTGATAAAAAAGTTTCAAACTTCTCTTTTTCTGCAAGGGAAAGTTTAATAAAAATGATCAAACTCCTCAGAAACAAATATCGGAAGAATTCCTATCACTTTCCGTCACTTGTGAAAGAGGCATCTCTGGTACATAATATAACGCCAAATGCTAGAGAAAAGAGTGTGGGAAAACGGGGCTCGAGCTCTAGAGAGCCATTTATTTTGAACAATTCAAAAATCCAAATTTCAAGTTTCATTTTTTTAAACATTCGTGGATGTAGACAATCTTGTATTCTACTAAAGTGCAAAATCTCAACTAGAAATATTTTGGTCTGCACAAAAATGACAAAATCTGATATCTTCCAAATATGTCAAACTTTGTTATTTTGTGTAGCCCAGAATATAAATTATTTTGAGCTGATATTTTGCACGTTGGTAGAATGCATCATTGTCTATATCCAGGTTTATTTTTCAGTTTTTTTTCTGAAAATTAAAAATATGATTTTGGAAATTTCAAAATAAATGTTTCCCTGGAGCTCGGCTTCCATTTGTTGTTTCCGTGGTAGCACAATAAATATAGTTGTTCAAATAGTAAAAACTTTCCAGTTCATATGACTTTGAATCATGTTGGACCTTTATTATTATCAAAAGTAGAAAGGAAAATTATTATTACATGACCATGATTTAAGACATATATGTAGTACATATCGAAGAATGATCTATGGTGCACGGTACTATGAAGAGATCGCTCGGAGTTTAATTTGAGCACCATGCATGGGACGCAACATCATCACGGTATGAGGTGCATGAGTATATGCCGGTGCGAGCTCAAATTCAAAACGTTGAAGGAACATGCATAGTGCTATCTTGGCCTCAAGCAACGCGAAGTTCTGTCCGATGCAGATCCGTGGCCCCCAACCGAATGGCAAAAATGCTCCTGGTTCCTTGGACGCCTTGGAAATCCCATCTGCAAACCTATCAGGCCTAAATTGGTGCACGTCGTCTCCCCAAATGTCCACATCATGGTGGATGTGTAAGATAGGCATCTCGAAGACCACACCAGCTGGGTACTTGATGCCTCCGATCTCAATTTCCTTGTATGTTTGTCGGGTAAATGCAGAAGCAGGTGGGTACAAGCGGAGAACTTCATAAAGAATCGTTGTCACCTGCACAAGATGTAAATAGGACATTGTACATGCAGTTTTATGTCATTGGAAAGAATGAAAAAGTTTTGATTGGTACTCACAGTTTTGAGTCGATTGACACCCTCGTAGTCAATCTTATTTTTCCCAAACAGGCGAAGAACCTCCTCCCTTGAACGGTCCTGCCACTCCGGGTGCATACTAAGTAGAAGCATTGTCCATGTGAGCAATACCGATGTTGTCTCCATTCCTGCAAAATAGAACAACTTGCACTCCTCCATGACCTCTTCGGTCGACATTCCTTGGACGGATTGGCCATTTGCATCTTTGTCTGTCATGTTTGATTCTAGCAATAAGCCGAGTAGGTCATCTTTTGTACTTTCTTCTTCCTCGGTAGCTTGCATCCTCTTAGAAATTAGATCTCGTAGAATGGACTCAATCTCGTTATTAATTTGACGCATCCTACGGTTATTTTTGGTAGGGAAGTACCTGGAAGACCCGTTGTAGTCACATTGTTACTAGATGCACGATGATAAACCAATGTTGTCAAGTGAAAGAATATTAATGATGTCGATTTGACATTGTAGTTGCTAATGTTTTTTAGATAAATTCGGTCAAACATAGGATAGTTTGATTTTTCTAAAAAAATATGTCACATATTTTAGGATAGACATTAATTAGTACTCCCTCTGTTCCGAGATGTAACCATTTTTAACAAACTACTTTAGCTTGGTAAAAATTCTTACATTTTTAAAACAGAGGCAGTATATGCTACAGTAAGTAGATGCAAAGTATAAATAAAATATAGTAGCTCACATGTAACCGGGAATGAAGAACTTATGTAGGGCCTCCATGAACCGCACTATCTGCTCAGACTGTAGCTGAAAAATCCTTCTTCCCTCGAGATAAGAGCTGCCGAATGCGGTTCGTGAGATGACATCCCCCGTGAGAGTCTGGAGCTCGGAGCTGACGTCCACCTCCCACGAGCCGTCGGGGCCAAGGGATTGCGTCCATCTGGCAACGAGCTCTTCGCAGCATGCAACAAAGGCGGGCAACATGAGCTGCGAAACCAATCAGGACGAACAAGATGAGCAACACAAACACAACACGTCCGTGGGTCACAACTCACAACGAAAGAAAAAAAAGTGCATACGTACCTTGAGCTTCTCGGCATGGAAGGCGGGGTTGAGGATCCGGCGGTGCTTGACCCACTTCTCACCCTCGTAGCTCCCGACGCCGAGCGCGAGCAGCTTGGCCAGCGCCGTGAAGTGGACCTTCTGGACGTGGCCGAACTTGCCGGACATCACCTCCCGCACCAGCTTAGGGTCGGTGATGGTCACCTTGGGGACGGGGCCAAACCAGGAGAGGCACGGCACGCCGTGCTCCCGGACGGCGCTGTGGATGAAAGGCATGACGCGGGCGCCGATGTCGTGGCAGCGCAGCGGCAGGGCCGGCTTGGCCCAGGCCTCCTTGTTCTGCCGGCCGTTGTCGACCGCGTCGCCGGTGAGGAAGCGGTACCGCGTGCCGCGGAGGCCCTGGCTTCGGAGAGCTCGCTCCAGGCGCCTCGGCCGCAGCCAGAGTTGGTCTAGCAGCCGGGTGGCTGGCCACAGGAGCGCCAGGCCCAGGAGGCCGCAGGCCAGGTAGCTCCATGGTAGAGTTGGACTCGTTAGCGATCCAGGATCCATTGATTCCTGCTTGCTTTCTCCTCAGACAAGCGGGGGCAACAAGAAGACAGTGCGGTGTATACTTGGACCGGACTGGTAATGCATTGCTGGGTTCAGAGCTCTTGATTATATATAGAAGTGTAGTAGGATAGTCAAGTCTTCTGTGCTTTGTTTTTTAAAGTTCCACGTCCTGTAATTAATGAAGTGATTTTTGGAAATCTTTGACAGTAGATGCCCACGGTCGATGCCTCGTTCTTACGTAACTTGCAAGGCAAGTAACTAATTTTCACAATTCTAGAACAGAAAACACTACTAGCCGAACTAGTCACCAACCCCGCACGGGTTAGCAATCTTGGGAAAACATGAACGTCAACATGTTTGCGTGGAAATTTTGGCGACGAAAAGAGAGCAAATAAGCGCAAGCTGCATATGTATCTACTACACTTCAAATATAAACTTGGCTTGAAAAAATTAAACTCTAAGATACCTAATACTCCCTCCGTATCAAAATATAAGATGTTTTAGCATTTTGTAGATATAATGTATCTAGACATGTTTTAGTGGGTAGATTCATATACATCTTACACTAAAACATGTCTAGATACATATTGTTTAGAAAAGAAAGAAGTCCACATAACCCCCTATGTATTGTGTTTCGGACGGAGAAGTCCCATATGTTTAAACTGGGGCACTTAACCCCCCTATGTTTGCAAAACCAGACAATTAGCCCCCTAACTGTGGTTTTGGCTGTATCAAAATCGGTTTTGGCTATGGCCAAGCCTGTTGCCACCAGCCTCCTCGACCGCAAGGGGCTCCAGTTCTTCCTCAAAGAGTAAAAGCTGGGCTTCACCCACGACACCTTCTCCGACGACGTCGTCCGCCCCTTCTGCTGGTACTACTCGCCCTTCGTCAGCAAGCACCTTCTGACAGCGCTGCCGAGGTTTCCGAGGGCATAGCCGGAGGCGACCCTGAGACGGTGGCGCGCACGCTACTGGACTTCCTGCATGCCCGCATCCGCGCGTACGCCGCCGACTCTAGCATCGACTCTAGCATTGTCTCCGTCGCCGCCAGTGAGCCTCGGCCCTTCCGTGCGCCGATGACCTATCCCGCTGGCACCTTGTGTCAGGCTCAGGGCATGCTCTGCATGTTGCCGCCAACGCACTCGCCGTTGTTGCTCTTCCTGGACGTGGGCGCCGGCCGGCCAGTGAGCTTCGGCCTGCCGTGCGCCGACAACCTGTCCCTCTAGCACCTCCACTGGCGGAGCTACGTTAGGGCCGACCTGGGCCGTGGCCCGCCCAGCATTTTCACAAAAAATTGACCTACGCCTATGTATTTGACGGCCCAATCAACTAGCACTGGCATACTAAGCGAATCAAACACGTAAACAGGCCAAGAGACAAACAAGGCCTTGCTAGCCATGCAACAAGCGGCCTGAAGACGTAACCAGCAGACTGCTTTGACACCCACTCTGACGGATTTTTTTCTTAAAGCGGCTGTTTTGACAGCTTCGTTTTTCTTGACGAAGAAAACAAAACTGCCGTTTGCGATCTTTACTTTATTTAGTCAGTTTAAGAAACCATGCATCTTCGCTAGCCTAGCACGTATACTTTTATTTGCTTTGTCCAAACACTTAGCTGGATATTTGATAGCATGTTTTCACGAAATTTCTACCTAAATTTATTGTTAGTGAACAAAAAAAATCTGTAGCCTCTTTAGTTGGCCCGCCCAGATATTTGTTTGAAGCTCCGCCACTGAGCACCTCATGTCAGACTCCAAACTGCACGTCGCGCCAGCGCATCGTCGTCGTTGTCCAGCGCCGGCATCCTCTGCCCCTCTGCCTGGATGTGGCCGCGGACGTCTGAGAGTGGTCACCATTCACCAACAGGTGCTAGTGCCTGAGCGCGGCAGCAGCTGCGACCCGGACAACCATGTGTTCAAGCTAGTGACCAGCACGAGCGTCGCCGACAGGGGCACGCTCGCGCAGCAGCCCCTCAAGCTCCAGAGCAGGTGCAAGCATCCATTGTACTAGTAGTTTCAAAGGTGCAGCGATGTATTCAGAGTTCAAATAACTGAATGCTCGCGAACTCGATTATGTTCATCTGTTGGCCCACAAGCTTGCAAAATCCGTCCATCCGAACAAATAATCAGTGGGCAGTAAATTATGTTTAAGCTGGAAGGCAGCAATTACGGACAAATCACGCCGTACAAGCAGAGCAGCTAACTGAAGTAGCCTTTCTGTTCCCCTGTTTACGTCAGCTAAACGACTGGTCAATACCGCCGTTGACTGGTGGAGGGGGTATCTTGTCTGGTATACAATACTTAGGGGGGTTAATTGCTCCAATTTAAACATAGGGGGGTTCTCCGTCCGAAACACAATACATATGGGGGTTATCTGGACTAATGCTAAAACATCTTATATATCGATACGGAGGGAGTACTATTTATAAGATCCCTAGAGAAGTTTTAGTGAATCTGGTGTGGGAGAGAAGTACCACTCACCGAGGCAGAGGAACGACTTGGGCGACAGCATCCTTGACAGCTAATCGCGGCCTCAAAGCACAGTTCTAATCGCCGCATCCGCCTGCTTGCCAATTGTAGTGCACCCTTCGCTACAGCCTACCTACGATGTCTGGCACGACGAAGAGAGCCTTGGGTGAGGAATCTGGCGTCTGTGGACAGTACACATTCGGCCAGACTATCTCGAGACAAAAAGCTATTGTGAATTCACAAAAGGAAGAAATTGTTGGTTAAAGTGGACACAAACACTACAACAGATTTCTGAATGTAACAATTGAGATAGCAAACAGAGTTCTGAAAATTATAGGTGAGTTGGCGAATAGAGCTAACACATACATAGAGCAGGACCAGCATGTTATCGATTTATCCCTTCGAAATTGCCACACTTGGAGGTCATGAGTATAATGCAGCGAAGTCCATTCATGACAATTCTCACAGAAGATCACAACTTTATAACTGAGAATATATGCACGAAAACTGACATTAAGGGCAAGTTTATTTGAACACATAAGCTACATAAGGCTGGTGCCAACGCAACCGTTAGGCTGGTGCCAGCGCAGCCGATAGGGGGGGGGGGAGGGGCCTTACCGCCCGTGGCGGGGCGAGAGGAGGCGACAAGGCGGGGCGAGAGGAGCCGGCGGGCGGTGGCGCTGGCGCCCGGCGACAGGCCGCTGTCGCCCGGCTTCCCGCCCGCGTAGGCGGGGCGCCAGCGCGGGCCCGGGGCGAGAGGGGGGGGGGGGCGAGAGGGAGACCGGGTGGGGCGGCGCGCTGGCGCCCAGAGGCGATAGGGCGGGGCGGTAGGGCCTAGCCGTTGGGGGGGCAACGGCTAGCTGACGTGGCGCCCCCCCATTGGTCCACGTCAGCTAGCCGTTGGGGGGAGCGTGGCTGGCTGGAAAAAAAAAAAATTTGACCCAATTTTCCATCTCCAATCCTATAAATACCCCCCCATATCTATCCCTTCTCTTCACACCATTTCCCTCTTCTCTTTCTCTCTTCTCTCATACCATCTCCGCCATGTCGGGTTGGACTCCAGATAACACCTTGTTCACGGAACTCTTGCAGTCCGACGGGTCACAACCTACTCACATAGAAGATGTCTCTCCCACACATCGTCGGTCGAATGCCGGTTCTTCGCCGCATCCCGAGTGTTGTACCCCTCCAACACCACCACCTCCGGGGGCCATATGGTCCGCTTCCTACGGGATATGGTTCATACCAGCATCCTCCGTATGCTTACCCACCCCACCTCCACCTACAGGTAGGGAGTCCACTTCCTCCGTACCCTCCTACGGGATATGGTTCTTACGCTCCACCTCCATATCCATACGGTTCATACGCTCCACCTCCACCGTAGCACCACCTCCTCCTCCGTATCAGCAACCACCTCTATCGTCTGCTCCAGCTCCAGTGCTCCAAGCGCGATGCCGCGGAAACACTGGTACCAACGCGTCCAAAGAGGCTCGAGTGGAAATGTTTTGACGAGGAAAAACTGGTACTTTTCTTACCCGTCACATGTTTATTTCGGAGTTGGTTTTTGTTTGGATTTTTCACTAAGACAATATCTATTTCGTTGCAGGTGAATGCTTGGATTTTCAACTCCAAGGACTCTCGCCGTGGCAATAGCAAGACCGGCGATAGTTTTTGGGGTCAGATAGCGAAGACGTTCAACTCTACCGCCGATCTTGCCCGCCAAAGGACCGCGAAGCAACTGAAGGATCACTGGAACGTGTACAACCGTGAGGTGTCCTTGTTCAATGGATACCACATCCAAGAAGAAGCGGTACGTCAGAGTGGAGCAGACGATGCAATGGTCATGGACGCGGCACTGGCGAGGTACGCAAATGACCCTAGAGTGACTCAGCCTTTCAAACGCTTCAAGTGGTGGGAAGCTGTTCGCAAGGAAGCGAAGTGGAGAGCACAGCATGGTCCTGGTAGTGGGACTGACTCCAGTTCCAAGAGAACCCGTCTGGGGGTCGGAGGTGAGTACAGCTCTAGCGACGCGACGGAGGAGGAGCCGCGTCCTCCTGGCCGCGATAAGGCCAAGGCCGCGTTTCGCAAGGGAAAGAACAAGGAGAAAATCGTCCAGTGAGGCATCAAGTGCAACCTTCGGAATGAAGAAAATGTGGAAAGGTTTATTGAAGGTTAAGCTACTGAAGCAATATAACAAATTGCAAGACCGCTCAACCGCCGGCATGAACGAAGCTGAAAAGCGCAAACATGCCAAGGCCATCCAGATAGTGGAAAAAGAGCTAGGGCTGGAAGAGGATGACGACGACGAGGACGAGCACGAGGATTAGATTTTTTAATTTTTATGTAATTTTTACAATTTATTATGCAATTTTATTAATTAGTATGTAATCGGTAACAATTTTAGTTCAATAAAATTATTTCCTTGCATTATTTGTAATGTTTTCGTCTCAAAAATATGTGTTGACGTGGAGGAGAGAGAAAAGCTGATGTGGCAGAGAGAGAATCTTATAGCCCGGGCTATAGCCCGTGCACTGGCACCGTGCCCGTGAGAGTGGCGTGAGAGTGGTGAAAAAAAGTGACGTGGCGGGGCTATAGCCCGTGAATAGTGCGTGGTGCATTGGCACCAGCCTTAGTGGGAGGCGAGAGTGGGCTTACCGCCCCGCGACGGGCGATAGGAGGCGAGAGGCCAGGCGATAGCACCCGCCCGGGCGCCAGCCAGCTCGCCCGGCGAGACTGGGCTGTAACGGCCGCTATCGCCCGCGCTAGCGAGGCGATAACGCCTGCGACGGGCGAGAGTGAGGGGCGATAGCGGGGCGACGCGGTGCCAATGGGGGCGATAGTCCGGGCGATAGTGGGGAGAGGAGTGTGATAGTGTGGGCTATAGCCCGTGCACTGGCACCGTGCTGTGAGAGTGGCGTGAGAGTGGCGTGAGAGTGGTGAAAAAAGGTGACGTGGCGGGGCTATAGCCCGTGAATAGTGCGTGGTGCATTGGCACCAGCCTAAGAACATGACAACAAACAAAGACTTGCAAACTTCATCATTACAAAGGCGGCATGCTCAAATGGTTGAAAAAACATCTGAAAAAAAAGATCATAATGCTCACATGAGACCGATATATGATGTGAAACTATGAAACAATCTATCACATTGCCAATTACTGACCCTGGAAATCACACTTTATGTATTCAGAAAGGGGATATCATTACACAATCAACATGGGACATTGGGATCCGTGATTTTCTTTAGAGCAAGTACAATAAGGTGACATAAGCAGGCTATAAGGATTTAAATAATATACTTTTGCTTACGTGGAGGAGAGAGATGAGGAGAGAGAAGCAAAGCGGGCTACTAGTTAGTAGCCAGCTGCAACACGTGCTCGTAGGAACTATGTGAGAGTGTCATGTGGGTCATATATTGATAAACTAGTTCATTTATATAGCCAACTATTGTACATATTGACTATAAGCTAGCTATATGTGACATGGCAATGGGTTATAGCCAGGAGCTGGCTGTATTATTAACCATGCTCTTATATTCATTCGATTTAACTTCATTCAGGGGTTAGGCATTTCTCTGTATATCCAACAACCATATTTGATACTTGAGATGAGAAAGGAGCAGCACCTCGAGACCATTGCAGCGACGGCTCCGGACCAGAGATGTTTCGTCATGCTCATGGCCTCGAACCGATGTGATGTCGCAGCCCGAACGGCTCCCACCGGCGCATTCGCTTCCGCCTGGATTGCAGCGGCAGACATTCCACGGAAGCGGCCATGGCGCGGTAACGTTCGGCTTCTGCCCCCTCCTGGTGGTCCCTTCTCTGACGCGAAGCGGAGCTCACTCCCGGTGTCCCCTTGAGCCGGCCCCGAGCAGCAGGCGGCGCCCCGATGCCGTTCAAGGCTTCAAGCCTCCTGTGTATCCACCGGCACAGCCTGGCAGCGCCCTCCTCGTGGTGGCGGACGGAGTTTGGGGCCGCGCTTGGATGAACTGGCGGCGGCGGGCATCGAGCCTCCTGTGTATCCACCGGCACAGCCTGGCAGCACCCTCCTCATGGTGCCTACTGGAGTTTGGGCTGCGCTTGGATGAACTGGCGGCCGCCGCATAGCCTGGCAGTGCCCTCCTCGTGGTGGCTCATTGTCTCATTGATGTCCGCCATGGGTTGGAGGCTGGAGCTCGGAGTCACACAGGGGAGTAGGCAAGAATTCGGCTCGTCGGGCCAACTTGGATGCGGACATCTCGCACGCAGGGACGCCGGCGTAGGAGAGGCCTCGGCGCTGCATCTGAGTCTCCAGTCATATCTCGCCTGCCCACGCTCCTTCCTCGAGTCCTACCTCGCCTGCCCCACGCCGGCTTCCGCAAGCGAATCTCCTGTCATTGGTTGCTGACACCGCCGCCGCCGCTCGGAGGATAGAAGAGGGGATCGGGTGGAGATGAGTGAGACTGCGAGTTTTGCATAATTTAGCCCCTGTATATGGACTGTGGGCTAATTCTCCAGAAATGGGAGGGTCAAAATGAAAACGGCGCGACGTCCCATCACACACGATACAAATCGCACTATGTATCGAACCCAACGCTGCTACACGTACCACACATTACGCACGATATCTGTACGACGATAGTTTTTGGTCCGTCGGATAGATGGTACAGGAATCGGACCAAAACCATCATATGCACAGCAATTTCGTATCAAACCATCACCACACTGTAAGCTCCTAGCTACGGTGGAATCAACTCAAGCAACCGAAGGGAATTGGATGAATTAAGCTCGTTCCTCCCAACCTCCCCCGAGCTAGTACATTACAGATGGCATCGCCGTTTCTTTCTTACGTTCCAAGCCAAGTTCTACAGAGACGATGCTAAGCTTAAGTAGAGGGCCTCGCCTCCGTGGCAACTTCCCATTCGCCGTTGCTTAGCCATCTTGGGACCCTTCGTTCTCTTGTGGGCCTGCCTTCCGCGTGATCCTGGCCGTCCGCTGTGCCTGGTGCGTGGTCCACGGTAGCTGCGTGTGTTGGGTCGTTGACAATCCCCCCTGGTTGAGTGCCTGCTTGCCCCCAAGCAGGCGCACGCGGGAATTGCTGTTGGAGAGCTTCAGCGTCCTCCCAGGTCGCCTGTTCCTTCGGCGATCCACTCCACTGGACGAGAACCTGCGACACCACACGCTGCCCCTTCGAGCGAGATCGCGAGTCCAAGATACGCACTGGAACCTGAAACATAGCAGCTGGGTCTGGCAAGTTAGGTGATACCTGCGGCCGCGGACCAATGCATGGTTTGAGTTGCGAAACATGGAACACCGGGTGCACGCGGCTCCCAGTGGGAAGATCTAGCTTGTACGCCACTGCTCCCACGCGTTCGATGATGCGAAAAGGGCCGAAGAACTTGAAAGCAAGCTTATGATTGGCGCGGCGATGCACCGAGGACTGGATATACGGCTGCAAGTGCAGGAACACTTCATCGCCCACAGCAAAGGTGCGTTCACGCCTGTTCTTGTCGGCCTGGCATTTCATGCGCTGCTGCATTCGCATCAAGTGTTGGCGAACTGACGCAAGGACGATCTCACGGTCCTGAAGCCACACTTGGACATCATTGTTAGCAATAGAGTCAGATGAAACAATACCAAAGTACCTGGGCGGGTGTCCATACAGAAGCTCGAATGGCGACTTGCCCAATGATGCGTGCCAATTCGTATTGTACCAAAATTCGCATAAACTGATCCATTTCGACCAATTCTGCGGGTGCGCACCAATGAAGCAACGCAGGTAGCACTCTATCGATTGATTCACCCTCTCTGTCTGACCGTCAGTCTCCGGATGGTTTGCTGTACTGAGCTTGAGCTGGGTGCCGGTGGCGCGGAACACTGACTGCCAGAACGCGCTCGTGAAGATGGGATCGCGGTCCGAGACCAAAGAACCAGGCATACCATGCAATCGATAGATGTGATCCACAAACAATTCAGCTACTTTCTGGGCTGTGAATGGGTGCTTAAGGGGAACAAAGTGAGCGTACTTGGTAAGTTTATCGACCACGACGAGGAGGCAGTCGAATTGTCGCGACGGAGGCAAGCCACTGATGAAATCCATGGTGGCCAATCCCCATGGAGCTGATGGAATTGGTAGTGGCTGCAGAAGGCCCGCCGGTGGCATGCGCTCAGATTTGGCTTGCTGACAGATGTGACATCCATGAACATACTCGCGCACCATGTGTTTCATCCCATCCCAACTGAAAAGCGATAGCAGACGACGATACGTTACTGGAAAACCAGAGTGTCCCCCCTGCGGGCTTTCGTGAAACGCCGAGATGATTTGCTTATGTACTTCACTATCGTTGCCCAGCCAGATTCTGTTCTTGTGACGCAGGAGAACCTGAGACAATGTGTAACCCGGAACTGACGCAGGGTCGAGTGACAGTTGCTGTAGTAGAGTTTGCGCGCGCGAATCATTGGCATACGTACTCGCCACAGAGGTGAGCCAAGTGGGCTGGACTGCTGTGAGGGCGAAAACTTCTGAACTTGCAGGTGGCTTCCTGGAGAGTGCATCAGCAGCACCATTCTGTACCCCCTTTTTATACTGAATCGTGTACTGGAGGCCCATGAGCTTCGTCAATGCTTTGCGTTGCCAATCCGTGTGCAACCACTGTTCAGCCAAATGAGTAAGACTCTTATGATCTGTTCGAATAACGAATTCCCGTAGCTGCAGATACGATCGCCAATGCTGGATAGCGAGCAAGATAGCCAGGTACTCTTTTTCGTACACGGAGAGTCCTCTGTTCCTGGGTCCAAGAGCACGGCTCACGAACGCAATGGGGTGCCCCTTCTGAGATAGGACGGCTCCAATTCCCACATCGCACGCGTCCGTGTCCACCACAAATTGTTCAGTGAAGTCAGGCAGTGTTAACACAGGCGCAGTCACCATGGCAGTTTTCAGAACCTGAAATGCCGTTTCTGTATCAGCTGTCCAGACGAACACAACACCTTTCTTGAGCAGGGCTGTTAACGGCTGACTGATAATGGCGTAGTGGCGGATGAATTTACGGTAGTAACCCGTTAATCCCAAAAATCTCCGCAGTTCCTTCTGATTGACTGGACTGGGCCACGACTGGATCGACTGAATTTTACTGTTATCGGTGGCAACTCCTTGAGCAGAAATAACATGGCCTAGGTATGCCACTTGCGGCTTGGCAAATGCACATTTGGATAACTTGACCTGCCAATGATCCTTCTGCAAAATGGCGAGCACTTGCGCCAGATGATCCAGGTGATCAGTGTAGGTTCCGCTGTAGATCAAGATATCGTCAAAGAACACGAGCGCAAAACGGCGCAACACAGGCGCCAGTGTTGCGTTCATGGCGTGCTGGAACGTGGCCGGTGCGCCCGTCAATCCGAACGCCATAACCTTGAACTCATAGTGTCTGTTATGTGTTTGGAACGCCGTCTTGTGTTCTTCCCTGGGAGCAAGACGAATTTGGTGATACCCTGCCTTGAGATCCAATTTGGAGAACCACTTGGCGCCAGCAAGTTCATCGAGGAGCTCATCGATGATAGGTAATGGGTATTTGCCTTTAATGGTAAGTGCGTTGAGAGGCCTATAGTCGATCACGAGCCGCCACGGCTTAGCCCCTTGCTCCTCCTTCTTCTTAACCAGCAGTACTGGAGCCGCGAAGGCGCTGTCACTGTGCACGATAACCCCTTGGGCAAGCAGTTCTTTCACTTGGTTTTCGATTTCCGTTTTCAATTCTGGCGCTACCCTGTAGGGTCTCACTGTGTCGGGGGGTTACCCCCGAGTAGGGTAAAGGCAAGTGGTAAAGGCTTCTTACAGAAGAGAGGTTTTGTCGAGTAGCCGACTACCCGGTACTTGCTACCCGGTCGACAGCTACTCGGTCTCTCCTCAAGATGACCGGAAGAAGATATCAGTCAAGTTACATCTATTCGAGTAGAAGAGTTGGCCCGAGTACAATTGGCGAACAATTGGCGGGAACTACTCGGGCCAGAAAGTCAAAGGAGCCGTTCTGACACAGGATCCCGCGTATCCTGGGTCCGTACTTGGCAGCATTCGAACTACTGTTCATCTGGGACCGGGCCTGCCTGACAGTGACAGCATGGAAGCAGGCCGTGGCAGGATAAGGGGGCCTACTCTGTGTTTGGCACAGTGATACCAGTCTGTCCCCTTGTTTTGCCCAACGACTTTCTAGATGCAGCCAAGATCAGGAACCAAAGGTGTCAGCGGGAACCCGGAAGAAGGACGATGTGCACACTATGTCGACATTTGTCCGTGTTTGGACGTATCCGGCTGGGCACCATGTATATAAGGTGCCCCGCCGCCTCCTGCGTGAGGCATTCGAGAGAGGATCGAACACATCTTGACCTAATTCTTGCCCTAGTTCATCATCTAGAGAGGAGAGTGGCTACTCGGTAGCAAGAACATTGTACTGTGGCTACTCGGTGAGATACCAAAACACAAAGAAAGGCAGGAGTAGGGGTTTTTACCTCCTCACGAGGGCCCTGAACCTGGGTAGATCGTGTTGTTTGTAGTGTTTACTTCGTACCTCACGCGGCTAGTCGTCGCGTGATCCTCCCCGAGCACCTCCAGCGTCCTTCGTCCCCACATCTTTAGCCATCCATGGCATCTGCCGTGACACCACCACGACAGTTGCGCCCACCGTGGGGCAACCAGCGGCGCTGGTGGAGTTTCTGTTCGGACGGGATCTTCTTCAGCGGAGCGCGTGTCTGTGGCCTTGTCCACAGATTCGGTTCCTTCGACTTCGTCACCGACAACGCCGGCGATTTCGGCGGCAAGGCCATGCCGGAGGGCGGCTCGGTGATCTCCTTCGGCTCTCACCTCGTCTACGTCGCCACCGTCGCCAACCGCGCGTATCCCGAGCTGGTGCATGACGCGGAGGATCCTCCCGCGGTGATCGCTGCTCGCGGAAGGCCCGCGTCCCGCTCTGCGAACTGCGCTGAGGTGCTGGTGACGGGCTTGGCGGCAAACACTGGCGCAGCCGCTACTGGCGCTGCGGCCGTCATCGAGGAGGTGGATGTACCGGCTGGTGGTAGGGTACACCGGCCCTACGAGAAGGAGAGCAACTTGCCGCCTTCCACGTCTGCGGCCATTCCCGCGTCGGCTACGCGGCCTGGCATGCCAACCCCCACCGACATCGAGCTCCTGGCCATGAGGGAGCAGCTCGAGCGGCAACGCCTGGAGCTGCTTGCTGAGCAGGCGGAGTTGGACACGGTGAGGTTGGAGTTGAGTCTAGATCAGCTCGAGTACAACAAGGCTCACGGCTTCACGCCAGTTGCTAGGAGGCCTAGCAGAGTAGGTGCCACTCGGCGCAATCTCGGTGCCGATATGGCAACAGTTATAGAGGCTCCTGCTCAGTCCGCCACTGCAAACACCTCCACCAGGCCCAGATACAGCACACCCGCCAAGACACTTAGAGCTGCAGAGGCTGTAGCAGCCGAGTTGCCTCGCCTTGATGGCGATGCGCGTGTTAGGCAGCAAGAAAGACTCAATGAGTTAGTGTTGGAAGCTGCTAGGCAGAACGAGGAGTTCCGGAAGGCCAACCCGGGTGCTGGGGCTTCGCAGGTGGTGCACTCGCATGCGGCTAGATCTAACGATCAGGCCTCGTCTCCGCATCCCAGCCGCGAGAAGAGCCGCAGCGGCCGCTCGGGCAGAGACAGGCGGATGCAGGTGTATGACCCGGCTGCTGCCGCGAAACAGCTTGCTGTGCCGCAGCAGCCCGGGCAGGAACACAATGCTGCAAGAGCAGGCTCTCAAGCCTATCAAGCTCAAAGCCGTGCCTGAGAAGCTGCGCGTCCTGGTTCTTCTCGGCAACCCGCAGCTCAGCCTACTCGGCATAGGCAGCAGCCGCGCGTTGTGGCGCCAGTCGCCAACCCGGTGGAAGCCATCCATTAGGCCTTCTCCCAACTCGGAGTCGATATATGTTCCTTCTCTGCCAAGCGAGGAATCCGACCCAATGGAAATTGACTGGGAGTGTGCTGCAGGAAACTCGGGGACTGCCGTTCCCTACCCGGGGACTGCCGTCCTCTACTCGGGGACTGCCGCTCCCTACTCGGGGACTGCCGTCCTCTACTCGGGGACTGCCGCTCCCTACCCGGGGACTGCCGCTCCCTACCCGGGGACTGCCGCTCCCTACTCGGGGACTGCCACTCCTTACTCGGGGACTGTCGCCCTCAACCCGGAGGCTGTCGCATTCATTGAAGAAGTTCTCGCCAATCGATCTGGATTACAGAGAAGCGCTCCTACTCCTCCTGAGCCACCCCAAGAGCCTGTCCCAATGGAACTGGACGAACCAGTGTTTCCCACACGGGAGACACCGAGTTGGGCTATGCCCATATTATCCTTTCTAGGGGACGGCACTCTACCTGAAGATGAAGTGACGGCAAGGCAGATTCAGAGAAGATCCAAGGGCTACACTATTGTCCGAGATGTGCTGCACAAGAGAAGTGCCACTGGCGTGCTGCAACGCTGTGTGGATCCAGCAGAAGGAGAAGAAATCTTGATAGAGATACACCAAGGAGAATGCGGGCATCACGCCTCTTCTTGGGCGCTGGTCCAGAAAGCCTTCCGGCATGGATTCTATTGGCTCACAGCACTGCAGCAAGCTGAGGATATCGTGAGGAAATGCACTGGTTGCCAGATGTTCGCAAGTAAGATTCACATGCCCGCTTCCGAGTTGAAAACAATTCCTATCACCTGGCCATTTGCTGTTTGGTGTTTGGACATGGTTGGGCCTTTCCAGCCGGCTAGAGGCAACATGACTCACATCCTGGTCATGGTGGACAAGTTCACCAAGTGGATTGAAGTAAAACCCATTCGGAAGTGTGACGGGGCCACAGCTGTGAAATTCGTGAAGGATATAATCCTGAGATATGGCTACCCGCACAGTATCATCACCGACAACGGCACGAACTTTGCTAAGGGAGCACTGGTGCGATTCTGCAGAGATAAGCATATCCGACTGGACGTTGCGTCAGTCGCGCATCCTGCTTCCAATGGGCAAGTTGAAAGAGCAAATGGCATGGTACTGGCAGGCATAAAGCCAAGGCTGATGGAGCCACTGTTGAAAACACCTGGGTGTTGGTTAGACGAGTTGCCAGCGGTGTTGTGGAGTCTAAGGACTACCCCTAACCGGTCAACCGGCTACACGCCATTCTTCTTGGTATACGGGGCTGAGGCCGTGTTGCCAATAGACCTAGAGCATGACTCCCCCCGAGTAGCCCTCTACACTGAGGTGGAGGCGAGAGAAGCTCGAGAAAACGACGTTGACCTGCTTGAAGAAGCAAGAGAGCTGACTCTGTCACGTTCGGCTATCTACCAGCAAAACCTGCGGCGTTATCATAGCCGAAAGGTGAACCCAAGGGTTTTCCGAGAAGGACACATGGTTCTTAGGCTTGTGCAGCGCACCGCCGGGATGCACAAGTTGTCTCCTCCAGGGGAAGGGCCTTTCATTGTGAGCAAAGCGCTGCACAACGATGCTTACTATCTTGTAGATGTGCGTCCACCACAGGCGAACAGGGCAGACAAATCTGGAGAGGAAACCAAGCGCCCTTGGAATGTAGCTCTACTCCGTCGTTTTCATTCGTAAGCAAAGATGTGTAAGTACCCTCTTATCCGAGTTGAAATTCTACTCTGCAATCTGAAATTGTTCTCGGGGACTGCCCTCGTCCAAAATTGCTCTAAGTGTTTTTACTCGGTTTTACTATTTGTCTATTCGGTTGCTTCACTTCTGAACTCATACGCGTACTGAGTACTGTGTCTAAACCTATATGCCAACTCTTCGACTCTGCTGTTGTCCGAAACCCGGCTTCATGGCAAGCAAGAGAACAAGCAAAAGGTCAATGAGCACAAGAAAATCGCTAAGGAAGAGAAAGTGCAGGAACCGAGTAGAGTGTTTGTTATTTCTGTTCTCTGTATTGTCTTTTAGGTTAAGTGGTGGGCTGCGTTATTATGATGGTTTCTAAGCGGCCAAGTATTTGCAGCCCTACTCTTTGACTCTTGTGACTCGAATACCAAAAAAGCAATAAGTTGCGGGTAGAGCTGAGATGAAAGGAGAGGGTGAATAAGAAACGCAACTCGGGGACTCGCATGGAAACGCAACCCGGCATTGAGCCAGGGCTGCCCAAAATGACTAAATCAAAGACAACAAGTGGAAATAAAATTGAGTAGCAAGAGAAAAACATAAATAAGTCTGGTACATATGCTCCCGGCATCCCGGGGATCTGATAAGTGTTCGAGTAAAAAGTGTGCAGGTAAAATCATGTGGAGGAGGAAACGTTGTCGGCGCTGGCCTTGGCTGCTGCATCTTCTGTGGTGGCCTTGGTTGCTTCTGCTTCCGAGTTGGCGGCGGCTGCCTTCGCGGCTTCTTCCTCAGTATTGGTGTTGGTCACATCCGGGTGGACACGGGAAGTGGGATCGATCGTGGCGTGTGGTGGGACCTGTGGCCGGATAGAAACGCATACAAGCGCGGGATGCGCGCGTAACGGCCATAGTGGATCCCACAGCCAAATCGTGGCCTATTATTACGATTGATGGGACATAACGAGCCGGTGGGCCCGCCCCGTGAAAACTGGGCGCGTGGCACGATGTGTCGTGGGCAGCGAAACGACAGGGTCGTGGATGCTTGACACGCGTACGGCTGCGGCACGGACGGCTGGATGGTGCTCTGCGCCGCAACGGCTCAATTCAAGAAAATTCTCTAAGTCTTTTTACTCGGTTACAGAGTAGAAAGCAAGTGCTACTCGGAAGACAAGAGACAGAAGATACTTGTCAGAGTGCTACTCGGAGGCCGTTTACTCGGCATCTTGAGGTTCAAGGGCTATGAGGCAAAGATTGGTTTTAAGCTGGCAGAGCCTAGTGAACGAGTTCACAAGGCTCAACCAGCTTCGGGGACTGCTGTCGGGGGGTTACCCCCGAGTAGGGTAAAGGCAAGTGGTAAAGGCGTCTTACAGAAGAGAGGTTTTGTCGAGTAGCCGACTACCCGGTACTTGCTACCCGGTCGACAGCTACTCGGTCTCTCCTCAAGATGACCGGAAGAAGATATCAGTCAAGTTACATCTATTCGAGTAGAAGAGTTGGCCCGAGTACAATTGGCGGGAACAATTGGCGGGAACCTACTCGGGCCAGAAAGTCAAAGGAGCCGTTCTGACACAGGATCCCGCGTATCCTGGGTCCGTACTTGGCAGCATTCGAACTACTGTTCATCTGGGACCGGCCTGCCTGACAGTGACAGCATGGAAGCAGGCCGTGGCAGGATAAGGGGGGCCTACTCTGTGTTTGGCAGTGATACCAGTCTGTCCCTTGTTTTGCCCAACGACTTTCTAGATGCAGCCAAGATCAGGAACCAAAGGTGTCAGCGGGAACCCGGAAGAAGGACGATGTGCACACTATGTCGACATTTGTCCGTGTTTGGACGTATCCGGCTGGGCACCATGTATATAAGGTGCCCCGCCGCCTCCTGCGTGAGGCATTCGAGAGAGGGATCGAACACATCTTGACCTAATTCTTGCCCTAGTTCATCATCTAGAGAGGAGAGTGGCTACTCGGTAGCAAGAACATTGTACTGTGGCTACTCGGTGAGATACCAAAATACACAAAGAAAGGCAGGAGTAGGGGTTTTACCTCCTCACGAGGGCCCTGAACCTGGGTAGATCGTGTTGTTTGTAGTGTTTACTTCGTACCTCACGCGGCTAGTCGTCGCGTGATCCCTCCCCGAGCACCTCCAGCGTCCTTCGTCCCCACATCTTTAGCCATCCCATGGCATCTGCCGTGACACCACCACGACACACTGACACAGGCCTAGCCCCTGGAATGAGTGGAATGCGATGGTCGTATTGGCGTCGTGGCGGCAATCCAGCTGGGGCTTCGAACACGGACTCAAATCGATCGAGGATTGCCTGCACATCCGAGGGAATTTGAACATCTGCTTGTTTCTGTTCACTCAGCATCTGAATTTCGACAATGGCGTGCGTGCACAGACGAGATTCGTCGCCATGAAGAACCACTTGCCTGCCTTGGTGCTGAAACGAGATCCATCACTGCTCCCAGTGGGTTAACATTGGACTGTATTTGCCCAACCAATCGAGGCCAATGATACCGTCGTAGCTCGCCAAGTGAAAGTGCCAGGTGTCTGTCTGCCATCGGCAGACCATTGCAGCTCTGGGAACTGAGATTAGCATGTGAGTATGGCTCCACCGGCCACCTTCACAGGAATGTGCACTGGTAACTGAACTTCACCCGCGAGCAATTGTGAAAAACGACGGTCGATGAAACACGTGGAACTCCCCGAGTCGACAAGGAACAAAAACGAGTGTCCCTGGATGCGTACTTGTAACTGCATCGTGCGTGGAGCAGGAGTACCAGGCGCCAATGCCGCTGCTGACAGTGTGTGGAGAGACTGAGGCGAGCCCTGTTCAGTCGTTGCTGCCTCTGACGGAGTAAGCTCCTCGCCCTCTTCAGCTATGCGCATAAATTCCACCATTTCCTGGACGACATGCAGAGATACAGATGTCTTGCACTGATGCGCAGGGCTCCATTTCTCGGTGCAAGTGAAGAAAAGTCGCTTAGCTCTTCTGTACGCCTTGAGACTGTTCCATTTTTCATCAGCAGCGCCCCTTCCTTGCTCTACAACGCGTTTCTCTTCGACAGTACGAGAAATCCACTTGGCCGGTGGGGTAGGGGGTTGTGGCGGTGAGTTGTTGCGGCGCCACGGTACAGATGGTGTGACGGGCACTTTGTCGCACCCGGACTTCTAGAGGATACTCACCGTACGAACTGAACAGTATTTTGATTGGATTACGGGGCTTACCGGCACCCGCATCTCTTACGAGTAGGCCAACACTTATGTGTGACAACCAATCTTTACTATTCACCGTCGATGTAAACTATCCCATAGAAATCATGACACTACCATTGACGTACTTCATACCATACACACATGGTACGTCAACGGCTTTGAACAAGATGATAACTCAACAAATCTCTAAGACACAAAAGATGGAAATAAGTTGCAAATGACTCTCACTAGAGCAGAGATAGCAAATACCATCATCCAGAGGACACATGTCCCAACATAACATCATTACAACTCAGCGGAAGCATTCAAAGGGTCTGAGTACAGACAAATCCAAATAGGCTTAAGAAGCCGGAAATGAAAAGAAAACAGAGCCCATCCACGATGTCTCGGATCCTGCCCGGGTCCGCTACCTACCCGTCAGCAGCCTCGTCAAACTCCACGTAGTATCCGTCACGGGGATCCTCGAAAGCGTAGTCTGCGGAAACCACAGCCCCAAAGGGGTCAGTACATAAACGTACTGGCAAGCAAGACTCACAGTTCACCAAAGTGTAGCCCGTCAACACCAAGCACAGATGCCTTGGGTTCAACGGAAGAAAGGGATATAAAAGATGCTGCAACTGGCTACACTAACCAACTACAGAGCAAACTATAACTGCCGGCTAACAGAAAGAAGATAAGATAGCGTATCGTAACCAACTACAACTATCCACCACACAAACCCATCCTGGATCTCGCCCCTTATCCAAAGAGGCAACCCGAGGATAACTCACACAGTTGTATTAATGATGGATCAAGTTGTTGTGTCAATAAGCCTATTACTAGTCAAGTTATCATTAGTTAGGTGTAAGTTGTTCTGAGTACTTGTTAGCCAGTACTTTCACCAAGTCAACCATAACCGCGGAAAACACGGCTTCTCGAGAAGATTTATCCCTGCAGGGGTGCACCAATTTGGTCGTACACGTAAGAATATCCCGCCAGGATGGAAATGCACTTCCACCAAGCAAGGCACTCTAGACAACTCAACTCTTCTTCGCATCAAGCCCAAAGCACCACGTGATGTGCGTGAGCGGCTAATCGAGCCCCACGAAGAAAAGGGGACCCTCATAGCACTGGAAGACCACGCCACCCTAAATGCCGACTACAAAAGTTCCACCCTGGCCTCGGGTTCGTACCTGCATATGCGTGCATCAAATGGAAAGCCCGAACTAAGTGTGGTGATTTGGACGAGATGCGAATCGAATCAAATTGAGGGGGGCGCCCATACACGCTTCCCACATGCGGATAGTGCGCTCATCATGGATCAGTAGACAAGACCCTTTTCCTATTAGGGTCGACACTAGCAGGCCTCAAAACCACGCCGGGCCTCCTGCCGTGCCTTATCAGCAAATTATTATTACCTCAATTAACAGGTTGTTGTTTAACATCGAGCCCAGAATATAATGAAAAATATAATAACAGAAAGTAACTGATAGCAGACTCGAGCAAAACAACCCTAAGCATGCTAGTAAGACACGGGCCCAAGCAACGGGGTTATAGGACTGGAGGTGAGGCAATATCATGGTTCAGGGTATCATGTGATAGGTTAGTAACAGAAGCAACGATACATATGGCTAGCAGGAATAGACAACGGAAAGTATCGGTAACCAATGTTGAAAGGAACACAATGGTTCATGTGAGTGATAACTTTCCTGCAAACTCAGTAGCCTGGTGCTGGGCTAGATCCTCAGAAGGGGTGTCGTAAGGATCGTCGGTCTCAACGTCGTCGTCTATCCGAGAAGAAGCAAACAAACAATACAGGAAGATAAACAATCAATATCATGGCATAGTGCACAATCATGGGATGATGCATGTCAAGTTTAATGGATGCATCAAAATAACTATTGACATGGTAACACAATTTAAATGGACACATATGCAATTTTGAGTTGCATATGAAAAGCCCATGAATTTTGGTTAGATTATTTGTTTTCCAACTAATCAACAGGTGAAGGTGGATTAGTATGATGCATGGATGAGGAAAACAACAAAATAACAACAATAGAACCAATTTAAAATAGGGTTTACCAATTTAGAAATTTATATATTAATTTAGGGATTTTTTTTTGGTTCCTTAAGGGATTACACAAATAGTTGTTGTTTTCACCAAGTTAAATTGTGCAAAACAAATAACAAAATTCATATTTGAAAAGAACACCAAATTTTAGGTGGATTACATGTTTCACTTGTTGAAAAAGGATTTCAAATAAATTATTTATGAATTTAACAATCTTATATGATTTAAACAAGGTTTAAATTATTTAACCAATTTTAATTATTCAAAACATGGAACAAAATTTATATTTGGAATGGTGTTTTAATTTTGCATGGAAAACATATTTAGTTGGTTGAAATTGGAATTTTTATGCCCAAGTTATGAATTTTGCAAGTTTAAGTGAATTAAACAAGTTTTCAAATATTGCACCAATTTAAAATATTCAAAACAGTAACAAATTGCATTGAAAAGGTTTAAAACATGTAGCAAATGTTTCATTGAACATTTAGAGCTATCAAACATAATTTTTGGGTGATTATTGATTTTATTATGCAATTTTCCATAATCATTCTTATTCTGCCATTTTTAGTAAACAGAAGGAAACATGCTCAAAATTAATTCAATTGTGCCCAAATAAAATACCAATGTGTAGAGTTTGTTAAGACAAATTTTTAGAGACCAAGTTTGCTTAAATTGGATGAGTAGAACTAAAGTTATGAAATTCCAAAGTTTCCAAATTTTATTGCATTTTCAGTAATTAATTATTTAGTGCAAAAATTGTTACAGAAACATGTTGCAAATTTGACATTACTAGAAGGAGCACAAAATTGTGAATCCACAGGATTTTGAATCGTTCAAATTGGAGTGATATTCAATTTTAGATGGATTTTAGAGTTAATGGTTCAGATCTGAGTTTCTGAAAATTTGGGGCAGAAAAGGAAAAACAGAGGTAAAAAAGGGTGGGGTGAGGGGGATCGAACCCTAGACCTAAGGCTTGTTCACAGGGGGGTTAACCAGTGGGGTGGACTGCTGGTTGTTGATAGAAGGGGGACTCGGGGGGGGTTAAGGGCCAGTAGCTGCACCGAATCCACTTCGGAAAAATACACAGGAAAAATGTGGGGGCTGGGGATTCGAACCCAGCACCTGTGGCTCGCTGCGCGCGGCTGCTGCCAGTGGGGTAGCTGCTGGATTCGTGTTAGGAAGGGGGAACGAGGGAGGATAGCTTCTGCTCCGCGGAATAACTGAACCAAACGAACACCTTCAGTCGTTCTTCTCTTACGGACAACACACATGAACAGGGAGCAGCAGGCGGTTTGTCATGGAAGCAATTGATGCATAATCGGCGATGAAACGAGAGGGGGTTGAGGGGAATGGAAAGGGCTGCTCACCCACTTCGCAGAGGTGCCCGCAGCACGGCCGGGGAGTGGCGGAGACGGCGGCGGCGTGCTCCGGCGAGTGGCAGTCGGGGCAGAAGAAAAAGGAGGCGAGCTCCTCCTCTCGATGGCGGCGGTGGTGGAGACAGGAGGGAGGAGGTGCGGCTAGGCTAGGGTTAGGGTTTCTCCACGGTTTGGGGATAGCTATAGGAGGGGGGGAGAATCGGGTGGAGGAGGTTGGGCAGCAGGTCGCTGTCCGTGGTGACGACAGCACCGATTGTACGGAGGTAGGGGAAAGGGTATCGGGATGAGGTCTCTTGGTGGGCTGGGCCTCTCTCCCCTTCTACTGCTTGCTTTTATTCTTTTTGGTATGTTTTTTTTTTGCAGAAAATGGAAAGGGAAGAAATAGATAGGTTTTAAGTTAGTAAAATTTTTGGAAAAATTAGGGTGAGTTATTTAGGTTAATAGCAAACAAATGCTAAGTTGTGTTTTCAAAAAGTTTGAAATTAACTTGCTGTTTGGAAGTAATTCAAATTTGGATGATTTTTATATTAAATGATCATTAATAAAAACAAACTTTATGATAGGGTGATCCCTATGTTAATTTAGAACAAAATGAGTTGATTTGTTTTTGATAGTATTCATAAATTCAAAGTGGTTCTGTTTGAGGCTTTGATTTGAATTTTTGAATGCAATTTGGAATCAATTGATTGATTAAAACCATCATTTTAATAAGTGAGCATTATGGAATAAAATGGAAACAAATAAGGGTTTGATTTGACATTATAATTTGAAAAAGATTGTAACAGAACAAGTATGAAATAACTGTTTGAACAATGTTTGAATTTGAATTGTGAAAACAGGGAAAAACAGATGCAAACTAGGTGAAAACAAATGGGAACAAAAATGATGACATGATGCAATACTTTAATTAACATGAAACAAACATTCTAAGGGGAGTTTTCATACTTGGGATGTTACAAAACGCCCCCCCTTGAAGGAATCGCGCCCCGAGATTCCTACTGAGAAAGGAAAAGGTCCGGATACTTCTTGCGAAGATCCTCTTCGGTCTCCCACGTTGCCTCTTTATCGGAATGATGCGACCACTGCACTTTCAAGAACTTGGTGCTCTTGTTGCGAGTCTTACGCTCGGTCTCATCGAGAATACGAACAGGGTGCTCCTCATAAGATAGATCATCTTGCAGTTCAATGGAATCATGATCAACTGCACGATCCGGACCTTTGAAACACCTTTTGAGCTGTGACACGTGGAACACATCGTGCACCTTGGATAGTTTTTATGGAAGTTCAAGACGATAGGCATTTTCTGCCCGCCTTGAGAGAATGTTGAAAGGACCAATGTATCTTGGTGCAAGCTTTCCTTTCACACCGAAACGATGAGTGCCTCTGAGGGGAGTTACACGGAGATATGCCTTGTCACCAGGTGCATAGATCATATCCATGTGCTTGCTGTCATAGTAGATTTTCTGACGAGACTGAGCAATCCTGAGATTGTCACGAATGATACGAACTTTCTCCTCGGCTTCCTTAACAATGTCAGGGCCTAAGAGTGAACGTTCACCAGCTCCAGACCAATTGATTGGACTCCTGCATCTGCGGCCATAGAGTGCTTCAAATGGTGCCATGCCTAGGCTTGCCTGGTAGCTGTTGTTGTAGGAGAATTCAGCATATGGAAGGCAATCCTCCCATTTCATGCCAAAGGAGATACCACATGCTCTGAGCATATCCTCGAGAATCTGATTGACTCTTTCGACTTCCCCTTGAGACTAAGGGTGATAAGCTGTGCTGAACAGAAGTTTGGTGCCCAATGCTTCTTGAAAGCTTTTCCAGAAATGAGAAGTGAATATGCTTCCACGGTCTGAGCTTATTTCCAATGGAACACCATGAAGAGGAACAATCTTTGCTGTGTAGAGTTCTGCTAACTGGCTAGCTGAGATTGTTTCTTTGACAGCAAAGAAGTGAGCTACTTTAGTGAGACGATCAATGACCACGAAGATTGCATCGTTGCCCTTCTTGGACTTTGGAAAACCAGTGACGAAGTCCATTTCAATCATGTCCCACTTCCACTCAGGAATTTTCAGAGGTTGGAGTAGACCGGCTGTTTTCTGATGGACTGCCTTAACACGTTGACAAACGTCGCATTCAGAAACGTATTGAGCAATTTCACGTTTCATGCCAGGCCACCAATACAGTGTCTTAAGATCCTGGTACATCTTTGTACTTCCAGGGTGATTGGAAAGAGGAGTTTCATGAGCCTCCTTGAGAATGACATCTTTGAGACTTTGAACTTGAGGAACTGCAATGCGTCCTTCAAAGAACACAGTTCCTTTGTCATCAACTGAGAAGGACTTGAATTTCTCCTTGCCTTCTTTGATGTGTTCTACCATCTTCTTTATTTCAGCATCACGAAGTTGTTCAGAACGAATCTTGTCCTCGAGAGTTGGACTGGCTGTCAAGCTAGCAAGATAGCCTTGAGGAACAAGACCAAGGTTCAGTTTCTGGAATTCTTCATGAAGTGGAGGTTGGCTTTCCATGATCATGAGATTATTGCAATAAGACTTGCGACTGAGAGCATCGGCCATAACATTAGCCTTGCCTGGAGTGTAAGAAATGGTGAGATCAAACTCTTTAATCTTTTCAATCCATCTCCTTTGCCTGAGGTTTAGATCTGGTTGAGTGAAGATGTATTTCAGACTCTTATGATCGGAAAAGATTTCAGTGCGGTTACCCAACAAGTATTGCCTCCATTTCTTGAGGGCAAACACAACTGCTGCAAGTTCAAGATCATGTGTGGGATAGTTTTGCTCATGTGGGTTCAACTGACGTGAAGCATAAGCCACAACTTGACGTTCTTGCATAAGAATTGCACCTAGACCTTGGAGAGATGCATCGCAGAATATCTGGAAAGGTTTGGTGGTATCTGGGCCAACCAGAACTGGGGTAGAAGTGAGTTTAGTCTTTAGGAGATTGAAACTTTCATCACATTGTGGAGTCCAAACGAACTTCTTGTCCTTCTTTGTGAGATCAGTGAGTGGTTTGGCAATCTTGGAAAAGTTTTGGACGAAACGACGGCAATAGCTAGCCAAGCCAAGAAAACTTCTAACTTGCTTCACCGTCTTAGGAGGTTTCCAATCAACAATTGCTTTAACCTTTTCTGGATCAATGGCTATGCCCTTGGCGGAGATGACATGACCAAGGTAAGCAACTTCTGGAATCCAGAACTCACATTTGGAGAACTTGGCATATAGACGATGCTCGCGAAGTTTCATGAGAGTGAGACGAAGGTGTTCTCCATGCTCTTCCTCGGATTTTGAGTAGACCAGAATGTCATCGAGATATACCACAACGAACTTGTCGAGGTATTCATGGAAGACAGAATTCATGAGTCTAGAGAATGTCGCCGGTGCATTGGTGAGACCAAAGGACATGACGGTGTATTCATATAGACCGTAACGAGTGGTGAAAGCTGTTTTTGGAATATCTTCCTTTCTGATCTTTATTTGATGGTAACCCATCCTCAAGTCCAACTTTGAGAATATTTAGGCTCCAGCAAGTTGATCAAAAAGATCATCGATACGAGGAATTGGGTACTTGTTTTTGATGGTTTTCTCGTTGAGAGGACGATAGTCAACCACGAGTCTTTTTGTTTGATCCTTCTTGGCAACGAATAGAGTTGGGCAACCCCAAGCGGAGGAACTAGGCTGAATGTAACCTTTCTCCATATACATGTCGATTTGCTCCTTCAACAATTTCAGTTCAGGAGGAGCTATCTTGTATGGATGCTTAGAGATTGGAGCAGTACCTGGTTCAAGCTCGATCACGAACTCAACTGCTCTGTCCGGAGGCATCCCTGGCAACTCTTCTGGAAAGACGTCAGGGAATTCACAAACCACCGGAACATTTTCGAGCAGAGGTAGAGGCTTAGCATCCAGGGTGTACAGCTGAACAGAACTTGATTCATTTGGAGAATAGACTATCTGGCCGGAAGGGTGGAACAGAGTTATCGACTTCTTAGCACAATCAATCGTAGCTTTATTGGCCTTCAACCAATCCATGCCAAGAATGACATCAATGTCAGAATTGCCAAGCAGAATGAGGGAAGCAAGGAATATATGACCTCCAATTAGAATCTGATTCTCATGACTGATCTTGGAAGTTTGCATAGTTGCTCCAGGGGAGTTTACTACTAGCGGGGAACCCAAACCAACAAAAGGTAGTTTAACTGCTGTCGCAAAGATCTTTGACACGAAAGAATGCGATGCTCCGGTATCAAACAACACTTTAGCTGGGTTAGAGTTTACGGGGAATGTACCGAGAACGACGTCAGCAGCTTCCTCAGCTTTGTCGACCTTGACATGATTCACCCTCGCGGTCCTCCCGACAGGCCTGTTGTTGGAGTTGAAGGCTTTAGCCGGGGGAGCACGCACCATTGCCTGGTTGGTGTTGAGGCGAGGTGGTGGTGGAGGTATATGCCTCTGAGTGCACTTATCAGCGTAGTGCCCCGTCTGCTTGCATTTGTAGCAAGTGACGACACGAGGTGCATCTAGCCTTGGCTGCCCCATTGAGAACCTCTGAGCCTGCATCTGAGGTGGGTTGGGTGGGTGGGAAGCGAAGCCTGGAGAAGCTTGGGCATATGGAGCCCGAGTGACAGCGCCATTTGGCACCGAGATGCGGCGCTTCTGCGGAGGGGTGGTCATGTTGGAGGAGGAACCACCCTCACGCGAGTGCTTGCGGGACTCTTCGAACGCCTTGCGCCCATTTTCCTCATTGAGCGCGGTGTTCACGAGCTCCTCGAAGTCTTTGCACTTGATGTTGGTGAGGGCGTACTTGAGTTCCGGGTTAAAACCTCGGCGGAACCTTGCCGTCTTCTTAGCCTCAGTGGACACCTCATCACCAGCGTAACGAGCGAGGCGATTGAACTCATTCTGATAGCCAATGACGTCCAGCTTGCCGTGCTTGAGAGAGCAAAACTCCTCACGCATCCTTTCCATGAGTCCATCTGGGATGTGGTGCTTCAGGAAGGCATCCTTGAAACAACCCCAGGTGATTGGGTATCCAGCTCTCATGGTCTGGTAGTTCTCCCACCAGGTAGCTGCCTGACCCTTCAGTAGGTAGGTGGCATACTTGACTTTGTCTTCCTCAGCAACGTGAGCAATGTGAAGAGCCCTGGCCATCTCCCGGATCCAGTCATCAGCATCCAGAGGCTCACGTGTTGCCATGAAAGCTCTCGGCCCCAGACTCAGAAACTCCTTGATGCTGACTCGCGGAGCATTCTGGTTGTTGTGCTGGTTAGCCTGGATCTGGGCCATCTGCGTCACGACCTGAGTCATCTGAGTTAACAGCTCCGTGATCGAAGGTGGCTCAGGCGGGTTGCTCCTTGTTGGCGGCATCCTGAATAGACATGCATTTTAACACAACAATAGAAAAGGATAGACTTGGTAACCGAAAGAGAGATTATTCCGACGCATGAATAGATAACCAACAGGTACATCATCACATGTTCAAATACATCAGAATATCCAACACACCATTACATGGTTCGAAAGCCAAAGGATAACTAAACATAGCTATGAATGGATACATCGGTACTCCCATGCTCATCACGCAGGACGGCGGTGAGTAGTACGACGAGGGGTACGGTGAGGAGGAGGCCCAGGAAAGTAGGTAGAACGACGATCCACATAGATCTGACGTGGCCTGAGAGCGACTCTAGGTGTGGTGAAGTACATAGCGTCGACTCCCTGTGCTCCAAAGCGGGAATCCCAGTGTAACCAGCACCGGGAGGAGTGGACCTCTGATCGGCTCGTAACCTCCAGCATCTGGCAGACGACGTCCAACTGGCTGATCGAAACGTGCAAAGCGCTCATCTCCAACAAAGTCTGTGGTGTACGTCGCCAGACGAGTCAAAGCAAGGTAGAGCTGCTCTCTGACTGAAGCCAACTCCTGAGAAAGTGTGGTGGCAACTATGTCACTGTGCCTCACAAACTGAGCGGTGGTGTGCAGCCTGGTGTTATCATGCTCGTAGACATCCAGGTTGTCGTAGAGGGTGAAGTGAGCTCCCTCCGAAGTGATGTAACCACGGGGGATGTGGCGATAGATAGAATCGTCAAATCCCCAGTAGTCAGCACGAAGGACGGTGAGACTCACATAAGCTGCCTGCTGCACGGCCATATCCACTGTGGAACCTACTGCCTCGTAGCGGTGGACAACGCTCATGCTATCATCTGACGGAATGTAGACGATAGCCTGGTAGTAGGTCTGGTCAAACTCTCGCTGCTGCTCGTAGACCTGGTACTCTGGTGCCCAACGGAACCCCAGATAAGTGACCATGTCTCTCAGCATCTCCGGATAACCGGCAGTGCTCTCGCAACGAGTCATCCGAACCTGCGGGGAAGAACCTGAGATCCATCTGCAGATGATTTGGGAGGTTTTGATTAGACGCCGGTAGAGAACTGAAGTGGAAAGCAACAACAAGATTTCAACGGACGATAAGGATGTTGAAAAGAACAGGATATCGAAGCAACAACGGGAAACACGAGACCAAAACTCCTGAGGTACTACGGAAAACCCCATCCGGGCTTCTAAAGGATCAATATCTACTGCTTAAGGGATAGAGGATTTGCTTCCGGGGCTTACACGCCTCCGTTCTCAATCATGAGTAGGCAACATGATAAATCATGTCACAACCACCTCCATTCCTATGGTCTAGTAGATATAACTATCCCAGAGAAACCAGAATTCGTGAAATCCTAACTTGAAAGTTTAGGTGAGAAGGGAAAACAACGTTGCACTTTCTTACCAGAAAAGGGTGGGTGGGTGGGGAAAGAAGAAAAATGGCAGAATTCCTACTCTCACGTTCATTTTTCCTATATAGCTACAAAATAGTTTCTAGACTCAATTGCGACCAGTAAAAGGGATCCTACAGGCAGACAGGCTCTGATACCATTTGTCGCACCCGGACTTCTAGAGGATACTCACCGTACGAACTGAACAGTATTTTGATTGGATTACGGGGCTTACCGGCACCCGCATCTCTTACGAGTAGGCCAACACTTATGTGTGACAACCAATCTTTACTATTCACCGTCGATGTAAACTATCCCATAGAAATCAGGACACTACCATTGACGTACTTCATACCATACACACATGGTACGTCAACGGCTTTGAACAAGATGATAACACAACAAATCTCTAAGACACAAAAGATGGAAATAAGTTGCAAATGACTCTCACTAGAGCAGAGATAGCAAATACCATCATCCAGAGGACACATGTCCCAACATAACATCATTACAACTCAGCGGAAGCATTCAAAGGGTCTGAGTACAGACAAATCAAAATAGGCTTAAGAAGCCGGAAATGAAAAGAAAACGGAGCCCATCCACGATGTCTCGGATCCTGCCCGGGTCCGCTACCTACTCGTCAGCAGCCTCGTCAAACTCCACGTAGTAGCCGTCACGGGGATCCTCGAAAGCGTAGTCTGCGGAAACCACAGCCCCAAAGGGGTCAGTACATAAACGTACTGGCAAGCAAGAATCACAGTTCACAAAAGTGGAGCCCGTCAACACCAAGCACAGATGCCTTGGGTTCAACGGAAGAAAGGGATATAAAAGATGCTGCAACTGGCTGCACTAACCAACTACAGAGCAAACTATAACTGCCGGCTAACAGAAAGAAGATAAGATAGCGTATCGTAACCAACTACAACTATCCACCACACAAACCCATCCTGGATCTCGCCCCTTATCCAAAGAGGCAACCCGAGGATAACTCACACAGTTGTATTAATGATGGATCAAGTTGTTGTGTCAATAAGCCTATTACTAGTCAAGTTATCATTAGTTAGGTGTAAGTTGTTCTGAGTACTTGTTAGCCAGTACATTCACCAAGTCAACCATAACCGCGGAAAACACGGCTTCTCGAGAAGATTTATCCCTGCAGGGGTGCACCAATTTGGCCGTACACGTAATAATATCCCGCCAGGATGGAAATGCACTTCCACCAAGCGAGGCACTCTACACAACTCAACTCTTCTTCGCATCAAGCCCAAAGCACCACGTGCTGTGCGTGCGTGGCTAATCGAGCCCCACGAAGAAAAGGGGACCCTCATAGCACTGGAAGACCACGCCGCCCTAAATGCCGACTACAAAAGTTCCACCCTGGCCTCGGGTTCGTACCTCCATATTGAACGGACAACGACGTCGCCTAGAGGGGGGGGGGGTGAATAGGCGATTAAAACTTTTCCGGTTAATGCTTACTAAATGCGGAAATAAACTAGGTGTTTAAATTAACAAGCATACAACCTAAATATTCTAGGGTAAACTAGATGAACAAACAACTTATGCTAAGCAAGACAAGTAACAAGGTGATAGCAAGATATATAACTTCAAGCTCGAAGGCTATCACAATGTAAATTGCATAAGTAAAAAGCTCGGGTATAGAAATAACCGAGGCACACGGAGACGAAGATGTATTCCCGAGTTCCTCCCACAAAGGGGAGTACGTCTCGTTGGAGGGGTGTGAGCTCACCACGAAGGCCTACTCAACGCCACAAAGGCCTCACCCTATTCTCCGATGAACCCCGCCACAAAGGCCTAGTTCACCTTCCACTATTGGCAACCTTCAAACCCGAGGCACGCATCCACAACTCAATTGGAGGCTCTCGGTGTCACCACAATCTTGGGGCACGCATCCACAACTCAATTGGAGGCTCCCAAGAACACCACAAGTCGTCTAGGGTCCAAGACCCAAGAGTAACAAGCTCACAAACTTTCAACTTCCACGAATCCTCGTGGAGAGAGCAAACCGATGCAACCGATGCAAATGGCAAGAGCACAAGTGCTCAAATCCTTCACTCTCAAATTCCAACAAAGCAACAAATGCTTATGGGGGAATAAGAGAGGAAGAACAATGGAGGAGAAACACCAAGAACTCCAAGATCAAGATCTACTAAGTTTCCCTCACTAAGAAGGAAGATGGATTGGTGGAAATGTAGATCGAGATCTCCTCTACCTTCTCCCTCAAAGATATGCAAGAATCATAGGAGGGATTGGGAGAGGGGCAAGATTTCCAAGGTCAACAATGGTGGGAGAGAAGGGGAAAAACGTGCTTGGAAGACTTGGGGACCAATGGGGAAGAAAGCCCCCTTAAATAGGTCCCCACAAAAACTAGCCGTTTGTGCAGGAATCTGGGACCGGAATATCCGGTCCAAGTTTGGACCGGAATATCCGATCCGAAGATCTGCTCGAAACCTGTTGACTTTAACCGGAATATCCGGTCCCCTTGGAAAAATCCGGTACCAATAATCCGGTCCATGTCAGTGAGCAAATTGGTCTGAAAACTGCCCAAACCGGAATATCCGGTATGCCCCGAATAATCCGGTTCAAATAATCCGGTTCACTCCAGAAGGTTCAAGCTTCCAGTCCTTAGCCATTTTTCGCAGCAACCGGAATATCCGGTCCAGGATGAATAATCCGGACCAAATAATCCGGTTGACTCCAGTAGCTCGAACCTTCCAGTCCTTAGCCATTTTTCGCAACAAACTCCACAACCGGAATATCCGGTTTGAGATGAATAATCCGGCTCCAAATAATCCGGCTCATCTCTGTCCCGAATATGGACCAAAACTACCCTAACCGGAATATCCGGTTGCCCGGAATAATCCGGCTAGAATAATCCGGTTGAGTCCAGAACAGAGAGGCTGAACTAGAAACCCCATAACTTTTGCAAAAGAACTCCGAACGAGGTAAATCCAATTGCATTGGAAAGATAACAGCAAGGAGTATCCAAACAAAAAGTGAAAATATTGATACCTCAAAGTATGGAGAAGTTACCACACATGGAAGGTGTGGGAACATTCTCAAAGACGAACGGAAAATTTCACCACCGAAAACGCAACAAGTTTTTCTTACGAAATCCGTTTTCGAGAAACCAAGGCTTGTCATGAAGATCACGACAAGCACTAAAACCCAAAGGAGACAAAAGCCAAATAAGAACCAAGAAAGATGATATGCAAAGTATGCACAGGTTTGAGCTCTCCATAACGATTCGATCGAGTTACTCACTTGAGAGCCCCTCTTGATAGTACGACTATCTATCCTATAACCCAGTCTCCCAAAGACACGAGACCGGTAAAATAGAAAACCTATCAAGATTATACCTTTGCCTTGAGCATTCCACTTGAGCTAGATGATGACGATCTTGACTCTCTCAAGTTGGATCTTCTTTCTTGATTGCGCTTGCTAGCACAAATCCGCTTGATGAAGACTTGCAAGTTGCTCCCCCAAACACCATTATGGGAGAGACTAGCTCCCCCATACACCATTATGGGAGAGACCCTTCGGCAAATCTTCACAAGGCCACAATCTCCAAAAGGGTGGCAAGCATCAAGCATAGGATATCTTCTAGATGCTTCACTTGAGCTTCCACGTCAAGCTAGATGACAAACACCGCTTGACGACGACATATACCATGGGCTATATGAAATCTTCCTTTTGGTTCATGCCCATGGAAAGATACCTAACCACACATAGAGATGCGACACACACATATCATGGGTTAGTTCACAAAGCTATATTGACAATTGCTTACCATACCATGAGATACACAATCCCACTTGGTACAACTTGTAGCTTTGTGTGTTGATCGCTTGCTTGATCAACCTTGTATCTTTGCTTCTCACTTCTAAAGATGATGTCTTGAAGATGATAATGAAAGATCACCTAATCCTTTTCTTCAAGACACACTAGCAATAAGCTCAACTCAAACCATGACCATTCTTCATATAAATCCTTGAATGTAACAATGGCCATCAAGGAAGCTAATAGAGTTCAACACATGAACTCCATTATTTCCTATGAACAAGATCTACAAAGATAACTCAATGCAAACATTAGTCCATAAGGATTGTCATTAATTACCACCACATATGGAGGAACCATGCGCTTTCAATCTCCCCCATTTTGGTAATTGATGACAATCCCTTTTTACGAGGGTTTATATGATGAATGAAGCAAACATGCTAAACAAGAGCAAGGATGCAATAGCATGGAAAGGCAAATGCTTAAGAACGAAACTAAAGCATAAACCAAATTCCCTTAAACCCTCTAAACTTCTCCCCCATTGGCATCCATTACCGAAATGGGCAAAAAGGTTAGAAGGCCAATATAGTAAGAGCTCCCCCATAGTGTATGCATTCCTCATGATATGAGTGAAAACAAGTGCATATCTCCATCTATGAATAGATGGAGGGAGATCAAACTATATTGAGGATCCAAAGATTTACAAGAAAAATCAAATTGAAGGATACTTTCACAAAGAAGCAACCAACCAAAGGATCCGAAAAACCGAATGACCAAAATCAATATTTTGATAAGATCAACCAAGTGTTCTAGAAAATCAATAGGGAACTCCCCAAGGTACATGCACAATGTTAGATTTGAATTACTATATAGTGTGCACAACATGGAATCATCACTCCTTCTAGATGATTTTGAACACAAACAAGAGCAAGCGAATAGATTGGAAATGAGGCAAAGCAACTTGCAAACAAACAAAAGTTGAGCAAAGAAGATTCAAGAAGTGACAAATAGAGACTTACTCAACCGAAATAGATGCGTGTGACAAGGAAAAAAAACATTTTTGGAGACTAATAGGATGATAGAATCATCAACATAGTCTTTCAATATAGGAGGCACATAGTGCATATCATGTCTTTCCCATACACACAAACCATCAAATGATAAAACAAATAGGTCCACAAGCTTATTAAGATGCGAAAGGAATACCAAAACAAAAACAAAGCTTGTGCCTTTTAGGAACCACCAAGGAATATAAAGCAATAAAATGTGGTCACTAAAGAAATAGAATATCAATTAAAGATGTAACTATTATCGTGTGTATAAGTTTCTAAGTGGACAACAATCACAAAGATATATATCCACAAAGAAACATGCACACACAAATAGGTACAAAAGTGAAGAACATGATATCCAAGAGAGGTTCATTATATACCAATAAGATTTTTGCTTGAAACAAAGCACTAAAGCTTAGTTTAATCTTAAGGGGATATAGATGAACACACAAAACTCATCAAAGCATCACAAATATCACAAGGGAAAAGTGATAGTTGGAATGCTTCGAGAAAGGTAACGCATATCACAAAATATTCAAATGGTTTTTGAGAATTCATCAATATTGCATATGAGAGACTTCGAGTAGAAGTTGCTAGATTAATATATTTGGGATTGGTGAATCATAAAATGATTGTAAATATCCCCTAAGATATGTAATCATCCCGGCTTACTCATATTGCAATAAAGATGTTTTTGATAAGACATTTGCAAGAACCAAATGAAATGCAACAAGTGGAATTCATGCCAAGATGCACCCTACACAAGGTTGAAAGCTAGAAATGAATGCATGAGATAGATACTTGTACGATGACATTGGTGATGAAGAGGATGCGATTGATAATCATCGAAGCTTGACTCCTATAAAACCATGGTGAGAACACCTTCCTTATGAATGGAGCAAGCAACCAAAGTATCTCCATTGTACCTAAAACAAAATTCAAGTACAAACTGGTACCCAAACTCATTGGGTCCAAGGTAGTTAGAACAACTACAATACATAGGACAAGCTCCAAGTAAATATGTGCATATAATATGAATTTGAATTTCATGCACATCTTAGCCATTTAGGATTTGATGGAGTTTATCCTATATTGGATCAATGAAAGTAAGCATGCCAAAAGATATATAGTAAATATGCATGCACAAAACTTTCAAGAACCAAAACAAGATACAAATTGGACAAAGAACTAATCAAACCAAGAAGCCACTTACAAGAGTGAAAATAAAGAGATTGTCCAAAATATATCAAGACCCAAATCAACACATGATTGAGGAAACCAAATAGAGAAGATACCAAAAAAAAAAAAAACATCAAAGAATAAACAAACCCTCTACACTTTTCATGATAGCACACAAAGTACCAAGACGAAAGTGTTTGTCTTCCAAAGAGACAAGTCATTGGGAAAACAAACAAATTTAAAGACAACAAGTTCAAACGCATATAGGATAGTTCTTCCAATAATAGTGCATTATTTATGATCTTGCATTTGAATACAAAATGCACACAATGGAATCATTACTCTCCATATATTATTCAAACACTAGTCATGTTAAATAAAATCAATTAGATGCAATACCAATTAAAGAACGGTGATTCTACTCAATGTAGGATAGCTTCCCCAAGAATAGTGCAACCCAAAGATGACTTTGAACACAAGTGCACAAGTATGGATCATTGCTTTTCCTAACTCAAGAAGCATAAGACAAATTTTGAGAGAGCAAGAAGACACAAAGGAGTTTGAAACCAAACAAAATCCTTGGCAAGAAACAAGGCAATATTAGAGCAAAGGCCAAAGTAAATATGATCAATAAACTTACCACAAATTATTATAACTTGTCAAAGACAAGAGATCTATGGAGATATTTCTCGGTGGTAGATTTGTTCACAATCATATTCACAAAACATAAGCATGTGGTAAAAGATAGGAATAAAAAAAAAACATGCTTAGATAGAGATTCTTGAAGGCTTCAAATAGAACCCGAAAAGCAAGGCAACAAGAACTCTCAAACAAACAAGATACCAAAGAAGAGAGACGCAAGATATTTTAAGCAAATATGGGACTTGTTTGAGCAACATGCCACATAGGAACAAGATAACTAATAATATCAACTCTAGGTGGCAAAACCTCACATGTTCACATTTTCTAGGCTTGTAATATGCACATAGCTTATTACTCCCCCATAATGTGATAATCCATTGAAATCAACAAGAGGCAAAAATAAATCCAACAAGAGAAAGTTAATGGACATTAGAATTTGAATTTCTCATGAGGAAGACATACCATATAGAGACAAGATAATATTGATATATCAACACTAAGTGGTATTCCTCATGTACACACATTTTAGGATAGTAAAGTGCAACGCATATTACTCCCCCAAAATGGGATAGTCCATTAATCTCCCAAAGAGCCAACTAAGATAAGCAATGAAAGCAATGAAGGCTCAACACAAAGAACACAAGTACATGGAGTGCAAACCAACAAACATAACTAGATTACTCAAGATAGGTGAGTAGGGAGCACAACATATACAAACACATGCTAGAAACAAAACTAACATATGCAAGGGAGCAAGCAACTTTCAATGTATATAGATTTAAATACAAGTTACCGCTTGGAGGAACATTGGGTAGGAGATAGATATAATCCAAGTGACTTGGCTTGAGGAAATATAATTGATGAAGATCCCTTAATTCTTCATGAAATAGCCAAGTCTCCAATGCCCTCCAACACCACCTATTGATCAAGTTTGAGCTTGTTGGTCCCCAACCAAGTTGGGTCCTAAGAGGTTAGTCACAATAGGTTTGGCAACCCAAATGGTTTCTTTTCTTGACACCACTTGGAGTACCAACATACTTGGCAAACACATTGCCCACATTATCCTTCCGAATGGAATAAACATTATCAACAAGAATAGGGTTGGATAATGTACCATTAGTGCATGAAGAAGCAAAGTGTCCCTTCTTGCGACAAAGGTAGCAACATCGACTCTTTTCTCTCTTCTCAATAGGCTTCTCAACAAGAGGAGCATTGGCTTGAGTCTTGTTAGGAGTGGCCGTTGTTCAACTCGTGGTTGAGCATGAGATTGAACAAGAGGCCGCTTCCCTAGTTGCTTCTCACTAAGAGGCTTCTTCTTCAAAGGGCAAGATCTAACATGGTGCCCTTCAATCTTGCACTTGAAGCAAATAATCTTGGCCGGATCTTGACTTGTTCTTGGCCCTTCTTCTTGTCAATAATGACTTGTTCTTGAGATGGGAGTTGAATCCAAGTCCACTCTTGTCATTGGGAAGTCTTCGCACTCTCAACATCTTGTCAAGTGTGGAACTCCCTTCATGACACTTTTCCAAGTCTTTCTTCAAAGAAGTGACTTGGGCCTTGAGCTCTTTAATTTCCTCTACATGGTTAGAATCAACACAAGAGCTAGAGGAAGTAGATGCTTCTTGTTAGAGCAACAAGGCAAGGAAAGTAATTCATCACAAGATGGAGAAACATTATGGGAGGATGAATTACTAATATGAGCACAAGTCAATATAGCATTATTAGAAGATATTGTGCTAGTAACCACATGAGGCTCACAAGATGTTACCTTTGTAGTGATAGCCTCAAGAGCTAATTTTAGCTTGGTATGGGATTCTAGAAGATCCTCATGAGAGCTAGATAGCTTTTCATGACTTTCTTCCAATTTCCCATACTTGCTAGTCATTAGCTCAAGTTGAGCCCTTAGCTCAACATTCTCCTTCAAAATAGATGCTTCACAAGATGTGGAGTTAGTAGCACAAGCATCAATTGAAATAGAAGAAGATAACTTGGCAAGCTCATTATTTAACCTAGAGTTTTCTTCAATTAGATTAGCATTGCCAACAACAAATTCAACCTTTTCATTTTTATCACTTTATATTTAGCATGGGTATGGTCACGTGCTTAGTGAGATAGGCTATTTGTTTCATTATAGAGCTCCTCGATAGATTCAAGTTTCTCCTCAAGAGTAACTCGAGCTCATACTCTTCCTCAAGAGACATAGTGAGGAATGCCTTTTCATCGGCATCACTTCTTTCAATCTCACCTTTCTTTTCAATGATTTTAGCGCTATAAATAGCAAAAGCCAATATTTCACTAAAAGGAGTGATAGCTTTACTACCTTTAGGAAGATCAAGAAGAACCAACTCACACCCTTCTCCATTAAGGAGGCTTCGTCCTCAAACTCTCCATAAAATATATCCTCATCCTCATCATCACAAGATGTAGTGGGTTCCAAAGGTGGAGATACCTTTGAATCCCAGCCATAAGGCACATAGAAATGGATGGCGATGATGAAGATATACTAGAAGAGCCATTAAGGTCCATGTCTTGTTCCACAAAAAAATGGGATTTCTCTACATTGTTAGCCACACACGTACTAGAGGAAATGGAAGCATTATTTTCATGAAAACAAGACATAGGAAGCATATCATCATGAGATTTAGTTGAACAACTATTACATGATATCAAGGACTATCAATACTACATGTATGGAATTTTGAGTGCTAGAAGATATTAATCCAAAGATAGATCATTGCAATGGGATAGGGATGAAGTATAGTCAATAGCAAATTCACTATCCACAATGCAATTTCTATCACCACTCACCATATCATTACCTTGTGACAAATCACATGTTGGTGGAGTGGAGAAAGACGTGAACTCATCACGGCCGGAAGTGGATGGAGAACAATCATCCTCAATAATATTGGACAACTCATATATCTTGAAGTTTTGTCCATAGCTCATGAGCGTTCCGAAAAGGCATGATTGATTCAATAACTACATCGCTCAAAAAGGACAAGAGACCATTAGATACAAGAGTATCGAGATAAGAGTTTTCCTTATCCTCTAAAGATAAATCTTGAATCCTTAGGAGGAGAGGAAAATCCATATCTACAATTCTCTTAACATACTTTGGACCCATGTCCGTAAGAAATTTAAGAATGCGAATTTTCCAAACATCAAAGTTCTACCATAGAAATATAAAAGCGGAATCATGTTCTATTTCTCTAAACGACATCGTACTCTCTAGGATGTAAGCCTAATAAAGAGAGACGAGGCTGATACCAATTGAACGGACAACGACGTCGCCTAGAGGGGGGGGGGTGAATAGGCGATTAAACTTTTCCGGTTAATGCTTACTAAATTGCGGAAATAAACTAGGTGTTTAAATTAACAAGCATACAACCTAAATATTCTAGGGTAAACTAGATGAACAAACAACTTATGCTAAGCAAGACAAGTAACAAGGTGATAGCAAGATATATAACTTCAAGCTCGAAGGCTATCACAATGTAAATTGCATAAGTAAAAAGCTCGGTATAGAAATAACCGAGGCACACGGAGACGAAGATGTATTCCCGAGTTCCTCCCACAAAGGGAGTACGTCTCGTTGGAGGGTGTGAGCTCACCACGAAGGCCTACTCAACGCCACAAGGCCTCACCCTATTCTCCGATGAACCCCGCCACAAAGGCCTAGTTCACCTTCCACATTGGCAACCTTCAAACCCGAGCACGCATCCACAACTCAATTGGAGGCTCTCGTGTCACCACAATCTTGGGGCACGCATCCACAACTCAATTGGAGGCTCCCAAGAACACCACAAGTCGTCTAGGGTCCAAGACCCAAGAGTAACAAGCTCACAAACTTTCAACTTCCACGAATCCTCGTGGAGAGCAACCGATGCAACCGATGCAAATGGCAAGAGCACAAGTGCTCAAATCCTTCACTCTCAAATTCCAACAAAGCAACAAATGCTTATGGGGGAATAAGAGAGGAAGAACAATGGAGGAGAAACACCAAGAACTCCAAGATCAAGATCTACTAAGTTTCCCTCACTAAGAAGGAAGATGGATTGGTGGAAATGTAGATCGAGATCTCCTCTACCTTCTCCCTCAAAGATATGCAAGAATCATAGGAGGGATTGGAGAGGGCAAGATTTCCAAGGTCAACAATGGTGGGAGAGAAGGGGAAAAACGTGCTTGGAAGACTTGGGACCAATGGGGAAGAAAGCCCCCTTAAATAGGTCCCCACAAAAACTAGCCGTTTGTGCAGGAATCTGGGACCGGAATATCCGGTCCAAGTTTGGACCGGAATATCCGATCCGAAGATCTGCTCGAAACCTGTTGACTTTAACCGGAATATCCGGTCCCCTTGGAAAAATCCGGTACCAATAATCCGGTCCATGTCAGTGAGCAAATTGGTCTGAAAACTGCCCAAACCGGAATATCCGGTATGCCCCGAATAATCCGGTTCAAATAATCCGGTTCACTCCAGAAGGTTCAAGCTTCCAGTCCTTAGCCATTTTTCGCAGCAACCGGATATCCGGTCCAGGATGAATAATCCGGACCAAATAATCCGGTTGACTCCAGTAGCTCGAACCTTCCAGTCCTTAGCCATTTTTCGCAACAAACTCCACAACCGGAATATCCGGTTTGAGATGAATAATCCGGCTCCAAATAATCCGGCTCATCTGTCCCGAATATGGACCAAACTACCCTAACCGGAATATCCGGTTGCCCGGAATAATCCGGCTAGAATAATCCGGTTGAGTCCAAACAGAGAGGCTGAACTAGAAACCCCATAACTTTTGCAAAAGAACTCCGAACGAGGTAAATCCAATTGCATTGGAAAGATAACAGCAAGGAGTATCCAAACAAAAAGTGAAAATATTGATACCTCAAAGTATGGAGAAGTTACCACACATGGAAGGTGTGGGAACATTCTCAAAGACGAACGAAAATTTTCACCACCGAAAACGCAACAAGTTTTTCTTACGAAATCCGTTTTCGAGAAACCAAGGCTTGTCATGAAGATCACGACAAGCACTAAAACCCAAAGGAGACAAAAGCCAAATAAGAACCAAGAAAGATGATATGCAAAGTATGCACAGGTTTGAGCTCTCCATAACGATTCGATCGAGTTACTCACTTGAGAGCCCCTCTTGATAGTACGACTATCTATCCTATAACCCAGTCTCCCAAAGACACGAGACCGGTAAATAGAAAACCTATCAAGATTATACCTTTGCCTTGAGCATTCCACTTGAGCTAAGATGATGACGATCTTGACTCTCTCAAGTTGGATCTTCTTTCTTGATTGCGCTTGCTAGCACAAACTCCGCTTGATGAAGACTTGCAAGTTGCTCCCCCAAACACCATTATGGGAGAGACTAGCTCCCCCATACACCATTATGGGAGAGACCCTTCGGCAAATCTTCACAAGGCCACAATCTCCAAAAGGGTGGCAAGCATCAAGCATAGGATATCTTCTAGATGCTTCACTTGAGCTTCCACGTCAAGCTAGATGACAAACACCGCTTGACGACGACATATACCATGGGCTATATGAAATCTTCCTTTTGGTTCATGCCCATGGAAAGATACCTAACCACACATAGAGATGCGACACACACATATCATGGGTTAGTTCACAAAGCTATATTGACAATTGCTTACCATACCATGAGATACACAATCCCACTTGGTACAACTTGTAGCTTTGTGTGTTGATCGCTTGCTTGATCAACCTTGTATCTTTGCTTCTCACTTCTAAAGATGATGTCTTGAAGATGATAATGAAAGATCACCTAATCCTTTTCTTCAAGACACACTAGCAATAAGCTCAACTCAAACCATGACCATTCTTCATATAAATCCTTGAATGTAACAATGGCCATCAAGGAAGCTAATAGAGTTCAACACATGAACTCCATTATTTCCTATGAACAAGATCTACAAAGATAACTCAATGCAAACATTAGTCCATAAGGATTGTCATTAATTACCAAAACCACATATGGAGGAACCATGCGCTTTCACATATGCGTGCATCAAATGGAAAGCCCGAACTAAGTGTGGTGATTTGGACGAGATGCGAATCGAATCAAATTGAGGGGGGCGCCCATACACGCTTCCCACATGCGGATAGTGCGCTCATCATGGATCAGTAGACAAGACCCTTTTCCTATTAGGGTCGACACTAGCAGGCCTCAAAACCACGCCGGCCCTGCCTGTGCCTTATCAGCAAATTATTATTACCTCAAATTAACAGGTTGTTGTTTAACATCGAGCCCCAGAATATAATGAAAAATATAATAACAGAAAGTAACTGATAGCAGACTCGAGCAAAAAAATCCTAAGCATGCTAGTAAGACACGGGCCCAAGCAACGGGGTTATAGGACTGGAGGTGAGGCAATATCATGGTTCAGGGTATCATGTGATAGGTTAGTAACAGAAGCAACGATACATATGGCTAGCAGGAATAGACAACGGAAAGTATCGGTAACCAATGTTGAAAGGAACACAATGGTTCATGTGAGTGATAACTTGCCTGCAAACTCAGTAGCCTGGTACTGGGCTAGATCCTCAGAAGGGGTGTCGTAAGGATCGTCGGTCTCAACGTCGTCGTCTATCCGAGAAGAAGCAAACAAACAATACAGGAAGATAAACAATCAATATCATGGCATAGTGCACAATCATGGGATGATGCATGTCAAGTTTAATGGATGCATCAAAATAAACTATTTGACATGGTAACACAATTTAAATGGACACATATGCAATTTTGAGTTGCATATGAAAAGCCCATGAATTTTGGTTAGATTATTTGTTTTCCAACTAATCAACAGGTGAAGGTGGATTAGTATGATGCATGGATGAGGAAAACAACAAAATAACAACAATAGAACCAATTTAAAATAGGGTTTACCGATTTAGAAATTTATTTATTAATTTAGGGAATTTTTTTTGGTTCCTTAAGGGATTACACAAATAGTTGTTGTTTTCACCAAGTTAAATTGTGCAAAACAAATAACAAAATTCATATTTGAAAAGAACACCAAATTTTAGGTGGATTACATGTTTCACATGTTGAAAAAGGATTTCAAATAATTTATTTATGAATTTAACAATCTTATATGATTTAAACAAGGTTTAAATTATTTAACCAATTTTAATTATTCAAAACATGAAACAAAATTTATATTTGGAATGGTGGTTTAATTTTGCATGGAAAACATATTTAGTTGGTTGAAATTGGAATTTTTATGCCCAAGTTATGAATTTTGCAAGTTTAAGTGAATTAAACAAGTTTTCAAATATTGCACCAATTTAAAATATTCAAAACAGTAACAAATTGCATTGAAAAGGTTGAAAACATGTAGCAAATGTTTCATTTAACATTTAGAGCTATCAAACATAATTTTTGGGTGATTATTGATTTTATTATGCAATTTTCCATAATCATTCTTATTCTGCCATTTTTAGTAAACAGAGGGAAACATGCTCAAAATTAATTCAATTGTGCCCAAATAAAATACCAATGTGTAGAGTTTGTTAAGACAACTTTTTAGAGTCCAAGTTTGCTTAAATTGGATGAGTAGAACTAAAGTTATGAAATTCCAAAGTTTCCAAATTTATTGCATTTTCAGTATTATTTATTTAGTGCAAAAATTGTTACAGAAACATGTTGCAAATTTGACATTACTAGAAGGAGCACAAAATTGTGAATCCACAGGATTTTGAATCGTTCAAATTGGAGTGATATTCAATTTTAGATGGATTTTAGAGTTAATGGTTCAGATCTGAGTTTCAGAAAATTTGGGGCAGAAAAGGAAAAACAGAGGTAAAAAAGGGTGGGGTGAGGGGGATCGAACCCTAGACCTAAGGCTTGTTCGCAGGGGGGTTAACCAGTGGGGTGGATCTGCTGGTTGTTGATAGAAGGCGGACTCGGGGGGGGGGGGGGGGGGTTAAGGCCAGTAGCTGCACCGAATCCACTTCGGAAAAATACACAGGAAAAATGTGGGGGCTGGGGATTCGAACCCAGCACCTGTGGCTCGCTGCGCGCGGCTGCTGCCAGTAGGGTAGCTGCTGGATTCGTGTTAGGAAGGGGGAACGAGGGAGGATAGCTTCTGCTCCGCGGAATAACTGAACCAAACGAACACCTTCAGTCGTTCTTCTCTGACGGACAACACGCATGAACAGGGAGCAGCAGGCGGTTTGTCATGGAAGCAATTGATGCATAATCGGCGATGAAACGAGAGGGGGTTGAGGGGAATGGAAAGGGCTGCTCACCCACTTCGCAGAGGTGCCCGCGGCACGGCCGGGGAGTGGCGGAGACGGCGGCGGCGTGCTCCGGCAAGTGGCGGTCGGGGTAGAAGAAAAAGGAGGCGAGCTCCTCCTCTCGATGGCGGCGGTGGTGGAGACAGGAGGGAGGAGGTGCGGCTAGGCTAGGGTTAGGGTTTCTCCACGGGTTGGGGATAGATATAGGAGGGGGGAGAATCGGGTGGAGGAGGTTGGGCAGCATGTCGCTGTCCATGGTGACGACAGCACCGATCGTACGGAGGTAGGGGAAAGGGTATCGGGCTGAGGTCTCTTGGTGGGCTGGGCCTCTCTCCCCTTCTGCTGCTTGCTTTTATTCTTTTTGGTATGTTTTTTTTTTTTGCAGAAAATGGAAAGGGAAGAAATAGATAGGTTTTAAGTTAGTAAATTTTTTGGAAAAATTAGGGTGAGTTATTTAGGTTAATAGCAAACAAATGCTAAGTTGTGTTTTCAAAAAGTTTGAAATTAACTTGCTGTTTGGAAGTAATTCAAATTTGGATGATTTTTATATTAAATGATCATTAATAAAAACAAACTTTATGATAGTGTGATCCCTATGTTAATTTAGAACAAAATGAGTTGATTTGTTTTTGATAGTATTCATAAATTCAAAGTGGTTCTGTTTGAGGCTTTGATTTGAATTTTTGAATGCAATTTGGAATCAATTGATTGATTAAAACCATCATTTTAATAAGTGAGCATTATGGAATAAAATGGAAACAAATAAGGGTTTGATTTGACATTATAATTTGAAAAAGATTGTAACAGAACAAGTATGAAATAACTGTTTGAACAATGTTTGAATTTGAATTGTGAAAACAGGGAAAAACAGATGCAAACTAGGTGAAAACAAATGGAAACAAAAATGATGACATGATGCAATACTTTAATTAACATGAAACAAACATTCTAAGGGGAGTTTTCATACTTGGGATGTTACACACTTGCAATGGAGCAGTACAATCTCCGAGCTCTTCATACAACAGAGCTAATGAGTATGCGTTTTCCAATGTTGCCGGCTGCTGAATGGCCACCAGAACACGCACTCCAGGTTGCAGGCCATCGAGAAATTTGGTGACATAATGCACACTGTCAGGCCTCGGTTCATAAACCGCGATTTGATCCACTAATTCAGAGAACCGCTGCACGTAATCCTCCACGGAGCTTGTCAGATGGATGTGGATGAGCCGCCTGACCAAGATGGAATGCTGGTTGCGACTGAACCTTGCCTGAACTGCTAACACGAACTCCTGCCAAGCGGGGGCTGGCGATTTCTGCAGATAAGACTCCAGCCACGTCGCTGCGGCTCCTGTGAACAACGATGATGCGTTGGAGACCCAGTGCAGTTGTTGTGTCTGCCATCGATCAAAGTACTCTTCACAACGAATTTGCCATAATTTGGGGTTGGCTCCATCAAATTGCGGCAGGCTCGCACGGTAACCAGATGAATAAGCGTCAGAACTCGCGGTCTGAATATGCCCCGTATCCAATTCAGTAAAAGAGCAATGGCCGGAATTGTTACCTCCGACCGGGGAGGACGAGTGATTGACAAACGTCGGTCCCCGGTGTAGCGTCGTCGAGTGGTGCCCTTGGCTGGTGTCGTTTGCTCCTCGAAATGGTGCGCCAGCATCTCGATCCATCGACACGCCTGGATCCGGGCGCGATCCCCGTGCCAGTGTCGCGGTGAGGGCCTTGATCTCGGAGCTGAGGGAGTCGTTGACGATCTTCAGATCTGCGCCGATGGAGACCTTGAGCGTCTCCAGATCAGCTGCTGCGGACGCCCTGACGGCCTCGACCGCATCGCCCACCGTCTTGACTTGCTTGTTGGTCTCGAGCACGAACTTCCGAACCTCGTCCAGGGTCCTCTTCTGGTAATCGAGGAAGCGAGCCTCGTATTCCGCCGTATTCTCCGAGCGGATCAGCTTGTAGAGCGTGCGAGATTCGTCGGAGAGCTGGTCCATGGGTTCCGATCGAGCTTTGGTGGAAAACCGCGTCAGGTAGTGGTGATTTGGCAGATCCAGGGTGGGGAAAAAATTTGGGCGTGGAGAAGGCCTTGGATACCAATTGTAAGCTCCTAGCTACGGTGGAATCAACTCAAGCAACCGAAGGGAATTGGATGAATTAAGCTCGTTCCTCCCAACCTCCCCCGAGCTAGTACATTACAGACAGCATCGCCGTTTCTTTCTTACGTTCCAAGCCAAGTTCTACAGAGACGATGCTAAGCTTAAGTAGAGGGCCTCGCCTCTGTGGCAACTTCCCATTCGCCGTTGCTTAGCCATCTTGGGACCCTTCGTTCTCGTGTGGGCTTGCCTTCCGCGTGCTCCTGGCCGTCCGCTGTGCCTGGTGCGTGGTCCTCGGTAGCTGCGTGTGCTGGGTCGTTGACACACACGAGGTGGGTCATCACACACAGTAGTATACGTGTGCGATACTCAAGCCAGGAGGGATTGAGTTTACGGACTCTCTCGGTCCGCTAGCTAGCACAAAAAAAAATCCTCCCGGGTCGCTCGCGCGGGCGACTCCGGAGGGCCGAAACCCTAGGCAGCAGTCATCCGCCCCGAGCCCCACTGGCCGCTGCCGCCGCCGGCCCTGGCGGTGGTGGCGGCCCCCTGACCGTCAAAGGCGGCGGGGTGGAAAGCGCGCCGCGCCCTGGAGCTTCGTCTTCGCGCAGAGGCGGACTTCGACGGGTGGCGCACGGCGGCGGCGACAGGCGGCAAAAGGAGGGGGTCGCGGTGGGCGGCGGGGACCGGCAGTAGACCTGCAGCCCGAGCGGCGGAGCAGTTCTCTCGGCGACGAGCCGAGGCAGCGACGGGAGGCGGCGTCCGCGCGTCCTCCGAGGGCCATGGAGGCGGTGCCCGTGGTGCTGTGCCCGACGGTGGTGCGTCCGGGTGGCGGGGAGCGGCGTGGAGGGGAGGCCACCGGCGTCCATGGGGCAGGCGCGGCGGGCTGGATCTGGGTCCAGCCAGGGCCCGATCTAGGTTGGTGGGCCGGCCAGTACGGTAGCTGTCAGGTGACAGAAGTTGTGCGTTGGCTCCCTGACCACGTTGGAGGTCGTACTATTGTGGGCTGCGGGTGCTCGGCCAGCCGGAGGTGTTTGACCTTGGCGTGGCGTGTGTCGACGGGGCCGACGGCGGTTGAACGGTGGCGGTGCGGAGGCGGAGGAGCGGCGGTGGTGGGAGATATGCAGGTTGGCAACAGTGACCTCGACACTACAGCGTGGCGGCGGTGCTCGTCGGGCCTGATCTGGGCCTGACAGGCCTTACTGGGCTAGTCGGGCTGATCCGGGCCTGACAGGCCTGCTGCTGCGTCCGGTCGGTGGCTGCCTATGGCGGCGAAGGATGTTCTTCTTCTATTGGTTGCGGATGCCGACATCGCGGGCCTGTTGGTGTCGTCGATCTATCTCACCCGACATGTTGTTCCCGCGGTGATCGGATGCCGACACTGTGGCACAAGGTTGTGGACGCCGGGGCGGCGGCCCTGGAAGGTGGACTGCACGGGCGCTTATACGGCAAGCGACGCGGCAGTGGTGGTGGTATCGATCTTCAGTCATGTGGGTGGCGTGGAGAGAGCAGCGGGGGACCTGGAGTTGGTGGCAGCTTCTCCCAGAGCGTGTTCGGGAGACCTTTCTCGAGACCAGTGGGTGGTCCGTCTGTGCGAAGTGTGTGTGAAGCGGTTCCCGAGTGAAAGCTCTGCGCCCTGGCGCCAATGGCGGCGATGCCCGCAGGTATCGTTACCCTCTTGGGGGCGCTGTTGAGGGTACCTTCGGCATGCTAGTGCTCCGGGTGAAAACCCTTGACCTTCTCGGTCTCGACGGCGGTGTCGGATTACGTCATTACCCTCTTGGGGGCGTCGTTGTGGAGCTTCGTTCGTCGGGTTCGGTCCGGTTCTCGGTGGCAAGTTTGGATCTCCCTTGTGCTTTCCTTTTTCTCTCTTTGTTCTACTTGTAAGGGGTTTCCCCACCACCTTGTATCTGTTCGTCCGTTGCGCTTTATTTATAAAGCGGGGCGAAAGCCTGTTTCGTGGGATACTCAAGCCATCACACAGGCTTGGGTAGTAACTAATGATTTGCAAAGTTTGGGTTTTGGAAAAAGTCCATTTTAAACCTTAAACTCGTGAAGGTCGAACAGTTTAAACCCTCAAGTGGAAATCCATGTCGTTTGCACCCTGAAGTATTGAATCCCGGTCTAAATTGAACCCTGGACCCGTTTCTCAGAATAAATATTTTTCTTCTAAAATTGCTACCCTCGCTGACTAAGCTGACCCACATGTCATCCATCACCTTCCTGAACGTTCCCTCCTCCATGTGGTGTGAGCATGGACTCAGCCGCGCGACTCAAACATCTTCGCGCGCAGGCCGGTGACCAACTACTCCCTCCGTTCCAAAATAGATGACTTCCACTTTTCTATATATGCATGTATCTAGACACTAAAACATGTCTAAATACATGCATATATGGACAAATGGAAGTCATCTATTTTGGAACGGAGGAAGTATATGATAGGCGCGACGCCAACCAAGACCGTCGTTTAACGTATGCGGCGGTGCACGACGTCTGCGGTGCGCCTGTACGTGTCATAGTCGGCGGGTGCATGTTCACATCCGGCAGGTGCGCTGTACGTGTCACGACGCCATGCGCCCGTTTCATGGTCATCGGTACTCGGTCGGGGTCGTGCCTTGCCTTTTGGGTGGCCACAGATGGACCAGCGTGTCACGTACATACACGGCCCGTGGGAGACGGAAACAAGCACGACAGAGCAGCGGGGGCAATGCTCGGAGGATTGACTCCATGGCTTCATGGAAGCGGTGGAGAATAGGCAGGGCGTGGATGGGTTAGAGTTGGAGAAAGCATGCCGGGTGGTAGTGTTGGAACGTCCAAATCGATGCGTCCATGTTGTTGGCATTAACACAAGCACCTAATGTGCAACAAACAAACAATTTTTTTTGCTCATCGGTGAGAGCCTGAGAGGACAATCGAAGAAGGCAACACGTGTGGCCAAGCTGAGCCGTGAGCGCGCGTGCTAGCTGCAATCAATTAGGAGGAAGCCGCACCCGCATACACGCCCACGGAGGCGCCTGGGCCACGACCTCGCACAGAATGGCACGGTGCGGGTGCAACATTGTGCTGCGGGCATGCTTCGTCTGCGATCTGCTGTTTGCGTGGCATACTTGAGATTTATTGGATGAATGCAAAGGGGGAGAAATTGGAGAAGAAGATGAATATGCCATGTGGGTCCCACTATCAATGAGAGTACCATGTATTCCCGGCCGTGTTGCACTTTTTCCCGGTGTGCCAAACAGGTTCAAGGTTTGATTTAGACCGGGATTCAATACTTCAGGGTGCAAACGACAGGGATTTCGACTTGAGGGTTTAAACTGTCCGACTTCTACGAGTTCAAGATTTAAAATAGACTTTTTCCTTGGGTTTTTCGTCCACGGTTGTCTCTGTCTCTGGTCTCCACACGTCCCTATAATTGGTTTAAGGCGTGTGTTACCCTGTTGGGGGCCGCCCTTCGTGTTATATAGTCCGGTTGACCTAAACACTGCAGGGATAAACATCCCTGGTTACAACCCTAAGATCTCAACTAAACCGATAGCCTTATCAATACGACTTCGGTGTACAAAACTTGGAAGACAAGGAAACATCTAAGTTCTACTTACAACGATTAAGACTCCCCCTCAATCATAACTTATCTAGGTTAAGATTCTTCATGAACTTTTGTAGCTGTTTAACTGATAGTGGTTTTGAAACCCATCTGCAACTTGATCTCCTGTTGGAATAAATCTAATATCCAATAATTTCTGTGAGACTCTCTCTCTCACAAAGTGATAATCAACTTCAATATATTTAGTTCTTGCATGGAAAATTGGATTGGCTGAAAGATATGTTGCCTCCATATTATCACACCATAATTGTGCTGCTTGAGGATGCTCAACTTGCAGCTCCCTTAAGAGTGTTTGCACCCACATTATTTCTGCTGTAGCATTTGCCATTGCCTTGTACTCAGCTTCTGTACTTGATCTTGAAAATGTTGCATGTTTTCTAGCATTCCAAGAAATTAGATTAGAACCAAGATATACTGCAAAGCCTCCTGCGGACCTTCTATCATCTGGACATCCAGCCCAATCTGCATCAGAGAAGGCACTAACCAACATGGAGGAAGACTTGTTGAATCTTATCCCAATATCAGAGGTGTATTGAAGATATCTCAAAATTCTTTTAACAGCAGTCCAATGCATTGTGGTTGGAGAATGCAAGAATTAACATACTTTGTTAATAGCAAAACAAATATCAGGCCGAGTAAGAGTGAGGTATTGTAGTGCTCCAACCACACTTCTATACCTTGTACCATCCTCAGCAGAAAGGGGCACTCCTCCATGTGATGACACTTTTTCACTAGTTGATATTGGAGTATTGGTAGGTTTACACCCTGTCGTACCTACCCTTATAAGTACATCCTTCGTGTACTTCTCTTGTGTCATCAATAGTCCCTCCTTTGTTCTCTTGACCTCGAGGCCTAGGAAGTAATGTAACTCTCCCAAGTCCTTTAACGCAAACTCCTTCCTGAGATCTAGGAGAAGTGCTTTAGTTGCATCATTACATGAGCTCGCAACAATTATATCATCAACATACACTAATACAAATACTGAGATATTTCCCTTGCAATAATAAAACAATGATGTGTCAGCCTTTGAAGGCCGAAAACCAAGAACCTGAAGTTTGTTGTTGAGCCGTGAGAACCAAGCTCTAGGGGCTTGTTTTAACCCATATAGGGATTTATCAAGTTTGCAGATGTATTGAGACTTCCCTTTTTCTTCATACCCTGGTGGCTGCCTCATATAAACTTCCTCTTCCAGAACACCGTGAAGGAACGCGTTCTTCACATCTAGTTGACGAAGACTCCATCCTTTTGAAACTGCAATAGATATAACAAGACGAATGGTTGCTGATTTGAATACAAGACTAAATGTGTCCTCAGCCATATCTTTGCTTAAACCCCTTAGCAACTAACCTAGCCTTGTATCTATCTATGCTACCATCTGCATTTCTTTTAATCTTATAAACCCATTTGCAATCTATTATATTTCTACCAGCATTTTGAGGTGAAACTAGATGCCAGGTTTTATTTTCCATGAGTGCCATGTATTCCTCATCCATTGCTTGTTTCCATTTCTTATTTTTCATTGCATCAGCTAGATCACTAGGCTCTTCTGGATTTGCATAATTTGCATACCTTATCACTGTTCCAGCAGTGTACTTTCTTCTCTTAATTTTACCTGTTTGTAGTCGTGTCGTAGCACGAGATATGGGTGCTGGTGAAGTAGCTGCAGATCCCCCTGCCGCAAAAGATCCCGTGGTTTGCGATCCAAGCGAATCTGCTTCAGGACCTGCGCGATGCGCTGTGTCAGCGCTGCTGGCCGCACCGGATCCAAGCGACGATGTGTCACCCTCATGTGCCGAGGCGGTGGCCGTAGAAGATCCCGCGGGCTGCATGCTGCCAGATTGTCGGGGCGAGGTGGCAGCACTGGATTCGCTCTGCGGAGATCTGCTGCATGAGTCGCTGTCAGACGCGTCTGATTGGCTCTGCGCAGATTCTGTGGAAGGTTCGGTGCTGATTGTCGCTGTCGGACCATTGGTTCCCGTGCGTGCATGCGATATCGCTGCTCCTGCACCATTTTCCACCGAAATTTCTTCTGCTGCATGCTCAATAAAACGGTTAGCAGGATTTATAGGATTATTAAACGCAATTGGATCAGTTCTACTGTGTGTTTCTCCCCCGTGATCAAATTGCCCCAGATTGAGGAGATTAGGTGGTAACAAAAGGATTTCAGCCCGAAAGCGTGCACCAGCGTTAGGATTTAGGAGAGAAAACGGAAATAGGGTTTCATCAAAAACTACATCACGCAAGATGTAGATGCGTCTTGTGGCAATGTCAAGGCACTTAAAACCAAGGAATGTGCACTGTTTGGACCTAAATTGGAGCTTCCGTGCATTGAAAGGGCGTAAATTTGGATAGTACGCACAAAGTGCGCATAGACAAATAATCTGGTGGAGTATTTGCAAGAATTTCTATTGGTGTGGAAAATTGGAGAAGTTTGGTATGGAGACGATTTATGAGTTATACAATCGTGCTGAACGCCTCATCACAATACTTGAGTGGCATTGAGGCATGGGAGAGGAGAGATAGGCCAACTTTGACTATGTGTCGATGTTTCCTTTCGGCCGAGCCGTTTTGCTGATGCGCATGGGGGCATGAGACATGGTGGGTAATTCCAATCTTCTTAAAAAAGGAATTTAAACCTTCATACTCTCCTCCCCAATCGGATTGGACCGTGATGATTTTCCTATCAAAACAGCATTCAACAACAGATTGAAAATCATGAAAGATGTTAAAAACCCCAGAGCGATTTTTGATCAAATAGATCCATGTGTATTTGCTGACATCGTCAATAAAGCTCACATAATATTGTTTATGACCAAAAGAATCTGAGGCAGGGCCCCATACATCGGAGAAAATCAACTCTAGAGGATGATGTGACACACTAGTAGATCTTGGGTAAGGCAATTGGTGACTTTTTGCCTTTTGACAAGATTCACAAATTGACTCATTATTTCTCTCACTAGAACATGGGATTTTATTTTTGCTAACAACTTGTTGAACTATAGAAGATGCCGGATGTCCTAAACAGCTACGCCACCTGTCACGGGATGGCTTGACGACACCCTAAATTTTCTTATTTGATGAAGATGATGAAGGTAGAGGATAGAGACCACCCCTACATGGACCGTCAAGCAGAACTCTCTTCGTGACCTGATCCTTAATACAAAAATTTTTTGGGTGAATTTCAATGAAAGCATTGTTGTCACTTGCTAATCTATGAGCAGAAATCAAGCTCTGACTTGAATCAGGGACATGAAGTATATTCTTAAGATGGATGTTTTGATCACGAGTTTGAATAGTGGAATGACCAATGTGATTAATATCCATACCTGAACCACTCGTGGTGTGGACCTGGTCATTGCCATAGTATTTGTCGTGGATGTGGAGCTTCTCTAGTTCGCCGGTGATGTGGTCGGTGGTACCGGTGTCGACAATCTAGTTGCCGTTGACACCGTTGTTGTTGTAGTTGACAACGTTGGTGTTTCTTTCCTTCGCGACTAAGTCTTCATTGTACCGGTGCCAACAATCCTTGACGACGTGGCCCGGCACGTTGCACAGCTGACAGCGCGGGCGCTGCTGTTCACCACCGTAGCCGCCATAGTTGCCACGGCCACGGTTGTTGAAGTTACCGCGACCGCCTCCAACATTGTTGCCCCCACCAGGGGCAGAAGCTTGGCGACCTACACCGTAGGGGCCTCGGCCAAAGCCTCCACGATCACCACGTCCTCGTCCTCCGAAGCGGCCACGACCGCCACCGCGCATAGCGGCATTGGCTGAGGACTAGGATGGCGTCGTCGGAGAACCTGACGGCGCTCAAAGAACATTACTTGCGAGTACAGTTCGCTTACAGAGACAGGTTCAAGCCTGGCGCCCATGGCAGCAACGAGACCATCGTAGTCCTGATCGAGGCCAGCGAGAGTGTAGGCCACCATATCTTCTGCGTCTAGTGGCTTGCCGGCGGCGATCATGTCATTCTCCAGGGTCTTCAGGGCGGCGATGTACTCGGCCATGGTCTTGCTGCCTTTCTCGGCATTGGCCAGCGCGATGCGCGTGTTGATGGTGTTGGCGCGGGACTTTGCCGCGTACATGTCCTGGATGGTGCTCTAGACTTCTTCTGCCGTTCTCGCCGTGGCGACGTGCGGCATGACTTCCCTTGATAGGGAAGTGACGAGGAATCTCAGGACCTGCTGATCTTGAGCCACCCAGGAACCGCATCCCGGGTTGATCACCTCCGTGTCCTTGTCGTCCTTCTTGACGACGATCTTCTTGGGGGGTGTTGCGATGGTGCCGTCGATGAGGCCCTCGAGCTAAGCTCCCCAGATGGCCGGCAGTACGTGTGCCTGCCATAGAACGAAGTTCCCCTTGGCCAATTTCTCGGTGATGTTCACTCCAGCGAACGGGGATCCGGCGACGGATGAGGACGACGCCATGGCCAGGGGAGATGCGATCTAAACTAGATGTGATTTGTGGAAGATAGGCTCTGATACCATATAATTGGTTTAAGGCGCGTGTTACCCTGTTGGTGACCACCCTTCGTGTTATATAGCCCGGTTGACCTAAACACCGGCAGGGATAAACATCATTGGTTACAACCCTAAGATCTCAACTAAACCGATAGCCTTATCAATACGACTTCGGTGTACAAAACTTGTAAGACAAGGAAACAGCTAAGTTCTACTTACAACGGTTAACAGTCCCCTCCAAGATGCAGCCTGCCCTCTCCATCTCTCTCCTCCAACAACCTAGGGCGCAAGTGAGCCGCCGCCGTCACTTTTGTTTCTTTTGTCGTGCAGCTAGGGTTGTAGAGCGACGCCCGACCCGTCCCGCATAGTAGGCAAAATAAGCAAGGTTAGTTCGAACTTTTACTCCTTAGATTCGGTCGTTTTAAACTAAATTCCTCTTATGCGGGACGTCGCTTGCAACCCTACTTGCAGCCCCTCTTGGTTGGCATTATGCGTCACGCGGATGTGGAAGCTGGTGCGACCATGGATTGAAGGCAGAGACCTTAGGTGTCATCGTATATTGCAGTGATGCGACACATACCTCCTCCTGCACCTCCTTCGCCATGGCTCTCCACCCTGCATCCCCAGCAACCTGTGCGAGCTTGCAGGTGATCAGTCTTTACTCCTCATCTAACCTCCTCCCATTCTAAATTATTTGGGTCCCGTAGAAAGCCCATGTAGCTTTGCCTCGTCGCTGAACTATCCTCGACTCGTTCTCTCTTCCTTTTTTATCTTTCAGATTCCATTCATCCAACAAATCAGAAGGCAATGATGGATATGTTGCCTCTTGATATTTTTTAACCAAGGAGTAACCGATGAAGGATTTGTTGATTATATTAGCAATTTAGCACATGTTTTAATTTAAAATAGTACCAGATGAATTATGACAGTAGCAAATACTGTAATCATGCAAATATCTAGATCTAGTAATAGATTGTATCAGTCTGTCTACTGATTTTATCGGTTGGGAAAAACTTAATGAGTCATTAACTTGGTAATTAACGGACGCGTTAATTCCTAAAGCGAACAAAATAAACGCTCTCGGCTCGTCTCATTCCCGCAACCCGTGACGTGGCGAGGCGGGCGGCGGAGGAGGAGCGCGTGTGTGGCACACCTCTCGTCTTGCCTTGCCAACTCATACATGAGCTAGAATGGCTCACCTTATAAGGTGGTTCCATTCTCTCCAAACTAGCAGTATGGGACTAAAATTTAGTCCCACTCCCCACTTGTATTATTCATGAATGGGCCATGACAATTTCAAGATTTATTGAGCTTAGTTAGGCCACATGGTGCAGCCCATAAATTTCAACAGGATTTGTAGCAACCACCCGCGCTTTAAGAAGTGGAGTCGCTCCATTCCCGTCGCTTCGCTGCAGTGGGTAGATATCCTCTTTCCACACCATTTCCTTGTTGCAATCTCAAACTGAACCCATTTTTTTTTGTATTCATCAGGTTCGCCCACAGGAATCCAACTTGTTGGGCGGGGCGGATTTGCACTGCCGGCGGTTCATGCTCATTGTCGGCTGGTATGGCGTTGAGACTGTTGGACGGGATTATTTCTCCTCTGATTCCTGCAGCCTTGTCAATTTTTGCAAATGGAAGTTTTAGATTGTAAGGTGCACATATATTGCGGAGATCAGTTAGCAAGGTTTGTAAGATTTTTTATTACTTCCATCACTATATCTTCTCTCTTCTTGTCCTCACTGGCATCTTATGATTTGCGGTTCATTAAAGCATGTCAAGTTAAGGGCTGTCCTGAATGAATTAGAAGTTTATAGTTTTCTTTACCCGTGATTATGGGCAGTGAAGGGTACAACCTTTTTTCTTGTTAGCTCGTCTCAGGACCAAACTATCGGATATGGAAAGTGACTTCATATGTTGTTTATTCTTCCTCCATGGTGCAGCCAAGGAAGGAGAATATTGGGATGACCTTCTATATATTGCAAGTCCTCTGTTTGTGCCTCGCAATGGAGTTACCAAGTGCCGCTGAAGTCTCTTCTTGTTGGGCAGGAGGATTGGGTATACTAAGTAGAGTGGTTGCCTCCCACAATGTTAGCGATGAGGCTCATTGACCATTGAATATATTATCTGCATTTGTGGGCAAGATTATGACGATTAGGGTATGGAGGCAGAAAAAATACTGGTCATTGGATAAATTAGGTGACAGTTGGTGAATTAGTTCGCTCAACATTTCTTTTTTATGCTGTCAATTGGGAATCTACTGGTCAATCTGTTCTTGCACATGTGTATATGGTGGTTTTTTTTATGTGAAACCTGGTGGAAACTCAATTCCTGCACATGCTATATTTTTTTTTTAAATGAAGGTTCTAGCCCAGCCTCTGCACCAAAATGATGCACACAACCGATTTTTTATTAAAAAATAAGTGAAACCACGACGTCTTACAAAGAGTTATATTGATCAGCCGGAAGCCCCCTGTCTGACGACAAATTCGTCACACCTACAAACCTACTTGATGAAGGGGGTGGTCAAAATTGAAGCCACATGCTCTGACCTAACACACCAATGCACATCATCTAACCGGAAGCCTCACCCAAGCCGCCCGATAGCGAGCCGGGAGCACAAACCGGTCCAGCAGACCCCAGACACAAGCCGATACTCTGCTGCCGCCGTCTTCCACCGAACCTTCTTCACTGCTAATCAATGTAATGACCTTGCCATGCCTTTCGTCGACGTAACCATGATGCCAGACGGCGCTTCCACCCTGCGCGAGTCCAACAACAAGCCTCCGACACCGAGACCTCGCTGCGCCATGCCGCCGAGAAACGTGTTGTCGAGGTTGTAGAAGTACACCGCTCCACTTCCTGCCACCTCCATCCGACCACTCCTTCAAAACAATGTCCCCAAGAGGGAGAGCAACATAGAGTGTCGCCATTGTCCGATCCGGAATCACCAGATCTGGGGTTTCCCCGGTAGCAGCGCGAGAGGGTATACGCTAGTTGCAAAGGCGATGCCTCCAAGAAGGTGACGGCGTATAGACACCGTCATCGCCCGCCACAACCGAAGTCGTAGCACGATTTTCACCGACAACCGCGCATCTCCCCTCGCTGCTGGGATAGCCGACCACCACCGACGAAGGTGGGAGCCACCACCACCACTCCTAGGACCGAAGACCCAAACAGACTCGTGTTGTAAGTACAGCCCAGGACCGGAGCGTCAATGACCGGAGGACAGCAGCTACGGGCCGACCGAGCCCATCTGGCCCCAGATCCCACCGCCTCCGCCGCCACCGCCACTCGACCTCCGCCCCCACGCGCATGTTCGCCGCAGTCCTCAAATACTAACACCAATCTGCCGAAGAAGAGCGTCGCCGCCCCCATGAATCTTAGGCAGAGGGAAGGCCGCCCCCGCCGCCATGCCACATGGGCTTTGACCTGTGACGGTTCCGGTGACGGCGGTGGGAGGGGAGGATCTGCGCGGGGTGTGGAGGCGCGCGCAGAGAGAGCCCACCGGTGCGACGCGGAGCCGCCGCACGGGGAGGTTAGGTCGTGGTGGAGGAGGTTCCCCCCACCAAGATTTATTGGGGGAGAATTTCACTTCCCGGCCTCTGCACCAACAAAGGATGCAAACAACCATATATTTGAATGAGTATAAGGATATTTGTTTTTATGTGTAGTCTCACACTTAGTGGATGGTCTTACGTACCATATACCAAGAATGGTCCTCAAGAAAATTAATGGGAAAATCTCTATGCATCACCCGTCAATTCTAGAAATTAAACTAGGGTGGTTAGGCTGCACAACCGCATGCCTAATGATGCAGCACACCTCATTCCACCAAGCCCTACATCAACACTCATTGGTACGATGAAAAGATCCCGCGCCAAGGCGATACAAGATAAGGTGAATTAACTCCTCTCTCTATGCATTCGATGACTTGGTGTATGGTGTGCTACCTCATGGAAATTCCCTATGTGTGATCAGCTAGACACCGTCGGTTGGACCCCAAGAATATGCCAAGAATGATCAAGATGGTGGCCGAAAAGATGGACAAGGAAATCGTCAAGGAAACGCTCAATAAGAAGAAGAGGAAAAGCTCCAGGCGGCGGTACTACCAGTGAACGCACCAGAAGTACCGCCAAACCCCAGGCAGCGGAGCTACCGGTGCCGCCTCCGCCAAACCAGCATTTTGTATGTACCTGCCGGTACCACCACCGGTACTACCAGCGGAAGTCCTAGGTAGCGGAACTACCGGTGCCGCCTCCGCCAAAACATCGATCGCTATGTACACGACAGTATCACCACCAAAACCAAGGCTGGTACTACTGGTAAAACCACGGTACCTCTGCCGGTGGGCGGCCTGCGTGCCAGTTTTGGGTCGTTGACCCATGTATCTCCTCCTCCGACAACCCCCTTTGCACTAGACTATAAATAGGCCCCCCACGTCCTAGATCTAGGGTTAGAGATAATATTTGGACGATTTGAGCTTTGTTCTTGTGCCCCTCTAGTGAGACTACTCATATGATTTGTATCTAGGAACGTATCAAGGCTACTTCACTTACTTTGTATTTGGATCGTATCAAGGTTACATCATGATACCCGTCCTTTCCCTTGCGAATCAGTCGGGGTCTTTCCAATCTATCTCAACTAATACTTGAGGTTCTATTGGCGTGGTGAACCGGCCATGTGTGTTGACTTGGTTTTCGATAAGGTGGTTTCAGTTTGGTTGATTGTTCCGTAGGCGGCCGTTGCGGATTAGTTGACGGGAAATCGAATCTCTCAGTTCTCACTAGTTATCCTTCCCTTCGATTTCCCCCCTTTTCGAGTTCTTTCGTTCTTCGTGTTCATCCCCGCGTTTTTTGTGTTCTTGGTAAATTCGTGAAGGTCGGGCCACCCTAGAAGTTAACCCCTCCATCATCTGGTATCAGAAGCTTTGTTGCCACGAATTTGATCCCCCTACAATCCCCATTTCCACCATTTTTTTCTTCTCGATCCCTAAATTCGAAAATTTAACAAAAAATAGCACGAAAATGGATTTTGTCGGATATGCTGATTTGTTGAGTTTTTCGTGGTTTTGATCTATGGATTTGTTGCTTAGTACTATTTAACATCTTTATATTTAGCCACTTTCTCAAATTTGTCCACAAATCCCAGAAAAATCATGCACTTTGATTTGAGGACAGATTTCAAAGTTGTTTTTCTTTGTCGTCGTTGATCCGAATTGAGTGATTCATGTTTATACTCGAAGCCCTAAACATCGTCTACGCAACTACATCAACGGATCAACAAAACATCGACAACCCCTGGCCGCAAGTCCGCGATCATCCATCAAATAGGTATAACATGCTTCCGCTTGAACTAACCCATTCTTCGTGTACCTTGCCCGTCCGTACTAGTTCTTTTATATTGCTTGGCATTGCACTACTGGCATCAAGAGTATGTGTTTTTGCAGTTGTGAGAGGGTAGGTTGATTAGGCTTGGAATTTTTATCAAATAGCAAAAAGTGAAAATATAAGATGAAAAAGGGAAAAAATAAAATGATCGATGCCAAGTGCTATCCATTATAGGAACGAGTAGCTTCACATTGCAAAAGAGAAAAGAGTGACCGTTTTCCATGGTGTGAATCTTATTTCCTTTTAAAGTTTGAGATTTGAGCTAGCGTCCTCCTTGTGGTTGTGTGGCATTGAGCTTCTTCTTTGTAGGAATATTTCATCTCCGTTCGTCCATTGACCGCATTAACCCCATTATTCATTTTTGTGTGTGTATTCCATTTTGTTTCCACCCTTCGGAATTTGGTTCTTTTGCTAACATTTCATTGTGGTTCATTTCTACGTTTAACAATAAACTATTCTTTGGATTTGTTAATTTTCTTTGCCACTTTTCTAACCCATTTAAAATCCAAAAAATTTGTGTGTGTTTCCGTTTGAGGTTATCTTTCGATATTTTCGACTTGCTTTTGACATACCACCCTACACCTATCCTCGTCCACTAGTCTCAGTACGACCAAGAAAGGTAAAGGTGGGTAAGTTAGACTTTATTCTTCATATCACACTTGTTTTCCTTTGATATGTCTAGGGAAGGAGTATTTACAAGTCCGAGTTCGGAGGATGAAGGAAACCCCTTCTACAACGAGAACTACCACAACTTCGTCACCCACAACGAACATGTACAACTTCGCCAACTTATTCGTAACGGATGGGAGCGCTTGGAACGTCGACTACAAGCTCAAGATGCTCGCTTGAATGATCAAATGACGCGCATAAACATCAATTTGGCCAACATTGCCAACTGCCATAGATCATCATCATCCTCGAGGTCTCGGCGTTCAAGGCAACAACCTTATGCTCATTACCAAGCTTGTCGTCATGATCGTCATTACGACATGGAAGACGGTGGACTACCACACCAAGAACCATCGCCATCTCCACAAGCTCCTCGACAAAATTGGTATGATGATAGATCGCCATCACCACATCCTCGACACTGAGAAGTCCGTGGTGACCCTATTCAACATCACCCTCGACGACGAGATCTTCGCCAACACTGCCATCTACCTCCTCCAAGCTCCGCTAATGACTATGGTCTACATGACTTCATGGATGGCGTTCGCCTACATCGAAGGCCTCCAAGGGCACGATGCGCGTCACCACCACAATGAACACCGATAGCAAGACCCTCCTCAACACCGCAACCGTGACGATGAAGATAGTGAGCGCCGCGAAGCACGCCTCCACCGTCATCATCAACTTCATCCGAATGACCATCGAAGCCATCCTGCACATCATGAAGGCCAACAACAAGCAAATGAGGATGACCCACATGATCTCCCACCTCCTATTTATGATGAAGACCCTCATGAGCGACAATTTGAGTGCCCTTCGCTTCAATGTCCCTAAGTTCAATGGTGAAAATGACCCCAAAGACTATCTCTCTTGGGCTCTGAAAGTGGACAAGATCCTCGGCATCTACAACCTTAGTGACAAAAAGATGGTTTCTATGGCTTCTTTGGAATTCGAAGGCTATGCACTCTTGTGGTGGGATTGTCTCCAAGATGAAAGAATCCAAAACCAAGTTGCTCTCATCAACACTTGGAATGATATGAAACAATTCATGCATGCTCGCTTTGTTCCTCATCACTATAAGAGTAACATCTTCAAAAAGCTACAAGAGCTTAGACAAGGATTGAAATCGGCTGATGAGTACTATGAGGAAATGGAAACCGCTTTGACAAGAGCACATATGACAACATAGTTGCACTTGTCCATCAAGCTCTCAAGGCCGAGCGCCACATTGCGGAAAGATCTCAAGTATAACAAGCAAAAGGCTTACTTTGCATCAAATCCTACTTCTTCGTCTCCAATGACACAAGAAACAACGCCCACCAACAACAAGAGCACCTATAGAGCTCCCAATGTATCAAACAAAGCTTCACAACCATTCAAGAAACAAATGTCTCCAACCACCAACTCTAATTCTCCTCAAGTCAAATCAAACACAGTCACTTGTTTCAAATGTGTTGGAAGTGGACACAAGTCTTTTGAGTGCTCCAACAAGATGATCATGATTGTCAACCAAGATGGTAAACGTGAATCCATGAGTGAAGGCGAATACTATGCCTTGCACCAAGTTGCTCTTAATTCCTTGGACGACCCCAACAATGAAGAAGAGAATGTCTATTGCGATGTGGACAAGAATCCATCGCTAGTTGTGAAAACAATCCTTACAACCTCTCGTCAAGATGAACATGACCAACGTTTCAACCTATTCCAAACTAGAGCCGGTGTCAATGGCAAGTCTATAAAGGTTATTATCAATGGAGGTAGTTGCCACAACTTGGCTAACAAAGAGCTTTGCGACAAACTCAAATTGACCTACAAGCAACACCGGCTTAGTGACTTCGACACCTTCAAGATACAAACCATGGTTAGTGTGCAATTCAAGATTGGTCCCTATGAAGACACGATTGAGTGTGACGTTGTGCCTATGAAAGTGTGTCACTTTCTTCTTGGACGACCTTGGCAATATGAAAAAGTGCTATTCATGTTGGACGCACCAACCACTATAGTTTCAAGTGGAACAACAAGACGTTCGTGCTTCGTCCCATGTCTCCTAGCTAAGTGATCGCCGAGAACGACTCTTGCACGCAAACAAGAAGAGCTCCAATCTCGTGAGTTGAGAGGTGATAGAGTGGTCCACCTAAAGGAGAGTAAGAGGCACAAGCAAAACATGACTGCAAAAATTATGAATGCTCCCAATGGCCTTGCCTTACTTGCCACCAAAAGACAGATGCGAGAGCTCCGAGATGACCCATCCATACTTCACTTCGTTCTCGTGTGCAAAGGAGAAGCACTTGAAACTAACAACATAGAAAGATTTCCTCTGTCTTTGTTGCCCTTATTGCATGTGTTTCCCGAAGAACTACCACCGGGACTACCTCCTCTACGAGGCATTGAGCACCGCATTGACCTCATTCCGGGTGCTCCACTTCTGAACCGTGCTCCTTACCGCACCAACCTCGAGGAGACAAAGGAGATTGAGCGACAAATAAAAGAACTTCTAGAAAAAGATTTTATTCGAGAATCCCTTAGACCTTTGTGTTGTTCCGGTCATCCTTATACCCAAACAAGATGATACTTCTATTATGTGCATGGATTGTCGACCTATAAATGCAATCACCGTTAGATATATACATCCCATCCCTAGGCTCGATGATATGCTTGATGAGTTAAGTGGTGCAACAATCATTTACAAAATTGACCTTAAAAGTGGATATCACCAAATTCGCATGAACATAGGTGATGAATGGAAAACTGCTTTGAAAACAAAACTTGGATTGTATGAATGGCTTGTCATGCCTTTTGGACTTTCAAATGCTCCATCAACTTTTATGCAACTCATGAATGAAGTTCTTAGACCTCTCATTGGTAAATTTTTGGTTGTTTATTTTGATGACATCCTCAAATATATATCATATCTTTAGAAAAGTACCTTGATCATATCGCTCAAGTCTTGTTGGCTCTTCGAAAAGAATTTTTTTTTACAAATCTTTCTAAGTGCAATTTTTGTACCAACAAGCTTGTTTTCTTGGGTTTGGTGGTTTCTTCCAATGGAATTGAAGTTGATGAGAAGAAGGTAGAAGAAATTAGAAATTGGCCTAACCCAACTTCCGTGGGTGAAATAAGATGCTTTCATGGTCTTGCCGGTTTCTATCTCTGTTTTGTGAAGGATTTTCAACCATTGCTTGCCCTTTATATGAGCTTACAAAGAAGAATGTACCGTTTGTTTGGGGCAATGATCAACAAAAATCTTTCGATAGTCTTAATAAGTGTTTGAGCGAAGCATCTTTGCTTGTTTTGCCGGATTTGGAGAGAACTTTTGAAATTCAATGTGATGCTAGTGGGATAGGCATTGGTGGCGTTCTCATGCAAAATGGACGTCCCGTTGCCTACCATAGAGAGAAATTATATGGTGCTAGACTCAACTACCCAATTTATGAAAAAGAACTATTTTCTTTGGTGAGAGTTTTGAAAATAATTGAAAAATCAAGCTAATTTGAACAAAAGACATGCTAAATGGGTAGAATTCATAGAATATTTTCCTTATGTCATTAAGTACAAGAAAGGTAATGAAAATGTTGTAGCGGATGCTTTGTCTCACAAAGAATGTCTCCTTATGCGCCTTGAAATAAATGCGATCGGCTTGGATGAGATCAAATATTTATACTCTTTCGAAGCTTTCTTTGGACCCATTTTCGAAAAATGCTTGCCCCATCAAGGTTTTGATGACTACTATATCCATAAAGGTTTCTCGTTTAAAACTAACAAATTGTGTATTCTGGAGTCCTCTCTTCGTTTGTTATTATTCAAAGAATCACATAAACGAGGTCTCATGGGATATTTTGGAAGGGACAAGACCTACGCAATGCTCTCCGACCACTACTACTGGCCTAAGATGAGGCGCCAAGTTGAACGACTTGTCAAGAGATGTCCAACATGCCTTCGAGCTAAGTCTACTTCCAACCCTCAAGGTCTTTATTTTCCATTGCCTACACCACACGTCCCTTGGAATGACATTAGAATGGATTTCGTGTTAGGACTAACATGCATAAAAACAAACATGGACTCAATATTTTTAGTTGTTGATCGTTTCTCCAAGATGGCACATCTCATTCCTTACAATAGAACGTATGATGATTCACATGTCGCAAATCTGTTTTTAAGGAAAATTGTGTGTCTACATGGTGTGCCCAAGACAATTGTGTCAGATTTAGATGTCAAGTTCACGTCCTACTTTTGGAAGCATTGATGACCAAGCTCGGCGTCAAGCTACTTTTCTCAACCGCTTTTCACCCACAAATCGATGGCCAAGCCGAAGTGGTGAATCGAACACTCTCTTCACTCCTACGCACTTTGATCAGACCCAACCTCAAGAATTTGGAAGAATGCATCCCACATGACGAGTACGCCTACAATCAAGCACTTCATCAAGCAAAAAAAGAAGCCCCTTCGAGATCGTCTACAACTTCAGTTCCAACACCGCTCTCGACATCCTACCATTGCCTCTACGCGAACAAGTAAAGATGGATATCGACAAGCGCACCGACTTCATAGGGAAGCTACAGGAATCCCCAAGGTCTACACTTGAGAAGAATTCCAAGCACCAAGCATCCACTATGAACAAGCACAAGAAACCCATGGTGTTCCTAGAAGGTGAACTCGTTTGGCTACACTTGTGAAAAGAACGTTTCGCTCAAGAACAAAAATCCAAGCTCAAGCCAAGAGCTGACCGACCTTTTAACATCATAAAGCGCATCAACAAGAACACCTACAAGCTCGACGCACTGGAATCCAAGTACCTTGTGCACAACTCATTCAACGTGAAGGATCTCTTTCCCTTCCATGGATATCCAAGTTATGAGGAAGGTCACGAGTCAAGGTCGACTCTTTCCAAAGGGGGGAGATGATGCAGCACTCCCATTCCACCAAGCCCTACATCGACATTCATTGGTCGCACGACAAAATCCTACGCCAAGTCGATACAAGATAAGGTGAACTCACTCCTCTCTCTCTCTCTCTCTCTCTCTCTCTCTATGCAATCGATGACTTGTGAATGGTGCACTACGTCATGGTAATGCCCTATGTGTGATCAGCTACACACCGTGAGTGGACCCCAAGAACATGCCACGAATGATCCTAGTGGCTGAAAAGATGGACAAGGAAATCGTCAAGGAAACACTCAAGAAGAAGAAGAGGAAAAGCCCCAGGCAATGGTACTACCTGTGAATGCACCGGAACTACCACCAAACTCCAAGTAGTGGAGCTACGGGTGCCGCCTCCTGATGTCTGCCCACGCTTCTATTCTTGTATACATTGTTGGGCCTCCAAGTGCAGAGGTTTGTACAGCAGCAGCAAGTTCCCTTAAGTGGATTACCCAAGGTTTATCGAACTCAGGGAGGAAGAGGTCAATGGTATCCCTCTCAAGCAACCGTTCAATTACGATACACGAAGTCTTTTATGTCCCCAATCCACCTAAAACAATTGTCAGTTGTATAGGTGCACTAGTTTGGCGAAGAGAGAGAGTGAACTAAAAGTAATATGGATGATTATAAGTGATAATAGCAATCTGAAATAAAAATGGCACCAAGAAAACATGTAGCAGAACAGGTTGTAAATGGTGTTTCAATGCTTATAAACAAGGCCTAGGGATCATACTTTCACTAGTGAACACTCTCAACAATAATAACATAATTGAATGCATAAAAAACTCTCTTCACTACACAACTCTGAACCAATCTCCGGTCGGATAACAAACACCAATCATTGCGTAGGGCTGCAAAAAGCACTCCTTAGAGTTTGCATTTTTCCCATAGAGGTAACCACGACGCTATCACCATGAGACCTAGATGGTTACAGACAAACACCACAATTTCATAGGGTCATCCAACACAAAATATAAATATCATGCTAAACCACATGGTGCACACACTGTCACCTTTACACCGTGATCAAACTGTCTACGGAGATCTGATAACAAAACCAGTTGAGTAGCATAATATATGAAGAGTAACATCTACTTATTCAACTAGATTACAAAGCTCATGATCACATAAAGATCACACCATGGGAGAGAGAGATGCAACACATAGCTACCGGTAGATACCTCATCCCCGGGGGGATAACTACACCCTCCTCATCATAGGAGACAACAATGGCGATGAAGATGGCGGTGGAGTCGATGGAGATGGCTCGAGGGCGCTTCCCGTCCCGGCAGGGTGCCGGAAGAGAGATTTCTGTCCCCCAAAACTTGTCGGCGGTGGCGGAGGAGGTACGGAAATTATCGTGGAAGGAGGCCGATTTTTTTAGGGTTTATGCCTCGGGGGACTTTATAGGCGAAAGGGCGATGTCGGTGGGTGCCCGACGGGCCCACACCACCAGCTTGCGCGACCAGGCCCCCCCCCCCCCCGCAAGACTATGGTGTGGTGGCTCCAGGGTTCCCCTCCTCGTCTCCTTTGGACTCCGTTGACGCGTCTAGAATTTTAAAACCTTTGGCTTTTGTTTCATCCAATTCCGAGAATATTTCCAGAACAACTTTTGTGAAATAAAAAACAGCGGAAAACATGAACTGACTCTGTAGCATCTTGTCAATAGGTTAGTCCATGAAAACGTCCGTAAAACGAAGGAAAACATGTCAAAACATAAAGGTATTGGATAGAAAACAATCATGGAGCATCGAAAATTATAGATACATTTGAGACATATGAAGCATCCACAAGCTTAACTCACGCTCGTCCTCGAGTAGGTAAATGATAACAAAATAATTTTTGAGGTGACATGCTACCAACATAATATTGATCATCATATTTGTAAAAGTATTTGTAAATCTGAGATCATAATACTCTAAACACAGACATGATAGATATAATTGTAACAATGAAACTTTGCAATCATGTTGCAACATGAAAAGTAACACAAACACAATATCTTGAATAATAATGCATTTGAAAGTTATATGTTTGTTTCGAACAATAAGAAAGCATAACAAAGTAGTATTCAGCTTTTCCTTAAGAGTGGAGCAAAATATAAATGCCAGGACACCTTCAAAGTTCAAGTGGTGACTGGAAACAAACAGTTTGAGGGAAAATAATAACATGGCATGAATCAATCAATAATAATATTTGGGACAAATGCACATTAAAGTCAGAATGGAAACTACGCTCCCTTAACTGTGCATAAAGTTAGAAGATGGAGGCTCAACATAAAAGTAAAATAATGGCCCTTCGCATAGGAAAGCAGGGATTAACTCATGTGCTAGAGCTTTTTATTTTATTAAAATAGAGGTATTGAAAGCAATTTTGAGAGAGGTGTATGTTTATGTCAACGAATAGAAAACAGACAATACAATACGTCACAAGTCAACTAGACTTCACAAGAGCGGCTCCCATAGAAGGACACAACTGGCATAGAAGATGATCGCTCTTTCTCTTTTGTTTACGCTATTATGCTTTGACTTATGAATTAGGGGCACACATAGTGAAGAGAATTGGTAGTAATTAAGTTTGGGGCTGGGCACCCAGCTGCCAGCTCTTCTAGAGATTGGATAAGAGGATGATGCCACTAGTCCAGGTGTGTGAAGTCCAATCAGCAAGTGAGATACATATTCTCTATGTGCATCCTCATGAGCTAAAACGTGGGCACATAACAAGTGTAATTTTGAATGTTTTAAAGGTAACACATGAGCAATTTACTTTGGAGCGGCGGTTAAATACCACATGTAGGTAGGTATGTTGTACAGATTTTGCATACTTTGGTTTTGGGGAGTTGTATGCACGAGTAGAGCTCATACTCAGTATAGGTGGAGGCTAGCAAATACTAGGAGCGACAAGTCAAGAGAGCATAATGGCCATAATCATGCATAGAGACAAAAACATTATTGATCAAAGCATACATGGAACCGCAAGTCAAAAACTAAATGATCATGTAGGCTATAGGTGACTGGTTTATAGTCATAACATGGTGTGAGCATGCGCCAAGTTAACCAAATAAAGTATTCAAAGGAGAATGCCACAATATTATGCTTTGATATGATAAGACCAACGCATGATTCTTTCAACGACACATTAAGCACTCTTAGATGTTTAGTACAAGTCATGCTAAATCAATAATTACTAGGCATAAAATTAGAATAACATCCAACATGACATCATAAAGTCTAGCCACAGTCCAAACAAGCTTCTATTTGCACCATTATAAGCATGAAATATTTTACTCTTCTCCAACACCAATTAACTTTTTTGAAACAACTCTCATAGATAATATCCATCAAAGACCAGAGAGATCATCATATATAACTGAAGCAAACTAACAAGATCTGAACAAAATACGAGTGGAAAACAAGGGCTAAACGTAGTACTAGCAAAAGGTGAACACTCACAAAACAATAAGAATGAAAACTAGAGTGTTCTAAGCAATGAAAACGGTGCGTGTCTTGCTCCCACACAAGAAAGATAGGTTCAAACTAAGTTTATTGCAGCAAGGAAAATAAAATGAAACAAAATAAAAACAAACAAACGCTCCAAGTAAAGTGCATATGATGTGACCGAATAAAAATATAGTTTCACTAGAAGTGACCTGATAAGTTGCTGATGAAGAAGGGGATGCCTTGGGAATCACCAAGCTTAGACGCTTGGTTCTACTTGTAATTTTCTGGGATGGACCATAGGGGCATCCCCAATCTTAGTCTTTTTAATCTTTTTGATCACATTATATCACCCTCTTCTCTTGACCCTTGAAAACTTCCTTCACACCAAACTCAAAGTAATTCTCATTAGAGAGTTAGTGCATAATCAAAATTCACATGTTATGCATGGACACAAGCATCATTAATACTTTTTAAACATTATCTACAGCCACTAATGTTTCGTGATGCAAAGAAATCCACTCGACATAGTAAAAGAGAGAATGCAAGTAAAAATGAATAATCTGTCAAAACCAGAACAGTCTGCAAATACTATTTTTTTCGGGGCACTTACGTTGCTCAAATTGAAAAACATAAAGCTAGAAAAAGTTTCGGAATTAGCTAAGGAATAAGTAGAAACAATGAAAGTAATTTTGATCTTTCTGTGATTTACGCAAGTTTATACGGTGGACAGCAGAAATCTGTTTTCTGCGAAGAAATCCAAATCTAACCTCAACTTTCACTAGAGACTTTACTTGACACAACAAATGCGAGAAAATAAAGATAAAAAGGAGTTCTACAGAAGTAAACAACACCTTGACTCAAAGAAAATAGATAAAAACAATGCAAAAAAAATAAAACCATGGGTTATCTCCCAAAAGTGCTTTTCTTTAACGCCTTTTAGCTAGGCATGATAATTTTGGAAGATGCTCCTACATCGTTAAGAGTTGAAAATGAAATATAGCATCAAGAAGCGTATATAAAGAAAATTTAAGTCTAACCCACTTCCTATGAAAAAGAATCTTGTAGAAAAACAAGTCAATAAAGCACAAAGTGACTAGCGTAGGTAAGCAAAACAAGTGGAACTCCAGAAATTTCAACATATAGAGAGGAAACTTAATATTATTGAGATATATGAAACCGTGTCTTCCTATTTCATAATGACCAGTGGGTCTTAAGCAAACCAGCATATATAAGCAACACAATATAAAGCTCAAAACTTTCATCATAAAGAGAGGAAATTTAATAAAATGAAGATTTCCACAACAATTTTTTCCTCTGTCAAAATAATTCTCAGTAGCATCATGAATAGACTCAAAAATATAGCTATGACATAAAACATCCTTATCATGATCAAGCATAAAATTATTATCATTACTCTCAACATAAGTAACATCCTTCTCATTAGTAATAGTGGGAGTAAAAATATCACATCCATCATTGCAATTATCATAAATTGGAGGAATAGTATAATCATAATGAACTTTATCCTCAATAGTAGATGGACTTAAAATAGCATGTTCATCACTGTAAACATCATATATAGGAGGCATATCATAATCACAACAAAATTTATCCTCAATTGTAGGTGAAACTAGAATACCACAATCATTATAATTATCATATATTGGAAGCAAAGTATCATCAAAGAAAATTTCATCCTCAAAACTTGGGGGACTAAAAATATTATATTCACCAAAACTAGCTTCCCCAAGCTTAGATTTTTCCATAACATTAGAAATAATGGTGTTCAAAGAATTTATATTAATAACATTGCTACTAGCATGCAAATAAAGTTCCATCGGTTTTTTAAATGTCTCTTCAAACACTTCATGTCCTAACTCAAGATAAATATTATAAAGCTCTCTCATATTTTTGTTGTTTTCCATTAAGCCTAATTAGTGAAAATAAAAACTAAAAACAAGAAGATATAATTGCAGAATCGAAAGAAAATAATTTCGAGCACTCACACACCAGCAAGAGGATGGGAGTACCTTTTACCTTACCTCCCCGACAATGGCGCTAGAAAAGATCTTGATGTATACGCACACTTCTATTCTTGTAGACAGTGTTGGACCTCCAAGTGCAGAGGTTTGTAAAGCGGCATCAAGTTTCCCTTAAGTGGATTACCCAAGGTTTATCGAACTCAGGGAGGAAGAGGTCAAAGGTATCCCTCTCAAGCAACCCTGCAATTACGATACAAGAAGTCTCTTGTGTCCCAAACACACCTAATACAATTTTCATTTGAATAGGTGCACTAGTTCGACGAAGAGAGAGTGAAATACAAGTAATATGGATGATTATAAGTGATAATAGCAATCTGAAATAAAAATGGCAGCAAAAAAATGTAGCAGAACATGTTGTAAACGGTGTTTCAATGCTTAAAACAAGGCCTAGGGATCATACTTTCACTAGTGGACACTCTCAACAATAATAACATAACTCAATTCATAAATATCTCTCTTCACTACGCTACTCCGAACCAATCTCCAGTTGAATAAAAAACACCAATCATTGCTTAGGTCTACAAAAAGCACTCCTTAGAGTCCGTATTTCCCCATCTAAGTAACCCCCACTCTATCACCATGAGACCTATATGGTTCCAGACAAACACCACAATTTCATAGGGTCAAACAACACAAAATATAAATATCATGCTAAACCACACGGTGCACACACTTCACCTTTGCACCATGATCAAAGTGTCTACGAAGATCTCATAACAAAACCACTTATTAGAATAATAGATGAAGAGTAACATCTACTTATTCAACTAGATTACAAAGCTCATGATCACATAAAGATCACACCATGGGAGAGAGATGAAACATATAACTATCGGTAGAGCCCTCAGTCCTGGGGGAGAACTACTCTATCCTCGTCATAGGAGACAACAATGGCGATGAAGATTACAGTGGAGCCGATGGAGATGGCTCCAGGGGCACTTCCCGTCCCGGCAGGGTGCCGGAACAGAGATTTATGTCCCCAGAAACTTTTCGTTGGCGGAGGCGGAAGTACGGAACTTTTCCTGGAAGGAGGCTGATTTTTTAGGGTTTCTGCCTCGGGGGGGACTTTATAGGTGAAAGGGCGATGACAGTGGGAACCCGAGGGGCCCACACCACCAGCTGGCGCGGCCAGGAGGCCACCCGCTCGAGCCTATGGTGTGGTGGCTCCAGGACCCCCCTCCGGGTCTCCTTTTGACTCCATTGACGTGTCGGGAATTCTAAGACTTTTGGCTTTTGTTTCGTCCAATTCCGAGAATATTTCTAGAACAACTTTTCTGAAAAAAAAACCCAGCAGAAAACAGGAACTGGCTCCGTGACATCTTGTCAATAGGTTAGTTCATGAAAACATGGAAAACGAAGGAAAACATGTCAAAACATAAAGGTATTGGATAGAAAACAAGCATGTAGCATCGAAAATTATAGATACGTTTGAGACGTATCACCTCCGCCAAAACAACGTTCTGTATGTACCTACTGATACCACCACCGGTGCCTCCACCGGTACTACCAGTGAAAGTCCCAGGTAGCAGAACTACCTATGCCGCCTCCGCCAAAACATCGTTCGGTATGTACACGCCGGTACCACCACCGGAACCGAGGCTGGTACTACCAGTAAAACCACCGGTACCTCCGTCGGTGCGCGACCTGCATGCCAGTTTTGGGTCGTTGACCTATGTATCTCCTCCTCCCACCAACCCCCTTTGCACTAGACTATAAATAGTCTCCCCCATCCTAGATCCAGGGTTAGAGATGATATTTGGATGATTTGAGCTTTGCTCTTGTACCCCTCTTGTGAGACTACTCCTATAATGTGCATTTAGGACCGTATCAAAGCTTCTCCACTTACTTTGTATTTGGATCGTATCAAGGTTACATCGGGGTACCCGTACTTTCCCCATGGGAATCAATTGGCGTGGTGGACCGGCCACAGGTGTTGAATTGGTTTTCGATAAGGTGAGTTCGGTTTGGTTGATTGTTCCATAGGCGGCCGTTGCGGCTGAGTTGACGGGAAATCGAATCTCCCAGTTCACCCTAGTCATCCTTCCCCTTCGATTTCACCCATTTTCGAGTTCTTCCATTCTTCGTGTTCATCCCCGTGCTCTTCGTGTACATAAAACCACTGGTTTGTTTGTGATACTGATTAAAATGTCTCTATAGTCTTTGTTCAAGACAGCAAGGATTTTACCATGTTGCCCAATAAGTGGTTTATTTACATCCGAGTAGATCACTTTGATACGCGATGGGTTGTAACTACCGACTTCTAGATAATATTACCTTAATTTTTTTACCTTCTTATGTCAAGAACACAAGATGTATTGGGATGATGAGAGTATGTGTTGCGGAACCAACTACTTATTGTTTCGTTCTTCATTGTAAAGTTAACGTACGTAAAATAGGAAATATACCATGCACTAACTTGTTTTAAATTAGGAATATTGTTGAGACTATTTATTATCATTATCTCAATTTTTTGCTGAGTTACTGCCAAGGAATGTATGAAACATATCGTGTAAGTTTTGTCGACAATGTATATTCTCTGCAGTTGTTTTTTGTTTTATGAGCCCCAATAGAGAAAAAAATCGAAATGTTTGCAAAATACCTAAAATTCACTTCTTTTGTCAGTAACAAATGTATAATCTATACATAAATTTATATCCCTCTATTGCCAAAATTGACGGGCTCGCGCGCCATTATGATCTAGTAACACGTAACAATATCATGATTACGTTGGTACAACCACCGCTTACACTTTGATAAAAAAATTCCTATCTAAACCAATAAGCAACTACTCTAACAGGATAGAAAGATTGGCTTGTTAAGCCGGTCGTCGATATTTTTTGTTGGAGCTCACCTACAATGTGCTCGTGTTTGTCGTTGTATCCGCACCCAGTACCCGACTCCCTCAAATTTCCATGTTTTGAAGGCGGCGGCGGAGTATCAACGTGCTTGTCAGCGCGCATCTGGTGTCCGCTCGACTGGATTGTGCTCTCGGCTCGCCAGGGCGGCTTGGGTGAGGTCTCCGGTTCAGAGGATGCGCGTTGGTGTGTTATGTCAGGGCAGGTGGCTCGGAAAGCGGCCACCCCCTTCAACAAGTGTACGTAGCTTTTGTAGGTGCGACGATAAATCGTCAGCAACCGGCCTCCAGTCGATCCTTATAACTCTTTATAAGGCGTCGGGGTTTCGCTTTATTATTAATAAAAAGCCGGCTGGGTGTATTATTTCAATGCAGAGTGTGAGGGTAGAACATCCATTTCTAAAAAAAAACTTATCAGAGTTGCTATAAAGCCATGCTTTTACTTACTTTTTTTAGACCGAAGGCAGCGGGTGCCGTTTCGATTACTTAAGAGGGGCCGGAATAAATGCTGGTAAAAGATTCAAGTTACAGGAACGAACGAAAGAATAAATGAATGAAAGAATGAACAAATGCCGTGCTTTTACTTAAATCTCAGCTACGCGGTGACTTTTTGCCGAAAGGGAGACTATGTATTTAGCTAGGTCCGCACATCACGTCTCTCGTTTACTTATTTACCTTGAAGTAAATAACGGCTCCCGTGTTGCTTCTACAGTAAATAAAAGGACAAGAAAAACTGTAGTGTGCTCGCAAGCTGAGCAGAGCCAGTTGTCTGCTAGCGTGACTTTAGCCCTGCCGAATGATCAAATTTTCGATATGGACCTCCAAAGATATACGAGTATAATGAGCATACAATGAATGAGGACAGGCAGCAAGTACATCCACCGTCAGCGAGGGGCCCAGCTGACCGAATCGCCGTGATCGATATCCATTTTCTCTTTTCGTACCATCATTTTCCAACCCTTTTCCTTTGATAAACCTCGATTGTAACCGCATCATGCGTATCCTTCTCGCGTAGTGCTACTCCAATTAGCTTACCAGTACGGTCGGCTGCCTGGTGACGCTCCCCAGCGAAGCAATTCTACAATAATAAGCTGCGAGCCGACGGAAGTCCCCCTAGCTAGCCCTCGCGCGCACTGCAACTTCTCTCATCGATGACCGAAGCGCTTGCGTAGGAACACGTCGTTTTGGCTCATAGGAGCTGATGCTCGCACAGAGATAAACATATTTTAAAATGTCGAGAAAATTACACAGACTACAGCCTTTTTTTACAAAAATATTATGTGGGCAAATAGAATATGGCGATGAACACTTGTAGAACAATATTATTTTCTAGCACTAGCTTTTTTATCACACTTTTCCATCCGATGGGGATCATCGACACATTTCATTTAGCGGGCGGTAAAACCAACAGAGTTGGCATTTTTTACCCATTACATACGGCATATCCTGTAGTAGTGGTATGTAGCATCGCAGAAACAATTGTTCAAAGAGTAAAAACAACGGAGGTAGTAGCAACACCTGTACTAAGTCGTGTGTAATCTCCTCCAGCCAACTGTTCAAGAGGCATACACTACTGGAAAATCGATTATAGCCGAGTCACATAGGCTTTGCCGAGTGCCAAATCACGGGCCACTCGGCACACCGCTCTGTACGCCGACACCTGCCCAACAAACACTCGGCAACAAAGAACACTCGGCAACAAAGAACAACAAAGGGGACGCCGAGTCTTTTTCGGCCTTCGCCGAGTATTTATGATACACGGCAAACCCCCCCCCCCGGTCCCCTCCCCCTCTCCCCCTGCTACAATTCTTTGCGAGTCCACCGCCGTCGTGGCTTAGATCCGGCCATCCCCGCCGCTAGCACTTGTGCTGGCTGGTGTGGTGATGCTCTAGGGTGCCGGCCCGCTTTGTATAGGAGTAGATTAGGGAGTAGAGCTAGGGTTTTCTTTTCTTTGTTGTTTGCACATATGTGCAGTGGCGAGATGCCGTTGAGGACTCGCCCCCAGGTGCGACCGGGCCGCATCTGCGGGGTGGCGCTGCTTCCTCTCTTCCTCCTGCTGCTCCGGTGGGTGGGGCAGAGAAGGCAGGTGGAGGTCGCCGCGTCCTCTCTCTCTCTCATAAGTCCGAAGGCTCGGTTCCGGTTCTGGAGGCCGATGCGCTCCTCTCCGTGAAGATTGGAGGACAGGGCGTTCCTCTTCCGCTGGACGGCCGTGGTGGCGAGGGGCGGAAGAGAGGTGCCGGTGTTCTCCCAATCTTTTTGGAGTGGTGGTTCGATTCTAGCTGCATCCCCGAGCAAGACACGCGGTGGCCCTCGATGGCGCTGCGATCCTTGGCCAAGAGGGTGGCCTTTCTTCAACCTCCTCGTCGGAGGCTTGTTCAACCCGACGTCGGAGCTCGGCTTCGCGAGGCGCTCAAGTGGTTCGTCCCCGAGCGCTTCAAGACTGTCGGCGTCAACGGTTTCTCGCTGGAAGGGAGAGTCCGAGTTACTCACTGTGCTCCGTTCTCGGCGACCTGTGCGCCTGGAGAACGCCGGCGAGGTGTGGCGGAGGAGCACATGGATCCGATTGCTTTTTATCTGTTTTTCCAGGGTGCTCTTTATAAAAGCACCAGCCCTTTTTTCGAATTTCAGGTCTATAGGACAGTAGATGCAAAGGGACTTTGTGAAGTTTGTACCTGCCACGTGGTTTCAATATAGCAGCATCGGGGTCTTTGTCCCCTTCCTCTGTTCAAAAAAGAAAAGAAAAAAAAGAGTAAAAACAACGGTTGACTTCTCATGACTTTGAATCTTGGACTTTTACCATTGGCAAAAGCATAAAGTTAAAACCTCATTACATGACCAATCACAAGACCGTATATATCACAGATAGTTTCTTTGGCACTATGCTATGAAGGAATCACCCGAAGTTTAATTTGAGCACCATGCATTGGACGCAACATCAGCACAATATGCGGCGCATGAGTATATGCCGGTGCGAGCTCAAACTCAAAGCGTTGAAGAAGCATGCATAGTGCTATCTTGGCCTCAAGCAAGGCGAAGTTCTGTCCGATGCAGATCCGTGGCCCCCAACCGAATGGAAAAAATGCTCCCGGTTCCTTGGACGCCTTGGAAATCCCCTCTGCAAACCTATCGGGCCTGAATTGGTGCACGTCAGCTCCCCAAATGTCCGCATCATGGTGGATGTGCAACACAGGGATCTGGAAGATCACACCAGCTGGGTACTTGATGCCTCCGATCTCAATTTCCTTGAATGTTTGCCGGTTGAATGCCGAAACTGGTGGGTACAAGCGGAGAACCTCATAAAGAATCATTGTCACCTGCACGATATGTTAATAATACATCGTACCACCAATTTTATGTCACCACAAAGAATGAACTAGTTTTGATTGGTACTCACGGTTTTGAGTCGATTGACACCCTCGTAATCAATCTTATTTTTCCCAAACTGGTGAAGAACCTCCTCCCTTGCACAGTCCTGCCACTCTGGGTGCATACTAAGTACAAGCATTGTCCATGTGAGCAATATCGATGTTGTCTCCATTCCTGCAAAATAGAACAACTTGCACTCCTCCATGATCTCTTGGGTCGACATTCCTTGGACGGATTGGCCATTTGCATCTTTGTCCGTCATGTTTGATTCCAACAATAAGCCGAGTAAGTCATCTTTTGTGCTTTCTCCTTCCTCGATAGCTTGCATCCTTTTAGAAATTAGATCTCCCAGAATGGACTCAATCTCGTCATTAATTTGGCGCATCTTTCGGTTATTTTCTGTAGGAAAGGACCTGGAAACGACGTTGTAGTCACATTGTTAGTAGATGCAAAATGAGAAACCAAGGTTGTCAAGCGAAGAATATTAATGATGTCAATTTGATATTGTACTAGTTGCTGATGTTTTTCGGTTAAATTCAGTCAAAACATAGGATAGTTTGATTTTTTCAGAAAATATGTCACATATTTTAGGATGGAAAGAAATTTAGTAGCTCACATGTAGCCGGGAATGAAAAACTTGTGAAAGGCCTCCATGAACCGCACCATCTGCTCAGACTGCAGCTGAAAAATCCTTCTTCCCTCGAGATAAGAGCTGCCGAACGCGGTCCGTGAGATGACATCTCCGGTGAGGGTCTGGAGCTCGGAGGAGACGTCCACCTCCCACGAGCCGTCGGGCCCAAGGGACTGTGTCCATCTGGCAACGAGCTCTTTACAGCACGAAGCAAAGGCGGGCAACATGAGCTGCGAAACCAAGCAAGACGGACAAGATGAGCAACGCAACAGACGCGTCCGTGCCCGTCCGTCCGCGGGTCCCAATTGACAGAGAAAGATACCTTGAGCTTCTCGGCATGGAAGGCGGGGTTGACGATCTGGCGGTGCTTGACCCACTTCTCGCCCTCGTAGCTCCCCACGCCGAGCGCGAGCAGCTTGGCCAGCGCCGTGAACTTGAACTTCTGGACGTGGCCGAACTTGCCGGACATCACCTCCCGCACCAGCTTAGGGTCAGTGATGGTCACCTTGGGGACCGGGCCGAACCAGGAGACGCACGGCGCGCTGTGCTCCCGGACGGCGCTGTGGATGAAAGGCATGACGCGGGCAGTGATGTCGTGGCAGCGCAGCGGCAGAGCCGGCTTGGCCCGCGCCTCCTTGTGCTGCCGGCCGTTGTCGGTCGCATCGCCGGTGAGGAAGCGGTACCGCGTGCCGCGGAGGCCCTGGCCGAAGAGAGCTCGCTCGAGCCGCCTCGGCCGCAGCCAGAGCAGTTCGAGCAGCCGGATGGCTGGCCACAAAAGTGCCAGGCTCAGGAGGCCGATGGCTAGGTAGCTCCATGGTAGAGCTGGACTTGTTAGCGATTCAGGATCCATTGATCCTTCCTTCGCTACTCAGACAAGAGGGGCTACAAGAAGACAGAGCATAGGATGGTCAAGTCTTTTGTGCTTGTTTCGCAGCTCTGCATTATATAGAACTGTCGTAGGATATTATGTCTATTGTGCATGTTTTTTTCTAAGTTTCTCGCACTGGACCGGATTGGTAATATTTTTTTTTGAAAAGGGAAACCCAGCCTCTACATCTGGCTGATGCACACGGCTTTTATTAAGCAATAATCATCCAAGTTAAAAATACAATCCAGAAACCACAAACTATGAGTCTCAACAGCTCACAAGACTAGAAAGCTAACAGAAAACCAAACATCATCACAACCCCATCAATATGAGGCCACACCTAACGAAGTCGTCTATTATGCAGTGGATGCCCACGGTCAATGCCTCGTCCTTAAGGAACTTGCAAGGCAAAGAACTAATTTTCATAATTCTAGAACATTAAAAGGTACTAGCCGAACTAGTCACCCACCCGCAAGGGCTAAGCAATCTTCGGAAACATGGATGTGACATGTTTATGTCGAAATTTTGGCGAGTAAAAGAGACACTAATAGAAAACGGGCTTTTAGTACCGGTTGCAGAGGCCTATTAAATTCATTGGTACTAAAGGCCCACCAGGCTTTAGTATCGGTCTGCTACGGACGGGTATTAAAGGGGCTTTCACGTGGCCCAGGAGGAATCCACGGGTCCGTATTTCTTTGGTACCGGTTCCTGTTACGAACAGGTACCAAAGGTTTTTTTTTATTTTTTCCTGGAAAAAAATCATTTTATTTTTATTTTATTTATTTCTATTGATTGACCACTTAACCTCACATTTATCACTAAATTTTTTTAATTTCAATCTAAGTTACTCCCTTCTACTAAGACTTTCCGCAGAGGTCACCCATCCTCACGCAACTCCAACACTAGCACGCTTAACTTCGTAGTTCCTTCCCTATGAGCTACCTATAAACAAGAGATACTTACCTGACAATAGTATCCTATCAATCCTATTAATCCATAGACTATGATGTCACACACATTTATTTTATGAATCAAAATAATTATTTAAATAAAAAATGAATCATTAATAATATTTTGAATTAAAATATTCTTAAATGGAAATAATAATTAACTTATTTTTCTTTTTCCATTTTATATTGAATAATTCATATATGCAAATCCGTAAATTAAATTTGACAAATAATAAGTCTAAATCGATTAGAAAAATGAGAGAAATCCAAATATGAGACATCCATAAGCTAACTCTTGTCTGATCTAGTACTTTTAAGCTCTAAGTCATGAAACTCTCTAGAGAGAAATTGATACCGGTGAACTAGGTCACACCCCGAAGTGCAGTGTCTGTCATCCAAAACCCATAGTACACTTGTACACACATGTTATGGCACCTCCTATCTTGTGGTGAGATCCCAACGCCGGAGTCCCTCTCCGATGAAACCCTAGCCCCGTTGTAGAAAAACCAGGCTTATACGAATAAAGACGACACCGACGTCAAAATGGGGTTGAAAAGTGTCTAACTAGATGCTTGGTTGTGTTAGACTAGGTCCTAGAAAGTCAGAAGACAAAGGTATGACACAACTGTTCATAATTTTTTCCAATGTTTGTCTGATCTAGTACTTTCAAACTCTAAGTCATGAAACTCCCTAGAGAGAAGTTGATACCGGTGAACTAGGTCACACCCCGAAGCGCAGTGTCTGTCATCCAAAACCCATAGCACACTTGTACACACATGTTATGGCACCTCCTATCTTGTGGTGGGATCCCAACGCCGGAGTCCCTCTCCGATGAAACCCTAGCCCCGTTGTAGAAAAACCAGGCTTATACGAATAAAGCCGGCACCGACGTCAAAATGGGGTTGAAAAGTGTCTAACTAGATGCTTGGTTGTGTTAGGCTAGGTCCTAGAAAGTCAGAAGACAAAGGTATGACACAACTGTTCATAATTTTTTCCAATGTTTGTCTGATCTAGTACTTTCAAACTCTAAGTCATGAAACTCCCTAGAGAGAAGTTGATACCGGTGAACTAGGTCACACCCCGTAGTGCAGTGTCTGTCATCCAAAACCCATAGCACACTTGTACACACATGTTATGGCACCTCCTATCTTGTGGTGGGATCCCAACGCCGGAGTCCCTCTCCGATGAAACCCTAGCACCGTTGTAGAAAAACCAGGCTTATACGAATAAAGCCGGCACCGACGTCAAAATGGGGTTGAAAAGTGTCTAACTAGTTGCTTGGTTGATAAGGGGTGGCCCAATCTTCTCGATGAAGTCACATATAGCAATGATATGATAACCAGTGTCTCACCAAAAACTCTCCCGGCTGATCCCTGATGCCAATGCAACAGTTTGCAACCCCAAGGATATTCTCACCTCCACACTCTTGCACAAGTAATCCACCAACTACAAGTGGTCATGTACCCTCTTATTCCCAGTGGAACAGCAGGTAACACGAAAAGTTTGTAGATGAACTTCCAGATGAATGCTTACAGCTAATTCGATCTAGAGGTCTAGGATTTTGTGTTTAACGTAGTCTAACCTGTCAACTCGCAGGTTGGAGGGTTTTATGAGGGGCAAGGGGTGCGGCCACATTGGCAATACGCAAGCACACCCTAAACCGACTAGGACTCGACCTATTTTGAGTTTGTACTCGAACCAACTAGATACAAACCGACCCACCATTAAGGGGTGCGGCCATAATGGTATACAAACCATGCCTAATAAAATTAGGACTTCTACATGTCGCATTTAACCTTGTGGAGGCGCCCTCCCCTTGTTATTCATCAAATAACAATTGTTATTTTCTGTTATTCCTTGTTATTCCAGAAATAACAATTGTTATTCTTTGTTCTTCTTTGTTTTCATCCTTGTAGTACTTCTTTTCCAGCTCCTCTTCATGTCCATCTTCATCCATGCTCATCTCCTCTTCTTGATCATCTCCACTCATGCTTGTGTTATCAACAAACCTGAGAATACACAAGTGCATAGATTTAGGTAGTATAAAGTTCTCATAAATATAAACATTATACTCAAGTAGGAGTGAATTCACCCATTGTTCTAGTAGTTTGGTTCTTGATCTTGTCATGGGACCAATCCTCAATTCATTATCTTGGATAGCAACATCATCATGTGTAACAATAGGTGAAGAAATAGGGATGTCCTCATCATCCTCCCCCTCTTGAAAAGGCGTCGACCTCGATGCAAGATCATCTCCATAGTATGGTGTCAAATCAGCCACATTAAAAGAGTTACTAACACCAAACTCATCAATTGGGAGGTCTATCTTGTATGCATTATCATTGATCCTTGAAATAACTCTATAAGGACCAGCACCTCTAGGTATCAATTTTGATTTGCGCAATGTGGGAAATCTGTCTTTGCGAAAATGAACCCACAACATATCACATGGCAGAAATATCACCTCCTTCCTCTTCTTGTTTACTCTTTCAGCCACATATTGTCCTCTCTTCTCAATTGCTTCTTTTGTTTTCACATGTATCTTCTTCACAAAATCAGCTCTCTTTGATGCCTCCATATTTGTTCTCTCTTGTGTAGGAAGTGGTAACAAGTCTAGTGGAGTAATAGGTTTGAACCCATATACCACCTCGAAAGGATAAAGTTGAGTAGTTGAGTGCACTGCTCTATTATATGCAAATTCCACATGTTGCAAACACTCCTCCCACTCCTTCAATTTTTTCTTGATCACGCTTCTCAATAATGTTGATAATGTCCTATTAACCACTTCGGTTTGCCCATCAGTTTGGGGGTGACATGTTGTTGAAAACAACAGCTTTGTTCCTAATTTCCCCCATAGAGTCTTCCAAAAGTAACGCATAAACTTCACATCACGATTTGAAACAATAGTCCTTGGAACTCCATGTAATCACACTATCTCCCTGAAAAACATATTAGCAATATGCGACGCATCGTCGCTCTTGTGGCAAGCAATAAAATGTGACATTTTAGAGAATCTATCCACTACCACAAATATAGAATCATGTCCTCTTTTTGTTCTAGGCAATCCTAACACAAAATCCATACTAATATCTTCCAAAGGTGTATTAGGTGCCGAAAGAGGAGTATATAAACCATGAGGCTTCAATTTTGATTTAGCTTTGTTGCAAGTGATGCAACGTTGCACAAACCTATACACATCACGCCTCATATGTGTCCAATAAAAATTATCCGCTAACATAAGCAATGTTTTCTCATGTCCAAAGTGTCCCATCAATCCTCCACTATGGGATTCCTGTAATAAGAATAAACGCAAAGAACACTCGGGTATACACAATTTCTTAGCTCTAAATAAAAATCCATCATGTATATGAAATTTGCACCATGCCTTAACATTAGTACATTTAGAAAATGGCATAGAAAACTCATTATCCTCAGCATATAAATCTCTAATTACCTCCAAACCCGAAACCTTAACCTCTAATTTGGAGAGTAACATATTTTTTCCTTGATAAAGCATCAGCAACTACATTATCCAATACCTTTTTATGTTTAATGATGTATGGAAAATATTCTATAAATTCAACCCATTTAGCATGTCTCTTATTCAAATTAGATTGGCTCTTTAAGAATTTTAATGCCTCATGATCAGAATGTATAATAAACTCTTTAGTCCACAAATAATGTTTCCATACCTCTAAAACTCTCACTAGTGCATATAATTCTTTGTCATAAACAAAATAATTCCATTGAGCACCATTCAATTTTTCAGAAAAGTAAGCAATAGGTTTCTTCTCTTGCATTAACACACCTCCAATACCTATGCCACTAGTATCACATTTAATATCAAATTGCTTATCAAAATTTGGAAGCATTAATAATGGGGCCGAAATTAATTTCTCTTTCATTGTATCAAAAAGTAATATCTTGAGAAACCCCCCACTCGAAATCTACTCCCTTTTTAGTTAGATCATTCAATGTTGCAGCAATGGTACTAAAATATTTCACAAATCTCCTATAAAAACCAGCAAGACCATTAAAACTTCTAACTTGACTCACATTAGTTGGGATAGGCCAATTTCGAATTGCTTCAATTTTTGATGTATCTACCTCAATTCCATGCTTAGAAACTACATACTCCAGAAATATGACCTTGTCTTTGCCAAAAGTGCACTTCTCAAGATTACCATATAATTTATTTTCTCTTAACACATGCAAGACTGGTCTAATATGATCAATATGTTCATGTTCATTGTGGCTATATATGAGAATATCATCAAAATAAACTACCACAAATCTACCAATAAATTCTCTCAAAACATGGTTCATTAGTCTCATGAAAGTACTAGGTGCATTAGTTAAACCAAAAGGCATCACTAACCATTCATATAAACCAAATTTTGTTTGAAATGTTGTTTTCCACTCATCTCCCTCTTTCATTATTATTTGATGGTAACCACTACGCAAATCAATTTTAGAGAAAACAACAGCACCACTTAATTCATCTAACATGTCTTCCAAACATGGGATAGGATGACGATAACGAATAGTGATGTTGTTAATTGCTCTACAATCTACACACATGCGCCAAGTACCATCTTTCTTAGGGACTAAAATATCAGGAACATCACAAGGAGAAAGACTGATTCGAATATACCCTTTGTCTAGTAGATCTTGTACTTGTTTCTGTATCTCCTTTGTTTCTTGTGGATTTGTTCTATAAGGGGATCGGTTTGGCAAAGATGATCCAGGAATTAAATCAATTTGATGCTCAATCCCTCTCAATGGTGGCAGCCCCGAGGGAATGTATCCTAGAAAAACATCATCAAATTCCTACAACACATGAGAAACACCAAGAGAAATAGGGGTCATATCATTAGAAACCAAGATCTCTCCCTTGTGAATAAGCACAATAGGGACTAGTGTAGGATCCTCTCTAAATTCCCTCAAATTCTCCTTAGTGACTAATATGCATAATAGGCTCTCTCTCTTATTTTTATTTTTACCACTCGAATTGTTTTGACTACCACCACCCACAGCTTGAGAATTTTGTTTTCCCTCATCCCTCTCACTCTCTTTTTCAATATTCACTTCTATTTTGGAACGAGACTCATTTACAATTTGTTGTGGTGTCATAGGCCTCAGAATAATAATTTTCCCATGGTGATTCAAATCATATATATTAGCTCTCCCTTCATGCTTCACACTCTCAATGAAAATCTGCCCCTTGTTCTTGCTGTAATTTTGGCCTCCTCATTGATATGTGATTCGGCCTCTCTAGCATGATGCAGTAATTCATGCATATAATGATATTGGTGATGCCTAACAATGCCCTTGATCTTGTAATTCAAACCTGAAAGGAAACGTTGCATTTTTTTTGCTCCAATAGCTCTCTGACACGTGCTCTTTGCATGATCAATTCCATCTCCTGATAATAAGCATCAACAGTCATAGAACCCTGTCTCAATTGTTGCAATTGATCAAACTTATTTCTGATATAATTTGGTGGTACAAATCTGTCCCTCATGACTCTCTTCATAGTAGCCCAAGTGATAATGGGTAATTCACCATCTTCATGTCTTTGTCTCACAGTAGTATCCCACCAACGAAGAGCATAACCATCAAACTCAAAAGAAGTCAATTTTATTTTCCTGTCCTCAGTATACTCATGCAAACGCCACAATTTTTCAATCTTGAGCTCCCATAGCAAATATTCTTCCACATCCATGGCATCAAAACTGAAATATGGTATAGATATTTTTGGTTTTCCCAAAGCATCTTCCTCTCTATGATTTTCAGGAATAACATTATTAGGGACACGCCTTGCTCAGCCTTGAAAACCTCCTCGGCCTCTCTCCCCTCTAACTCCACGGCCACCATTATTTTCCACCGCATCATGAGCTTCAAAACCATTATTTGCATCACTATGCACACTAGCATTGCCATCATCATGAACAGGCAATCTTTGTGCAATCAAATTCGGAAGATCAGCAAGTTGAGTAGTCAATGTAGCAATGGAATTTTGTATGGTAGTCACTTGCTCATTATTGGTCTCGGCCAATTTATGTGTCTCCCCCACTTTATTCTCCATGGCTTGCATTGCTTCATATAGGCGATCACAAGCATCGGTCACAAATTTCTCAAGATCTTTGTGGTTGTCTCTCACTTGGTTTGTCAACACATCACGTAGTGCCTCATACTCCCTTCAATTCACTCCTTCTTTATGGTCCTTCTTTTGCTGCACAATAGACACACTAGAGAGATACATTAGTAGGTTAGTGAAATGTCGTGGTGGTATCACGGTAGATTCCATGGGATGGCTAAAGTTGGGGCCGATGGACGCTGGAGGTGCTCGGGGAGGGATAACACGGCGAGCAGCCGCGTGTGGTAAGTCACAAACACTGCAAACAACAAGATCTTACCCAGGTTCAGGGCCCTCGTGTGGAGGTAACACCCCTACTCCTGCCTCTCTCTTTATATGGGTGTTTACCGAGTAGCCACAGTACAGAACAGGCCTTCAGCCGAGTAGCCACTCTTCTCTCAAGTTCTATTTGTGTGAAGTGAAGAAACGTCTAGGTTCCGAACCTCTCACAGGAGGAGGCAGGGCACCTTATATACTGGTGCCCAGCCGGATAGAATAAGACTAAAAGGTACCGCTTGATGGGACAGGAGCACTGCAGGACAGAGCACGCCTCCGGGTTCCCGCTGATGCGTGCACCGTAAGTCGTCGCGCCGTTCGGAGATGGGACCTGTCCACCCTTGTCAGTGAGATAGGGTAGGCCCCTAGCCCTATCCTGTCCCCTCTGTCAGTGATAGGACTAGACAGGCGCCTACCGCACTATAGCCACGCCGTAGCGCGGATAATCACGCACTCTGATGGGGGGATAGTAACCCGGTAGGCCAACTCCAAGGTGTAACCCGGCCCAAAGGATGTTGCACAGGATCCGGCTAAGGATGAAGAAACTTCTGGAAGGCCCAAAGTTTGTAGGCCTCGTAACCCGGATTGTGGGTTGCGGTAAGGAAATCTAGGGTTTGTAAGTAGAATTCGGGTAGGACTCAAGCTGCGCCTTGGAGGGCAAGCCTGGGGGGTACGGGTGCTTTATAAACCGGCCCCTAGGCTTAGTTTCAGAGAGATTCACGACATAATCATATCACCTGTTATCGAGTATCTAGTATAAATCGAGAGCCATATTCGAGACTCGGCGAGTTGAGTGCCGATTCCTAGATCGCTTATCATCATGTTGTCTTTCGAGCTAAACCCTCTCCCAAATACCTGTGTCGACTTGCCCCAAGATCAGTTACCCCTGGTAACATCTGCCGTGATCATCCCACGACAGTTGGCGCCCACCGTGGGGCCTGCGTCCAAAGGTGTTTACATTACGGGAGAAGCTCGGAAAAGCATGAGGAACCTCGTCGTCGGAGAGATCTACGTCAACGGCGAAGGAGAAAGGATGGTGGACGATTCCGGCTGGGAGCTAGAGTCGGATCACCTCGAATCCGGATCTACTGTGACGATCGGCCAGATCAGTATCTTCATCGGTATGGTACGTACGCTTGATTTAAAAGGACAATATCATGTGCATGTTACAGGGACTTCTAGCAGGGACAAAGAAGCACTAAAACAAGCGGTGAATTCAGTTTCCTCGGTCGTTCCGGGATACTTGAGATGGGCGGAGCAAGAGGTAACGTGGAGCAGAAGAGATCACCCGAGAGGAATAGAACGCCCCGGAATCTTGGCGTTGGTGGTTGCGCCGCAGATCAATGGTTACGAATTGAAAAAGGTCTTGATGGATGGCGGGAGCAGCATCAACATCCTGTATTGGGAAACCTTCTTGCGCATGAACCTCAAGGAATCTCAGCTGCAGAAAAGTTCAACAGTCTTTCATGGAATCGTGCCGGGTCATTCGGCGCGCCCTGAAGGAAAAATTATACTGGAGGTTGCTTTCGGAGAGTCAGTGGACAATTATCGAGTGGAGTGGCTCACGTTTGAGGTGGTCAAGTTGCGTAGTCCTTATCATGCGCTGTTCGGAAGGCCGGCTTACGCTAAGTTCATGGCTAGGCCGTGTTATGTATATTTGCAGCTAAAGATTCCGGGCCCTAAACAGACCATCACTATACATGGGAGTCGGGATATAGCCGCTGAGTGCGATGAAGGAGACTCAGTGATGGCTGAGCAAGCTTGCAGAAAAGAAGAACTCAAATATTACCGGTCTCAGGTGGATCCAGATGATGGCACATCATTGAGAAGGCCGGACTCCGAGGACGAAAGAGTGAAATTCAAGGCGGCACAGGACACCAAGAAAGTAGATTTTGTGGAAGGCGATCCCACCAAGCAGTTCACTATAGGGTCTAACTTGGAAAGCGGGCAAGAAAAGGCACTTGTGGAGTTTATTCATTCAAATGCGGACGTATTTGCTTGGACACCCAGCGACATGCCGGGTATCCCCACCGAGTTGGCAGAGCATAGTTTGCATGTGGATCCCAAGGCTAGACCCGTGAAGCAGGGTTTGAGAAAAATGAATGAGGAAAGAAGAAGAGCTATAGGTGAGGAAATCGCGCGGCTATTAACTGCAGGCTTCATCATGGAAGTATTTCACCCGGACTGGTTGGCAAATCCGGTTCTTGTGATGAAAAAGACGAATGAGTGGAGGATGTGCATTGATTTCACAAGTCTCAACAAGCATTGTCCAAAGGATCCGTTCGCGCTACCAAGGATAGACCAAATCATAGACGCGGTAGCCGGGAGTGACTTGCTGTGTTTCCTGGACGCATATTCGGGGTATCACCAGATTAAACTCAAAAGGGAGGATTGGGAGAAAACGTCGTTCATAACCCCTTTTGGGGCCTTCTGCTACAAAACCATGACGTTTGGATTGAAGAACGCGAACGCCGCAACCTACCAGCGTGTATTCAGAAGTGCTTCGAAGACCAAATTGGACGCAACGTGCATGCTTATGTGGATGATGTGGTCATTAAGACCCCGGAAGGCCGAGACATTTATAGACGATCTAAAGGAGACGTTCAAAACCTAAGAAGATATCAGATGAAGCTCAACCCGACAAAGTGTGTGTTTGGGGTTCCAGCTGGCAAGCTACTCGGTTTTATCGTTTCAGAGAGAGGAATTGAAGCAAACCCGGACAAAATCAAAGCTATCCAGAATCCGAGAAAGCCGGAAAATTTGAAGCAGGTTCAAAAGCTTACAGGCTGCGTGGCAGCCTTGAGCCGATTTATATCCAGACTCGGGGAAAAGGCAATACCTTTGTACCGGCTCCTGAGGAAATCCGATAAATTCGTATGGAATCAAGAGGCGGATGAGGCCTTCGAGGCACTAAAAAAGCAGCTATCCGAGGCACCGGTGCTAGCAGCCCCGGGCCCCAAAGAACCTATGTTGTTATATGTGGCAGCTGGCCCCCGAGCTGTCAGTGCGGTAGTGGTAGTGGAACGCAAGGAGGACGGAAAAGGTTATCCAGTCCAGAGGCCGGTTTATTACGTCAGCGAGGTATTATCCGAGGCAAAGCAGCGTTACCCGCATTGGCAGAAGCTGGTTTTCGGGGTCTTCATTGCCAGCCGGAAATTGAAGCCGTACTTCCAGGAACACCCTATAACAGTAGTCAGCTCAATACCAATGTCAGATATCATCAGAAACTCGGACGCGACCGGAAGAATAGCCAAATGGGCGATAGAGATGGGGGATTATCATATCAGCTACGAGCCCAGATCGGCAATCAATCCCAGGCCTTGGTCGATTTTGTTAATGATTGGACGCACACCGGAATGACTACCATAATTCCAAATTCCGAGTCGTGGACCATGCACTTCGATGGATCGAAGCAATACGAGGGATCAGGAGCTGGAGTGGTTCTAACATCACCCAAGGGGGATAAATTGAGTTACGTACTACAAATTCACTTTGATTGTTCAAACAACGTGGCCGAGTATGAGGCCCTATTGCACGGCCTAAAGGTAGCCAAGGAGATGAACATTAGAAGGATACGATGCTTTGGAGATTCGGACCTTGTGGTACAACAGGTATCAGGAACTTGGGATAGAAAGGATGCAACCATGGCAGCGTACCGCAGGGAGGTCGACAGGGTTGCGGGATGTTTTTCCGGTATGAGGTGGAGCATATAGACAGAAGAAAAAATGAGGCAGCAGACGCCCTTGCTAGACTCGGCTCGCGCAGAGAGCCGGTTCCACCCAACGTTTTCCTGGACGAGTTATGGCGACCGTCAGTTAAAACCGAGTCAGAGGAGGAACTGGCAAACAAAGACCCGGATGCAGCACTCGTGGCCACTATACGCACTATTCCCGAATGGACAGAACCGTTTTTGGCCTACTATAACGGGGCGAGTTACCACAGCAAGAGGTGTTAGCCAGGCAAATTTTACGACGAGCAAAGGGGTATTCTATCATCAACGGGGAATTATACAAGAGAAGTGCCGCGGGGGTCTTTTTGCGCTGCGTGGCACCAGAAGAAGGCCAACAGATCCTTAGGGAAATCCACGAAGGTGATTGCGGGCATCATGCCTCCACAAGATCCCTTGTGGCCAAGGCCTATCGACATGGATTCTTCTGGCTCACGGCTCTAGCAGATGCGGAACGGTTAGTAGCAAGGTGTGACGGATGTCAAAGGTACGCTCGCCAAACCCATGTGCCGGCTATGGAATTACGGACCATCCCGTTAACTTGGCCGTTCGCTGTCTGGGGTATGGACATGGTTGGCCCCTTTCATATGTCACCTTGCAAGAAGACACATCTTTTAGTGGCTATTGATAAGTTTACCAAGTGGGTCGAGGTTATGCCAGTTACTAATTGTGAAGCAGCTACATCGGTCAAGTTCCTGAAAAGAATTATTTACCGATTCGGGTACCCCCACAGCATAATTACCGACAATGGAACCAACATGTCCCTTGGAGAGATGGAAAAATTCTGTGGCAACAATGGGATCCGGCTTGATGTAGCAGTCGCTCATCCACAGGCCAACGGGCAAGTGGAGAGAGCAAATCAAGAGTTACTTCGCGGATTAAAACCGCGACTACGAGTTCCATGTATCAGGGCCGCCGGTGCATGGGTCGAAGAACTTCCTTCCGTGGTCTGGGGTATCAATACTACACCCAACAGATCCACTCAGATGACACCCTTCTTCATGGTCTATGGCGCCGAAGCAGTATTACCAAGCGATATTATTCATGATTCACCGAGAGTGTCAGCTTATGTTGAAGTGGAGAACGAGAAGACCCGGCAGGACGCCGTGGATATGTTAGAAGAACAAAGAGAACAAGCCTTGGAAAGGTCAGCCATATATCAGCAGGATTTACGGAGGTATCATAGCCGGCGTGTGAAAACCCGGGTCTTCCAGGAAGGAGACCTGGTTCTGCGCCTGGTTCAGTCAAACGAAGGAAAACACAAGCTATCACCACCATGGGAAGGACCTTTCATCGTAAGCCGGAATCCGCATAATGGGTCATATTACTTGATAGACGCAAGGGAAGAATCGGCCACAGTGAATGACACCGCTCATACCATTGCACCTATGCAAGAAAGAGACAGACCATGGAACGTGGCTCAGCTACGCCCGTATTACTTAGCAAGGATTATGTTCGCGCGTGGAATTAAATGATGTAACAGGCAGCAGGTTTCAGACGTACTCTTTTCCTATCCAGGGTACCCTTGGGGACTGGACGGTTTTTAATGAGGCGGCCTGCTGACCTAATTTTTCATATCAAATAAAGAGGCGATTATCAAGAAAAGAGGTGGTTATTATCTGTACTTTCAGTACGGTGTGTATCTTTAGGTCTTGAGGGCTGGTCGCTCATATAGGCACAGTTGCAAACTCAAAAAGACCGGCCTTGATGCCAATGAGTTATAAGGGCCGGTTACTCGAAAACGAGTGCGGCTACAATCTTATAACCGGACAAAGAAGTCCAAATTTCTCGGCTATTCTTACTTAAGCTCGATGTGACTCGCAATAAAGTGGCATGATTTGTTCGCTTACGATTACAGTCAGCCATGAAGCCCAATGGGACTTGCCTGACCCTGTTTTCGTATAGATGTAATAACATGGTATCCACGCGAAAGCCGGCTTACAGTACAAGATAGTCGAAAGGGTCATCTAAACCACAAGTTATGCAGAGTATAAGGCTGATAGCCGGAAACTCAACGGTTATTAAGCATAACTTCAAATCCTATGTGAAACCGTCCTGGGGTTTTTGTGAATCTAGCAGCAGGCAAATTGTTCTCCTTTAAAAATCACGTGTCCTAGGCTCGGAAATCCAGGCCTGGGGACTCGCGAATTTTGAAAGAGAAAAATATTGTTCAGTTGCTAAAATTCCAAGAAGTCAAACATCCGGGTCTTGGGGGCTTGGGGACTTAGGAGCAAGTCCGTTCGCCAAACACCCATGAAACCCGGAAGCCGGGTCTCACAAAAGGAAAAATAAAGAAGTGCGGGTATCAAGAATAAAGCGAGTTGGATATCAAGAATAGATAGCACTAGTAGAAAAAGGCCTTTCTGTGGCGCACCATTTTGGCTTTCTGTGGCGCACCAAGGGGCCAGAATGGTGCGCCACAGAATCTACGCCACTAATTTTTTTTCTGTGGCGCACCTCAGCCGTGCGCCACAGAAATGTCAATTCTGTGGCGCACCTCAGCCGTGCGCCACAGAAATTTGCAATTCTGTGGCGCACCAAGGAGGGGTGCGCCACAGAATTTTTTTTTGAATTTCAAAAAAAAAAGGCGGCCAGATCTGGCCGCGGTAATTTTTCGAAAATTCGAAATTTCGCCGGATTTCGTCGGATGCTCGCCGGAGTTGGTGGGTGGAGGATGGGGGTCACCGGAGTTGGTGGGGAGGAGAAGGAGAAGCTCGCCGGAGGTGGTGGTGGTGGTGGAGGAGGAGGAGGAGGAGGTGAGGTGGTGGTGGTGATAGAGGAGGAGGAGGAGGAGGAGGAGGAGAGGTGGAGGAGGAGGAGAAAGAGGAGGAGGAGAGGTGGTGGTGGAGGAGGAGGAGGAGCTCACCGGAGGTGGTGGTGGTGGTGGTGGAGGAGGAGGAGGAGGAGGAGCTCACAGGAGGTGGTGGTGGTGGTGGTGGTGGTGGAGGAGGAGGAGGAGGAGGAGGAGGATGGTGGTGGTGGAGGAGGAGGAGGAGGATGGTGGTGGTGGAGGAGGATTGGTGGTGGTGGTGGAGGAGGAGGAGAGGTGGTGGTGGTGGTGGTGGAGGAGGAGGAGAGGAGGTGGAGGAGAGGAGAGGTAGAAGATGAGAAGTGGAGGAGAAGTGGAGGGGAGAAGGGAAGAAAAGGAGGGGAGGCAGGAATTTCGAATCCTGCCTCCCAATTCTGTGGCGCACCCCCCTTGGTGCGCCACAGATTTTTTTTTTTCTTTTTTTTTATTTTCTAGTCAAAATCTTAAAACGGCCATAACTTTTGTTCCTTTTGGAATTTGGTGATTCTAAAAAAAGCTCACAGGCCGAAGGCCAGTGAGGTTGGGTTCCTTTTACTCTCTAGTTTTTTTAATATCTTGATCATTTTTTTTCGACATCGTATGCAAAAGTTATGCCCATTTTACATTTTTTATAAAACTTTTGCTCAGAAAGTCGAAATACATATTTCAAAATTTGACAAAAAAGTAGACATTAAACTCTCCGTGCATCTATAAGGGATTTATTTTTTGATGCTTTTTAGACTGCCAACTCTTCCGTCAAAAACTAGAAAAGGCGTTCCCGGGGGGGGGGGTGGAGTTGGTGCGTGTGGACAGAATTTTTTCGGATGGGAATTCTGTGGCGCACAAGGCAGTGGTGCGCCACAGAATTGTCATATTTCTGTGGCGCACTAACCACCATGCGCCACAGAATAGGTGTGTCGCAATCATGGTGTGGGCCCCCAACTTATTTCTGTGGCGCACCCCTACCCGGTGCGCCACAGAATTCCTGTTTTCTGTGGCGCACCCCTATCCGGTGCGCCACAGAATTCCTGTTTTCTGTGGCGCATGCCCACCCGTGCGCCACAGAATTACATTTCTGTGGCGCACCGGATAGGGGTGCGCCACAGAATCTGTTCCATAGAAAGGCACTTCTCTACTAGTGTAGGTGCAAAAGTAGATAAATCAAAAGCCCAAAGAGGCGTAAGGTGCATCAGGAATTTAGAGTGTATTACAAAGTTTTACTGAAAAGTATCAGAGGAGCACAGGCGCACCAGTTAAAAAATAAATTGTTTCAATGGCACTGTGGCCGACTGATGCATATGAAGTAATAGATGTCACTCGATATTCTAAGCCGCAGGATCCATCTTGGCTTTGCCCTTGCCGTCGCTTGTGGTAGCAGCGCCACTCGGATTAGCAGCAATGCCGATTCGTGCAGGTGGGGGGACGACAGGAGTAGAAGTAGCAGGCACAGAGTCGGCTTCGGCCTTCTTCTTGGCAGCTTCTTCCCTTATCTTGGCCGCCTCCTCCTTCCACCGGGCAAGCATGTCGTATGGCTTGGGGCGGTCCGCCTTGATGATTTTGTCGTTAACATCATATGCAGGAAGAATGGTATCAATCTCCAAACCATTGGCAATAACGCTAGCCGGATGACGGATTTCTTTTTGAATAGCCTTGAAGTCCTTAGGCGAAAACTTGGATCCATCCGGGTTGAACTCCGGAAACCCGCCCATCAGCTTGGCCGGCTCTAGCTTAGGAAAATAAGCTTTAGCCAGCGCGAGTCCTCGGGTCACACCAAATCGGCAAGATGAACGCTTCCAGTGCCAAATCCACTCAGGGATAGTGGAGCAGAATTCTAGCAATCTCTTCATGTTGCTTGGCCTGATACCCGGCAGTCGCAACTCGTCAAGAATCCAACCAATTTCGGCACTAAGCTGCCAGATAGTGTCCTTGATAAGTTTCAACTTGATAGTGTCATCTTCTTCAGGGGCTACGTCACACGGGCCTGTTAAAAAGACAAAGAAAAAGTAATAAGTAAAGGGATACGGTTGTCCATCTAGAGAGAATCCGGGTCATGAGTGCTAAAATTCAAAGATCATACCAGTTGCAACACGATAGATATCAGCAATCTGTACTGAAAGAGTCGTCAGCCTATCTTCAGCCGCGTGAGCTCTTTTCAGGTATTTCCTCGTGATTTTTTGGCTCCTACGAGTTTCAGTTTCAGCTGCTTCGCGAAGGGCCGTCTCCTTTTCGATACGCTTGGCGGCCTTGGCTAGCTTCTTCTCAGATTGCGCAACGAAGTCCTACGAGAAAACACGAAGAAGGGTCAGTCGGAAATATCATGCAAAGTTCCAAGCAAATTACTTAGTAATTCACTTCGAACTTGGGGACTATATGAGGAAATAGATGGTATTACTCGGGTTTACTTTGTGTTTGGTTATCAAGGCATCTAGGATTTTTCTTCATTGGCCCTCAAAGTGTAGAGGGCATCAAGCATCTGGGCAAACGTCATGTCTTCAGGGCGAAGTCTTGAAGGGCCGGAAGATTGGCCTTCCTGTTGAAGGACTTTTCCGGATCTTGGGGTCGAAACCCGGACCGTCTGAGTGTCCGGGTTAGGAGAACCCGACTTGGTCTCCAAGATGATATTCGTCTACTTCTTCAGAGGACTTGGGTGATGCGGTTTCCGGGGGAGCTGGGTCCTTAAAGGGGTCTTGTTCCTGTCCGTCCTCAGCCTCGTCATCAGCCGCAACATCCATGTTAATATTTGGCTCCTCATCTCCTTGCTTTTCCGCTTCGGGAATATCCGGGTCACTGATGGTAACTTGGACACTAAAGGGAAAGAAGGAGATAGTGGTTAATGGCACGTATTAAAAAGGTTAATAAGTGCAAAAGAATATCGAATAAAGGTCACTTACCCGGTGTTCACGGCATAGTCCGGTGGGAGCTCGCTGCTGGAGGCAGATGATGTCGTCAAAGGTACCGGCTGCGGTACCCGGAATTGCCCGGCGAGTGGATGATTAGGAGATGGATGGCGTTGAGGAGATTTGGGAGGCTGAGGTGGAGGAGTGCTAACTCGGTGAGCAGGTGAAGTGGAGATGCCCGGGTTAAGGGGATCATCCCCCGGGGAACTCCGGGTCACCCTACGTTTAGCCGAGGGGGGATCCTTCAAGAATGGTGAATGTGATAATCGTTCATTAAGTTTATGCATAGTATCAAAGGAGTAAGGCTCAGAAGACATGGAGGAGAAGGGAACCTTTGCAACTACCCCTCTGGCCTTCCTCTTGGTTCCGACCGTGGTTTCCTGGTCGGATTCGGTGGCTTCCGGGTCATCTTCTTCTTTTTCCTCCTCGTCCTCTAACCCTGAAAGTTGAGTATGTATCAAACGAGGAAAAGATGGATGGTAGGAAAGGTAGCACAAGTAAAAGGTGAATATAAGATTAGGGAAAATACCCTCGTTGTCTTCAACCGGCTCTTCCTCTTCTTCCGGGTCTTGGGAAGGAGGAGAGGTTTCAATCCTCCAGAAGGGATCGTCAGCCTGTGATCAAAGAGATGAAAGCAAGAATTAGAAACTGTAACAGGTAAAGTGTCGAAATAAGCTAAAGGAACCAGGTCTCACCGCTGGAGCTGGGTGTTCCCGAGTAAATGGGGGTAACCCGGCGATATTTCTTATCGCCTCTAGCTTCTCCGTCAGGAAGCTTTTGATGGTCTTGTTGGTGTCACCGGCGGCAAAGTTCTTGGTGGAGTATCGGAGCGAGTCCGTGATGTGCCCCGAGTATTCACACATCAACTTGGTGCGAATGGAGTTGGGCTGAACCCGGAAATCTACCCAGGTCTTCACCAAATTAAGCCCAAGAAGGCCTTGGGCCGAGAGAGCAGCTAACTTAGCCAGCAAAGGCTGGATTGCCTCCCTGTCAGAGTCATGGGCGAAAGCGCTGAAAGATTCGGAAGGCTCAAGGAGACTCTCCGAGTAACCTGGCAACTTCCTCTCACCATCCGGGGAAGTGTCATAGCAATAAAAGAAAGATAATTGCCAGTTTTTGACGTGGGAGTTCAGGTTGAGAGTTGGCATTGGTGAGTGCTTGCGGCGTTGGATAGATACCCCACCGCAAGTAAGAAGCGCTCCGTCGCCGCTCTCGTGGCACGGTTTGCACTGGAATAGTTCAATAAAAAGAGCCAGACTTGGCGGAACGCACAAGTATGACTCGGATAAAACGATGAAGTGGGTAATATTCAACATAGAGTTAGGCCCTATGTCGAATACCCGGAGGCCGTAGTGGCTTAAGACTTCCGGAAGAAAGAGTGACCCGGAGGACGGAATCCCCGGGTCACGTGCTCGGTGAAGCAAATTACCTCATTTCCGGCGGGAGTAGGCCGGGTCTCGTCGCCTGGTGCCCTCCAGTGTATATCCTTTTGAGAAGGGAGGATTCCTAGCTCGGCCATCACATCCAGCTTGGCCTTTGTCGCTGTAGACCGACCCCAATTTGCCGATATGGTTTGGGTAGCCTTTGCCGGGGCCGGCTGTTTTCCTTGCCTCTTCGGAGCCATAGGGTTGACCTGCAGAGTACAAGAGGTGTGGGAAATGAGACTCGGAAATATTGGATTATCCGAGTTGGAATATTAGGGACAGCATGAAGACTCAGAAATATCCGGGTAACGTATCACGGAGCAAAAAATTACGAGTTGTCCGGGTGTTAAATACGGTTGTGGAAATTACTAGTTACTTACGTGTTGAGGTGAGTTTGGTGTGCACGGATGGTTGCCCATGCCTCTACTGCGAGCAAAATAACTGGAAAAGGAGGATTTTCTGGGTATTAATAATATGTGCGGAAATTTGGGCGAGATGGATCTAGGTTAGGAAAATTTGCGAAAGATTCTATGAAGAAATTGGAGATTAAAAGTGATAGGAGGGTGGTGTGAGATCATCCCACCGGTTATTGGAGGAACTAGCCGGTATCTAAGTGGTTTAATTTGGTGCAGTAAGAGCAATGGCTCGCGGATCGACCAAGATCCAATCTAAAGAAAATCTGGAAATTATGGGTCAGATTAACGGATACGAGAGGCTTACCGGAGAAGATTGGAGCGGTGCGCGGCGGTGGCAGATAGCGCAAGGTGGATACTTCCTTGCGACGGTTGGCCAGATGTTCGCGGACGCGGTGAATGAGGTCGACGGGGGCGCGGGACGAACTGCGGCAAGTTGGATCCGCGGGCGAGCGCGAGGTCTCTGTGGAGGCGCTCTGTGGATTCGAGCACGAAAGAAAAGGGAAGAAGAAGGAGGAATGAGCCGTTGGGTTAGGTTAATCCTTAAGTGCCTATTTATAGGGTGAGGGAGGGTAAACCTAGGCCAACGGACGAGAGCCGGGAATTACGGATAAAATCGCATCTGCCCGGATTTTCCGAGGTATGCGTCAAGAGGTTAGGCGAGATTTTCAGAATAGACGTGAGGCGTATCTTTTCTGTGGTTATCGGATTGGTTAAACAAGTAAAGTGAGATGGGTCTCCAACATCGTTACCAGGGTATTTTCCCGGGAAGATGAGTGATGAATTCGGAAAAGGCCGAGTTACTATATGGCCACCGTGGAGTTGTGCCTGACTGTTTATCGAAGAAATCTAACCCGGCCTACTTGAATTGGTACACCTGATATTCTTGCAGGGAATAGCCAGCGCTTCTAGGAGGAATCCAGGAAGCCCAAGCTATTCTGGGGACTACTGATGGGGGGATAGTAACCCGGTAGGACAACTCCAAGGTGTAACCCGTCCCAAAGGATGTTGCACAGGATCCGGCTAAGGATGAAGAAACTTCTGGAAGGCCCAAAGTTTGTAGGCCTCGTAACCCGGATTGTGGGTTGCGGTAAGGAAAGCTAGGGTTTGTAAGTAGAATTCGGGTAGGACTCAAGCTGCGCCTTGGAGGGCAAGCCTGGGGGGTACGGGTGCTTTATAAACCGGCCCCTAGGCTTAGTTTCAGAGAGATTCACGACATAATCATATCACCTGTTATCGAGTATCTAGTATAAATCGAGAGCCATATTCGAGACTCGGCGAGTTGAGTGCCGATTCCTAGATCGCTTATCATCATGTTCTCTTTCGAGCTAAACCCTCTCCCAAATAACTGTGTCGACTTGCCCCAAGATCAGTTACCCCTGGTAACATCTGCCGTGATCATCCCACGACCCACTCCGTAAGTTGAACCGCACGCCGTACGGACGCAGGATACGCGGGATCCTTTGTCAGAACGGCTCCATTGACTTCTGGCCCGAGTAGGAAACCACTCCCTCTAGTCGGACCAACTCCTCTACTCGGAGGAACACAACTTCCTTGATTCTTCCTTCTAGTCATTGGTAGGTACGACCGGATAGCAACCTACCAGGTAGCAAATACCGGGTAGCCAGTTACTTAGTCAAATAGCCCCTTTGACCTTGCCTTTAGCACTGGCCTTACCCCTACTCGGGGGTAACCCCCCGTGTCGGATATATACCGAATAGGGGTATATCGGATGGTAGTATAAAGTGCCGGATTACCCGGGTGGCCCAAATGGTAGTGGGCTACGGTCCATTGGGCGGCCCAGTAAGCTGACGCACATAAGCCGACTTCTAGAAGAACCCGGATCACGGCCCACGTTATCTGGCTTGGAGTAGAAGGCAGATTCCTTTCTTTCCAAGTTAATAGTTCCCGTAGTCTTCTAGGTTTCCTACTCTGTATGCCCTAACTCGGCTATTATATAAATCCGGACGGGAGATATGATAGATAGAGGAGAAGCTACTAGCTAACTCGCCGAGAGGTTGATCCTCGACGAATAGCCAACAGAACCTCACGCTGTACTGTGTATACACAAGCTTTAGACCTGAATAGTGAGTTTGCAGGAGTAGGAATGCCGTATAGTTACGACGTACCGAACCTCGGTAAAACCTGTGTTTTCATCCTTAGCGCAACCACGTTCCCCCACGTTTCTACCCGTAGTCTCATGGCACCCCCGTCTATGAATTCTACTACGATGTCTCGACAGTTGGCACCCACCGTGGGGCAAACGGCGTCAGGCGTTAAATTCTGATCTGGGATACTTGGCGGAATCGGCAGTTCCATAACTGTCGGAAGCCTGGAGTTCGACGACAATGTTGGACGCTTCCTTGACAATGGATCTTACATACCGGCGCAAAATCATCTGGTAAGTGCCTGCGTGTTACCGATTGGATCTACAAATATCTTTATCGTACTAACTGCAGAGGCCATGGGGTTTTGCGGTGGAAGCAAATTTTTCCCACCCGACCTATACCCAGTCGAAGATGACTACGATACCGGGTTTTGCTCAGATCGCCGACAAAAAAATGAGTCACACTTTATCGGTATGGTGCAATCCGTGGTCGCCGAAAACACAGATGAAAGTAATCCCGTGCAAGAGGCAGAAAACAACAAACCCACTACAGAGGTGGAAGATCCGACATCCGCCAATATAGCGATGAACTCGGAAGTTGACTCTGTGCTAGCCGCCATTGAGGCGAGATTAGAGTCAGAAACCGGATCACATGACTTTGATTCCGAAGACGAAGACGTGGACGCCTTCGAAAGAGAGGTTAAATATTTTCAGGAGGGATTCCACGAAGTACTAATGGCAAAACCGGCTGAAAACACGGATGCCGGCAGTCAGGGAAGCCCTAGAACTCCTCCGCCAGAGGAAGAGAGAGAAGACGGAGAAACCTCTCCGATATTTCCCAATTTCAAGGAACTGACAGAGGAAGAACCTGTCAAAAAACCTCCCTCTTCCAAGAAAAAGCACAAAGCCGCTAAAAAACTCCAATACAAACTCCGGAAGAAGAAATCGGCTGATCTAGCTGATGAAAGCCCGGAAGTAGGAGATGCAAGCGGAATAAAACCTGCGGAGAAGAAAACCAAAGAAATCCTTGTTCTGCCAATGACGGAGCAAGAAGAACAGGAATTGCTACAAACACCAGTGGGATTGCATGAACCCCCTGAAGTGCTAGAAGCCAGGAGACAAGCTCTCCAAAGGAAACAACAACATATATTCAGAACTCATGAACACCTCCAAAAAACCCAGGATGACATCAAGCTCATGAAGGAAGAAATCGAGGAGTACGAGAAAAGAATAGATCTGCCTTAAAACCTACAAGGTTACCCGGAATCGTAAGACCGGAAGTACTGCTGCCAAAAGAAAGGTTCCACAACCCATCTTGGCAAAAGCAGGTAAACGGCAAAGATGCCAGAGGCGAGCCAATATACAAAACCGCAGCAGAAAACGCGGAAGCAGCGTTCGCCATCCTCAACAACGATATGTACTCATACGGTGAAAAACTTCAAGGGGTGTATGCTTTCCTCGAAAAAGAATTGCAACAACAACAGCGGGGGCAAGAGCGATCAGGGAGGCTTCATGACGACCCCGCCCTATTGTAACATCCCAAGTATGAAAAATAGCCATTAGAATGTTTGCTCTCTGTTATTTTATGTTTTGCATCATGACATCATGTTCATTGCATTTGTTTTGCTTGTTTTCCAACTGTTTTCCTTTGTTTTCCTTTGTTTTCTATTTGAATTTCAAACCAAATTTCAAACCTTTTGTTTCATACTTGTGATGTTACAATTTCCAAAATGATATTTCAAATCAAAACAATCAATTGTTTCCATTAAAGTTGTAATTTCAAACTGTTTTTTGTTTCTATCAAAAATTCATTTAATACCAGACCCTTTTCAAATTCAATTAAATTCCCGAACAGCAACCATTTTGAACTTTATGAAAATTGCAAAACAAATCAATCTATTGTTTCAAATAAGCTTAAGGGTTCACACTATTCAAATGGGTCCTTTTAACAATTCATTTAATAGCAAATTCACTAAATTCAAATGCCTTTCAAATTCAATTACATCTTCCAAACAGCAACCCCTTTTGAACTTTATGAAAATTATCAAAACAAAGCCATCTTTTGTTTCAAATAAACTTGAACTTAAAACCTCTAAGTTGCTTAATTCAAATTACTCAATTAATAATTAATTTCACTCCAATTTCAAACAAATTTCAAACAACACCCTAATTCAAACTTTTTGAACACAAAAGTTTACAAGTTGTTGTTGTAATCATAACTAACCTGTAAGTATTTTCTCCTAATTTTTTCTAACTCCAAAAGCTCATTCTATTCTTTCCTATTCAAATCTGCAAAAAAAAAAGAAAAGGAAAATAGAAAACAGCAAAGGGAGAGAGGGGCAGGCAGGCCCAGCCCAACTAATCCCTCAGGGCCCAATACCCCTTCGGTCTTCTTCTACCTCCTGTACGGCTCAACATCCACGATGTCCACGTCTGCAGAACAGGGAGCAGACGGCTGCAGCTCCACCGTTCCCCCCTATAAACCCTACCCGATGCCCTAGCCCCTGCCCTACCTTTCTTCTTCCCCCTCCTCTCTCTCCCCCTGCCTCCATTTTCTCTTCTCCTCTCTCTGTCCCTTTTCTCTGAACCTCTCTGTAACTGCAGCAAACTCCACCTGAAAATTCCCCTCCTCCTCTCCGGTGATCGCCGCCGGGAGAGCCCCCCTCCGGCCCGGGCGAGTGAGGGAATGGAATCCCCCCACCGCGGGCTTCCTCCTCCACCACTCGGTGGGCACCGGGAGGGCCCGAGGCGCCAACGCCGTCGCCTCCTTGTCGCCGCCGGCCACCTGATCCGCCCCGACCGCCTCCTCCTGTCCCCACTCGGTGCGCTTCCCTCTCCCTCTCGCTACCCCTCTCCTCTACCCCCTCTGCACCACGACACAGCACACCCACCGCCCGCACCCACGGCCACCGCGCGGACCGGCCGCGAGCAGCAGCCCGCCGGCGACCTTCCCTTCTGCCAGCGCCAGGTTCAGGTTACTGAACCCGTGTGCAGTTTCAGTTTCAGAAAAAGAAACACCGTTTCTGAACAATATCCCCACCGCATTCCCCTACTGTCAACGATCGAACAACATACCGCACTGGTCACTGCCCCTTGCGCACGAGCGGGAGGTCCCGGGTTCGAGTCCCCCTCCCACAATAAAACCCAACTTTTTTATTCCTTTTGTTTTTGTACAGAAACTTCACAGAAATCACAGAACGGTCCTTGCCAATTCTTTCTAGATCCCTGTAAAATATTTTCTATATCCCTGGATATTGTTTAATTGGCAGATTAACACCAAAAACCTAAAAATGCATAACTAAATCATTTTAACTCCAAATCCAACATTTTTAATATGTATTCTGTACCAAATTGAATTGTCTACCTAAATATAAAATTTGTTTACTGTTTTGAATATTTTAAATTGGTGAAATATTTGAATTCTTGCTTAACTCACTTAACTTTGCAAAAGTCATAACTTGGGCATAAAAATTCCAAATTCCACAAACTAACTATGTTTTCCAATCAACTTTTCATGTACTTTCCAAATATCAACTTTGTTTGCTGTTTTGAATAATTTAAATTGCTGAAAACAACTGTTTCTTAATTAATGCATTTAAAATTGCCAAAATAATCACTTGCTCATTTTAAATCCATTTTCAACAAATAAAATATGTTTTCCATGCAAAATTAAACCACCTTTTCAAATATAATTTTTTTTCATGTTTTGAATAATTAAAATTGGTTAAATAATTTAAACCTTGTTCAAATCATTTAAAATTGTTAAATTCATAACTTGATCAAATTAAATTATTTTTGAACATATAAAATATGTTTTCAAACCATAAAAGTATAATCTTTTCAAATATGAATTTGGTTTAATGCTTTGAACAAATAAAAATTCAAATAAGTTCATGTTTGAATTAAATTCAATTAAAACTTGTTTAAACGTGTTTAATTCATAAGTAAATTATTCTAAATCCTTTTTTCAACAAGTGAAACATGTAATCCACCCAAAATTGTGTGTTCTTTTCAAATATGAACTTTGTTATCTATTTTGAACACTTTAAATTGGTGAAAACAACAAATGCTTGTGTAACACCTTTAAGAAACCAAAATTCCATAACTTAATAAATAAAATTCCAAACTTGGTAAACCTTATTTCAAATTGTTCTATTGTTGTTATCTTTCTGTTTTTCTCATCCATGCATCATGCTAATCCACTTTCACCCATTGGTTAGTTGTAAAACAATTATTCCAACCTTAATTCATGGGCTTTTCATGTGCAACCCCAATTGCATGTGGGTCCATTTAATCATGTTATGATAACATGTCAACTAGTTTATTCTGATGCATCAATTAAATGGTCATGCATCATCCCATGTTTGTGCCCTATGCCATGTTATTGATTGTTTGTCTCTCTGCGTTGTTTGTTTGCTTCTTCTTGGATAAACGACGACGTTGAGACCGACGATACTTACGACACCCCTTCTAAGGATCTAGCTCAGTACCAGGCTGCTGAGTTTGCAGGCAAGCATTCACTCACATGAACCACTGTGTTCCTTTCAACATTGGTTACTGATACTTTCCGTTGTCTATTTCTGCTAGCCCTATGAATCGTTGCTTCTGTTACGAACCTATCACATGTATCCTTTAGCCCTGATATTGCCTCACCTCCACTCCCATAACCCCGTTGTTTGAGCCCGTGTCTTACTAGCATGCTTAGGGTTGTTTCTGCTCGAGTCTGTTACCCATTACTTTCTGTTACTATATTTTCTATTATGTTCTGGGGCTCGATGTTAAACAACAAACTGTTAATTTTGAGGGAATAATAACTTGATGATAAGGCACCGGCAGGAGGCCCGGCGTGGTTTTGAGGCCTGCTAGTGTCGACCCTAATTAGGAAAAGGGTCTTGTCTACTGATCCATGATGAGCGCACTAACCGCATGTGGGAAGCGTGTATGGGCGCCCCCCTCAATTTGATTCGATTCGCATCTCGTCCAAATCGCCACCCTTAGTTCGGGCTTTCCATTTGATGCATGCATGTGCAGGTGCGAACCCTTGGCGCCAGGGTGGAACTTTTGTAGTCGGCATTTAGGGCGGCGTGGTCTTAGAGTGCTATGAGGGTCCCCTTTTCTTCGTGGGGCTCGATTAGCCGCGCACGCACAGCATGTGGTTCTTTGGGCTGGATGCGAAGAAGAGTTGAGTTGTGTAGAGTGCCTCGCTTGGTGGGTTTGATTCCCGTCTGGCGGGATATTCTTACGTGTACGGCCAAATTGGTGCACCCCTGCAGGGATAAATCTTCTCGAGAAGCCGTGTTTTCCGCGGTTATGGTTAACTTGGTGAAAGTACTGGCTAACAAGTACTCAGAACAACTTACACCTAACTAAGAATAACTTGACTAGTAATAGTCTTATTGACACAATAACTTGAACCATCATTAATCCAACTGTGTGAGTTATCCTCGGATTGCTTCTTTGGATAAGGGGCGAGATCCAGGATGGGTTTTTTCAGTGGTTAGTTATAGTTGGTTACGATACGCTATCTTATCCCCTTTCTGTTAGCCGGAAGTTGTAGTATGTTCTGTAGTTGGTTAGTGCAGCCAGTTGCCGCATCTTTTATATCACCCTTTCTTCCGTTGAACCCAAAGCATCTGTGCTTGGTGTTGACGGGTTACACTTTGGTGAACTGTGAGTCTTGCTTACCAGTACGTTTATGTACTGACCCCTTTGGGGCTGTGGTTTCCGCAGACTACGCTTACGAGGATCCCCGTGATGGCTACTACGTGGAGTTTGACGAGGCTGCTGACGAGTAGATAGCGGACCTGGGCAGGATCCGAGACATCGTGGATGGGCTCCGTCTTTTCATTTTCGGCTTCTTAAGCCTATTTGGATTTTGTCTGTACTCAGACCCTTTGAATGCTTCCGCTGAGATGTAATGATGATATGTTGGGACATGTGTCCTCTGGATGATTGTATTTGCTATCTCTGCTCTAGTGAGAGCTATTTGCAACTTATTTCTATTTATTTGTGTCTTAGAGATATGTTGTGTTATCATTTTGTTAAACGCCGTTGACGTACCATGTGTGTATGGTATGAAGTACGTCAATGTTAGTATCCTGATTTCTATGGGATGGTTTACGTAGACGATGAACAGTAGGGGTTGGTTGTCACACATACGTGTGTTGGCCTACTCGTAAGAGATGCGGGTGCCGGTAAGCCCCGTAATCCAATCAACTACTATTCAACGGAACTGCGAGTATCCTCTAGAAGTCCGGGTGCGACACCTATGCAAAACAGCTACTTGCGCCGCTGGAGCACCTGGACCAGAGGAGCCTAGAGATTCAAACAACTCAAAAGAGAGGAAAACAGATCCGAGAAAAGACAAGAAAAATCCCGATAACAAGGATGAAGCGTCTAGAACCGGATCCCATCTCCCGAAAGGTGGACTTAACCCCCACGATCGGGAAGAAAAACACCGGAATGACGACAAAGAAATGCCACCTCCGAGAAACCCAGCTGAAAAAGCCGGAAGACAGGGTATACCTCACAGACGTGAGAGATCTCGGACACCCCCCAAGGACAAGGAAAGATACAGGAGTAGAACTCCACCTCATCCAAAGGGGCGTGATACCGGAAGAAATAGAGATGATCCCGGAAAAGCGCGTCCGCGCAACAATGGAAAAGAAAGGAGTAGGTGCCCTTCTGTCCATTCAGCCGGCAGGTACTCCGCACACATGGATAGGGCGGAAAGAGATGATTTATACTTTGGACCTAAGTGCTTCACAGATAGGATCCGAAGGATAACCCTGCATTCTGGTTTTGCCAAAGTTGGTCCAACGTACCAAAAATACACCGGTAGTACAAACCCGGATACCTGGCTCTCAGACTATTATACAGCCGTCCAGATTAACAATGGGACAGACCTGGAAGCTGTAAAGTTTCTTCCCCTAATGTTACTGGATGGAGCCAGAGATTGGATTAACGGATTACCTTCCAGAACTGTCGGCAGCTGGGATGATATGGCTCGAGTATTTACTCAGCATTTCCGGGGAACTTACAAACGCCCAAATAGCATCAACCAGCTAAACCGTTGCACCCAATTTGAGGACGAACCATACGTGGATTTCATCTCAAGATGGACTGTAATGAAGAATAGCTGCTCTGGAGTAACTGACGTACAAGCAATGCATGCTTTCGTCAATGGCCTAAAACCCGGACTTGTACTGTTCATGGTTGGTTCCAAACAGCACAAAGATCTCGGATCTATGCTTACAACCGCCAATGAACATGCTGCAGCCGAAGACGACATCAGAGCTAGAGGAGGCAATATCGATACACTGATACAGGCCAAAAAGAATACTCGCCCTGAGAAAAAGGAAATCCAGATGCAACACAAAAGCCCAAAGAAGTTAACATAGCCTTTGGAAGTGAAAAAGGGAATAGATGGAAAGGACGCATTTCAGAACCAATCAATTACACCAAGGAAGAATGGGAAAAGATTAAGTCGGAACCCTGCGTCCACCATTCGCAATTCGGGAAACCCACCCATACCAAGGCAAAATGCCGGCTTTAGAACAAGCATATGAAAGGCAGTGCAGGATCCGGAAACAAGGGGAAGAATTCCAAAAGGAAGTTTTCCAAGAAAAATCCAGAAGCTGAGAAAAAAGACAGTGAATCGGACACTGACGAAAAAATCCAGGAACAACAGCGAAAAGGCGAGTCCAAGTTTCCGAGAGTTGATGGAGAGTGTGCCCTAACTTTCCTGGCAACTCCATCAGCAAAGGTGGCAAAAAGAACGCTTCGAGAAATAAATGTGGTTGTTCCGGCAACCCCGAAATTCATGAAGTATTCAAACACACCAATCACCTGGGATCAGTCTGATCATCCTGGGAATATCCCTGAACCCGGCACGAAAGCTCTTGTTGTAAGCCCTATTGTCCAAAACACTAGGCTAAGAAGAGTGCTGATGGATGGAGGATCCAGCATTAACATAATGTACTTGGATACACTGAGGCATCTGAAAATCTCCGAGACCTAGCTTAACCACAGCAACATACGTTTTCACGGCATTGTTCCTGGCAGGCAAGCACGATCCCTAGGAGAAATTTCCCTAGATGTCACTTTCGGAGAGAAAGATCACTTCCGTTAGGAAAAAGTATCCTTCGAAGTGGTGCCGTTCGAAAGCGTGTATCACACAATAATCGGACGTCCAGCTTTCGCCAAATTCATGGCAAGATTATGTTATATATATAACAAGCTGAAGATGCCAGGGCCAAAAGGAGGAGTAATCACCATATCGGGAGACTTCAAGTTGGCAAACAAGCTGGAAAAAGAAAACGCCCTTTGCGCTGAGAAAATCATAGCAAAGGAAGAGTTGAAGGAGCTGGCCAAAGAGGTATCGCCGACAGAAATGCCGGCAGGAAAAGAAACCCGGAAGCCAGCAGATAGCTTCAAGGCCTCCGAGAATACAAGACAGGTAATCCTAGATCCCAATGATCCGAATTTTTTTGTCGTTGTGGGATCTGGGATGACCGACAAATAGGAAAGTGAGCTCATCAAGTTCCTCCGTGAGAACTAAGATATTTTCGCCTGGTGTCCAGCTGACATGCCAGGCGTACCCAGGGAACCTGCTGAGCATCAACTTAAGGTGATTCCAGGCTCCAAACCCGTCAAACAAGGTCTCCGTCGATTTGACGGAAGAAGACGGAAGGCTATCGACAAGGAAATTATCCGGCTTTTAGCAGCAGACTTTATCGAGGAAGTTATACACACTGAATGGTCTGCAAACCCGGTATTGGTACCGAAGAAAGACACTACTGCCCTTAAAATGTGTATAGATTACACCGGCTTAAACAAACTGTGTCCAAAAGATAGGTTCGCGTTACCGCGAATTGATCATATAATAGATGCCACTGCAGGCTCTGAGCTCTTATGCTTTTTGGATGCATATTCCGGGTACCATCAAATACGCATGAAAAAGGAAGATCAAATTAAGAATTCTTTTATAACCCCTTATGGGACGTACTATTACATAACCATGCCTTTTGGCCTGAAGAACGCAGGTGCAACCTACCAGCATTGCATGCAACGTTGTTTGCATAGTCAGATTGGCAAAAATGTCCATGTTTACGTGGACGACATTGCTGTCGTAACCAAGGAAAAAAAATACTCTCCTTGAGGATTTATGAGAAACCATCGAAAATTTGCGCACTTACAAGATGAAGTTAAATCCGTCAAAGTGCGTATTCGGGGTTCCCTCAGGAAAACTTCTAGGTTTCATCGTTTCTCATAGAGGAATAGAAGTAAACCTAGAAAAGATCAAAGCAATCTTAAACATCTTCAAACCTACGTGTGTAAAAGATGTCCAAAGATTGACGGGTTCCGCTGCAGCCGTTAGCAAATTTATTAGTCGGCTGGGGATAAAGCCTTACCACTCTACAAGTTGCTGAAAAAATCCGACAAATTCGAGTGGACAGAAGAGGCAGATGTAGCGTTAACCCAGTTAAAGGAAACTTTGATGAAAGCTCCGATTTTGGCATCCCCAAAAGACGAAGAACCTATGTTATTGTACCTTACGGCTACAAAACAGGTTATTAGTGCAGTAATTGTTGTGGAACGGAAGAAAGACGAACAGAACATACCGGACCAACATCCGGTATATTTTATAAGCGAGGTTTTCTCCGAGTCCAAACAAAGGTATCCACACTATCAAAAACTGGCATATGGCATATTTTTTGCATCTAGAAAACTTCACCATTACTTCCAAGGACATTCCATAACAGTGGTATGTAAAGCACCACTAGGGGATATAATAAACAATGCGGAGGCGACTGACCGAGTAGCCAAATGGGGCATCGAGCTAGCAGCCTTCGACATTAAGTATCAGCCCAGGACGGCAATAAAATTCCAGGTTTTGGCAGATTTTGTCGCCGACTGGACGGAAGCAATGGAGAAAACACCAATGCCGGAGTCCGAGTACTGGATCATGCACTTTGACGGATCCAAGATGAAGGAGGGCGCTGGAGCTGGTGTAGTTTTAAAATCCCCTAAAGGAGATACAATGGAGTATGTATTACAAATACACTTCAATGCCAGCAACAACGTGGAAGAATACGAAGCTCTGCTTCATGACTTGCATATTGCAAAAGAAATAGGGGTCAAGCGCATTTTGTGCTACGGTGACTCAGATTTGGTACAACATCAGCTCAACCAAACTTGGGACGCAAAAAGCCCTATAATGGCCGAATACCGGAGAACGGTGGACGAGTTCGCCATTTGTTTCTTCGGATTCGAAGTGCTCCATGTTAAAAGGGAAGAAAATTGGAACGCGGATGCGTTAGCCCGCATGGAATCGGAACGGGTAAAAATCCTACCACCAGGTGTATTCGTCCAACACTTGTACGAACCATCGATAAAGGGTGGAGATGTTGATTATCCTCTAGCTTCCGAGTCAAATGAAGTTATGCTCGTTAACCCGGATTGGACAATTCCATATATAAACTTCTTAGTTAATCAGAAGTACCCGGAAGGAGCTGAGAAAGTCTTGCAAAGACAGATCCAGCGTCGATGCAAAGGATACATAGTAATTAACAATTGCTTGTATAAACACAGCACTTCCGGAATTTTTTTGCGATGTATTTCACCAGAAGAAGGACGAGAAATCCTGCAAAGAAATCCATGCCGGAGATTGCGGAAATCATGCTCAATCAAAAAGCATAGTCAAAAAAGCATTCCGTGCCGGGTTTTTCTGGCTAACAGCCAAGACAGATGCTGAGCACATAGTAAATACATGTGCAGGATGTCAGTATTACGCCAAGCAGACTAATATGCCAGCCCAAGCACTCAAAACTATCCTCATTACATGGCCCTTTTCGGTCTGGGGGCTAGATATGATGGGACCATTCAGAACTGCACGAGGCGGACTCACACATCTACTTGTAGCTGTGGACAAATATACCAAGTGGGTGGAGGCTAAACCCATCAAAAAACTTGACGGTGTAACTGCCAGAAATTTCATCACTGACGTAGTCATGAGATACGGCGTTCCACACAGCATAATAACCGACAACGGGACAAATTTCTCCATTGGAGAGTTGGCAAAATATTGCCGACAAATGGGAATTCGCCTAGATCTCGCATCTGTGTCACACCCGCAATCCAACGGACAGGTTGAAAGAATGAATAGCTCAATCCTGCAAGGAATACGTCCAAGACTCGAATCTCCTCTTCATAGAGCAGCTGGAGCATGGGTAGAAGAGTTACCTTCCGTGCTTTGGAGTATTCGAACGACACCAAACATGTCAACTGGGCAAACCCCGTTTTTCCTAGTTTATGGTGCGGAAGCAATCCTTCCAACGGACATGATCCATCATAGCCCAAGAGTGCAAGATTTCGATGACTCGGATGCCGAAAAAGCACGACAGGATGCCGTCGATCTCTTAGAAGAGGAACGAGAACCTGTGCTTCAAAGATCCGCCATCTACCAGCAAGGTTTACGACGTTATCATAGTCGGAAAATCAGGCATCGTTCTTTTAAAGAAGGTGACCTAGTGCTAAGATTGGTGCAGCAAAGAAAGCACAAACGGGCCCCAGTATGGGAAGGACCATTTGTCTTCAGTAAATCCATGAGGAATGGATCATACTATCTTGTAGACATTTGCGATACGGAAGACGATCCCGAGAAGCCGAATCGCAAAAGAAAGAGAAAGATAGATGATGAACTAGGAGAGACAAAAAGGCCCTGGAGTAACCAGCAGTTACGTCCCTTCTATACTTAGTTCAATTCTATGTAAACATCTTTGAGATCATGAAATAAAGTTGTCGGAATTCTTATATCCATGTTTTTTACAAGTTTATTATAGTACAAAACATGATTCCATCTTATCTATTTCCCAATGATCTTACAAAATACTCAATGTTAACCCGAATTGTGCCTGCGTGCTCGGCGTTTAAAAACTGAATGATTTTCAGCCTATTAAAGGCTAAAGGAAACTCGGATTGTGCCTGCATGCTCGATTTTCATTCAAAAGATTCCTTACTATTCTCTAAGCATTATCTGATTGTTTATGTGTTCGGTCACTGGAGCTAGTTAGTAAAATGCCCTTAGTATGATCCATGTTTCCGAGTTCAAACTGATTGCTTTTACCCAGTAACTCGGCAGGAAGATTCATAGTACTATTGAGCCATTTCAAACACTAAGGACAGTTAAAGCACATAAACCAGAGAACTTAGAAGATAAAGGAATATCAAACCCGGAAAACTTGCAAATAATTTCATAATTAACTGCAAAAGGCGGAGTACTTGCTTATACAAAAGAATAGAAGCATTACAATATAAGGTTACATTGTAAAGTACAGTAATGCTCCTATTTTCTACTTCCACCATCCAGGATAAGACGAATCCTTAAGGCATCCGAGTCTTCATCGCTGCTGTCGTTCTCGGGGGCTTCGGGAATCGCTTCTTCCGGATAGGTGAGGGAGATGTTCACCATGGAGGCGATGTTGGTGGCGTGACCCTTGATCTCGTCGAAGATGGTGGTCCGCTGGGTTTCCGAGTATCCAAGGGGGATATCGGACGCCACACGCCAAGATTTGGCACTTGGGTAATGCATACGCATAAGGCCTAAGGCCATGCGTGCACCACCCCGTGCTGCGGAGCGCAAGGTGGACTCCTTGGATTCTGCCACCTCCAGGATAGCTTCCGGAAGTTTTTCAACTTCCGAGAATTCCCCAGTTCTTGAGGGAAGGAACTTGTTGACCAGCTGCATGCCTGCAGCCCTGATCGCAGTCCATACCTTCCCAAAAGCTCAGATTTTCTCAATCCGAGTGAGATCTGGGTTATCTCCTGTTTTTTCAGACAAACAACCAAAAGGTTAGCGGAAAAGCAGAGAAGGAAATCAAGACATGGAAAAACCGGTAAATGATAACAATTTACCGAGAATTTTGTCCATCTCGGAGCCTTCCTCAAGGCGCAGGGTTAAGGCATTCTCCAAATCCTGGATAGTCGCCTTGTCCTTGTCCGCCTGCTGGGAGGCCTTGGATTGAGCAATCCCAAGGGCCATGTTGCTGGCCTCCAGATCCTTTTGAGCCTTCATAAGATCCTTATGAATGTCCAAATTCTCTTGTCGGAGAATCGCGACATTGCCGGCATCTTCAGCAATTTCCTTGGCCTTAGCCAAAGTAGCTGGAAAGCAAGGAACAAAATTCCGAGTTTAGAAAAACTTGGGAAAGTACTTAGACAAAAAAATGGATAAGGAACTTCAGAGAATCAAAATATACCTGTCGTTTCCGACAGCTTTAGCTGAGATGATGCCAGCTCTGCTTCCTTCACGTCAAGAATAGAAATTAGGTTTCTAACCTCCTTATTCTTGACGGAAAGTTTGTTGAAAACTTCCATGTTAATGGTTTCAGCGGTTTGCTGGAACACGGAAATGAAAAAATCATGATATTGAAAAGCATCAAGTGAAAAGTAGACATTTTACTTAATGCTTGGGGGCTAAGGATAATACCTGGCTCATCCGCTGCAACCCTGTTAAGTTCTGAGTGAACTCTTTTGCATACTCAGCAAAAAGAGTCCCGACCGCGTTAAGGCCATCGCTGATGTTCTTGAAGTCCTTGTCAAAGGTGGGGATCTCCTCCTCAGTTATCCGAGAAGGACCTCCCACCTCAGGAGCCGCCCTTTCCCTCATGTCCGTTTCCGGCACAATGGGCTGGCTGGTCTCCAGAGGCTCGGTGGTGGGGGCTGCAGCATGCTCCTCTGTTACCGTGATCAGCGTGTTCGGAGCGGTGGCAGGGAAAGGATGAGAGCCTCTGCTGGACACAACCTTATGCCTCTTCAGCTTTTTTGGCTTTAGGGTAGAAGGAGGTAGGCTAAAAAACAAAGCAAAATGCCGGAAAAGTTAAAACTCCGAAGATAAAAGAAAAACTCCGACAAAGGAAAATAACCCAGATGTTCAAACCTGGAAGTGGCGACGGGAATTCCGTCAAGATCGATGACCTCCTGGGAAGAGGAGATCTTCTTGCGCTTTCTCCCACCGGCAAAGGTGGCACGCAACGTTTCTAGCTCACCGTCGGAAGCAAGATCCGACTCAGGAAGATCAGCAATCTGTTGAAAAGAAAAAGTTAAGTCAAAAACACAAAAACCGAGTAAACGAGAAAGAATGTAAAACCCAAAAGGCGAAGAATTATACCTTGGGAGCCGGATTCTCGGCCGTGTACATTGGCCGGCTTTCTTCATATTGGTCGCGTGATGCGACCAACTGATTCACACGCCGCCGCAAATCTTTTGCGGACCAGTCCTTGCTGGTTGTCCGCATTTCGTCATCGGCTCCCTTGTACTCGCAGAGAAGGCGAGCACCATGATTGGCCAAGGGATGGATCCGCCTATTCAACCAGCAAAGGACTGTGTCCATGCCGGTTAAAGGCGGATAAGAGGTGACGAGTTTGGCGATGCGCCGCTTGATCCTTAGAAGATCCGGCGGCAGGGTTCGAACTGCCTCAGTTCCCCAATTTTCTTGGGGAACAATGGCGGTGTTCGAAAAAGGTGGAACCCCGAACGTTTTTCCAGGAAAGGAAACATCGGGATGATAAAAGAAGGAACCCGTCCAGAACTTGACGGATTTCGATGTTTTAATCTTGGGGAACCAATCCTCTCGGAATCTCCGGAGAGTGAAAGAAATGGTTCCGCAAGTTGGGAGTGCGCCCTCCGAAGAGTTCCGCTTAACCCCGAAACAGTAAAGCCAGAAATCTAGTCTAGGCGCTATACCTAGATAACCCTCGAAAAGGGCCTGAAATCCGGCTAAGTAAAGGATGGAATTTGGTGGAAGGTTGTGTGGCTGGATGTTATAGTGGGACAGGATCTAAAGGAAGAAGGCGGATGGTGGAATACCCATACCTCTAAGAAGGTGGGAGGAGAGAAGAACCCGTTCTCCGTCGTTCGGCATGGGTTCGGTCTCGTCCTCTGGGAGTCGCCACTTCCCCTTCAGTACCAACCCCTCCTTCTCCATTGTTGGAAGGAGGGACGACAGAATACTGTAGGAACTCCAGTTGCCGGCAGATTCCGTCTCTTTTTCGGCTCCTGCGGCGGCGGACGCTGCGGCCTCCGCGGCCGCGAGCTCGTCGCCGACGAGCGCAATCTTTTACTCCACCGTCTCGGGAGAGAAGTTTCCTCGCCCTCCATGCCGCCCGTGACCTTCGTCAGCTCATCGCCGGAGACCCGCGCCAGAGAATCCAGCTGCGGGTCCATTGTGTCGATGATTTCGTCAATCTCCTTGGCGACGGCGCGGGCTGGGGAAGACGGCGTTGAGGCCATCGAGTGGCGGGGATTGATCGTTCCGGTGAGTTCTTGGACGCAGTGGTGCGCTCGGGAGCTGCTTGCTGTGAGATTGGGCGCTGGGAAATGGCGTGCGAAGTGAAGAGCGGAAGGTTTTCACGGTGAACGAAGACGGCTATTTATAGCCGGAATTCCGTCACGATGCGTGCTAACGGCTCTTTTGACCGTTGGATGTCCAACGCGTGTCACTCGCCGGAAAATCCGGGAAATGAAACGACATGCTGATTATGGCTATCTCCTCGTTTCCCGCGAGAATCTGTCAGAGATATGTTTCTGGGTTTCCCACCTGTAACCCAAACGTCCCTTACGTCAGCAAGTTTTAAGCGCTGACGTAGGAAGTTCCTTCTCCGCGAAGGATCGTGCGAGAAAAGCCGGATTTTCTGGATTCCGAGTTTTACGTTACCACCTCCTTTAAGGGGAAAAAAGAAGAATCAAGACTGCAGGCCGATATTTCTCGGAAAAAATGCATTTGGCGAAAGACGGCGAAAACAGAGTCTCGATCCTTCTTGGGGGATACTGTCGGATATATACCGAATAGGGATATATCGGATGGTAGTCTAAAGTGCCGGATTACCCGGGTGGCCCAAATGGTAGTGGGCTACGGTCCATTGGGCGGCCTAGTAAGCTGACGCACAGAAGCCGGATTCTAGAAGAACCCGGATCACGGCCCACGTGATCTGGCTTGGAGTAGAAGGCGGATTCCTTACTTTCCAAGTTAATAGTTGCCGTAGTCTTCTAGGTTTCCTACTCTGTATGCCCTAACCCGGCTATTATATAAAGCCGGACAGGAGATATGATAGATAGAGGAGAAGCTACTACCTAACTCGCCGAGAGGTTGATCCTCGACGAATAGCCAACAGAACCTCACGCTGTACTGTGTATACACAGGCTTTAGACCTGAATAGTGAGTTTGCAGGAGTAGGAACGCCATATTGTTACGACGTACCGAACCTGGGTAAAACCTGTGTTTTCGTCCTTAGCGCAACCACGTTCCCCCACGTCTCTACCCGTAGTCTCATGGCACCCCCGTCTATGAATTCTACTATGATGTCTCGACACCCCGACATTAGTCCCCGAAGAAGGTAGAGTCCTCCGAACTTGTTCACTGGGACCTGCCAGCTTAAAAACAAATCTTGTCTTCGTACTGTAAGAGGCCGAGTAGCCTCTCCGTGTAGCCCTTAACTTTTTCTTGAATCTCTACTTCTCCGAATAGCACCGTCTTTCTTCTCTGATGCCGAGCAAAATGACTTAGAGAAATTTCAAACTCACTCCCACTGAATCAGAGCGAATCACCTTCTCCGTGTCGCTACAGGGCACGTGTCACACCCCCGTACCCCTGATGCCTCGGTGCCCGGGATACTGCAGGCCACGCGCCAATAACTGCACCTCGGGCCCACTAGCCTGTTAAGTCACTTCAACCGCACTAAATCTCCCACGATCTCGACGTGAGATTAACTGCGCCCGTTACGCGCACGATATGCGCTGTGTGCGTTTCTAACCGGCGCGCAGCCCACGCCGCACGATCTCAGTGCACGATCAATCCGCGAATATTCCGCTGGTAACGGCAACTCGAGGGGAGAGATAAATATCCCCTCGACGCCTTCTTCTTCTCTTTCCTACTCACTCCAATCTCCTGCCCCTTCGTCTCACCGCCGCCGTCGAGAGCACCGCCACCGCAACCGCTTGCCGCGCCGCTGCTCCACGCGCCACCGGAGAGACAGAGAGAGATCCCTATGCCTCCAAACTCCGATTCGCATCTCCCACTAGCGCCTCCGCTTCCAATCTCTCCCGCGCATCTCTGTTGCCATGGCCGCCCACGGAGACGATGATGCCGCCGCCCGCGCCAGCTGGGAAGGCTCCGAAGTCACCGCAGAGGATTGCCAATGGCTCGTGAACACGCTCCGCGTGCCTCCCGGTGTGACATGCCGCCATCCAGGTACGGAGATCGTACCCAAACCAGAGAAAGACGAGTATGTCGTTTTTCTTGCGCACTTCAAGCGCGGCTTCGGCCTTCCGATTTCAGATTTCTTCTCCCAATTTCTCAATCATTTTGGCCTTCAGCCACACCATCTTCCACCCAATTCTCTCATCATGCTCTCCACCCACACCGTGGTGTGTGAGGCCTTTCTGGGCGTGTACCTAACTATCCACACCTGGGCGCGGTATTTCTTTTTCCGCAAACAGAGTATCCCCAACCCGGGAAAGACTGATGGCGCCCGCGCCATGACCCAGACGGGATGCGCTATGATGCTGCAGCGCTCCACTGGTAGCCATCCACGAGCTAAGGGATTGGAATCTGTGCGCAAGTAGCAGCGCAGCTTCCTTTATGTGAAAAATGTCGCCACTGAAGACGGGAAGCCGATCCAGGACCGGATAGGCCTTCCCAAGTTCAAGAACGCCCTGCCAACTCAGCAGAATTGGGGCTACCACCCGAAGACCACCATCGAGGACGTCATCCAGGTTGAGCGACGCCTGGCCGAGTTGCGCGAGGAGGGGCTTCTCCATGATGATCTAATTGCATGCTGGATCTCACGCCGGGTACTCCCACTCCAGCGCCGCTCGCACAAGTTGTGCTACATGGGAGGAGCCCGTGACTGCACAAGGACCACAACTTTCGAGCTCTCCAAGGCCGAGGTGGCTGTATGGGCCAGGTCCATCATGCACACCACGCTGAAGGACAATTGGCTTTATGGCTTCGAGCCGTATAGCCGCACCAAGCGTATTGGAAAGGTTAGTATTCTGTGCTTTACTTCTGCACTTTGATACCGAGTAGATGGCTTCTCAGCTTTGTATGCTTAGTGTTTGCATGCTGCACCAAGTAGAACATCATAAGTAACTCGTTGGCTTTATATGCTTTGTGTTTGCATGCCGGGTTGAGTAGAAATCCTTAGCTGAATATGCTTTGTGTTTGCATGCCATGCCGAGTAGGACATCATAAAATACTCCTTTGGCTTTATATGCTTTATGTTTGCATGTCCTGCCGGGTAGAAATACTTAGCCAAATATGCTTTGTGCTTGCATGTTGCTCCGAGTAGGACCCCATAGCCGAGAACTCAGCTCACTGTGCCATTTGTTTGCCTTTCCAGCACATCGATCGCCAGGGAGAAGAAGACGTTGAAGTCTTCGAAGGCAACTGGCACGATGACCGAGAAGAAGATGACGAGAAGGCCTATGACACTCAGGACACTCTCTGCATCCCACACGCCACTCAGCCTGGTAAGCACCGAGTCAACGCGTCTATCCGGGATTGGTCCGAGGATGACGAAGGTGACCAAGTTCACCTTTCTGATCACGAGTAGCGCGCTCTGATTTCCTTTTCTGTTTCTGAATCTCTTTTCTCTTCTCTGCAGAGGATCCCGAGCATGAGGAGGACGAGGAGCCCATCGACGTCCAGCCTCTATCTGTGGCTGCTCCCACAACCCGGAAGAGGGCGGGCAGTGGTGCCCAAAAACCTGCTGCCAAGAAGACGAAGAAGACGGGTGGCAAGAAGGTCACCACCAACAGAAGGCAACCCCCCTCCCGCAAAGGGTAAGTTGTTCCATCCGAACACCAACTCGCTACTGCTTCTCGCTGTTCTGCTCTAAGTCTCTTTTCCTGAATTGCCTCCTTCTTCTAGCGATCCTCTGGATGCTGATGCTGCCGCGGCCCCCACTCGTACCAAGAGGAAACCCATCATGGACCTCGAGAAGCTCGTCGAGCTCTCCAAGGATGAAGACAAGCCAGCACCGCGGGCTAGGACACGTGCGCCCTCTTCGGTGAAGCTGGAAGAAGAAGACACCGGCGCCGAGAACGCGGGCGCTGGTGTCCAAGATGATGAGAACATGGAGCAGCAAACCTACGTGTACCAGAGTGCGCAGGATGCTGCTCACAACGAGACGCCTCCCTCTCCCCCAGCTACCTCAGCTGGGGAGAATGTTGATCAAGAAGCCGAGAACCAAGACCGTGCCTCCCTTGAGTGGCCAGATGACAACACCGAGCAGCATGAAGAACAAGGTGCAGCTCAAGAAGACCCCGCGGCCAGGCCGCGGGTAGAAGAACTTGTTGACACCAGACCTGATACCGCTGCCGAGCAGCGGGTTGAGAAGACCGTATTGGAGCCAGTGCTCTAGAGCCAAGCGCAGCCAGAAGCTGCGTAGGGTAGCTGGCCCCTTGTGCCGCCTACCCAGCAAGCTACTCCACCAACTGCACCAAGCCCTCCACCAAAACAGAGCACAACCAAGACTGCTTCTCAGCTTATGCCTCCACCCACTTCACGCCAAGCGCCTCCGTCCGCTTCTCGGGCGGATGCTGCTCTCAAGAAGGCCGCCAAGCCTGAAGCTACAGCTGTTCGGAAAAACCCACCGCGCAAGGTTGCGCAGTACGGGGATCTGATGCCGCCACCCAAGGCACCAAAGAGCACACAACTCACTGTTGGCGCTGCTGCTGGATCTGCTGGCCCAGGCGAAGGGTCGAGTGTTGGAGGTGCTGCCCGCGTACAAGGCAGCTGGCCATCATACCTGATGGAGGTGTTCCAGCAGCACAACATCTCCCTGGCCAAAGGCGAGAAGCGGCTTTCCGCCCTGAAGGAAGGCTAGGCCAAGGCTGTGGCTGCCCAGTCCAAAGCCATGAAACCTATTGATTTCCACTCGCGCGAAGCCGGTGAGGACGACAACTGGTCAAAAGGGCTAACCGCGGTCCTGGACCGGGTAGGCTTCGTGGACAAGGTCTGGGAGAGCGACGCTCACGGCATCGAGAAGTGGAACGGCAGCACCTTGCGCGCTGTAGACCACTACCGCGTCGACTGGAACAAAGCCGACATTGGCTCTGTTCCAATGACCATCGCCTCCGACACCTGCACGCTAGCCGGGAAGTTGTTCTGCCTCCGCAAGGCCGCCGAGGACGTGGAGCAAACATATGCCGTAAGTTTTTCTTGGTTTCCTTGCTTTTTCTAGCTTTTTCGAGTTGCAGTTTTTCTGTTTCTTCTTCTCTTATTTTCCTCTTAGCTATTCCCCAATCCCCGAGATTCGGGCCGAGTAGACGGGTACTCAACCGAGTTGCCGTCTTCTCGGGCCAAATCTTCAAAAAATTTCTAACTCCTTTTCTTCTCTTCCACAGAATAGCCTCCTGAAACGGAACAATGTGTTCCACCGGCTGCTCTGGAACCACAGCGTAGCCAAGAACCGCATCGCGGCTCTTGAAGCCGAGCGCAAAGACGATGCAGCAATGGAGCAGGCGGCACTGGACCGCGCTCTCCAACTTTCTGAGATAGAGAGTAAGCTTTCAGCTATTCGGTTTGTGCGTTTTGTGTTTACGCCCGCGTTTGCTTTTTGCTCTAACTCTGTTTACTCTGCAGGCAAATTCAAAGAACTGCAGGAGCAGCATGAACACTTCCATGTCTTCTCTTCCTCTGCCGAAAGCAAGATCAAGCAACTGGAAGGTGAGTTGTCAGCTACTCTGCCATTGCATCTTCCTTTACTTGGTTACTCTGCTAACCCTGCTGTTCTCTTTGCAGAAGAATACAAGAAATTACGGGAGCAGCATCTCAACTGCTTGATGCCTGCCGAGGTGCAGCAGCAGCTGGCCACCCGCAACGCGGAGCTCCGGAAGGAACGCGACACAGAGCGCGCCGAGTTCGAGCAGTTGCAGGTCCAGCTTAAGTCTGCCCTCCAGGATGCCTTGGATCAAGCTACCGAGAAGGAGGAGATCAAGACAACAACCAAAGCCAAAGAGAAGGCGCTTGAGATGGAGATCTCGGTGCTGAAGGATCACAACACGCAGCTCGTCCTCCAAATGTCCAATGCACGCCGCATTGAAGACAGGCACATTGCTGATGAGGAGGACTGGAAGATAAAGCTTGACGCACTGCTAGTTGATCTCAAAAGTAAGTCTCCTCTTCTCTGCATCTGGCTGCTTTTCTTCTCGTCCTTTCTACCTGGTTTCATCGCTTCTCTGCTTCCCTTCCCAATTCTTATTGGTTTTCATTTCAGATATCTTCCCTGATCTCCGCGCCGCCAGCACTCCTGCTTTGGCTAAGGCACAAGAACTCCGAGTTGCATCCGGGCTACCTATTGACACCAAGTCCAGTGTCAACGACAATCTTCTGAGCATCAAGACCCAGCTTCACCAACTCAAGGGCCTGGGCACCACCATGGTGTCCACAGCGTACAAACTTCACGATCTGTTCTGGCCAGATCAAACTGCGCCAAACAGCTTCATCGCGCTCGCCGAGAAGCTGGACGGCGTGAAGGCCGAATTGAAGAAGTGGCGCGCTTCGGCAGCTCGGGCAGGAGCGGATGAGTTGCTCAATTTTATTTGCAGCTGTTATGAGAACCTTAACCTCGATCGGATCCTTGAGATGCGCCAAGACTCCAAATGGACCAAGGATCCCGACTGCATTGCTCGCCGGAAGTCAGCAACCTACGAGGTAGCCTCCTACGCGGACACCGCCACCTACATCGACGGCCTCCCTGAGCCAGATACTGAAGCTGAGGAAGAGGACGACGATGAAGATGAGGACACAAGTTGGATGACCTGAGCATGTTCGAAGAGGATGCCGCCAAGGGAGGGTCCGGGAAGGGGAAAGGGAAAGCCAAGGTTGACGCTGACGCCGAGCAGCCGGAAACCAACGCCGAGGAGACCACCATCACCACCGAGATGGTGATCCAGCAAGCGACCCCCGAGTTGAGCGCAACCAGCAGCTTCCCGATGCCCAGCTTCCAATCTGCTGCATCGACCTCGGCCACGGATCCTATCTCCGTTGCCATGGCAACCTCAGAGCCAGCCGCCAACGCCAACACTGAAGTGGACGCCGAGAGCGCCAAGGCTGATGCTGATGCCGAGAAGGCTGAAGTTGATGACAAAGCTGCGGACAACACGGATTCTACCAAGGAGTAACTCCTGAAAACACTTATTCTCTGGAACTTTTATCAGATCCCCGGGATGCCGGGTGCAAATGTATCAAACTATTAAGTCTTTTGTTGCTACTCAATTTTATCTTAGTTGAAGTTTTTAGCAACTCTGGCTCCATGCCGGGTTGCGTTAATATGCAAGTCCCCGAGTTGCATTTTTATCCGCTCTTCCTTTTTATCTCAGCTCTTACCTGCAACTTGTTGCTTTTTTGGTAGTCGAGTCACAAGAGTTCAAAGTTGGAGTTTCAAATACTTAGCCACTTAGAAAGTTCATAGTAACCCTGCCCACCACTTAGCCGAAAAGAAAAAACAGTAAAAAACACTCTATTCGGTTGCCACACGCTTCCTTTCCTTTGCAATTTTTCATGTGTTCATTGACTCTTTGGCTTGTTCTCTGGCTTGCCATGAAGCCGGGTTGCGGACAGCAGCAGAGTCGCAGAGTGTCCGGTGAGTTTAAACACACTACTTTGTATGCTTTTGAAATTCTAAGTGGTTCAACCGAATAGACAAAGTAAAACAGAGTAAACACAAGGAACAATTTGGACGAGGGCAGTCCCCTAGTTCAATTTCAGATTGCCGAATAGGAGTTTAACTCAGAAAAGAAGATACATACATAGTTTGCTCATGAGTGAAAACGTCGAAGTAGAGCTACATTCCAAGGGCGCTTGGATTCCTCTCCAGCCCTATCCGGCCTGTTCTTCTGGGGTGGCTGTGCGTCAATTAGATAGTAGGCATCATTGTGCAAGGCCTTGCTCACAATGAAAGTCCCTTCCCACGGAGGGGAAAGCTTGTGCATCCCGGCCGTGCGTTGCACGAGCCTAAGCACCATGTCTCCTTCTCGAAAAACCCTTGGGTTCACTTTACGGCTATGATAACGCCTCAAGTTTTGCTGGTAAACAGCTGAACGTGACAGAGTTAGCTCTCTTGCTTCTTCTAGCAGGTCAACGTCATTTTCTCGAGCTTCTCTAGCCTCTGCCTCCGTGTAGAGCGTTACACGAGGTGAGTCATGCTCTAGGTCAGTGGGCAGCACGGCCTCAGCTCCATAAACCAGGAAGAATGGCGTGTAGCCGGTTGACCGGTTAGGGGTAGTCCTTAGACTCCACAACACCACTGGCAACTCGTCTAGCCAACACCCAGGTGTTTTCAGCAGCGGCTCAATCAGCCTTGGCTTTATGCCTGACAGCACCATGCCATTTGCTCTCTCAACTTTCCCATTGGAGGCGGTATGCGCAAAAGATGCAACATCTAGCCGAATATGCTTATCTCCGCAGAACCTCGCGAACACACCCTCAGCAAAGTTTGTGCCATTATCTGTGATAATGCTATGAGGGTAGCCATATCTCAGGATCACATCCTTCAGAAAACTCACAGCGGTGGCTCCATCAAACTTCCGAATAGGCTTCACCTCAATCCACTTTGTGAACTTGTCAACCATGACCAAGATGTGAGTCATGTTGCCTCTAGCCGGCTTGAAAGGACCCACCATATCCAAGCACCAAACAGCAAATGGCCAAGTAATGGGAATGGTCTTCAACTCGGAAGCTGGCATATGAATCTTACTTGCAAATCTTTGGCAGCCATTGCACTTTCTCACAATATCTTCAGCTTGCTTCAAATCAGTGAGCGAAAAGAAGCCATGCCAAAAAGCCTTGTTGACCAGAGCCTGAGAAGAGGCGTGATGCCCGCATTCTCCTTGGTGTATCTCCACCAGAATTTATTCTCCTTCTTCTGGCTCTACACAGCGCTGCAGCACACCAGTAGGACTTCTTTTATGCAGCACATCTCTGAAGATTGTATAGCCCTTGGATTTTCTTTGAATTACCCTCGAGGTAACTGTTAAGACGCGTAGAGATAAACGAAAACTTTTCCTACGCGGTACTCCCAAGATCTAGCCGAGGTAGAAGGCCACGATGATTACCACTAGACGCGCGGTTGCGGATTATCGGTGAAGCGCGTCGGGGCAGTGCAGTCCCACGATCCGGTACGGGCGATCCAATCCCTCGAACGTCGAAGTGCTGAACGTACAACACCTCTGCCGGTATCCACACGTACGAGGAGGAGCTCCGACGGCAGACTGCTAGGTCTGGTGCGACGGCTGGACTGAGTGGGGCTAGGGTTCCCAACACATGGGAGAGTGGACTAACGTGCCCGCTGGGCAACCTGAGCCCCTCTTTATATAGCGTATGGTAATGGGCTGCACAACACTTGTGGCCCATTCCCTCTGTGAGTCCGACTCACTAACTCAGTCCATTTCCGGTTCGGGTCCAACCCAACCAATACTTGCTCCCGCTCTTAAGTGTGTGACCCTGCAGGCTCATGGCGACTTGGACACGATTGGAGTCCAACTCCCAATCGATCAATCGGTAGCGGCTCCTAGCAGAACGTGCCGACTCCCAAGTACCATTGAGTCATGACGACATACCTTTCAATGTGATATTCATCTTAGTCCCTTTTGCCTCACGATATACCTTGTCGAGCTATAGGCGATTTATCGTCATCCCTTAAATAGCTCAACTCTCTTCTCGATCCGTGATATGTGATTCACCTGACTAACTCTTAGTCAACAGACACAGTTAACACTTAACTGAGTTGCGCATGGCCATGCTTCCTGAATCATATCACTCGAGAGGGCCCAGAGAATATCTCTCCATTCGGAGGGGCAAAATCCCATCTTGATTATCCACATCACGCAGCTTGCTTCTCATTCGACCCGAACTCTGCCTTTATAGTTGCCTTGTCACAGAACAACGTTTGACAGAACCTAAGTCGGTGATCCACAACTCGGATTGTGCGACAACCTCAGGTCTAAGGATTACATTGATTGAGACATGCAAATGACGACTTGATCGTTGCATCTCAATGTGGGTCAGTCCGACTTGCTAAACTCTTTAGCCAAGTCCGTGAACGTTGGAATGGCATCACCATGCCCATGACAAGTGGAACCGTGTCATCAGCCAACACTCACATTAGTCTAGGGTGTGTGTCCTGCACAACCTAAATGACCAAGGACAATCTAGTATGAACAACATGAATATATAGTTACACAATCGAATCACATATTCAATGACATATATCAGATGTTCAAAACAAGGACAACTTAATAACTTTATGAATACAGTGGGAATTACATCATACATGATTGCCTCTAGGGCATATTCCCAACAGTAACCTCATCACTCGGCAAGGTGCCGTCCTTTAGAAAGGATAATTTGGGCAAAGCCCAACTCGGTGTCCCCCGGATGGGAAACACTGGTTCGTCCACTTCCATTGGATCATCCACCAATTCTTCTTCTTCTGAGTTGGGGACGAGTCCCCGAGCACTTGGCAAGGACCCCCTCAATGAATGCGACAGTCCCCGAGTTAGGAGGGGCAGTCCCCGAGTAAGAAGGGACAGTCCCCGGGTTGCAGGTGCCAGTCCCCGGGATGGAGACGGCAGTCCCTGGGTTCTCTTTTGCAATCTCCCAGTCAATCTCCATGGGAACAACTTCCTCACCAGGCAGAGAAGGAACGAATATGGATTCCGAGTTGGGGATGGTTTGATAGATGGCTTTCTCAAATGCTCCAAGGAAACCCCAACCGGGATGTACTGCCGAGAAGACCCCAACTTGGACAGCTCATTAGCTGCCTCATTCTCTGCTCGGTGTATGTGCTTGAACTCGCACCCTTCAAAGAAACCAGTCATAGTTTGCACCAGAAACCGATATGACGTCATGTTGGCATCCAGAGCATCCCAGGTGCCTGATAATTGCTGCACAACTAGATCCGAGTCGCCATAGCATATAATGCGCTGCACGCCAACCTCCTTGGCCACCTTCAAGCCGTGTACCACAGCCTCGTACTCTGCTACATTCTTAGATGCCTTGAAATGAACTTGCAGCACGTACTTGAGTTAATCTCGCTTGGGCGACGTGAGCACCACGCCAGCACCCAGGCCTTCCTTCACCTTGGTGCCATGAAAATGCATCTTCCAGTAGTTGGCTACCGGAGTAGGAGGCTCATATTGGACCTCAGCCCAATCCACCAGAAAATCTGCTAGGATCTATGACTTGATGGCTTCTCTTCTCGCATACGCAGGAGCGTACGCGGCCAGCTCAATCGCCCACTTGGCTACTCTGCCACTTGCCTCCTTGTTTCCCATGATGTCCGAGATGGGAGCAGAACTCACCACAGTGATGGGATGCTCTTGGAAATAATGCTTCAGCTTCTTGGCGCCCAGGTACACGCCATAAGTCATCTTCTGGTAGTGCGGGTAGTTTTGCTTGGAGCTGGACAACACCTCACTGAGATAGTATACTGGCAGATGCACAGTCTTGCCTTCCTCTTCTCTCTCCACCACAATCACAACACTGACCACTCGGTTAGTCGCAGCAATGTACAGCAGCATTGGATCTTTGGTTAGCGGACTAGCCAAGATGGGAGTGCTACCCATCATGGCTTTCAATTCCTTGAATGCCACATCAGCTTGCGGTGTCCAGACGAACTTGTCGCTCTTCTTCATCAATTGATACAGAGGCAAGGCCTTCTCGCCCATTCTGCCCAAGAAACGGCTCAAAGCAGCCAAGCAACCAGTGAACTTTTGCACATCCTTCAGGGATCTCGGCAAAGACATGCTCTCTATAGCTTTTATCTTTGAAGGATTGGCGTCAATGCCCCGACTGGATACCAGGAAGCCGAGTAGCTTGCCAGCCGGGACGCCAAAGGTGCATTTAGTCAGATTCAACTTCATCTTGTACTTGCGCAAGTTGGCAAATGTTTACTCAATGTCACTAAGCAGAGTATGTGTTTTATTCGTTTTGATGACAATGTCATCTACGTACACCTGCACATTTTTGCCAATTTGATCATGCAAGCATTTCTGCATGCATCTCTGATAGGTAGAACCAGCATTCCGCAACCCAAAGCACATGACACGATAGCAATAAGCCCCGTACGGGGTAATAAAGGCAGTCTTTATTTGATCAGCAGGGTTGAGAGCTATCTGATGAAAACCAGAGTAGGCATCTATGAAAGACAAAATCTCACAACCAGCAGTGGAATCGATCACCTGATCTATGCGGGGTAGCGCAAAGGGATCCTTGGGGCAGGCCTTGTTCAGGTTGGTGTAGTCCACGCACATGCGCCATGCGGTATCCGCCTTCGGGTCCTCCTTCTTCTTCTCAACCATAACCGGGTTGGCTAGCCAGTCCGGATGCAAAACCTCCATGATAAAGTTGCTTATCAGCAACTTGGTGATCTGATCACCGATAGCTTTCCTCCTCTCATCACCAAAGCGGCACATCGCCTGCTTCACTGGCTTGGCATCATGCCACACATGTAGCGAGTGCTCAACCAACTCCCTCGGGACACCCGGCAAATCCTCATTGGACCAGGCAAAGACGTCCCGATTCTCACGGAGGAAGTGGATGAGCTCGCTTTCCTATTTCTCTCCCAACCCGGCGCCAATGATGGCAACATGGTCTGGGAACTCAGGATCAACCTGGACCTTCTTTGTCTCCTGGGACGCCTGGAACGCAGTCCCGTACTGGGAACTCGGCATGCCAGGCGCACCACCTTGCGCTGCTTGCGCCATAGCCACCACCTCGTACATCTTCTTCTTCTCGGCAGCAATGGCCATGGATTTCGCCAGCTGGGAACCAACAGAAGCACACTCCATAGACCTCTTGTAATCACCCGAGATGGTGATCACTCCATTGGGACCAGGGATCTTCATCTTCAAGTATGCAACATGGGTTGAAGCCATGAACTTGCTGAGAGCAGGCCTGCCGAGAAGGGCATGGTATGGGCTCTGGTGGTCAACCACCTCGAATGCCAAGCTCTCAGTGCGGCAGTTCTCCCTGGTGCCGAATAGGACGTCTATCCAGACGCGGCCGATTGGAGAGCAAGACACTCCCGGCACAATGCCATGGAAAGTGGTCCTGCTGGGCAGCAGCATGTTCTCGGCCATCCCGAGCTTCTCAAGTGTGTCTCTGTACACTATGTTGATGCTGCTGCCGTTGTAAATCAGGACCTTGATGAACCTGACATTCTTCTGGGTACCCAAGAAGGTGGGATCCACCACCAAAGCATAGCTACCCGGGTTGGGCATCACTCTAGGATGATCAGCTCTGGACCACGTGATCTCTTGGTTGCACCAGTGCAGGTAGTGAGGCACAGCAGGGATCACAGCATTGCCCTCCATCGCACGCCT